>CM053624.1:308822218-308845611 GCA_028646595.1 Phalanger gymnotis
GGATATACTTAAGGACAAGAACAGAGGTTGAATAAATTGGAGAGTAAGCCATAGAGAAGTGAACAGTATGGCTCCTCAGGATATCAAGGTTTCATGCAGGGACTTACCAATCAAAAGTGAATGTATCCCAAAGTACAATGGACTGTTCGAGGAGGTAATGGGGTCCCCTTTACTGGGAGTCTTCAGGCAAGGCTGAATGACCAATCGAGGTATGTGTTTCAGGTACATGTTGGACCAAATGGCCTCCAAGGTCCTTAGAATCTCTGAGACTCTGAGAATCTGGATTTGAATTCCTGGCTCAGTTATTTACAAGCTAATATGTGGCCTTAAGCAAATCACTTCCCTCTCTTGGGCCTGTTTTGTTATCTTTTAAATGAAGAGATCTTACTAGACAATCTCCAATGTTCCTTCCAGCTTTAAATCCTACAATCCCATGAATATTTCTCCAGATTTTTTGTTTTTTTGTCCCATAGAATAGGGGCTGTTTGCTTTAGTAGGCTCAGTCCAGAGCCCTTCCCACTGTAGGGAGTAGGGTAGTCAGGAGGCACTGAAGAAAATGAGCAAGAGATTTCTGAGCAGTTCTCTTATCCAGACACTTGCTCCTCCCCATAGGGCCCAGGGCCGGACTCTGTCCAATAGTCAGAGGACAATTGTGGGCCCCTTGGGGAGGGGGAAGTAATATATTGTAGTAACAGTTGCCACAAACAAACTTGTCCACAGCCCACAGAGAGGAAAGGGTGTGAAGGAAGAGTTCAGAGAAACCCGGGGACCCTAAGCTACTGAGGAGGATGGAGGGGAAGTCCCCAGCTGCAACTGGCAATAACATCAATTCACAAAAGCATTCTGGGCTCCCTCATGCTCTCTTGGAACCCTGCCTGGTAGTGCCACAGTCCTAACCTCAGCCTAATAACTCAGACAGTCAGATGGGCTAGCTCTCCCACAAAGCCTTCCTAGACTGATCAAAGATGAAAAAGTTAAGGTAATACCTTTCCGTAGCCCCACTTCGGTTGTGCAGATGAAGAAACTACTACTATTCAGGTAATAAACAGCTAGCAACTCTCCGAGCCAGGATTTGAACTCCTATCTCTCATGTTTCCAAGTCTAGCACACTCTTCAATTTCTTTGCTGTACCATGCTCCCAGTTGATATCTAAGGTTCTCTGAGTAAGATGTTAACTGGTACTCACAATGTATTTGGACACAGCAAAGAAGGGGAGAGAAGGGCATTCCAAATGAGGAGGACTTCAGGCATGAGCAAGGTGATGGAGATGAGGATGTCTAACGAGGTAAACTTCAAACCTCTTAGCATTCAAGGACCTTCATGATGCTGCTGCTGCTGCTGCTGCTGATGATGATGATGATGATAATAAATAGCTCACATTTATATAGGACTTTAAAGCTTGCAAAGAAAGTACTTTCCATTTGCTACCTCATTTGGTCCTCACAACACCCCCACAAGACAGGTGCTATCATTATCCCCATTTTACAGATGACAAAACTAAGTCTGAGAGAGTTTAAGTGGCTTGAAACATTAAGCAATCACAGGTCTGGTTCCACCAGACTTTTCCAGTCATCTCACACAACTTCCTTCCAGTGTAATAATCAATCCTTGGAAGAGATGGAAGCATAGAAATTCTCACTGCATTTTTTCCATTGGGCTAGAAGCAATTGACATATTTTATATAACTTCCAATAGTATCAATTCATGCAACCACTTCAGAGGATTCATTATTCACCCTAATCCATACCTCTTTGTATTTTCCAATGAAGCAAGATTACTCTCCTGTATATAGCCTACATCACCCCCCGCCCCCCCCCCACTATTCCCAAAGCTTAGGGACACCATTCTATTTACACTCTCCCTACCCCACTGAAAATCTTATCTATCCTTTAAGATCCAATTCAAAGGTCATTTCTACCAGGAATTTTTCCTGAATCCCCCCTAATGGATCATATTCTGGGCACAGGACTCCAATCATCCACTTAACATTTCATTTACAATTCTCTGAGGCACTTATTTATTATTTGTAGTACAGTTATCTCCTTATTAAACTGTTAGCTCAAGGAGACTAGAAGGCAGGGACTGTTTCTTATCTAACCTTTATATCTCCTCCAGCAGGAGTTATCAGATATTAAGCACTTATTGTACTAGATGCTCAGAGAAATGCCAAGGCTAAATGATAGGTCCTCCTGACTCTGAGGTTTACCCTCTATCTACTATGCTGCAATCCCCTTTTAATGTCTCCTATAAGCCCAGAAAAAACAAAAGCTTTGTGATTATAAAGGGGGAATGTGAGCTGAGCTTTGAAGAATGAATAGGATTTGGGTAGGAGGTAATTCCAGGTGGGAAGAATAACATGAAAATTAACAAAGGTCCAGCAGTAAGTGGTGGGAAGAAGGGGATGCCAATAAGAGGAGAAGGATTTTGTGAAGGTGTGATGGGATCAGTGAGTTGGGCTGAATATCAAGTAAGGTAAGTAGATCTACTATTCTTAATTCTTGGAAAAGAAGAAAAAGACCTGCTTTTGGATCCAAGTGCAGATGCTGCCATTATTCAGGAAATAACTTAATGTCTCTGGGTTTCTATTTCTTTATCTTTAAAATGGAGTTAATAGGGCCAGACCAGCGCCCAACATTGGAAAGCCATGTGGAACTATCTGAAGCAGGAAATAGGACTAGAGCAGTACTCAGAACAGGATGACCCCCAAGGACCCAAAAAGCAGCAGGAAAAAAGGCTAGACTAGCTCTAAGCAGTGGGTACCTGAGTTTGCATCCAGGCAGCCAGTTTCCACAATAGGAGACAAGACCATACAGTTCCTACAGAAGGTGATATCTCGTCTTAGCCATCAAACTCAGGATCAGGCAGGACTTACTATATACCATCCAGGAGTGTGGGAGCAGAGTTTGACCCATGTGCAAGCTCCTAATCCAGAAACTGTGGCTAGAGATATGAGAAAAGAGAAGGAAAAAACAAACATAATGAAGAAATACTTTGGGCTGAAAGAAGCCCAAGAGATAAATACCCAGAAAAGAGAAACCTCCCAAGTCCAAGTGGAGCCTCAGAGATAAGAATGTCTTAGCCATAAAAGCTACAAGAGTTGTTTTATAATGGTTTGCTATTGCCTTCTCCAAGTATTTTATAAAGGAAAAAATTGAGGCAAATAAGGTTAAGTGACTTGCCCAGGGTCACACAGCTAATAAGTGTCTTAGACTAGATTTGAACTCAGGAAGATGAGTGTTCCTAACTCCAGGCCTGGAGCTCTATTCACTTCACCACCTCACTGCCACAAAAATATCTGGAACAGATTGAAACAAGAGATACAAAATGGAATAGCTAGGGAGAAAAAAAAATTGCACAAAGAATTAATACCTTAGAAAAGATAGTGGTAAACCTTACTCCAGAACTAAACTTCCTAAAAATTAGATTGGGGAAACTCCATGAGACAACATGCAATGTTCGAAAAAAAAAATTGAGAAATTGAAAAAATGGAAGAAAATGTAAGGTATATATTATCAAGAACAATTTTCCTGGAAAGGATCAAAGAGATTATCTAAGATTAGACTACCTGAAATTTATGACCAAAAAAAAAAAAGCTTGGATGTTATATTTGGAACCAAATGATAAAATGAAAATAGGAAGAATCTACCAGTTACCTTCTGAAAAAAAAATCCCAAAATAAAAACTCTCAGGATTATCTTTGCCAAAATCTAGCACTTCAAGCAATCCAAAAAGAAAGCAGTCAAGTATCAAGCAGCCATAATCAGGATAACCCAAGGTTTGGCAGCTGCCATCATAAAAGAGAAGAGATCTTGGAATATGATACTCCAAAAGTCTTACAATCAAGAATAACCTATCCACAAAAACTAAATATATTCTACAGGGCAAAAAAAATGAGCCTTTTATAAAATTTTCCTGAGTAGATCCTATGAAATGGAAACAAGAGAAACAGAAAAGTACACACATTTGAAAGGGACCATATGGGGATTGTTTACCTTTGAGAGAGAGAAGAAACAAGTATACTCTCAGAACTTTAATGTCTTTAATATCTTCAAAGGTAATAAAGAGAGGGTTGTCTTTGTTGTATTTTGATGGTCTTAGGAGCAGAAAGAAATAGGAGGCATACAGTACTCTTTTGAGGAGGAAAAGAAGAAGAGGGGGAAATTCACTATCTCACATAATAGGCATGCATGAGATGAAGAACTTATAACCATGGAACATGGGGTGGGAGGGGAGGAACAAGCATCCCATAAGCCTCACTTTTAACTCAACTGGATAAAGGAAGCGTGAAACACATTCCCACATATATTCACACACACACACACACACACACACACACACACACACAACATGGTATAGAGATATAATCAACTCAACAGGGTCAATTGAATATATGTACATTCATCTGTATATGTATACTCAATAGGGTCAGGTGAACATACGTCAGGGAGACTGTATGAGACAGGAGTATATGAGAGAGAGAAAGATAGGTGAGGAAGTCCTAAGCATCAGGATCAAATACAAACAAATACCAGGGAGGGGAGGAAGAAAGGAAAGAGTAAAAAGTCTGAGATGGGGGATAGAGAAGGCATGGGGAAGAGAAGAGGGTCAAGTTCAGAATAAAAAGAAAAAAATTAAAATGAGACTACAAATACTTAAAGTATCTGCTTCATAAGGGTATTATCAAGAAAGTCCTTTATAAACTTTAAAACATTAAAAAATGAGTATGACCTGAAGAGAAGATGGGGATCAAGGGTAAGGAATGATAGGTGGATAGCTAGGGTACTTACCGGGTACCCTGCAGATGTTTGGAAAAATCAAAGAAGGCTTTTTGGCACATTGAGTGTCAAACTTATGGGCACAGACAAGAACCACACAGGATCGGCTTGTGGGTGTTGTGGATGGGCTTCAGTCTGAAATAGAAGGAAATCCTAAATGAACGACCTGAGATTTATCAAGAAGGTAATGCTCTGCCCGTACAGGAGGCACTCACTGCCTTATATCTCATACGACCCAAACCTTCTATGCCTGCAAAGCCTATGGCTTGTACTGCCCAGCCAAAGGTCACCTCTCTCCTTTTGGTCCTTCTGGGCTTTTGAGGAAGTGAATGAAGGAGGCCAGTGTCTTCTTCCCCAAAAGGGAGCTGATATACACTGGTGATAATAACAGTAACTTCAATTTCAATAGAATCTTAAGGATTATAAAATCCTCTTCAGCACCCTATTTCCTCTTACTGTCTTCTAAATTCTCTGAAGTCTGAATTCGACTGAAACTGCCTTTTCCAAAAGCTATCATTGATCCTCTTAATTGCCAAATCTAATGGCCTGTGCTCAATCTTCCTTCTTCTTGACTTCTCTGAAGCATTTGGCACAATTGATCACCTTTTCCCCCTGGAAGCTCTCTCCTCTCGAGGTTTTCATGACACTGATCTCTCCTTGTTGGTTTTCTATAAGTCCACTTGCTCCTTCTCAGTCCCCTTTGCTGGCCCTTCATTCAAGTCACGCACTCTAATTGTGTGCTCCCGGTGGCATGCTGGTAAAAATTTAACAACCAGTCTTCTGAGGGAGAGGGGGAGGGGAAAGTATGTCCCCTGGCACACTTTTAAGTTTAATCTGCATTAACAACATTTTATCCATCACTTTCTTAAACCCAGACAAAACAATAAATCAAGCCCTAATTTATAGTGTTTGCTGGTTTCCCAGGGGAAATATTCTCATTGAAAATTTAACAACAGGTTTTCCTGAGATGGTTTGAGCAGGCTCCTGTACTCCTCTGAGGACCCCCCAAGTCTCTGTCCTGAGCCCCTTTCTCTTTTCACTCCATACAGTCTCACCTGGAGATCTCTTTCTCTCCAGTGGGTTGAGTTCTCATATCTTTCATGCCTATGTCCTCTATAGGCAGCTAGGCAGATACAATGAATAGAGCCCTGGGCCTAGATACCTGCTGTTTCTCACAATCCTCTATTCCCCTATCCTTGCCTTTATAGCGACTATTCCCCCAAGTGCTGCCTTAGTTTCCCTGGCTTCCCACAAGATCCAGCTCAAATCTTATCTCCTGCTGGGGGCCCTTCCCAGTCCTTGCAGCTGCTAATGCCTTCTTCTCTGAGATTACCTTCAATCTACTCTGAATATATCTTAGATATATAAGTTATTCACATGTTGTGTCCTCCACTAGAATTTAAGCTCCTTGAGGGCAGGAATTGTTTTTTGCCTTTTTTAGTAACCCTGAAGATTAGCGTCATGTCTGCCATATAGTAAATGCTTTAGAATCCTTGTCGATGATTTTTATTTCAACAACTTTGTGAGCTCACCTCTTATCATTTTGCTACTGCCAGGAATGAGATCCAAGTGTGTATATATCAAAAGCTAGAGGTCTAAGACAGAAGTGAGCATTTGGAAGCCAGGCTGGAGATTCAAGACAGGGAGGTCAGTAGTGAGCACCAGATCAGGGCAGGACACAGTGAGTGTTGCTCAGATGTCTATTTTTCTGTCTCAATTCACCCCTACAAGTCTTCAGCCTTTTATTATGATGGCACACTGGTGGGGGAAGGAAACAAGCATTTCTTAATCACCTACTATGTGTCAGGTGGGTAGCTAGGGGTGCATCGGATAGAGTGTTGGGCCTGAAGTCAAATTTCGAATATGACCTCAGACACTCCCTAGCTGTGTGACCCTGGGCAAGTCACTTCACCCTGTTTGCCTTAGTTTCAACATCTGTAAAATGAGCTAGAGAAGGAAATGTCAAAACTACTCCACTATCTTTGTCAAGAAAACCTAAATGGGGTCACGAAGGATCAGACATGACTGAAAGACAACTGAATGACACCACCAATGCACCAGGCAGTGCTAAGTGCTTTACAATTATCTCATTTGGATCCTCACCCTTTGGTGTAGGTAACATTATTATCCCTGTTTTACAGCTGAGAAAACAGGCAGATAGAGGTTAAGTGACATGCCCAGGGTCACACAGCTGGTAAGTATCTGAGACCAGATTTGAATCTAGGCCTTCCTGATTCCAGGCTCTTCTATGCTATCCACTGTGACACCTCGCTACCACTCATTACATGTGTGATCTGAGATAAGTGATCTTTTTTTCTCTGAGCCTCAGCTTCATCTGTAAAATAAGAATGTTGGACAGAATGACTTCTAAGTCCATTTCCCCCACTAAAGCTATGATTCGATAACTCTGTTTAAAATGGTGGTCTAGAGGGCAGCTAGGTGACACAGTGAGTAGAGCATTGGCCCTGGAATCAGGAGGACCCGGGTTCAAAGTGTCCCAAAAGGTTTTTTTTTGTTGTTCAGTCATGTCCGACTACATGGCCCTCCACATTGTTTTTCTAAATAAACGATGAATTGTGGATTGACTCTTCCCCAGTGCTCTGGTTAATGTGGAAGAAAGGTTATGATACTATTATACTGTATATTAATAATGATGCCTGTAATGATGATCAGCAGGTTGTGAGCTCCTCAAGCGGCAAAGCCAGTCTTTTACCTCTCTACACTTCCCTAGACCTTAGTGCCTGGCACATGGTAGGCCCTTAACGAAAGTTTTTTGGGTTACGTAGAATTTCGGTAGAGCTTTAAGCCTTGACTTGAATTTGGCCAGCCAGGGTTCAAAGTTCCAGCTGGGACATTGGTTAGCTGTGTGACCTCCAGGAAGTCACTTTGCCATTCCAGGCCTCAGTTTCCTTTAAGGCAGAAAAGTTAAATTCGATAGGGGCATGGAGTCCGAGAGCAGAGTCAATGTCCGGCCAGTGTCTCCCTAGCTGAAGTATCAGGTCCAGTCCCTTAGGAACTACCACATTAAGCCCAAATGGGTACGGTGGAGGTGGGTGACCACGACACTGAGGGGACTGGACAAGGTGCCATGAGAACCACATCTGCCTGCCTATACGTGTCCCCAGTTGACAAGACCCCAGGCCCCAGAGTGCGAGCATCTTGGGGAGAAAAGTTTCCCCCTTTAAAAAGTAAAACTTTGTGTTTGAAGAAAAGAATTGTTTTCTTAAAGCATTTCTCCAGGGAATCAATTAATAAATATGTCAGATTAGTAAGGGGTAGGTGGGTAGGCCGGCGGCCTAAAAGCGGTTTTTGTTTGTAGAGCTTCGATTTAAGAACAACTTTAGGTGGCGAAAAAGGAGGCCGACCACCACCTGCTCTGGCCCCCACGGAGGCTCCTGGGAAGTAGGACAGGGAGCGTAAGAGATCTAGGCCGCATGCGCAGCCTGCGATCTCCCTCCTGGCCGGCTCGCACCTGGGAAGCTGCCTGATGTAGGCTGGGCCGGGAGAAAAAGAGAGAGGTACGCACGCGTGCGCATAAGGAAAGTGGGAAGTAGTGGGAGAGCGGCCTGTGAGCGTGCGCACAAGACGGAGGACACGGAAGGCCCCGAGAGCGAGAGGAGTGAGGTAGGGAGGGGCCAACCAGGCTCGAAAGCTCTTACCCCCGCAATCTTGGGGGAGGGAGGGAAGGAGTGGGGAGGGAGGGGTCAGGAGATAGAGGGAAGGGTGGGGCGGGAAGTAGGGAGTGGGCGGGGCGAAGCGGTGACGCAGCCCGCCAATTACCCAGCCCCCCCCCACGGCCTTCCCTGGCACTGACGTGGCTGCCGTCGGGAGCCGCCATCTTGTGGGAGCCAAACCAACGCCTGGAGAGCCGATAAAAAGAAGGAGCGGCAGCCGCTCGCGGGTGAGGAGACGGGAAGCCCGGGGCTCAGGAGCGGGGAGGTAAGGCGAGCCCCCCCCCCCGCTCCGCCACCCCGGTCCTCCGCAGCGCCGCGGCCCTCCCCGGCGCCGGGGGTCCGGGCGGGGGAGCTGATGGGAGCGGGGTCCGAGCAGGGCAGGCCCGAGGCGGCCGGGCCCAGCGGGGGTGGCCTACGGCGATGAAGGCCGCGGCTCTGACCGAAGGAGGCCTACGGGGTGTAGGCCTGTGAGGGGGCGGCCGAGGGCGCGGAGCCTGGGACCGGACCGGCGGGAGTTGGGGTGGGGCTGGAAGGCCGGGAGCTTCAGGTCTGCCTCGACGCTAGGGGCTTGGGACCCGCGGAGGCGAGAGAGCCGAGTCGGGGAAGGTCCTGCCTGTACGAGGCAGGAAGGCCCGGGGCCGTCCGCTCCGAAAGCCTCCCCTTTACCCCCGCGAGACCCAGGGGGCGAGCTGGGGGAGGGGAGCGGTGGATCCTGGGGGTGTCTGCGGACCTTTTGTTAGTATTATTACAGTATCTGAGCGGAAGGGGGGGCTTCGAGGCCCACCCCCTCCTGGCACCGATGAGGAAACTGACGCGGAGGGATAGTAAGAGTCGGAGCAGGATTTGAACTCGGGTTTTCTTCGCCCCCCCAAAGTCTTAATTCCCCCCCCCTTCCCCAGGGCGGAGACGGCGAATCCGAGGCCGAGCTCGGGTGGAGCTGTTAGGGGCCTTAAAGACCGCCTCTTGGAACGCCTTAACCGAAGCCCCGGAGGCCGAAGCACCCTGGGGAGAGTTGGTGCTCGTCCCTCCCACGGCCAGCCGGCTTCTGAGGCCGGAGCGGGGGCCTCGAGGCGGAAAAGAGCCGTTCTCTGCCTGCCCACTGGGAGGTTACGGTGTGACGGCAGCCCGGACACTGAGGCCGGAGAGGGGCATGAATTGAGAACCGGAGTGCTTGAGTCATTTTGCGGTGGAGGAAGAAAGGGAGGAGGAGGAGTTCTTACCAGCACATCCCAGTTTCTGTTCCTTATCAGGAGAAGGGGGGACTGGGAGCGCCCTCGGTTATAATAACCTCTAGTTTATATGCCGTTCTCAGAAATGCTCACACCCCCATAAGTTGAGGGAGGAAGAATATCATCAGCCTTGTATTTACGGGTGAGTATTCCAAGGGCTAGAAAGTGAGGTGACTTGCCCAAGGTCACACGACCGAGGAAGCAGGGACCTGAGCCCAAACTCCTCTGATTCCACTTTGTATACTCACCACCCTCCACCACCCCCTGCCACACCTTAGGTAAAGGGAAATTAGTTTCCACATTCGCAGAGGAGCCTGATTTAACTACGATACAAAGTAAATATCTTACCGTGAGAACTTCGTGTTTGTCCACTAATATCGCAGTCTGAGGCAGACCTTTCAGGGAGTAGGGCGTGTAGGCTGTTGTCCTTTGCGGCTGATAACTACTCCTACTATTGGTGGTAGTAACAGACTTTTTCTCCTAAATGACAATGCCAGAATCCTGATGATAGACAAAAAATACCCAAGGATCAGCGTGTAAGTGAATCTTTAACCTAAATATAAAGATAGAAGGAAAAGTTTTAGTCACTCTGGAGGTGACTCTGCCGAGCCCTTCCTATTGCATAATCCTAGTTGTGAATAGCATGTAAAAATTTAATTCCAATAATAACTTAATTACACAGTACTTAATATTAACTAATTTATTCAAACAACACCTTGAGCTAGGTGGCATTCTCTGCATTTCAAAGAAGCGGAAAGTTGGAATTTTAAGAGAATTTGTGAAGATTGAGTAACATTTGAAATAAGTTTAGGGATGGTTTTCAGATGCCACCAGAAGTAATTATTAGAATTTATCATCATAGAATTTTAGGCATAAAAGGATTGTTGTGATCTTGTAATCCAATCTGCTCATTTTATAAATGAACCACATTTGGTTGGGGGAGGTAAAGTGACACACCCAAGGTCATGCTGCTAGTTACTAGGTGAGCCGTAGAGACCAGAACAGTTTTCTGGTTACTCTTTTAGAACAAGTCCTCAGCAGTTTATAAAATATTAATTTTATCCTCACCTTTTCAAGTATAAAGCGTACTATTACACATCTAACTGACCTGCCCTAGTCTTAGGTATCATCCTTTGCCTAAGCTAAAACTTAAGCATTATGAGAGCATGGATTTGTCAGTTAACTTTAGTTTTTAGTAATAGTCAGTGGTTCAGACTGTTAGACCTTGAAATACCAAGTGTTAGTTGGGGCCAGAGTTAAAAGGAATTTAATAGTTTAAAAATTAATCACAAGCCTAGTTTGTTTATCTAAACATGTTACTTCAACGTGTTATCTCTGGTACTTGGGGGATACACTTAAAGATTTTAGGGAAATACATGGACAAAGTAGTCTAAACACGTAACTCGGCTCACCAATTACAACCCCTAAGTCTTAAGATATCTCTGGCTGTGCCAAAGTGATGTCACAGATTTCCCCCTTCTATTCTTTAAAAAAAAAAATTGTTTGTTTTGGCATACTCTTGGAAATGTTATTCAACATTTGAGGGGAGCTGATACTGTTACAACTCTAAAAGATCGGAAATAACTGAACTAAGGTTTATATAGTCAGCATACAAAAAGCAGTTGTTCTGCATTTTTAATCATGTGATCTAGCCATTCATTTTACCCCTTACACAATATGACAAGGGCATTCCACATACCCTAGTACCTGCTAACTCATACTTAAGGTAGGAGTAACTTGGAACAAAGGAAAGTTACAATCTCAACTTTTTCATTCTGTTCTGTAAGTCTTGATTAACAATAAGTTTTGATTTGGAGGGAGGGGAGTTTTTGTAAAAATAGTTGGCTACTGTGGTGAGCCTTTTAAAAGACAACAAAAATCAAGTAGTTATGTTGTGTGCTGTGTTGTGTACTGCTATCTTAATATTATAGGTGTACTTTTGCTTTTATTAGAAACAGATTTGATATTTGCGTATTGCAAGTAAATTAGTTTCCCTTTTTCATTCCTTTATTTTGTACTATTTGACTTTCTTATCCTTCTGTAGTTGTTGAAATTATGTACTCATCTGCATTTTGCAGATATACCTCCTTGAGAAGGCATTGTTTTTGTTAGTATTCTAGGGTAATTTAGAAATTGAGGTCATAAAATGCAGACTATAATGTGAAATTAAAGAATTCTGTTATCAGAGTTGGCATTTTTAACAACCCCTGTTTTACTTTTAATGCAGAGGTGGAATTTCTGCAGGATACAATGTGGAGAGGAGGACTCAGATCAGAGTGAGAATTTTCATCCTTAGATTGTTTGGTTTCAAGAGCTTATAATCAGAATTTTAACTAAATTTTTGCACTGTTGTGATACTCACTTTAACAATTGTATGAATCTCATGGTAAATATCAGAGCTGCTGTAGTCACAAATCAATTTCCATTTAATCAGAGCCTGCCATCCAGTTTGTATTGTATGACTACATATGTGGAAAGTAAAAGAAATAATAAAAGGGATTCAATCTCAGTTTTTTTTTATTGGAAGGGGAAATTTGGTTTTTGAAATTCATTGTGGATTTCTTATGTTACAGCTGTTCCCCATAAGCATAGGTAATGGAGAAGTCTTCTCAGAGTTTGTAAATAGCTGATCCTAGGTTTATACACCACTAAGTGTTACAAATGTTTTTATAATGCAATAACATTTCACCTGTCCAGAAATATAAAAAGACATGTTTATGTGTGTAATTTATAGGATAGACCCTCACAAAGAATGTTTTAACTTTACAAAAGATTCTAAGTGGCTTTCTCTGGTATCCAGGATTTTGGCCAAAGTAGCAAATTGGAAGAGGAGAATAGACCAGAAGTTACAGTCTGACAGTGAAAGAGGAGAGTAAAATACTTTCTAAAAAGTAGACATAGAAATTGGAAAAGCACAGCTGTCAGGGGCCACTTAAGAGTAGGAGCAAATGCCTGTTCATTATTATCAGTAATTGATTACAGTATGATTCTGAATCAGTGGTTGTATTACTTAATATCCTCTGCATGAGAAAGCAGGTAAATTAGTTAACATAGGTTAACATAAGTTTGTCATTTTATATTCACAACGTCCCTGTGAGGTGAGTACTATTTATTTTACATCTTAGAGCATCACAGCTCTAAAGACATAAAATTAAACTTAGAGGGCATCTAGTCCCACCCTCTTAAAGTTTACAAATGAAACAGGCCAAGAGATGAAGCGACTTGCCTTACCTTACATACAAACAGTAAGTGGCAAAGCTCAGATGAAGTGACTTGCCCATGGACTATCCCTTACATCACATAGTGTTGCCAAACTCTCTCCTTCGAAGGCATCCTTCTGGCTGCATTGACACAGCTACCACCCTAGTTCAGACCCTTAACCTCTTTCACTTGGACTGGTATGGCTTTCTGATTGACCTCCCTGCAGCAAGTCTCCCTCTCCCCTTTCCAATCTATCCTCCACACAGCTACTAGTGATATTCCTAAAGCACAGGTTTGATAATGTCATAGACTCCTTTGTTCAGCATTTAAAGCCCTAGACAAACTCGTCTCTTAACTTTTTCCAGCTTTATATACACACTATGATCCATCCAGGTTGACCCTCACCAGGATATAACATCTGTTTCTAAGTAGCTGGTGGTACAGTGGTTAGAGTGCTGGAGCCTGGAGTTAGAAAGACCAGAGTTCAAATTGAACCTCACAACAGTTTCTAGCTGTGAGTCTGGGCAAGTATATCTCCCAGGGTTGCTGTGAGGATCAAATGAGATGACATTTGTAACTTAGCACAGGTTACAAAGCATCTTCATAACCCTGTGAGGTAGGTTATAATTTTTCTCAAGGTAGAAATTATGAAACATATATATAGGTTCTTAGATCCAGGATCTTGAACTAGGGGATACCTAAGGCCATCTAGTCCAGCACCCTCATTTCTGGAAACTTAGGACTTGCCTAATGTCACACAGAAATAGAAGTAGTATCGCTGCCAGAGCCAGTGCTTTTTTCTCTGTAGTGTGCTGCTCTTTGTGTTTTTAACTCTTAACTACTAAGTATTTTCATTCGACAGATTTCTTTTGTTGTACCAATTTAAATGCATATGTTCAGATAGATAAGACCAAAGTTTTTTTCCTCTGAAAATAAGGCTGAATGGTAAAAATGCAGGTATAGTTGTAAATATGTCAACAGGAGAACATTTACAAAGAATGTTCTTTTTAAAATTGCTGTTAAAACAATTTTCCTGTGAAGTAATAGCTTCCTGCCTTTTGCAGATGAAAGCGAATACAGCTTGGCATTTAACTGATTGAATCCATTAATTTATGCTTAAAATACGATGCCAATTAGTAATTCAGGTAGTGAAGTTAACTGAAAGATATTAATAACTTTTGATATTTCCAACTTCTGTTGAAAGTGATTTAATCTTTTCAAAATTATAGACATAGTTAAATGAAAATGTGTTCTTATTCCACAGTTGGTGGGGGCTGAAGCCTTTGCTTAATAACTTGGCAGTTAGCATATTGGTAGAAAATAGAAAAATCTTTCTTTGATGACATATTTTAGGTTTGTCCAAAATACTTGCCTTAAGCCAAAAATATTAGACCTTGTCTAGGTATTTGTTACATAAGCAAGAATATTAGTGCATTATTGAACTTAAATGATCATTCTGATAATGGTTAGTCTTGGTGTCCCTTGACAAAATTGTCTTCTGGTAACACTAATTACAAGCATATATCGCTGGAAGGGACCTCAGAAGCCATCTAGTCCAACTCTGTCATTTAATGAATTTTTTAAAAAATCATGAGCTTGATAAACATGAAAATTTCATTATACAAAGAACACAAAAATAGGATTGTGTATAAAACTGAACTTCTATTTTGTAGTTTTTAAAAGCCATATTAAGTTTAACATACTAATAAATGTCCATGTATGTTCCTTTTTTTTCCAACTTTGTTTTTTAGTATTTAATTGCAGTTCTTTTCTTTTTTAATTAGTATCTACCAATCCCCGCCCCCCCCACACACACACTCTCTCTTCCAAACAGAAAGCCCTCTCTTATGACAAGTAAATATAGTGAAGCAAAACAAGTTCAGACATTGACCATCTGAAAATATAGAAAGCTTGTTTCATCAGTCATCAGAGTCTTCTGAAGTTATGACTGGTCAGCCTTGTTCAAAGTGCTTAAATTTTCCAAAGTTATTTGTTCTTCATGTTATTCCAGTTACTGTGTAAATTGTTCTCCTGGTTCCACTCATTTCACTCTGGATCATTTCAGTCAGCCAATAAAGATTCATTCAGCACTTAACTGTATGTCAGGCACTGTGATAAGTGCTGGGGATACAAAATGAGGCAAAAGACAACCCCTGACTTCAAGGAGATTGGAATCTAAAGTTCATACAAGTCTTAGATTGTTTTGAATCCAACCCTTTTTATGGCTTAATAATGTGGATGGGTACCACTTTTGTTTCTAGTTCTTTGCAACAGAAAGTATTCCTGTAAATATTTTTTGTACATAAGAGTCCTTTTTCCCTGACTTTGACATCCTCAGAGTATGTGACTTTTTGGGACTACTTCTAATTTGCTTTCCAGAATGACTCCTCTTCCTCCCATTTTATAGGTGAGGAAACTGAAACAACTGATGCCCAGGTCGATTAAATGACTACCCAAGGTCATACTAGTAGTATTGAGTCTGGATTTGAACCCAGATCTAGATTTCAAATCCAGGACTTTTCCCACTGTACCATACATGTGAAAGGACTGTTCATTGACATCACCATAATCTTTGATTTGAGGAGAGCACCTACCAACATAAATTCTCCTGTAACACTTTTTACCAGATTCATTGATTTGGCATCTCCTTAATCCTGTTCTAATCCAATTTAAGAAAACATTTATTAAGTACCTTCTGTGTCAAAGCCTTGGGTTCTGGGAACTGAGAAAAATAAAAAAATCTTTCCCCATAATGATTTTATAGAAAAGGCACCATTCATTCTTCATGCACCAAAAAGATGAGGATACTTCAGTGTGGATATTGGTGATATAAAAATAAAGGTGCCTAATGTGTAATGTAAATTTGAGGCTATAAAGGAAGAAATGGGGTCCCCAAAGATTGCACACTCAGAAGTAGTCATTTCAGTTAACATTGGCCCAGACAATCCTGTCAATAAGCCTTGCAGTCTATTTAGGAGATAGAGGGACCTAAATGATGTTTCTGTTTTCTCAGGTTCTGCCTTCTCTATTCCATAGCAGTGCTTTTGCTTTTTGCCATTTTTTTTCTCTTTATTTACCTTGAAGAAACACCACTTCCCTGTCACTTCCCCTCCCCTCCCCCCAAAATGGGAAAGTACAAATATTTTGGGGTTTGTTTTGTAATAGGGATGATGTTTGTTTTTGTGTTTTTTTTTTTAAATGGCATACTCCTTAGTGGATAGTGACTTCTACCCGTTGATGTCAGTTCATCTGAACTTCCTCAAAAAAATTTGTTTTATAATCCCAGAGAAAGCAAACCTGAGGAAGTTATATTGGCTATAAAAAGAACCTCATTGCGTCTCTATGTATGTATTATCATTTTGTACAGGATTGGGCATGGTAATATGCCTTCTTTGGAGAATAGCCCAAAATAGTAACATGTTAGTGAAGTCACCTCAAAAATTTGTATTTTAAAAAAGTTGCTTACAATTGATTTTGTATTTTATTATTTTTATGATTTGAAGTTGCCAAGTATATTAATTTTTGGTTTCAGTAAAAATATCTTATATCTGAGTCGTATACTCTACAGTTCCAATCTCACCCTCCCCTGCCCCCTCCCCCTTCTGTCGTGCTGGCTTTGTGACCTTGGATAGGTCAGTTAAAACTCCACGTTTCTCCAGGTATAGATAGAGGGAATTTTCATGCTAAGAATTCACTATATATATAAAAATCACATCTGGCCTCCCCCCCCCCAATTTTATAAAAAACATTGTAAATTTCATAAACAAGTGGTGTGTTATTAGAATAGTCTGATGCATGCCTGTGGTTTTTACTTTGCTTTGTTAACTTTCAGAGGCTAAGACTACAGAAACCCTTTATGTTGAATTGTATGGAGTATTTGGGGTAGGGAGGCTGATTATAACTAACCTTGGGTTACATCTTAAACTTGAATATTTTCTGCAATCCTCAGTTTTGCTTGCCCATGTTTGAGAGTTCTCTAGGAAGAATTATTTCTCCAATTTAGTTTTTGGTATACTTGTGATATTGCAAGTACCATACTTTTTCTATTTGTTTGTCCTTATAGTATGAGGATCCTAAAAGATCTTGATATTCTGTACAGTGCTTTACTTAAAAACAGAGAAAAGCATGTGGCTATTAAACTATGGTACTCTTGTTCAGACAGCTAAATGACCGACTGCCTTCATGCTTTCCATTGGAAATGGTGTTTTCACTTCTTTTTGTAAGGTTTTAAGTTTGTGTGGTGCTGTTAAATATTTGCCAGCTTCTCTGAATGAAGATTTGGTAGAATTCACTAAAGTCATAAAAGGGTGTGGTTAGTAGTGAACATGAACTTGGGACAGATAGAATACTAAAACTATTGGGACTCCAGTGAAACTGAAGAAGGTAGTTTTCAGGCAAATAAAACAGTGCTATTTGTCAGTATAATATAGTAAGGAAAGTACGAGGAAATTAGGAAACCTAAATTTGAGCCCTAATTTGGATCTCCTTTTACAGGTGGAAAACAAGACTGAGGGTATGACATGCCCATGATCACATAGAGGAATGGGGGGGCAGGTGGAGAATGACCTGATGATCCTATGCAGTATTTCTCTAAAGTTAAGAAATTGAGATGGCTCTTGAGTCTTTTTTGAAATTCTTGATTATGTCATAGAGCAATTTTCCACAATATGTCTGAAGGTACCTCTTGTTAAAGACAATAGACCGTCTTGAAACGGGATAGAATAGATGGACCACTGGTGTGAGCCTTTGTGAAATTTGTTGTGACCCATTGACATGCTTTAAGGAACAAAGAGTAGAATTTATACCTTAGGTCTGGGGGGCGGGGCTAGTTGACCAAATGAGGCATAACATAAACATGTAGGAGGAAAATGAGTCCATATCCATAATGACTGAGGGCAATGCTGGTGTGGTGAGACATTTCACTTGAGCTTTAGAACAGATTTTTGGAACATTTGAGGAAAAGATAGTTAACATATAGCCAGAGAATAAGAGAAAATGTGAGAGGAATTAGAGGTTCTCAACAAAATTTTGATGGTTCAGTGGTTAGTGAGCCCCAAAAATAAATGTTAAACATGTTGTTACTTTTGTGACTTTACAGGGAGCTTTCCTAAGTGCTCAGATTTTAAAAGAACAGTTACAAAAATGGAAGCACGTCATTTAAATCAAGGAAAGAATATGAAAGTGGGCTATACTTGTGAAATTAGAGCCCGAGAGGCTAAAGTCCTGACTAAGCTATAGCTTCTGAAAAATGCTAAACAAAACATGGATACTTATTAGGACAGATCACACTAAACAAAAGTTCCTCCTCCCTCTTTCCTTTTCTCCCTCTTATTTCCTCCTATTTGCTCTTCACTTTACTCGTGGCTAAAAAAAGCTAAAAGTTCAAAGCAAAAAGATAAATTAGTTGGCATTATTTATTTGTCAACTGTTGTTTTGTTTTTACTTAAGAATAACCTTTTATCTTGAAAATATAGAACATTGGAAGAATTGGAGCCAAAGCATTGCAACTAGAGTTGTATGTACCCAGCAAATCTTAAATTACTTTAGATCTCATAGCTTATAAAAATAATATACCATGGTACAGAACCACCATTTGTGATCTTCATGGAATCTTGGAGAAATTTGAAAAGTTTCAGATTTAAATTTTTGAGATGGAGAGGAGTGGAATGGGATTATATAAATCAAAGACCCGTAGACTTGATCCTGAGAAAAATTCTAGAGACTCTCAAACTGATAAATTGTAAGTACTTACAAGGGGATGTATCAAATCATTCCAGATTTATTGTGCATCATTTCTTTTTCTGACAAGGTTGCTAGATGAAGCTTACCAGAGAGGAGAATCCTTGTAGTCATCGTATACCTAGAGTTTATGAATCTTAAGCATAACATTGTAGACATCATGGAAGAACTGATGGGAAAGAGGTGTCATACTATAATAGTGTTTTTGGTGTGTTATGTTTAGCTATGATTTGTTACAATTAAGGGTATTTTTTTGGTAGGGTGGGGGAAATGACTCATGTAAGAAAGAAATGACCATTAGTAAAATGTATTTTAAAAAGCTTAAGTTAAATGATAGTACAGTTAGATGGATCTGGTACTGTTGGACCAAATCCAAAGTATTGATTGATGTCAGTCTCAATCAGGAAGGAATGAGGGTCCTAGGTGACATGCTAAAGAGTTTTGTCCTTCCTTCCATTGCATTGCAGACTTTTATCAATGATTGACACATTGGTAGAGGTCTCCATTCTGTTCCATTCCTTCGGTTCCCCATTGCCTTCAGACGTGCCCACATTTCTGTCTTTGGAAGGATAAGCCAGTTCCAACTTTGTCATTATTTGCTTAATCAATTTGACAGCAAAAAGTATGCTCAAACATAATAGATATTGATGTCAGCTTCACAAAAACTGAATTGTAACCCTTCTTGATCCTTGTTACTGTATTTTTTTTCATGTTTATATAGATAGTGGAAATCAAAATGAATACAGACCCAGTTATACTTTTTTGCCTTTGTATTCATATGAATCCTTCCATGTTTCTGTGCAATCCTAAAATCATAAAAATAGGACTTTGTTACATTGATGTTCCACAGCCTCTAGCCATCCTCCAACCACTGGTCATTTAGGTTATATATATATATATGCTTTTGACTTTGTTCTTTGCATTACTTTATAGAAATATATTTTTATTTCCAGCAGTGGAATTACTGGGTCATAGATATGACCTATGATTTTTGTGGCTTCTATATTTCCACATAGCCTTCCACAAAGAACATGCAAATAAATAAATTTCCTTTTAATCTTTAGTTTTATTATTTTTGCTCTTATAAAACCGAACCAGTCATCTTGTCCCAAATAATTTCATCCATTACTTTGATAAAGAATTTTTTTTTTTCCTTCTTACATTTGGGATAAGTATATGATGCTTTTCCTTTTTTAGTTCTCTGCAATTTGCCATGGTTATTGTGAGTATGGATATAAATTTATTTTTTCCATGTTGTTTTCCCAGCCACTTTTATTGAATTACAGCTGCTTTCCTCATTGTCTGTACTAATGAGTCTGTAAATAAGCTTGCATATGTAGATATGTGTGTCTATGTATGTATATTCTGTTTCTAGGTTTTATTTTCTTTGTGTTGGTCAAATTTCCTTAATATATGTCTAGTGCCAAATTGTTTTGATGACTTCCCTTTCATAATTTGAAATCTGAAAATGTCACCCTTGATCAGCTCTTTTACCAATATGTCCTTTGATACTCTTGTTTTCATGCAGTTTTATAAAATATATTGATATTTCTGTATGGAACTAAGTCCATAAATTGGAAACTTTTTCTTTTACTCTCTTTTATTTGTCATTAATGCCTAGATTTTTCCTTTATAGTGGTCCCATGTATTGGTATTTACATGCATATGTAAAATGTGTTTGTGTGTATACATATACATTTACATACATATTTGATTGCTATTGTAAGTGGGAGTCTTGTTTTTTCCATCTATTTATTGCTATAATATAGCACCACAATTGACTTTTAAGAAGTTGAACATCAAAGTACCTAGTATGAGTAAGGTCCAGCAGCTAACATTTCTATAACACTTTATGTACAAAATGATTTACATATTGCTCTCACTTCATTCTCACAGCAATTCTGTGGAAACACCATCAATTTTGTAGATGGGAAAAGTGAGGCCCAGAGAATTTGACTTTACTGTCATAAAACTAGTATTAAAGGCAAGATTCACATCCTAATGTCTCTTGAAGCTTTAGTCCAGTGTTCTTTCACATTGCTCCTTAGTCACACTGGTTATCACTTTATTACAATTTTAAAATTATACATATATTACAAAATATTCATTTTAACAAACATTAAGCACCTAATGTGCAAAGCATGGTGGGGGCAGTTAACTTTAACCTCTGAGAGCCTCTAGTCTATGGTTGGGAAAGGCACGCAGTATATACATAAATAAGTGTAATACAAGATAAGGAATGTTGGGTGCAACATACATTGGTGCAGAGCTATTATAGAGATATTTGAGAGAGAGGAGAGAGTACTTTCATTTGCAGAGATCAAAAGTACCCCCTGAGGAGAGATTTGAATGAGGTGTGTGATATAAACGTTGGGAGGCAGATGTCAGGTTCATTTTAGGGATCAGCTAATAGTACAGTTTTGCTGGACTGTAGCATGTGTGAGAAAGGAGGTAATGTGACAAGTCTGAAAAGATAAGAGCCTGTGGAATGTCTTCAGGGCCAACTTAATAAGGTTCTGGTTTTGTTTTTGTTTTCTTGTAATCTCAGTAAAATTTGGAGCCATTGAAGATTTTTGAGCAAAATCTGGATTTGTTTAATTGTAGCAATAAAAAGCTACTTGTTGAAAGATTTTAACAAACACCCTTTAAGTTCATATAATCCTAGTGATCAGAGAGAATTTAGATATTTTACCAATCTGTAATATTGGAGTTGTGACAGTATAGAAAGTAGTAGGTGAATTTATAGTTGATTGAAGGGCTTTACCCAAAGGGCGGGACAAGGGGTTTACAGGGAGGTCAATTTCAAGTCAATATGAGGAAAAATATTACTTTAAGAACTGTGTAATTTTATCATTGTGGCTGTTACCACCATGCACACTGGAAACCATCCATTCACACACACATAGTGAAGTTCTTGTCCATATTCTTCCATAGATTCCATAGATAGAGGATCTGTCCTTCTTAGCGACCTTCATGTAGGTCTTTTTATATTTTGAAGAGTACCAATTTAGCTAATAGGCTGTTCACCTGTTACCTCTGTGACCACCCCACCACCTATTCTGATCATGTATTTCCTTAAAGAAATCCCTTAAACCAGTTTGAGCACAGATAATTATTGGAAATACTCTATAGCCTACTTGTGCCTCCATTATCTGTTGAGTAACATGGAATTTGAATTCCATAGAGTTTGTGGTATTCTGAGATCTGTCATTAGAGAGTATTGCCAGGAGAATGTCTGTTTAAAAGATGGGGGCAGGGGTTGCTTTGGGGAAAGAGCTTGTGATCATGTATGCAGTACCTTAATTTTAGTCCACCCTACTCTCTTCCTCTTTTTGGGCCCAACTAATTTTCCATTTGCAGTAAGTGTCCCAAATACATATATTGATGTACTATAATTCAATGGGCTGATCATCTAACTGCATGTTAAAATCTATTCAGTGGGCATTTAAAAATCCATTTAGCTTTTTTCTGTGTAGGTTGTTATATTGATCTCTTCTGAATAATCTTGGGTCTCATTGAGGAACTCCTGTGGCATTTTGGGGCTTGGTGGTACATTTGCATGACATCTACAAGCAGGAACTTTCTAGAGGACCTCACTATCAATATGGAATTCCCTCTTCTACAATGTTGACCTCTGATGGTGGTGGACACTTTTTGTAAGTTTGTGTCTCAGTATTTAATGCCTTTGCTGCATTTGAACTATTCTTTAAAGAGAATCGTTGAACAGTATAATCTCTGGTTGCATTTGTCAAAGAATATTTTATGATCATAGCATATGCCTAAAGATTTCCTTTGGAGAAGAACTTAAGGCTGTGTTTTACTCTATATCAAATGCTTTATTGTAGTCAGTTAATGCTGGGATTTTGTGTTTTATGATTTTCAGTCAGTTGAATGTCATTTGTGAAGAACTGATCTGCTATGTACAGCTGTTTTAAAGGTGCATACATTTGTATTTTTCTAAAGATGAGACATTGGGCCTTTGGGTCACTAGTTATTGATATTTTTTTCACCTTTTAGAGACATCACTTTCATTTGTGATTTCTACTACCACCACTTGCATTTTCTTATCTTTCCTTCCTTGAAATAAGTTGAGACATGGTACCTCAAAATCAGAACAAGTTTTCTCTGTGTAATGTAAATGTAAATGCTAAGTGCCATTTCTACTAGGCACATATATAGAGGGAGAAACTGCTAATATAAATCCACCTTAGTTACTGTACAGTGGCCACAACATAACAAGAACAGTAGTCAACATACCCAGATTCTATTCACCAGAGACAAAATTTCTTTAAAAAGGACTTGGTAATAAAATCCATTACCTCAGATTTCTACACATAAATGTATAAAGTATGGTATTAAGAAAGATGAGCTAAGAGGTCCTATGCAAATTTTACCTTATAAGTATCTCTGAGCTTTGGGATAAAACCCACGTCTGGAATATAGATTAGTAAAGTTAGACCTCAGTCAAAAGAAACATGGTAAGTAAATGGAGGTGGGAGTATTATATAATAAAAGTTATCCTAATCAAGGAAATCTGGGGACCAGAAGGGAGCAACTGTTTGGGTGGGAGATCAGAGGAAGTGCAAACAGAAGCAATATTGAATTTGGAGCATACTACAAACCACCTGGACAGAAAGAGGAAATTGAAGAGGAGCTCGGGAAGACATCACAAGTTTGGCACAAAGCATAATATGATAGCAATAGGGGACTTCATGTTTTTGGACACTTGATGTAGCTCTCTCTGCCAAAAGCAGAGCAACTGACAAATTTCTTGA
>CM053624.1:308846111-308876453 GCA_028646595.1 Phalanger gymnotis
GGCATTTCTCCATGGTGTCTAGGTTTTGAAAGAAAATAAATTGAGCATGAGAGCTTGGGGAGTCATTCCATTCTAGAAGTATTCGGTCCCGTTTTGGAACAATCCCCCTATCTGTATATGTGTGAAATGTCCTTTACTACTCCTCATTACTACAAGGTCAGATTTGCCATCTGAAAAAAAAGATCTTTACTTTTTTTTTCTTTTGTATTTTGATAAACACTGAAGAAGCTGGAGCTGTTAAACTTTATCTCGGGAAAAACTCAGAACTGGTTTGTTTGGTGTTGTGGAAACTCTTACTGCTTTCAATACACAAATTAGTAATCGACTGTTTTGTATACTTGTTTTCAGTTTTCATTTCGACAAACAAGCACTGTAATTAAAGCTATTAGAATAAAATCTCTGAACTATTTCATGGGGTTTTTTGCTACCTTAATACTACCTGAATGAGTTCCTCATGACTACACAGTAATGGTTAAGCAAGACTTCTCTCCAGTCCAAGCTGGTCACTGCAGGCTGGTCTGTGCTGCTGATAATAGGCAGACACAAATTGTTTTCCCCATTAAAGACTCCTGGCCTTTTTGATGATGGCGATAGTTTTTCTACAGAATTCAAAGCTCTCAGTGATAGTCATGTCGACTCTAATGCATGGTACAATGGAAAGAACAGAGTCCTGCGATGCTTCGTATGACCTTGGGCAAGTCAGTTAACTTGGGCCTCAGTGTCCTTATCTGTAAAAATGGAAGTTCAACTAGATGACCTCTGAGATCTCTTCCAACTCGAGGTCTTTGATTTTGGGGCGGCTAGTAGCATTACTTCCAGTTTGATGGTGGGGGGAATAGGTTGTTGTTTAGCTAAAGCAGAGAAAGCCAGATTCAACCTGAAAGCTGCCTTCCTAGCCCTCCAACCCCACCCCCGTAGGATCTAAAGTTAGAGGAGTTTTTACATGTGGTCTGTTATTTTACAGAGGAGGAAACTAAGGCAGTAAATAATAGCTGACATTAAAACCCACATCATTTAATTGTAAATCCCAGTGTACTTTCTGCTGTCACAAATGCCTTTTCAGTGACAGTACTACCATCATGGGTGCCCAGGTAGCTGGGCACATTTCTCTATCTTAACCATTGCTTTAAGAAAAAGGCCTGGAGAGTTTTAATATCACAAGATTAATATCTTCGAAAGACAAACTTCCAAAGCTGGTTTTACTTTACTATTGCAGGCACACTCTCTCAGAATACTTCACTTACCATGGTCATTTTGGTAATGCTTGTTAATAATGCAGTCAAACACTTCTGTGACTTTTGGCCATGCCCATTTAGAACCATGTTTCTGTGGCCTAACTTCATAATATCCTTTTCCCTTAACGTGATGTTAATGGAACAAGTTAGTGGGGCATGCTTCTGCTCTGAATTAGTAAAAGGCTCCCACATTTCTTCCTTATCCTTTAATTTTCAGGTATTTGTTGGAACCACCACTGTCAGTGGTAAGTTTAGACTTTATTGAAGATAACCTGTTCATCAGAGGTATTAACTTGAACATTCTCCACAGGTGAAGCATCTGCTTTTTTTTTCTCCTTTTTAATAGCTTTTGTTTTTACCTCCACTTCAAATACAGTCCTTCCTCTCCTATCCCAGAACAAAAAATAGCATGTTCAGCGCTCTAGTCCCCAAACTCTGCCAAGAGCGGAGCAGCGGGGGGGCCTTCTCTCTTTAACACCCTGAATTCGGTCACTTAGTACATAGTTTCACTTTGGGGCCTGTGTTCTTTCTGTAGACCCCGTTGTGTATCCACCATGTGTATTTTCCTGGTTCTGCTTGCTCCACTGATTCAGTCCATATAAATGTCCCCATGCATCTCTGTTCATCTTCGAAACTTCTGTTGCAATAATATTTTATCACATTTTTGGACCTTCATCATTTAGTCATTCCCCATCTAATTTTGTTTCTAGTTACTTGGTGTCACAAAAAGTGCTGATCTCAATATTTTGGGCTATGGGGCCTTCTTAGCTTTGACTACTTTGGGTATAGGCTTTGAGGTGAGAGATCTGAGTTAAACGGTATGAATGGTTTAGTCACTTACCATCATCCGAAATTGGCTCTAATTAACCAAAGCATTCCACAGCTTGCTCCTGACTGCAACACCACAACCCAAGTGCCCTCTCCAGCCATGGCAGAGTCTTCAGTCACTTTGGTGGAGCGGCTGCTATCAGGAGGATTTCTTTGCAGCATACCTAACCTAAATATACCCCTATAGTTTTCACCCATGTTACCCATGGTTTCTCTGGAGTCAGCAGAATGAGTCTTTCCTCTTCTGTGTAACAGCCCTTCAAAAAGTTGAAAAGAACATGTCCTTTCCAAGTCTTTTCTTTTACAGGCCAAAGAGCCCCCATCCATCCTTTCAGTTGAGAACATGACACAAACTGGAGACTTTTCATCCTGGTTGCCTATCCGGACACACCACGTTACTGAGGTTCTTCACAGAAAATGCGTTCGTTTGTCCATGAAGACAGTCCAGCTGTGATCTGAAATAGAACACAGCCCGTTAGCCAGTTCTAAATCTGCTCATTCCCCTGATCTACCTTTTTAGCAACTATCCAGAAATAGGAAAAGCATTTAGTCTGACATTACCTGCTGTTAATGAAATGTTTACCTTCATCTGTCCTATAATTGTGCCAGGAATGAACTTTGTCACTGACAGTGATTAAGCAATCCCATTTGCCAATTCTTTCCATTTGTGAGGGTGTAGATTCTCTGGGCTTTGTGACTTGAACACATGAAGAGTAGCTGGGTCCATTCTTACTATCTTCCTGCTACACCCTCTCGGCCCTGTTCAGCGAGAAACTTCTTAAGCTATATTGTAGTGCATTCACTCACTACTTAGAATATGAAAGAATACCTTGCCTTACTTCACCTCTAGCCGACCTTTCCTTCCTGCTGCTTCATTTAATGAACAAGTAAGTCCTGTTAGGGTTGGGGCAACTTTGTGAGAAATGTTTTGGGTTGTGGGTTGTTTTACTGTGAGGGTCATTGTGTGGGTGGGGAAGGGGACCTAGATGGCAAGCCCAGGCTATCTTTTAGGAACCTAGCTCAAAGAAAATAATATGGGTTCATTACGTGGACTAGAGCTAAAAGCCTTCTTGCCCACTTCGGATTGCCTTGTCCAGATAGTTTGACCATCCTGATTTTGTTACTCACTTGAAACGAAGAAACTGAATATGTCAAGAATCAGTGATTATCACTGTTTACCAACCGTTCTCCTCAAATCATAAACACTAATTTTCAAATAGAAGTCACCTCTATTTGTAATACAGGTTGATTTAGTTGAAACTTAGCACTGTACGTGTGTTCAGAAATACTTGAGAATGTGTCTGTCAGAGCTGAGGTGTATCTAGCCTCTCAATGGGGGAGGGCAGCAGCTGGGCTGGGAGGCAGGAAGCATAAAAGTATAGAACGTAGTTCTCACCGTTTTGTGCTCACAGAGCAGCCCTAGTACACCCAGGGGAGAGGGAAAGAGTAGTGATTTCTGTGATTTAAAGATTTTTTTTTTCAAAACATGTTTGATGTTTTCCTTCTCTACAGAGATACTGGTTAGGTTTTTTGTTTTTTTTTGGAAGGGGGAAGGCAGGGCAATTGGGGTTAAGTGACTTGCCCAAGGTCTCATTGCTAGTAAGTGGGTCAGGGATCTGAGGCTGGATTGGACTCAGGTCTTCCTTACTCCAGGGCCAATGCTCTACTCACTGCGCCACCTGGCTGCCCCTGGTTAGTCTTGTTTGACCAGTTCTTCTGACGTACCTGATGCCAAGCTCTGGAAAGTTTATGCCGGTAGAGTTCAAGCTGTGCTGGACTAAAGACTCTCTTTTCCTTGTGAATGAAAAAAATATGTATATACACTGCTGAAATGACGGAAATAATCAATTCACCAAGTGCCCGCTGACAGTTACACGGTCCTTTGGGGTTGGCAAAGCACTTCTCCCCATTGATCTTCAGCTCTTGAGTGATGGGTGGGATTTTTCCAGACTCCAGTTTTGACCTCAGTTTGCCTCTCAGTATAGACTTTGAGTACTAGGCTAACTAGATGCAGAGAGACTCATCCACAGAGATGAATGGTTTTGGCCAGAGCCATCCCACGACCACCACACTCATACTTAAGACGCTGAGGGACTGTGACCTAACAAAAGGGAGTAGCCACAGGAAAGATGGGCAACTAGGTGGCACAGTGGGTAGAATGCCACGCCTGGAGTCATGAAGACTCATTTTTGTGAGTTCAAATCTGGCACTTGGCTACCTGTGTAACCCTGGTCAAGTCGTTTAGCCCTGTTTGCCTCAGTTTCCTCATCTGTAAAATGAGCTGGAGAAGGAAATGACAAACCACTACAGTATTTCTGCCAAGAAAATTCCAAATTGGATCAGAGTTGAACACAACTGAAAACGAGAAAGACACCGTTAATAATGATCAGGAAAACCTGTTCCACTGGGAAATTGAGATCAAATAAGTGGTACAGCCCATTTGTAGCAGAGTTGGGACAGAAACTCCAAGCCTGGTCATAGAACACTCTTCAGTCTCTCTTCCCTCACCCCCAGTGCAGTAATTCTACAACCTTCTTGACAGGTAGTCACCCAGCTACTGGAATGCTTCTCTCTTGATCTCAAAGTTTCTTCCCTACATTAGACAAAATCCGTTTCCTTCGAATTTGGACCCATTAGTTTGAACGCTGCTCACTGTAGAGCTTTACATAAGGCTTCTACTACCACAGGCCCTACCTTTGCTTAAGTTGTTATGTCCCCTTTAATTCTGTTTTCTCCGGGTTTAAACATCCTTAGTTCCTTCTACCATCTCTTCCATGGGGACCCAAAGACTGGTCTCTTTGGGAGTCATCACTCATAGATAGCCCTTGGCACTGATGGGTATTGTGTCTGGCATAAGCTTTTCAGTTTAGCTCGACCTCTCCTATTGGTTGTGCTGCCCCTACCCCCTGGAGGATGGTTTGGGGTCAGACAAGGTAGGTCAGCCTCTTGGTCAACTAGACCATAGGATGGATACCCCTCCTTTTCTTCCCATGCCATCATCACCCTTACTCTGGCCTTTTCTCTCTTAAATCTTGACCTTTGAGTTGTCCATTCTACTTTCCAATGACCTCTACACTCACATGATTTGCCCCCTTGTCCAATCATCGCTGATCTCATTCCAAACCCTAACCCACTACATCCATTCCACCTTCTCTATTCCAGTGCTGCAGAACACCAGAGGAAGCCACACCGCTGGGCTGCTGAATTCACTAAAATTTGTTACCAGTCCCAGCAAGGTCCTCACTGCAGCATGCCAGTCCTTTCTCTTCCTTACACTCCCACAGCCTTGTTTCAAACTTCTCGTGCTCTTTGTTCCCACCAGAGAACTTTGGCTCATAGTTCACTGAAAAAAGTTGGGCCATCCATAGTAAGCTCTCCCTGCCCCAATTTCACACTCTTCTTTGATCCTTTGCTCAAGGTTTGTGATAAGGCAACCTCTCTCCTTGATTCCATCCCTGCCTTTCTCCAGGAGTTTGCCTTTTGGGTAATTTTGGTCCCGGACTTTCCATCTCTGTCCTTCACTGCTGCTTACAAACTCCTAAAAAAAGCTAAGCTCTTCATTTTCCACTCCTTTGTCCGTTGCTATCTGGTTTTCACTTCCAACCCTGCTGCCTACCAAGGTCACCAGTGGTCTTTAAGGTCAAATCCAGTGGCTTTTTATCATCCTTAGCCTGTGCAGCTTTCTGACAATGCTGGCTATCCCTTCTCGAATACTTCTATCTCGGTTTTCATGAAGTTGCTCTGTCATAGTTCAGTTCTTAACCTGGCTGGTTAAGAGAAGAACTACTCAGTTCTTCTGAAGGTTCCGCAGTATGCATGTGCCTCAAGGCTCTGTCCTGGGCCATTTCCTTTCTGCACTCTTTGAGACCGAAGCTGCCATGGATTCAGTTGTCATCTCTATGCTGGTAACTTCCAAACCTACATACCCAGCTCTCATCACTCTTGAACTCAGGTCCATTACTCTAGCTTCATGGCAGACTTCTCCACATGGATGCCTCAGAGACATACAAAGCTTGGCTTGGTCCAAAACCAAGCTCATTATCTTTCCCCCTAAGCCAACCCTCCTAGCTTGCTCATTTCTTTAAATTTCTTAGAACCATTCTTCCATTCATACAGGTCTACAACCTAATCATCTTCACATTTTTATTCTTCATCCCTGCAAATCCAATTAGTTGCCATGTTTTGTTGATTTCTCCTTCCCATCTCCTACTCTCCACAAGGCATACATGCTAGTTTAAGGCTGCACCCAATTGGTTCCCTTCTCCAATACTGTCTTCCACACAGCTATGAAGTCCTAAAACATTGGCCTGTGTCACTCCCTTGTTCCTTTTTGCCTCTTAGGATAAAATACAGATTCCTCTTTTTGCCACTTTAAGCCCTTCACGCTCTGGCTCCAGCCCATTTTCTCCAGACAATTACACAATACTGCATATGATCAAGCCCAGCTGTCCTTGCTGGTTCTTGTTGACAGCTCTCCCTCTCCTGCCTCTGTCCTCCCCCAGGCTCTTCTTTCTCACTCCTGCCCTTGGAACTCCTTCAAGGCTGAGCTAGGGCCATCTCCTTCAGGAAGCCTTTCCTGATTTGTCCAGTAGTGACTGCCCTGCTCCATCACCTTTTTTTTTTTGGCACATAGACCCACGTTTAGTGGGTAATATTCCCCAAGTAGAATGTGAGTTCTTTGAGGACAGGAATAGTCTCCTTTGTACTCATAGGCATCCTCCCCAGGGTTTAAGCAGAGTGCTTAACATATTATAGGTGGGTATTAAGTGCTTTTTGATTGAGTGAAAGCCTACCTGCATTTATTGCCAGAGGAAGAGCTTGGCTTTGTCCCTAAGTTGATGTAGGAGCAGCCTGTTCTGGTGATCAATTATGCCTCCATCCTATTTTCATAAGCAATGAGAATTTCAAGCCGGAACTTTGGAGACCATTACTTTGTGTAGGAGATGAATTCTCAGGCCCAAAGTCACACAGGAAGTCAGTGGCAAGCCAGAACTAAAACCTGGGTCTTGCGACTTGTACTACTGGGTCCTTTCCACACCAGGCCCCAAAAGCCCAAGGACCAGCAGTCAAAGAAACTTCCTGCCAGGGAGCCCTGAGTTGGTTGGCTCCAATGCTACAAATGAGGCCAAGTCCCTTAGACATCAAGGATCTTCACTCAGGTTCCTAGGTCCTTTAAAGAACCTGGCCTCCAGACTCCAGTTCTCCCACCCCTCCAACTTTCCTTTCAAGCCTCTTCTCTGTTTAACCAAATTGGATGAGCTGGATTCTGTGGCTCGGTTCTCATCTCCTGATCCTTTTGGAAGGGTGTGCATGCCCGTGAGGCAGTGCAGTGTGCTCAGGAGACTTGTGTTTATGTCCTGGCTCCAAAACCTCCTCTGTGGCCTTATGAACCCTAAAGAACTATGGAAATGCAAGTGTCTGGTGATCGTCCGATAGGCCTGTGTGTGCGTGTTCTTCTGTTTGCAGAGCACTCCAGGTGTCACCTCGCAGCCCTGGGGGGGGGGGGGGTAGCTGTTATTGCCGTCGTGCCCATTTTATGGAAAAGGCTCACATAGCTAATGAGCATGAAGCCAGATCTGAACTCTATCCTCCAGACACACCTGGCCTGGCACGCAGCACCCTCTGCTGGGAAAGAAGGGAACTGCAGGTCTCATCCCGGGTCAGATGGCCAACACCCCAGTGTAAAGAGGCCTGTGCTAGAAATCGGGGCCTACACGCTCTATCACAACTCTTGAGGCACACATGCATACTGAAGGAATACAACACTGTACACAGAATACCATAATTGAAAGGAGAGTGACTGAGACAAGGGAAAGCTTGGGGACTCTGGGAAAATTTAATGAGGAAGAAGAGTTTTAGTCAATCAACAAATATTTATTAAGCACTTACTATGTGCCGGACTGTGCTAGGCAGAAGGAATACAAGGAAAAGCAAAGCAGGATCCTTGGCCTCGAGGAGCTCCCATTCTAACAGGTGACATGACACGCAAATAACATACATGTAAATAACAACATGTGTAAGCAGACTGAAGGCACTAGTAGGAGACCGGGAAGGGCTTCCTACAGAAGATGGGAGTTGGGTGTGTCCATCCAGGAGGGCTGGATCTTACATCCAGGGAGGTAACAAGACTGAAGGATAGGAAAAGGCAAAGTTATGAAGGGCCGTAGAGCATGAGCATGTTCATCTGCTCCTAGAGGTGAGAGGAAGCCACTAGGGCAGAGGGACATGGTCCAACCTGCACTTGAGAAAGATAATTTGGGGGCAGCAAGGCGGTGCAGTGGATAGAGCACTGGCCCTTGAGTCAGGAGGACAAGAGTTCAAACCCAGCCTCAGACACTTATTAGCTGTGTGATCCTGGGTGAGTCACTTAACTCCGATTGCCTCCCCCCCTCAAAAAAAAACCAAAACAATCTGGTGGCTGAGTGGAGGATGGAGGGGAGGAGAGACTCAGGGCAGGCCAACACACCAGTGGCTATTGCAAGGCTTCAGATGCAAGGGCCTGCGCCAGGGTGACAGCGGCCTAATGGAGAGGTGCTGTGAAGGTGTGGGCTAAGCACAAGTGAGGAGTTGTGGAGGACACGGAGGTGGCAAGTCTGGAAGGAAGGTTTTGGAGTAAAGAAGAGTTGTTCTGGATATGCTGAATCGGAGCCAGCACCTGAGAGGGGAGCTGAGAGATCAGGGCTGCATCTATAGATGTGGGACTCACCTGCATAGAGACAGTAACTGTTAACAATGAGACAACATAGAGGGAAGAGAGGAGGCCGGTGACAGCTTCACTGAGATGACACCTGAGCCGAGCCTTGAAAAACGTGGACAACAGAGGCAGAAAGAACAAAGTAAATTGTGGCAGGCATGTCCATTAATGTTCTGGGAACAAAGGGCCAAGTGTCCAGTTGGGCTAGAAGGCAGACAAGGAAGAGTATACCAGGAGATACCTGAAAGCCGGAGGCCAATTATGAAGGACCTCAAATACCAGGCCATGAAGTTCATACTGGATGGTAAGAGGGAGCCATTGAAAGTCACAGACCTGTCCTGATGAGGCCTCTATGTGGCAGACAGATTGAAGCGGGGAGATAGGGAGCATGGAGGCCACTTGGTACACCACGGCAGGAGCCCAGGCAAATTGTGCCAAGGGCCTGAACCAAGGGGAGCGCCATGAGAGTGGAGAAGGGAAGGGATGCCAGAAACACTGTGGAGGTAGAATCAACCCAAGCTGGCAAAGAGACTGGGTGAGAGCAGAAGACATGAAGAGTCAAGGACTCTTTCCAAGTACACCCAGGGTGACCGGGAGGGTGTCACTGTCCTCGAGAGAAATCTGGAGCCAGGGCAAGAGACAGGTGGGGGCAGATGAATTGTTTTGGGGGGCCAGCAGGACACCTGGATAGATCGTAGAAAGGTGGAAGGGCCCTTAGGGGCCACCTAGTGGGTTTCTCATTTTATAGATGAAGGCTGTGAGGTTCAGAGAAGTAACACCACTTGCCAGGGTCACAAGGCAGTAACATCCAGCAGACAGCTGGTGACGATTCAGGACAAATCTGGGTTGATGCACAGTTGTGGAAGTCATGTGCCAGCCACCAGATCATCACTGATAACATTTCACAAAAGCTGCAGTAGAACAGTCCCTTCCCTCATGGAGCACAATGGAACAGCCCTTCATTAGCCATCTGGTGGCACCTACAAGAGCCCTGGGCTCCCGGACTGGGGAAGGAGACAAAGCTTGGGACAGAGGAGAGACCACAAAGTGGGGAGGCACCCAGGGCCCATGGGCGCTTGTCCTTCTCTCCAAGCTCACCTCCTCATCTGCAGAGCAGGAGAGATGGTCCTTGCCCTGCCCGCTTCCCGGCAGTGGTGTGAAGGATGACGTTTACAGATGTGGATCGACGTAAGAAGCATTATGTGGGGACCAGCAGACCCTGCAGAAGTGATGGTGGAAGGGGAGAGGAGCTGTAGACAAATGACCATGGTACAAGTCACACATAAGAGTGAGTCAGAGAAGGAAAACACCATTTCTGACAGGGAGAAATCAGGAAAGGCTTCCTGGAGTTTTCTCATCGGTAAAATGTTCATTTACTTTGCAAATTCTCATCAACGTTGCAAGAACACTAGATTTAAGTCAGGGTTTGGATTCAAATACCAACACCATGATGTCTTTACTACTTGTGTGACCCTGAGCAAGCCCTCTCTCCTCTTTCTGCCTGTTTCCTTCTCTGCAAAATAAAGTACGGCGAACAGTAAACACCTAAAGCCCCTGGCCCCTCCTTTCCTCTGAGCTAATAAGCCCATTCACAGACAGCACTGAGACAGACAAAGCAAGGCAGGATTTGGGAGTCACAAGACTTGGATTCCAACCCTGGCTCTGCGACCTTGAACAAGGAAACCCCTCTGGGCTTCAGTTTCCTGCTCTGCAAAATAAAAGGGTGGGACAGATGCTTTCTCAGGATCTTCCAGCCTCCATCCCATGATCATCGCGGCTGCATCCCTCCAGTGACTTCATTCAGTCTCTTCCTTACTCCTTCCACTGGTTCCTACAACTAAAATCCTCCTCCTCCTCTTCTCTAACCTTTCCCCATGGTTCTAGTGCCTACGTGGGCCACAGGGCCCGTTCAGGCCTCTAAAAGGAGAGGACTGGACTAGAGCAAGACTTCTTAACCTGGAGCCCATAGAGAGATTCTGGGGGGGTCTGCAAATTTGGAAGAGAAAAAAAAATCTTTATTTTCACCAACTTCCACCTGAAATTGAAGATTTCTTTCAATGATGGCTTTTTTTAAAAAGTCATTTTTCTGAGGACTTAACTTAAACATTATTCTTCACTAGATTGCCAAAGGGATCCATGACCCAAAAAAGGTTAAGAATCCTTGGACTAAGGCTCAGGTCCTTTCCTGCTCAAAATCCAACAATCTTATTGAGGTATACCATTTGGCCTACTTCTAAGGGCTCTGACTGACCCCCTTAGAGCCTCCTAGAGGCTACTTTTACACCAGTTTCTGATGCCAAAGATCTTCTGAAACTCAACAGAGGACTCACCTCAACTTGAGAGTCCTTAGTCCTGCAGTGTTCTTGAACCCATCCCAATCTCAAGTGTCATCCACTCTTGATCCTGTGCCTGTCTCCAACCTGCCCCAGTAATGCTGCTGCTCCTAGACTGACGATCTTCCAGAATCCTAGGAGCAACCCTAGGCAAGACAGGCTCCCGGGGGAGACTGAGGCAGCTCCGCCTAACACACCAGAGCTTGTGAGCAGCAGCACCCCACTCCACCAACCCCCCAGTATTTGTTACCAGACTCACTGATGTTTTGTTCTCTGTAAAAGCTCAAATCCACCCTTGAAGGATGAAGGTCTGCTGCCAGTGAGAAACTAGAACCAAATATAGACTAAGGTCACTGAGCAGAAGCTACATATTAAGTTCTGAGACTTGTGTTTGAATGTGAGCTGTTGTAGTTGCTATGTGACCATGGCAAGTTGCTCCTCTGAATGTTCCCTCATCTGTAAAATGGGGATAATAATCCCCTCAGAGGTGTTGTGTGGGAAGTGTTATAGCAATGGAAGCTATTATTAACATGCTATAAGCAAGTGTTGAAGGCCAGACTCCATGGCACCCTAAATGAGGCCTGAGCAGTAACCGCCTTCTGGAAAGAAGCAGTCACACAGGGAACAATATTCATCTGGATTTATAAGGTCTAGTGATGGTTAAAACAATCCTTCTTCTTCAGTCTTTCAGTGGAAATCAGGGATCACAGATGTCCAAGCTGAAAGACCTTAAAATATGAAATGTTAGTAAAATCACAGCCCATAAGGTCACTGTGTAACATTGAGGCCCAAAACGTCCAAAAACCGAGGCCTTCCCGGCCCTGCCTTGTCTCAGCTCAGACAGTAACTTCTTAATTTACCTTTCTACAGCCCTTAAAGATTGATAAGGCACTTGCTTCGCTCCCGCAACCCTGTGTGGTAAGGAGTAAAAAGAATCATTATAGATGGAGAATGAATCTTAGGGAATCAAGGTGACACATCTGTAGTCGAACGATTTAGGGGAGACAAAGTTAGGATCAGAACCCAGGTTTCCTGCCTCCTGGTCTTTTTTGCTAAGCAAGAAATGTGCTAAACTCTTTCCTTCCTGTGAACTCAGCTGAATTCATCTGTGGGGGATAGATCTGGGATGAAGGACCCAAGGCCCAGAACTCTGCTCTTCTCTCCATCTGGGCCTTGAAACTCCCTGAGAAGCAGGGACGCAGGCAGAAGCTTTATTGGGAGGAGGAGGGCTGGGGGGAGGGGCAGGTAGGAGGTAGCGTCTCTTAAAACAGATAAAGACACATCAGCCCCACTGAGGGAAGGACGCAGTGTCTCTGCCCTGCCCCTCAATGGACAAGGAAGCCCTGTCACTCCAGAGGCAATGGAGAGCTCGGGCTCCTTCGAAGCAGGTATGAGGGCTTTGGCCTTTCAGCCCAGGGGAACAAGCTCACAGGATTCTAAGACGGGGAAAAGAGGGGTCCCTGCGTGTACCATCTGCTTTCCAGGGCCCAGGTTCAGTCATCTGAGTCATGCCGCTGTCTCTTGTGCCGGGGCTGAGCCTCAGGACTCCGGTTCCTTCTCTTGTGGCTGGGGGAGGAGCGACCACTGTCCAAAGAGTCCATGTTACACCTGTTCCTGGGTGCTTGGGACCGGGAGGAAGGGGAGGGTGATGCACGGTGCTGCGTGGCTCTGTGCCTATGGGAGACAAACACAGATGAGAAGGATACAATTTAGGGTCACAGAGAACAGGGAATCTAAAGACTTGAGTTCCACTGAATTCCATAAACACTCATTAAGTTGGGATTTTAATCCCCGGACAATGTCTTGCTGTGTGACTTTGGCCAGATCATTTCTGTCTCGGAGTCTCCGTGACCTCGTCTGTAAAATAAGTAAGATGATTTTCATGCTCCCCTTCACCGGAGAGTTGTGAAGAGAAAACGTTTTGTAAACTCCCAAGTGCCGGTTGTAAAGTTCCTATTATGAAAGCAGAGTGTCAATTCTGTCCTCCTGACACTTTGCCTCTGAAGCTGCTACCATGCGTGTGCAGGGCCCCCCCCCCCCACCAACTTCAACACTGCTCAGGGTAGGTGGGTGGGGAGGGGAGTGGCCTCTCAAGACTCTCCTTATCCAGCCATCCAAGTGTTTGGCCACGTCTGGCCACGTCACCTCCCTATTTGAGCAACAGAGACCATAGAGATGGTCTGTCTGGCTTTGGAAGCCCTGTGTAACCTGGCCCCATCCTAACCTTTCCAGTCTGTGATACTGGCCTTCTGAAGGCTGTTCCTTGAAAAAGGTCCACTCTCTCCTGATTCCATGTATTCAGAATGGCTGCTCACGGGCCTGGAAAGCTCTCCTGGCTTAATTCTGTCTCCTGACATGCTGCCAGTCTCAGCTAAAATCTGACCGAAAGAAGTCTCTCCTGGCTCTCCTTGCTGTGAACGCCTTCCCTCTGAGATCACCTACAACTCATTCTCTCTGCTGTTTCTACATAGTCATTTGCCTCCTGTTTTGCCTATTAAAATGTAAGCTCCTCAAGGGAGGGGCTATTTTTGTCTTTGTACCCATAGCACTTAGCACCGTTACAAGAGAACTCAGTACTTTATAAACTCTCCCCAACTGGAGAAGACATTCCCTCTTCCTTTGGCCTCTGCAAGTCACCTCCATCCATGAAAGCCCCATCTCCTGTGCCCCCAGGGCCCCTGCTTCTCTGAACCACATTACTTTAACTGCTGAGGAACGAACATAACTGGGCAGTGGTGACGTGAATTACAGTGCCAGCTCTGCCACCTACTGCTCATTTCCAGTCATCCGTGAGATGAAGAGGTGGTGGCTGAGATGATCGCCAAGGCTCCTTCCAACTCTCCTTGGCCAGTGGAGGGATTGTAGCACTCTCTACCTGCGATTTATTACCCCCAAATAACCCAGGCAGGGTCTAGGCTGGCTTCTTCTCATCTCCCCAGTAACACTCAACAGATGCTGGAAGCACTCTACCTGTCTGGGGAGGAGGAGGACGACGAGGAGGTGGAACGCCTCTTAGAATGTTTCTCTTTCTTCTTCTCTTTCTTGTGTTTCTTCTTTTTCTTCTTCTTTTTCTCTTTCTTGACTTTCTTGTGGCTCTCAGGCCTGTTGGGGAAATGAGAAGGATGAATTGACTATGACTTATGGTTTATTTTGGATAAGGAATGTACTTGTAAAGAGGAAGAAAGAACCTAAGGCTTCCTCCTCCTCTGCCAAGGCAAACTCTCTCTCTCTCATGTGCTGGACCCTGGTTTTACACAATGCCCCAGGCAGGTCACACATGATCAGTGCCAAAGCTGGAGGTAAACACTGCCTATGTCGGGGGCCTGAAAGCAAAGCACAGTCCCAGGAAGGATTCTGACCCTCCCTACCTGGTCCCCCTGGATCTGAGGAGCCAGAGAGGGGCAGTCTCTACAGCTCAGTCTGGCCCACAATGTAAGCAGAGAAACACATGATAAGAAGGGAGACAATGTGGCTGGTGGAAAAGAAGGCTAGATTTGGAGTCAGAGAACGGAGGATGCACTCCCTTTTTTGCCTGCCCCTCGGTGCCTGTGTGACTGTACAAGGCACCTGAGCTCTCTTGCCCTCAGGCTTTTCATCTGCAGCATGACAAGGTGGGACTGATGACCTAAGGCCCCTTCCAGCTCATTCTATGATGTTTGGAAGAGTTGTAGGAGAACTGTCCCTACTAACCTGCTTGTTAACATAAAAGAAATGGAAGTGGGAATGACAGACTGTCAGGATGCGGATGAGGGAGCCAGTCCACTTTCTCCCATTCAGCTACTCCAGGCCAAAGAGGAAGTAGTTACAACTGGCCTCTTTTACAACACAAATGTCCCTGGGAGGAGCTTAATGGCTCAAACTCTTCCCATTTCTACAGCAAGCTGAAGGATATGAAACTGGAAGACAGGGCAAGGATTACCATCCCCTTTACAGATGAGAAAACTCAGGCCAGAGAGGAGAGGGGACCACAAGTCGACATTAGCTTCCCTAATTGCTTCTCTCTCGAATACCTAGCTGAGCCTCCAGGTCCCAGCAGCCACTGCCACCCCTCCACCTGGCCCGGTGCCACGCACCCTCCCCACGCCTGGCTTCTGTGACCCTTCCTTACCTCATGTCTGTTTTCCGCTTGGCCTCTGGTGGGGCTGATGGCATTGCTGTGGCACTGCTCTCCACCTTGTGATGCTAAGGATCAGAGGGTCACAGATTTTAGAGTAGGAAGGGGTTTGAGGCCATTACGGATGAGGAAACTGAGGCCTAGAGCACTTAAATGACTTACCCACGGTCACACAAGCTGTAAGGCGCAGAGCCAGAATTCAAATCCAGGTCCTGACTCCAAAGTCAGTGCCATAAGGCCCCTCTGAAGCCCAAACACTGTGTTGGTACAAGGGTGACTAACGTCAGTCTGACATCAACCAGTCATGTGTGAGAAGTGATTGAAAGGAGAAAAAGGCAAGAACAAGAGGAGTGAGCCGGGCCTGACAAAGGTGACCTCCCAGGATGGAGGCTTGCTAGCCAGGGCCCTAACACCAGAGGACCCTCAGCAGCACCCTAAGAACATTCTTCAGATACTTAAAAAGCATGGGGTAGCAGAAAGAACTCTGATCTTAGAGTCAAAAGCAAGGGGAGGGGAGAGCAAGAGAGAGGAGAAGAGAGAGACAGAGAGACTGAGAGAGAAGAAGGGAGAGAAGGGGAGAAGAAGACAACAAAGAGAGAGAGGGGAGATAGTAGAGGAGAGGAGGGAGAAGAAACAGAGAGACTGAGAGAAAGAGAGAGAGAAGGAGGGAGGGAGGAAAAGGAGAGAACAAAGAGAGAGAGAGAGGGGAGATGAAGAGGAGGAAGAGGAAAGAGACAGAGAGACTGAGAGAGAGAGAAGGAACAAAAAAAGAGAGTGAGAATACCACCAGTGCCTCCCTCAGAACCGTGAGAAAAGCTCTGAAAACCTGAAACCTTGACAGAATGGTAGCAATAGCCTAACAACAGCCTTGAGAGTCAAGAAGCACACAACTGAAAGGGACCCTAGAAATGAGCTGGTCCAATAATCACTTTACAGAACAGGAAACAGGCCCAGACAAGAAAAATGACTTGTCTGAAACCACAAAGGTATTGAGAGATGAAGTAGGAATTCAAACTCAGTTCTTCTGACTCCAAATCTAGTGGTTTTTCCCAAGACACAAAAATGCCCAAAAACAAAACAACTCCCCCCCACATATACCCACACCCACAACTGTCATCCTGCGGACCTCCCTCCTACTGCTACCAGCGTAATCACTCCACTGGTACTACTAGGACTAATGGCTGACCATTATCACTTCCAAATCTGTTAAGTATTTTAAAGCATCTTCTACCCTGGGGAGCAGGTATTCTAGAACACTGAAGTGCACAATGGGTGCTTTGTCCACCACTCTTACAAGAGGGAGCACAAATCCTGTGCCAACACACTGGAAGTGAAGTAGTAAGCACCCTGGGATGGAGCCCAAAGCCGAAGAGCTAGGATTCGAGGTGAGCTAGGTGTCTAGATTCTAAGCTGCTGCCCCTGCCTTGTCCCAAGAGCACACTCACTCCTGCAGCAGCAAAGGATCTGGCTCCCGGATGCCTCTTAATACAATTATCCAACACCTCCTTCCTGGAAAGAAAGAGCCTGGCCTAGTCAGGCTGATGGATACAAATGGTACCCTAAGGGTTAAAAGGCACTTTTCCAGTGCTTTGTGAAGCCCTGTAGCTTATTCTGTAACTTGAAGGTGCCCTAGTGCCCTAAAGTCCTTTTGTGTCCTTTATCCTGTGTAATTTTTAAACTGTTCTGCCCTGTCCTTAAATCCTTAAGCCATAAAGATTTCCCTTTGTCTCCTGCATCCTGTCCTGTCTTTAATCTTTAACCTCCATAAAAATCTCTAAAACTACTTCACCATTCTGAAATCTCTATGTAAGCATAACTCCTCCAAATATCAGGGTCTCATTTAGCTTTCTTGCTAAGGAGGCCCATGATACTTTTTCACATGAAATAAAAAGCTCCCACTGGCTAAAAGAGAAGGTCTAAGTGAATTCTTTCACACCTGAACCAGCTCTCCCAACTCTAAACCTCATCAAAGCCTAATCAGTTCTAACCTCTTCTATCTCTACTTTGTGTTACAACAGAATGGATCCCAAGAAGAGGGAGAGAGTGTGGCTTTCAGAGGCCATCGGAGGGAGGGAGGGAAGGAAGCTTTACCGTAAACACCGACAGCCCCAGCTTGGCAGCTTCTTTGTCTTCTTTGGAGAGCATCACCCGGCCAGCCGAGCCACTGAACGACACAAACACATACATGCCACAAGCCATCAACTTCTAGTCATTATCATGGCAGCTCCTACTTCGATAGGGCTTTGAGGTCTAGCACAAGATTTAGAACCAAAAGAGACCTTCGAGATCATTTTACCCATAAGGAAATGGAGGCTCAGAGAGAAGGGTCTTTCCCCCATTGCACCCAGCTAATTTCAGAGCCAAGAAATCTAAACACAGACTTCTCATTGCAAGCCTGGCATGCCTCCCACTGCACTCCCAAGCTGAGCCCCTGGTCCTGACCCAGTCAAGGCCCAGATCAGGCTTCACACAGTTTAGAAGACTGCAGCTGAGCCGAGAACTCTAAGACCAGGCATGTATCCATCACACCACACTGCCTGCCATGGACAGGTCAGGCATCACACTACCAGGCCATTAACAGGTGATAATTCCAAACCCTCACCCTATCCCAGTACCTAGAGCTCCCCAGGCCTGACAGCTGGTCCACATCCTTCTCCTCACGATCAGCCCCTTCCCGCTTGCAGATTTCCACAAAGTCCTAAAAGGGAAGCAGAGATCCCGGGTTCAGTTTGAGCAATGGGAAGTCAATTAGCTGTAGCAGACATTAGCTCACCACCTTCAATGCTGCAAGGATATTAATTCTACACAATAGGCCCAAGGAGACTAGGTTTCAGATGCACTGATTTATAAGGACATTAACTGCCAAAGCAGAGGAGAGATGGACAAGAAAAGACGAGTTTCTTAACGATCCCATAGCAACAAGGCCTAGTTTTCAAAAAGCCTGCCTACAGTCAGGCTTCTTGATTGGCTAAGAGTGAGCTTGGCATTGTAAACCAGCCAGTAAGCTTGGTTTCAGAGCACCCAGGTGGGCCAGAATAATAACTAGCATTTATTTAGCAATTTAAAGTTTGCACAGTGCTGTACAGAGATGATCTCATTTGAGTAGCACAAGGTGTTTAAGCACGAACGACTGAAATTGCTGTCTGAGAGCAGCCCAAGGGACCATGAGCTCCAGGGAAAAAGAATAACGCATCTTTAGTAAAGGAAAGGTTTGCATCAGTGTGGGTCTTCCCTCCACTGATGCAGATTGCAAATGTCCAGTGCCTCAGGAGATGGCCTTTGTGAGCTGCCAAAGTTGGAAAATTAAGCACTTTCTCATCCACCCCGTAAGACAGTCAGTCCCTCGCAAATTAGCCAGGCTGGGCCTTAAACAATGAGGCCCAGGCACTCTAGTGTTAGGAGCTGCCACAGTTTGCATTCTAAGTCACTCAGCCTATGCGAACCTAGTGATTTGTGAGGTCATTGCCAACCGGCCACCTTCTCTTGGGAATTAATGATGACTTGATGTGGTTAGTGGCGGCACTGATGAAGTTTCAGAAGGACAGTATTAATAGGAATGTAAACCCAAGATGGTTCAGCTGGTGATGGGAAAAGAAATGGGATCCAGGAAACTCTAGGCATCCTGATCCCCATTACTTACCTCCAGAACAAAGCAATTTCTCCCTTCTCAAATCACAGGAACACAGATTTGGGGGAGAAGGGACCTAAGAGAGAAGTAGCCCAACTGCTTCATTTGACAGAGGTACAAACTGAAGCCCAGTGAAGGTGAATGACTTGTCCAAGACCACATAGGCAGTAAAGAGCAGAGCTGGGGCTGAAGCCAAGATCATCTGACTAAACTCCGTGTGTTTTCCACTACACACCACACAATCCTAAAAAGAGGATTAAGCCCAGTCCAAAAGGCAGGCCTGAGAAGAAGGCAAAGGGCTGTTCTTGAGAGCAGGGCACAGTGAGGCCTGCTTTCAGAAAGCTCAGCCATTTAGTCTGGAATTGACCCAAGAGGATCTCTTTTCATTTCCAACTGGGGACCTTCTCTTGGAATCAGAAGCGGTCCCTTCATCCAAGCCCACATTCAAGGCCCTTCCCGCTCCGCTTCAGCTCCTCTTACCTTCTCTAAAAATGTTTTTCTTCTTTTTTTCTTCCCTTATGTTTTGATCTGCCCCCACTCCCATTCCTTCCCACCCCCACCCCCCCCCCATTCCCTGCTCACTGTTCTTCTTTAACTCAGAGCAGAGCCATCCACTCAGACTGGGCAAACAGATAAGGTCATGCTCATCTTCTCCAGCCCTAGTACGTCTCATCCGAGGGACCACAATGTCTGGCTCACTCTGCTTCATTATGCCCACCCCACCTCCCTTATGTACATCAGCAGATTTACAGACCTGCAAACCAAAACAGTTCTCCTACTTTGTATCATATTAAGGTCTGTCTCAAAGTGATACCATCCATTTGCTGTGGACACTCACTGTTTACAAATCCTCCTTTCCCCAAACCATGGGGAAGTGTAGATGGGCAAAAGCCCTACCCCCAAACTGCCCCCAACCCCGAATTAAACAGAAGTGCTCTCCCCTGAATGGATGCCTTCTCACCCTCTCCTTCTCCCAGATTACCTCTTTGCTCAGTCCTGTGGGCTGCTTCCTCACATTCTTGTAGCCTCTGGAAGAAATCAGGACGAGAAAATCAAGAAAAGGAGTCACAGAATTCTAGGGCTACAAGGAGCTCGGCAGCCATCTAATCCAATCCACAATCAAGACAAGACTCCTCCAACTACGTACTAAGCTAAGTGGCCACTCGGCCTCTCTATGAGGGTGAACCCACCACCTCCCCTGGCAGCTCATGCCACTTCTGGGGAGCTCTCATACTTAGTAAGTCTCTGCAATCTGGAACTAAGAGGACCCAAAACAAGTCTAATCTCTCTTCCAGACTGCAGACCTTCAAAGACATGAAGACATCTGCCACCTTCCCCCTGACTGTTCTCTTCTACAGGCTACACATGCCCACCTCCTTCCAGCTATCCTCACGGGGCAGGGAGTCTAGACACTTCACAGTCCTGGGTGCCCCAAGCCAAACCCACTATCCAGCTGCAGGCTGGCCAGTACAGAGGCCAGTGGAACTTCTACCTTCTTATTCCTAGGAGCTCTGCCTCGCTTAACAGAGACCAGAATCATCATACTAGTGTTCTGGGCTGTGCCGCCACGCTGCTGACAGAATGATGGAGCTTGCAGTCCAATGAGCCCCCCAGATCATTTTCAGACAAACTTCTAACCATGTCTCCCCTATCCTGTACTTCAAATCAAAAAAAGACTTCACAACTATTAGATTTTATATTTATTCTAATTAAACTTCATCTTGTTCAATTCAGTTCATTGTGCTAGCTTGTCGAGAACTTTTTGGATCCTAGGTGTCATCCAGCTTAACCTTCCCAGTTTTGTGTCATCTGCAAACATGACATCTGTGCCTTTTTCCAAGTCCAGGGCACAAATGTTAAACAGAATCCCTAGGGCTCTCCACAGCAGAGCTCCTGCCACAGTCCCATAAAGCCATTAAGGGCTGATTCCAGTCATTCAACCAATTCTGAATTGATCTAATTTTATTACTGTCTAGCCTGGATCCCCATTTTCCTCCCAATGATAGTATGAAAGCCATTATCAAGTGCTTTAGTAATAAGCAAATGATGCTTAAGAGACTTGCTACCTAGACCATTCCCCTATTTACCAGTTTGCAAAGAAAATAAGGTTCTTCTGGAATAACCTGCTTTTGATGACACCATGGTTTTCTCTTCTATCTGTTCACTAATCATCTCTTTAATGCGAAGTTCTGGGATCTGCCCAGGAACCAAAGTTAAGCTCAGTGGCTTTTGCTTTGCCAACTCCCCTCTTCCCTTTCTGGAAGGTCACGACACCTGCCCTGCTCTAGTCCTGTGGCGCCAATTCTGCTCTCCGTGACCTTTCACACATGGCTGGCAGTGGCCCAGACAGCTCACCTGGACCAGGGAACCAGAATTTATCAAGGACAGTGAAGGGCTCTCTCACTAGCTCCTTATTTATATCAAGAATAAAATTCCTACTGATCTTGTCCTGTCTAGCCCAAGAGCTATGCAGGCGTCCTTGGCAGAGCGAAAGAAAGTAACATAAAAATGGAGAGGCCCTGCCCTCTGTGGTTTGTTGAACACCTCTCCATCCACCTCCACCAGGAATGGACCCTCCACTGTCCCCCAACACAACTTAAAAATTGCCTGACTCTGGGTGAAATACACTTGCTAATGTTGACAGAGCCACAGAATGACAGAACTAGAAGGGATACAATGTGAATAATGTGGGAAGTGAAAGAGACCTTAAAACACAAATGTCAGAAACTGAAGGGACATCAGAGCATTAGAACACAGCAGCTGCAATGGACTTCCACAGGCAGAATTCTCTTCTCCCCCTGGTTGGGTTCGGGGTAGGAAAACCTCTTCAGACTCATGTGTAAGTAGCCACCACTCTGGACACGCTCCCACTCATGCACACCTGCATACATCCCCCACCAATCTCTGGGGCCCAGAACTCACAAAGCAGCCAGGAGGGCTTCTTGCTCAGCCTGACGCACAGCAGCTAACTCCTCTTCTCGGCTCAGGGCCGCATCGTCTTTCTTGCCTTTGGCGTACCACGTGAGGTCACGGCCCTTCTGCCATCTTCCCACAGGAGCCATCAGGGAGTTCCCTGAGAAGAGAGCAGACCTATTCTGAGTTCATGGGAAAACTGCCAGCTCCCCCACCCTGGAAGACAGCAGTTCCCACCAACTCCTGCTCCATTTCCCCCTCCCTCAGTGACTGACCCTTTTTCCCCACAAGAGCCCCTATCTTTCATTCAGCCACCCACCCACCCTTAAAAAAAAAAGGCAACAGTGTGAAGAGAGACAGAAACACAAAAGCCCAAGACCCAATTCTTGCTCCAGAAGACCTCAGACTAGCTGGGGGAACAGGAAACATGCCTCTGAGAAATTAACTGAAAAGTCAAGGGCTATGATCAATGCCAAATTAGTGATAAGGAGAAGAACAATGATTACAGGCCAAAGTGATCTGGGAAAGCATCCCAGAAGACATAAGGCTTTCACTGGACATCAGAGGGAAGAGCACCAAGCCAGACCGCCTCTGGGCTCGAGACCCGGCTCTGCGACTTTTTAGGTCTGCAACCTAGGGGTAAATCACTGCCTCTCTTTGGCCTACTTCCTAATCTGCAAAAGAAAACCAGATTGAATTTCTAAGGCCCCATCTAGCTCTAAGGCCTAAGAATATCTCTATTCTATTAAGAGTGCTTTACACTCCTGTGTGTCTGGCAAAACTAAGACACTCAGGGCTGGTTTGGCAGTGAAAGGTGGCCACATGCCACAACCCTGGAACCAGTGCTTGGTGATCACGTCCCGCAGTACATCTTCCCTCCCAGGTGTGCACACACGGCAGGCAGGGGAGCTGGGCTTTGGCAGGAAGGAGGGAAGCAGCTGTGGCCAGGGTTTCTGAGGAGGGCACTGTCATCTCCTGCCCTGAAGCTGCCTTTGGCCAGCACAGAAATGCTGAGAGGACAGCTTGGGCTAGGGTGACCTCCTCATAAGCTGCACACCATGGCTCCTGAAGTGCAAGCATTGGGAGGGGAGTATGAAAACAAGAGCCTGGGGAGAATGAGCCAAGTGCAACAGCACACATGTAGTGGGTGCTCCAGGGCTCCTGGGTACTGCCGTCTTTAGCAGAGGCAACATGGTATCCCAGAAAAATCAATGTTTTGGAATCAGAGGATTTGGGTTTGAGGCCTATCATCAAAAGCAAATCACTTCACCTTTCTCAGCCTCAGCTTCTTCATCTGTGAAATGGGAGTGATAATACCTGTTTTTTAGGTTTACAAAAATGCCTTGTAAAAGTGCTACAGTAATGTAAGTAATTACTACTATTATCCAGAAGAACCAGGGTGAGTCACGGCCCTGCCACTCACACCATATCTTTCCCTCACTGAGGATCAGTTTCTTCATTAGTAAAATGAGGGTATTACCAGATAGTCTTTCATTCTGGACCAAGCAGGGGATTTCATTGGTACATGGAGCTGCCAGTGAGGAAATATCGGCTGCCAGTGAAGATTCTCAGTTGCTCTACAGCAGAGCACTGAGAGGTTAGGTGACTGGTCTGTGGTCACAAAGCCAGTCTGTCAACAAGCCCTTATTAACTATCAACTATGTGCCAGATGCTCCGGAGACAAAGACAAAAACCAGCTCCTGCTGTCCAGGAGCTCAGTGTCTAATGGGGGAGACCACATGCAAACAACTCTATTCAAATAAAATGTGTATGAGATAAAGCCCAGGGAGCCTCAGAGATAAGGCTCTGAGATTAAGGGGGACCCTACAGGGTTCTCGCAGAAGGGGGAATGGCCAGGAAGAGGACATGTGGAGGGAGGACAGTCCAGAGAGGGGTGACAGCCAGTGCAAATACTTGGAGTCAGGAGACAGAGAGCAGTGTTCAAGGCCAGGGTCACTCAAGCCCAGGGACCTGTCGCTAATGGAGCACAGGTGCTGACCTCTCCCCTCCCCCCACACACAGCCCCCCACTCCATGGCCTTTATTTTAGGTACTTCTCCCAAGCATTCTAATGTTAGGTTCTCTTTCCAGCCCAGATTCCTCCTAAGGCCATAGAAACTGCTTAGGTGCTGCAGAGATGAAAGCAGAGGAATGGTCCCCAACCCTCTCCTTCAAGGCAATCCCAAGGTCCTGAATCTAGAGCTTAGGAAATCATCTCAAGTCCCCTTTAAGAATTTCTAGATTTCCTTTTGTGCAAAGCACTGAGGAAGCCTCTTCTCAGCAGCCTAGGTATCACCCCCCTTCTTGGAAGTAAAAAAGTTTGTGAGCCCTCTCTTTGGAAATAGCTATTAAGTGCCTATGTAGATTCTTTTGAAAAAGGACAGGCTTTGCAGAATGAGTCCCTAACTCATGCCATTTGGCGATGATGTCACATGAGTTTTATTACTCCCAAGATACACAGAGAAACTGAGGCATGAAGAGAAATAAAGTGACTTTTCTAAGTAGAAAGGGGACAGGTTATGAAGAGCTTTAAATGCCAAACAGGGTCCTCAATTTGATCCTAGAAGTAACAGGGAATCACTGGAGCTCACTGAGCAGTAGGAGTGGTAGGGGCAGACCTGTGCCTCAGGAAGATACCTTTGGCAACTGAGTGAAGGATGGATTGCAATGGGTGGAGAATGGAGGCAGGGAGAAGAATCAGCTGGCTCCTACAGTCATAAAGCAGATAAGCCATCCCAACTGAAATAGCAAAGCACTCTGGGGGAGAGACGGGAGGAAGCTGCATGGGCCAGGCAAGTCAAACCACTTCCACCCTGACCACCATCACCCTTCAGTCCCTCATCAGAGGCAGTGCCAGACCCCTGGGAGGAGCCGCACTTATAGAGGAGGGCCCACAGCCATCCCCTGTGGAGAGGAACCTCCTCCTGCAGGTGCTACACCCACATGAAGGGGTCTGGGTCTGAAGACCCAGAAAAGGAAGTTCTCATCACCAAAGTCTTTGGCATTATCAAAGGGTTCAACATCAGAAAGAGATGCCATTTATCAATGGAAAGGACATTCAAGATCATTACCACTGGCTTTACCCTTGCCCCTAAAGTTCATGGGACCTCTCAATCTACTTGCAGCTGAAACTTTCCACATGTCATCTCTCCCATTAGAATGAGAACTCCCCAAGAGCAGGACTGCCTTACTTTTCTATTTGTATCTCTGGCTCCTCCCTGTATACAAAGGAATACAGGGCTTTGTGTACCTCTGTTGTTGTTGTTGAGTCCGTTCAGTTGGGTCCGAATCTTGGTGACCCCATTTGGGGTTTTCTTGACAGAGATACTAGAGTGGTTTGCATTTCCTTCTCCAGCTCATTTTACAGGTGAGGAGACTGAGGCAAACAGGGTGAAGTGACTTGGCCAGGGTCACACAGCTAGTAAGTGTCTGAGACTAGATTTGAACTCGGGTCTTCCTGACTCCAGGCCCACTGCTCTATGCACTGTGGCACCTAGCCGCCTCTGCTTGGCATATAATAAGAGCTTAATAAATGTTTTGTTCGTTCATACAAATAATAAAATAAAGTGGCTTTTCTGGGCTCATATGACCAGAACCAGGCTCAGGACCCTGAGGCCCAATAATCCAGGAATAGCAGGGTCCTCCAGACTGCTGACCCTGCTTCAGCCCCCTGCAAGCAGCATCAAAGAGAATAATCCTCTTGGAAGAGTACACTGCCTCCAACACCCCCAATGCCCCTCCCTCCCCCATTTACCAGTGGTAAATCAGAGTGCTCCTGCAGCACCCCCAGACCATCAGGCCTACTTCCAGCCTTCAGCCCCTAGCTGCAGTTCAAAGAAGCTATCCTTGCAGAGATGCAACCTGGCAACCTCTTCTATATATGCTGCAGGCCCTGTCCACTTAGGAAGACCTGCTACTGAAGGCCCAGCAAAATTCTCACCACCAAATTCCTTGGCTTTGTCAAATAGTTCAACATCAGAAACCAGGACAGTTTCCAGTACTAGATAATACTAAAGAAGATGACTTCCCATCTCCTTCACTGTCCCACCCAGAGGAACGTGCAGACTGAAACCTCCTACGTGCACGTGTTGTCTCTCCCTATTATAACGTGAGCGGCTTGCGGGCAGAGCCCAGCTCTGATTTTCTATGTGAATCCCCAGCTTTGCACATTGCAAGCACTTAATTGATACTTTTTGCACTCATTCATAAGTACCCTGTAATGCAAAAGCATTCATTCTTCATCTCTTTCAAGTATACATCACTTTGTATACGTTCCATTCCCTTGCTCCCACCCCCCACCCCCACCAGGAGGTTTCCCAAGGAGCAGCGGTCGGCTTTTCTTCTTTGAAGTTCCTGCTACAGCGACATTGCCCAATGTTTTTGACCACTTGACTTACCCAGGTAGTTCTCCCTCTGTTTATCAGTCTTCACATCTTCCCAGTTGAACTGGTCTTGGCCACCTCGCACACCCCCACGAGAAGAGCCAAACATCTTTAGGAACAGTCTGTAAAGTCAGTCACCCTCGTACTGGGAAGAGAGAGCCAGAAAATTCTCAGACTCAATTCTGTTCATTCTATATACAGTATAAGTCCATCTGGCTCTTTTCTCCCACTGAAAATCCCTAAGGGGAAGGAATTCTTTACAGTCTCCCCTATCAGGCCCAGAAGAGAGCTCTGCACACAGGGATCTTGGGAGTCAAAGAAGCCAAAGGACTGTAGTCTGTCACTTGCACTCTATGGACCTCAGTTTTCCCAACTGTGAAATGGGAAGGATCACAGAATCTCAGAATTGGAAGGGATACCAGAGGTCATCTAGACTAACCCATATCCAAAAAGAAGCCCTTGTACAAAACAGCCAACAAGGAGTTATCCATCTTCTGCATAAAGACCTCTCCAAGTAGTTCACTCTACTATTAGTTACTCGATTGTTAGTGTTTGCTTAAATCGAGCTCGAATTTGCCTGTCTGCAGTCCTGGCCAGAGCTCCTGGTTCTGCCCTCTGGGTCCTCTAGAGCTAGGCTAGTCTCTCTTCCACGTGACAGTCCTTCGAATATCTGAAGAGAGGGGCGAGGTCTCCCCTGGGTCTGCTCTTCTTCAGCCTAAATGTTCCCAGTTCCTTCAGCTGATCTTCCTATGCCATGCACTCAAGGCCCTTTACGATGCCAACTGCACCTCTCTAGCTTTGTAAATGTTCCTCCTATGATGTGGTGCTCAGAATGGACCTGTGAAGGTGTACAGCCTTAATGTGTACGACCTGCCCAGAACACAGTACAGCAGGAGAATCTCCTCTTTCTTCAGGGAAGCTATCCTTTTCTCGATATAGCTGAAACTCATCTTCGCTTTTTTAATCCACCCTGTCACACTGTGGATGCCTGCTGAACTTTCGGTCTACCAAAATCTCTGGATCTTTTTTTAGAGAAACTGCCACTTAACCACATGGCCCACACCTTGTACCTGTGATTTCTGAACTTGAGAGTGAGACACTCACTTATCCTTATTCAATTTCATCTTATCAGAATTAGCCCAATGTTCTAGCTGGTCAAGACATTTTGGATCCAGTAGTATCATGCAGGATGTTAACCAGAACTCGTAGTTTAATGGAATCTGCACATCTGATAAGCATGCCATCTACACTTCTATCCGAATAAATCATCTCCTTTCTACCGGGCAGCAGGCTCATCAATCACCGTCATCATCGTCATTGTCAGCATCGTCTCGCGTTTCCACAGTGCTTTACCAACAAGAGCCCGTGAGTCAGGTACTGTGAGGACTATTAGCCTAATTTTACAGGAAGAAACTGAGGCTCAGAGAAGTTTAGATGCTGTCAGAATGCAAGTTCTTTGCCATCAGGAATTGTTTCATTCTTTGTACTCGCATCCCCAGGGCATGGCAAAAATAATCTCCCCTGCTTAATTGCTCCTGCTGATTAACTGATCTGTCCAAGGCTCTGCACCTAGGAATTACCAATCAGAACTTAAACCTAAGCCTAGCTCCAGTATCTCCCAACCTGCTATTCCTCTCACTATACCATACTGCTTTCAGTTCATTCTATCTTCTCACAAAGAGACAAGAAAGCAAGAAGACAGTTTTCCATATCTTTCTCCTGACATCAACTTTTCCTTCCCTAGGACAAATGACCCAGATAGAGGCTATAGACATAGTTCAGGGCCCTTCACTCTATAGATGGCCAGCTCCCTAGTTCTACTACTCCCTTCCATCTGCTAGCTGGAAGAGTGTTGATGTGGAGACTCTGAGTAGCCTTTAAGGAGACCCCCTGGCTCTGAAAACCCAGATGTTGGTGCTTCTCTCTCTGTTAACTATGTATGTATAGCTTTCATCAGACGGCTAGAAGCCTATCTGTTGATTTGTGTTATTTACTCTGTTCATATTTTCTCTGTTGGTAATTTCTGTTTGTATTTGCTCTGAAGTTCAGGGTACTGACGTTTTCTCCTGAACTAAGTGAATAATATATGTCTGTTTAATTAAAGTGAGACTGCAAACCCTTTAAAGTTGCTTTCCTTAGAAAAGAAGATCCAAGAACCTGTGCTAGCAGCCCTCCTGTGTGCTGCTGTTATTGGCCTTACACTTCCATAGCAGATGCAGTAACACTGTTATTACAAAATGGAAGGAGAAATAACTAGAGACATGGCTGGATTTCTGTTCAGCCTTCATATCAATGAAGAGCTCTGAGCCTCTAAAATACTGAGAACCTAAGCTAGAGTTGGAGGAAAGAACAACCAGGGCTTAGGAAAGTTGCCCGATGACTGAAAGGGTCTGAGATTGAACAGCAATAGATCTGCAATCTGGTCCTGACTCTTCCACTGACTCATTGTCACCTTGGCCAATTACCTTTCCCTCTCTGGACCAGTATCACCTATAAAATGAGGGGGATGAGTGAGATGATGTCAGAAATTCCCTCTAGCTCTAACATTCTATAATTCTACACTCTAAGATCCATTCTAATGTTCCATGGCATTTGACCTCTGTCTCAGAGAGTTCTTTGTCCAATAAGGGAAACAAAGTCTTTGCTAACATGGAGCACCCTGTCTGAAGACTGAGATACTATCTCAAACTGACCAGTTCTTCAAGGTCCTCCTCTGATCTGAAATGCTAAGTCATAAACTGGATAGTATCAGAGATAGAAAGCACCTTCTGAGCAGGGGACATGAGAACTGAAAGGGACCCAAGAGATCACCTGGTCCAATACGTACTTTACAGATGAGGAAACCAAGGCTGAGGGAGAAGTCACTTACAGGGTCATAGATGTAGAGGTGAAATGACCTCAAGTCATCAGGTCTAATCCTCCTCCTTTCTATGGATAAGGAACCTGAAGTCCAGAGAGACAGAATGACTTGCACAAGTCATGAATGTCGTAAATGGAAGAGCTGAGATTGAAACTCAAGTTCTCTGACTCAAAATCCATTGCTTTTTCAACTGTATGACAGTGCTTCACTGACTTGTCCAAGGTCACACAGAATCTATGAGCTGGTATGAAGTAATGGAAAGAAGGCTGGATGGGGAGTAGGGTGGCCTAGGTTTGAATTCCACATTCCAGCTCTGTGCCCCTAGCCAAATCCCTTCAAAACTTCCAAGTATGTTTTTGTTTTCCCAAAAACAAAACCAAAAAACAATAAATAAAAACCTTTTTATTACTTATTTCACAAAGTAATTGAGGAAAGCATTTTGTCAGCCTCAACAATAGCTCACATTTATACAGCCCTGTAAAGTTTTCAAAGCACGTGACACACATTATGTAATTTGAGATTCACAGCAACCCTGTGGAGTAGTTAATGCAGGTAGCCTGTCACAGAGGAGAGAGGGGAACTTGGGTGGTCAGGAAGGTCTCAGTTCAAATCCTGCCTCGGCATTCACCAGCGGGTTGGCTTTGGGTAACTCATGTAAACTCTCTGAGCCTCAGTTTTCTTATCTGTATAACTGGGGTAATGACAGCACCTACCTGATTGCGTTACTTTGAGGAACAAATGAGGCAATGTATATCTAGAGGTCGGCAATCTTTAAAGCATTATTAAATATAATATTATTAAATATACTCTCTAACTACCCCCCACTCAACCACTCTTGGACCTTGGCAGCACATTAGCTAACCTTCCTTCACACCTCGGACACCACTCCTCTCGGTTTTCTCTCTTCATCCCTCCTCCTCTTATTTCGCTACTCCTCCCCCACAGCCCGGCCACACACAAGCTGCTGCAAATCGCCCCCCCCCCCACTCCCCACCTATTAGACCCCAGGAGCACTCCCTCAAGCCCCGCCCCAGACCCCCCTCCTATCAAGCCCTAGGCACACTACCTCAAACCCCACCCATCTCCTATCAGCCTCTAGACGCGCTCTTGCAAGCCCAGCTGCCGCCTCTCAGGCCCCAGGCGCGCTCCCTCAAGGCCCGCCCCCAAGCTCCTCTCCAATCAGGCTCCTGGCACGCTACCTCAAGTCCCACCCTTAGCCCTTTCTCCTATCAGGCCCCAGGCGCGCTCCCTCAAGCCCCGCCCCCAAGCTCCTCTCTAATCAGGCTCCAGGCACGCTCCTTCAGGTCCCGCCCCCAGGCCCCTCTCCTATAAGGCTACAGGCACGCTCCCGCAAAC
>CM053624.1:308876953-308934214 GCA_028646595.1 Phalanger gymnotis
GAGAGAATCATAAAAATTTAAGAGGGGAGAAAGTATTTAGAAGGAAGGGGTGGTCCCTTGCGATGAATGCTAAAGAGAGGTAAAAAAGAATGAGACACAAGAAAAAAAAAGCACTAGATTTACCAATTAAAAGATCGTCAGTAACTTTGGAAAAGACAAACTGGGGTCGACGAGATTAAAAGAATCCCCTCACTCCTTCCCTCATATGTGGTCCTTTTGTCATACAGTTAGAATCTCTGAGTCCACAGGTTCTGGGGCCAGAGTTACCTGCTCTCTGCTTTTTGGTTCATTTTTTAAAAATTAATTTTTAGTTTTCAACATTCACTTCCATAAGATTTTGAGTTCCAAATTCTCTCCCCCTCCCCCCACCCCAACATGGCATGCCATCTGGGCTCTACATGTACATTCATATTGAACATATTTTCACATTAGTCATGTTGTAAAGAAGAATTAGAAGCAATGGAGGAACCATGAGAAAGAAGAAACAACAAACGAAAGAGAGAGAGCGCAAACAGCGTGCTTTGATCTGCATTCAGGCTCCATGGTTCTTTTTCTGGATGTGGATAGCATTTTCCATCATGAGTCTTTTGGAATTGTCTTAGATCCTTTCATTACTAAAAAGAGCTAAGTCTGTCAAAGTTAGTCATCACATAATGTTGCTGTTACTGTGTATAATGTGCTCCTGGTTCTGCTCACTTCACTCAGCATCATCATGTGAGTCCAGGTTTTTCTGAAGTCTGCCTGCTCATCATTTCTTATGGAACAATAGTATTACATTACATTCATATACCACAGTTTGTTCAGCCATTTCCCAACTGATGGACATCCCCATAATTTCCAATTCTTGGCCACCACAAAAACAGCTGCTTTACATATTTTTGTACATGAGGGTCCTTTTCCCATTTTTATGATCTCTTTGGGATACAGCCCTAGAAGTGGTATTGCTGGGCCAAAGGGTATGCACATTTTTATAGCCTTTTAGGCATAGTTCCAATTGCTCTCCAGAATGGTCAGATCAGTTCACAACTCCACCAACAATGCATTAGTGTTCCAGTTTTCCCACATCTTCTCCAACATTTGTCATTTTCCTGTTCAATCTGATAGGTGTGATGTGGTACCTGAGAGTCGTTTTGATTTGCATTTCTCTAATCAATAATGATTTAGAGAATTTTTTCATATGCCTATAGATAGCTTTAATTTCTTACTCTGAAAACTGCCTGTTCATATCCTTTGACCATTTATCAACTGGGGACTCAGTTCTTTATATATTTTAGAAATGAGGCCTTTATCAGAGACACTGGTTGTAAAAATCGTTTCCCAGTTTTCTGCTTCCCTTCTAATCTTGGTTGCATTGGCTTTCTTTATGCACTTTTTGATTCATTTGAAACATACGAGATTCTCACACTGGAGGCAGTGTAGGATAGTGCCAGAATTAGAAGCGGTTAAATTAGGTTTGAATCCCTGCTGCTGCTTACCACCTTCCTGAATGTGTGACACAGACTCTCAGGGACTTAATTTCTTCATTTCCAATGGATTGGTCCAGATCAGAAGCTTCAAACACACTCTGGGAGGCAGACCATAACACTCCTAAGTGCTGCCTGAACTGGATTAAAAGGTAATTAAGAAAATATTTAATAAAATAAGAATACAATAGACCATAGATAATGTTAGTATGTGATTTTCTAGGTTAATGCAAGGATCTTCAGAGATCCTTATGTACAACTTAATGGCTCCCATTTCTACTTGAGTTGGATACCACTGGTCTTGGAGACCTCTAAAATCCCTTCTAGCCCTAAATCTATAATCTAGTGACTGATCAATCAGAAAGTGTGTTGACTGGAAAGCAAGTAATCCTTTGGCCATGAGGGCATGCTCGACAGGATGGGATGTTTCTCAGTCGCCCTCAAGGTCAGTCAGCTTCGGCCTCCGTGGGTGTTGCCAGGCTCACGTTCTTGTCGTCCCCAGAACAAGCCATGCTCGTTCTTGTTTGCCTCTGCGTTGCTCCTCCCTGTATTCTCTCCCCTCTCTCCTTTAAAAAAAACCGTTGTCTTAATTTTTGGAATGAATGAACATAAAAGCATTTATTGAGTACTCGCTATGTGCAAAGCGCTGCGCTAAGGGCTGGAGGTAGAAATACACAAATGAGCTTATTTTCTGATGGGGGAGCCAACCCACAAAAGACGGTGTGGCGGATGAATTTTGATTTGGAAGGTCGCAGAGATGAGTAGAACTAGAGGGGAGTATATTGACACACTTTCTAGTAGCAATGGTATTATTGATTATGGTTCCAGAGCTGGAAGAAGAGAGTCGGGGAGGCATAAAGTGAAACATGGAGGGATATAATGAGGCATTCACAAATCAGAACAGTGGAGCCACAGCACAAGAGTTCTAGAGCTAAAAAGGTGTAATGCCCAGAGCATGGTTTCTGGCCCGCAGTTTGGAGAGTGGAAGAGCTGATGGCAAGATGGCCAGGGTATTCTCCTCAACTTTCCCCCATGGAATGAGTTCATCCCTGAAGTCAGTCAATTGTTGCTTATTAAGTACCCAAGCACTGTGTTAAGCAGTTGGGTATACAAAGAGACAAAAGACAATCTTTTTCCTTGAGTTCAGGATAATAGGGGAAACAATAGGCAAACAAATTATGTGTATATGTGTACGTGTGTGTATACATATATACACGCATACATACATGTATATTAGATGTTATATATAAACATACAGACATACTGTGTGTATACACATACACACACACACATACACACACACACAAGCTATACATAGGAAATATTCAGATTAACTCAGGGAAAGTACTAGAATTAAGAAGGGTTGGGGCAGGCTTCCAGCAAAAGACAGGATTTTAGTTGGAATTTAAAGAAAGCCAGGCAAGTTAGTAGGTGGAGTGGAGGAGGAAGAGCTTGGGGCACAGACAGAGAGAATGCCTGGAGGAGACAGATGGAGGATCTTGACCAGCCAGGAGGGGCCAGCGTCACGGGATTGAAAAGTACATGGTGGAGAGTAAGGTATAAGAAGAGTGGAAGGATAGAAAGGGACTAGGTTACAAAGGGCTTTGAATGCCAAACACAACATTTCTTAGAGGCAACAGAAAGTCACTGGAGTTTATTAGCTAGGGCATGACATAGTCAGACTTGTACTTTAGGAAAATCATTTTGGCAGCTGATTGGAGAGTGGATTGAGGCAGGCCAGCAGCAGGCTATTGCAATTTTGATGGGGGTTTGCACTAGGAGTGTTAGAGAAGGAGGGGGTATTCAAGAAATGCTGCAAAGGTGAAACCAACAGGCCTTGGCAACAGATTGGACATGGAGGATGAGAGATGGTGAAGAGTCCAGGAAGACTCCTAGCTTGGGAGCCTGAGGGACTGGGAGAATGGTAGTGCCCTCTCCTACTATATAGGGAAGGTGGCATGGGTGGAAAGGAGGGTTTAGAGAGAAAGATAATGAGCTCCGTTTTAGCCATATTGAGTTTAAAATGTCTGGTGGACGTCCTGTTTGAATTTTCTGAAAGGCAGTTGGAGATGTGAGATTGGAGATCAGCAGAGAGATTGGGGCAGGAAAGGTGGATTTGAGAATCATTGGCACAGAGATGGTAATTCCATGTGAAGAAACCCACCCCCATGGGGGCCCACCAAAAACTGCCTTCTGTGTCATTCTTCCTCCTGCCTTTCCCGTCAGGTTCTCTCCCTCTCACTCTTGAGTCTCCCTCTTGAGAGAGGGGCCAGAAGACAGCACTGCCCAGCTCCCTAAAAGGGCTGAGGAACAGTCGATATGGTGTTTGCTGTCTGACAACTCCAGAAATGCCAGGAGCAGGACGGAGGTCTGTACACATTTGTAGATCTGACCAAGGCCTTTGGTACTGTTAGTCATGAAGGCTTATGGAAAATTATATCAAAATTTGTTGCCCAGAGAAGTTTATCAGCATTGTAGGTCAATTCCATGATGGCATGCTTGCCCGGGTTCTTCTAGATAATGGACAAATGGTCTGCTTTCCCAGTCACCAGTGGAGTGAAACAAGGCAGTGTGTTTGCTCCCATGCTTTTTAGCATGATGTTTTCAGCCATGTTGTCAAATGCTTTCAATGAGGATGAACATGGCATCAAGGTCAGCTACTGCACTGATGGTAAATTCTTCAACTTGAAAAGGCTACTAGCCAAGATCAAAGTGGAGGGAGTGTTGGTGCATGATTTTCTGTTTGCAGATGACTGTGCGCTCAATGCAGCCTCTGAAGCTGAGATGCAAAAAAGTATGGACCAATTCTCTGCTGCTTCTGCTAATTCTGGCCTAACAGTTAATACCAAGAAAACACAGGTGCTCCATCAGCCACCACCACACCATTAATACGTGGAACCATAGTTACAGCAAATGGAGTTTTGAATGCTGTGCCTAATTCACTTATCTTGGTAGTGTACTTTCCAGGGATGCACACATTGCCAGAGCTAGCTCAGTGTTTGGGAGGCTCCAAAGGAAAGAATGGGAGAGAAGAGGCATTAGACTGACTACCAAACTGAAGGTCTACAGAGCCATTATGCTGACCTCATTGTTGTATGCATGTGAAACCTGGACAGTATACCAGGACCATGCCAGGAAACTGAATTGCTTCCATTTGAGTTGTCTTAGGAAGATTCTGAAGATCACCTGGCAGGATAAGGTGCCAGACGCTGAGGTCCTTTTTCAAACTAAACTGCCAAGCATTCAACCTCTGCTTCACAGAGCGCAACTTCAATGGGCTTGCCATGTTGTTCAAATGCAAAATGTATGCTTGCCAAAAAGAATGTTTTATGGAGAACTCATAGAGGGCAAGCACTCACATGGTGGTCAGCAGAAGCAAGATAAGGACACTGTCAAGGTCTCTCTTAAGAACTTTGGAATTATGTGACATGAGAGACATTGGCACAGGACTGCTTAGCATGGCGTGCCCATGTTATAGAAGGTGCTAACTGAAACAGCTCAAAGGAAATACAGGATGCACAGATTTGGAGAATCCACCCCAAATGTTCACACAGACTATCTGTGTCCGGCCTGTGATAGAGCATTCTGAGCTCATATTGATCAGATCGGCCACAGTCGGACACATTGAAACTTGACTCTAGTACAGTGATGTGATTTTGGTCCTCCTCGAGAATGAAGGACAACAACCAACCAACCAACCAATTCCATGTGAGCTGATTAGATCATCAAGTGAAGTAGTACAGAGGTAGAAGAGAGGAGGGTCCAGGACAGAATCTTGAGGAATACCTACAGTTAGTTAGAGGGGGTGATCTGGAGGAGGATCCGGCAAAGGCCGGGGAGGAGCAGTCATATAGAAAGGAGAACCAGGAGAGAGTATCAAGGAGAGGGTGTTCAAGTGTCAAAGGCTGCCAAGAGGTAGAGGAGAATGAGGACTGGGAAAGTGGCAATTAAGAGATCACTGGAAACTTCAGAAAGATCCAGTTCAAGTTGCAGCACCTCAGCGAAACCTTCCCATACCAACTCAGGCCACGGTCAGAGGTCTCCCTCAGCGCTAGTCTTCTCCCTTCTACATTTCCATCATATTGTCTAGATCATCCATTTGGCACTTGTCATGGGCTTCTTTTGGAGTCCTGCTTTTTATTACTTTCTTACTTTGCCTTTGGTTTATGTAAAATCTCAACTTCCCTGTTATCCACTGGCTCTTTAATGCCTTGAGATTTGGCCACTCATCCCTTGCCAAGCCTCAGCTTGATTACTCCTACCATCCACCTCCTTCACTCCTCGCCTGCAGCTGCACAGAGCTGGAGGAAGTCACATAACTGAGCTTACTGCATATGCTACAAATTCGTTTTCGTCGTTCACTTGTTTTTCAGTCATGTCTGTCTCTTTGTGACCCCATGTGGGGTTTTCTCAGCAAAGATACTGGAGTGGTTTGGTTTGCTGTTTCTTTCTCTAGCTCATTTGCAGATGAGGTTTACACAACCTTCTTTTACAAAACAGGTTAATTGACTTCCCTAGGGTCACACAGCTACTAAGTATCTAGATGTGAAGCAGAGACCAGGCACTCTAACCACTGCACCACCTAGCTACCCATCAAATGTATGTTATCCAAACCCAACTAAGCCCTTACTGGGGCAAAGCAATCCTTTTACTCACCCCTAATTGACTTCCTATCCTACTGCCTTCTCTCTAAAGACCTCTGGATTCTAATTTTTCTGAGAAAATTAAGACCTGCTGTAAGCTCCTTTTTCTCCTTTTCCTATGTCAACACCTCTGACACTATCCCCTCTTCTCTCAGTTTTTCATCTAGTCTGATAAGGTGATCCTTCTTAAAAAGACCAATCTCTCTCCATGTGGTCTTGATCCCCTCCCATCCCACTTCTTCTAGCACACTGGAACCTCATTTTTGCTTTCTCTCTAATCTTCAATCTTTCTGTACCTACTCATTCCTTCCCTACTTACGCTTTCAAACATGTCCATCACTCCATATGTTAAAAACCTTTGCTTTTTACCCAAGCTATCATCCTCCCAAGCCATCACTTCTCGCTTTCTCAACCAAATTCCTAGTTGTCTATACTCATTGCCTACACTTTCCTTTAAATCTCTCAACCCAAATCTTGTCATCTGGCTTCTGATCTAATCACTGGACTGAAACTGTGTTCTCCAAATTTACCAGTGATCTATCCAATTGCCCAACGTGGTAGCCTGTTTTCAGTACTCATCCTTCGGGATCTCTTGGTAGCACTGGGCACTGTTCACCATGCTTTCCTCCTACAGTCTTTCCTTTTTGGGTTGCCTTCCTCCCACTTTGCCTACTCTCCCTCAGTCTCTTTTGCTGGCTCATCATCCATGTTGGGACTCTGACTAGGTCTATCCCAAGGCTTTGTCTTGGGCCCTTTTGTCCCTCTACATTCTTTCTTAGTCTTATCTCCCATTGTTTTCATTATAATCTGTATACAGGTGATTCATACAACTATATGTATAGCCTTGGTCTCTGTCCAGAGCTCCATTCCTCCAACAGCAATTGCCTACTACAAATTTAAAACTCAGTAATTCTTCTCCCTTGTCTCTATCCTACTTAGCTTTGTACTGTCTGGGACTGTGTGACCTCATCTCCACACTGGCCATTTTCTGTTCTACTGCTGCTCCATCCTCTTAGCCATACTCTGCCCTGCCTCCTCTTGCTCAGAGGACTGTAATCAAATCACCATTACCATTGCCTCCGGAAAGGGAATGTCAACTGACTGCCTAACTGTTCCATTCAATAGCCTTAAAACTTTCTAGGACCCAGCTCATCCCTGGCCACCCCTCCCCTTTATGTGCTGTCTCCTATTAGAATGGGGATTCTTTTATGTATAGGTTAGACCAGATGGTCACTTTAGTCCCTTCCAACTCTCAAATTCTGGGATCCTAAGAATGTAAGCTTCTTGAAGGCAGTGACTGTCTTTTGTGTTTGTAATCCCAGCATTTAGCATAAGACTTGGCATAGTAAGTGCTTAGTATATGGTGTTCATTCATTGCCATCACTTATCACTGTTGTGTTTGTCCTTCATTCTCAAAAAGGACCATGACATCAGGGAAATGATGACATGACTTGCAGTTGACTTTGATTTGAGTGAGGGAGGGCTGTGCAAGGTCACCAGCCTCACTTTCTCCTCCAGGGCCATCTGGGTCTAGTGGCCTGATATTTACCAGGATGACTGGAGATGGCCCAGGATGCAATGGGAGACCCTGGCCCTTTCAAGCTAAGCTCTTTTCATGTACTCACTTAGAGTGAGGTAATGCCCATTCAGTCACTGGGCCTCCTTAAGAAGTGAGTCAAGGGATGGCCCCTTCAATTAGAAAAAAAAAAACAGCAAGCTTGGAAGACCCTCAGGGTTGCTGTTCCAAAGAGAAACAGTTACCATTGACAGTTGCTCTAAGCCAAGAGGGTCCAAAATACAGCAGGAAGGCAGGTAGGCAGGGAGGGAGGGAAGGAATCTAGCCAGTAAACCCCAAGTTAAGTGGTCAGCTTCTGGCCATCAAAATTTACCTTCCTTTGGAGAAGAGGAGGAGGAGAGGGAGAGGGAGATGATGAGCTGAGTTACCCAACTAGCTGGGTCCCCTTTCAGGCAGCTCAGTCTACTCACAGGTTGTGTTTGTCCTTCATTTTCAAAGAGGACCATGACATGATGACTTGCAGTTGACTTAGATTTGAGTGCAGAAGGACTGTGCAAGGTCACCAGCCTCACTTTCTCCTCCAGAGCCACCTGGATCCCATATTATCTTCTCATTCAATCCCCGTTATACACTGATTTTTTGGACTGGACCTGTTATTTTACTAGCAAGGCAAGCATTTATTAAGCCCTTACTATGTGCCATGGGGGATGTGGCTCAGTGGATGGAGTGCTGGGCCTGGAGTCAGAAGGACTCATCTTCCTGGGTTCAAATTCAGCCTCAGACACTTGCTAGTTGTGTGACCCTGGGAAAGTCACTTCACCTGTTTGCCTGAGTTTCCTCATCTGTAAAATGAGCTAGAGAAGGAAATGGCAAACTACTCCAGTACCTCTGCCAAGAAAAGCCCAAATGGGGTGAAGAGTCACACACAATTGAAAATGACTGAACAATAAGGACAAATGTGGCAGACATTATACTAACAAGCAAAACAAAAAAGAATCCTAGCCCTAAAAGAGCTTACATTCTGATAAGGGAAGATAATCTACAAAAGAGAGCTGAAAAGGGAGTGGAGGAGAGAAGGTACCTCCTGGGTGGGGTGGCCCATGGTGTCAAAATCCAAAACATCAGAAGCACAGCTGAGAAGAGAATAAAGTTTGGCTGCCCCAAAATGAAAGCCCCAGGAAGAATCCGCGGATGGGACAAAAGGGCTGGCTCTATGAAGGGACGTTCCAGGGTGAGAACAAAGCTGAGTCATGGTATAGAATCTGGAAAGTCAGAAGCACAGCCAGGAAGGGAAGGCAAACTCCCTCTACAAATACAGATCTACATCTTTTCTGCAATTATTACTCTTAAAGAATTGCCTAGGAAACTGAGAGGTTAAGTGATTTACCCAGGATCACACAGGATGTCAGTTAGACACGACTAATGAAGCTGGGTCTTCCTGACTCCTAGGCTAGCACTTTATCCACTATTTCCTGCTTCCAGATTCCAGATATCTTTCTGATATGAGGTCACTCTCCTATCAAAAACCAACAATGGCTCCATGTCCTCTACCAAATTCTTAAACTCCATACAGCTTGGCACTCAGCCTCCAACTAGCCTCGTCTACCTTTTCAGCCCTATCTCGCTGGTCTCAACATTCCTCCAGTCCTACCTCTTGAAATCTTCCCCATCTCTCAAGGTCTGGCTCAAATGCTGCCTCCCTCATAAAGTCTCCCCTGATCCCCTCTGTTAAAAACAAACTTCCCTTCCAGTGTACCTTCCTAGCACTGAGCACATTTTACCTGGATGGTGGCTATTTGTATATGCGAAAGTCAGCAATGGAACGTGGTCAGATGGGTTTGACTTACTCTGCCTCCCTGGGTCTGTATGCTCATTTGGAGGAGTCTCACATGGTTATAAGAATCCATGAAAACAATGCACATATTTTATAACGTAATGTAAGTTGTTATTATTGTTTGTACATTTTCTCTCTCCTATGAAAGTGTCAACTCCTAAAAAGAAATCAGGTTCATCTTTGCTTCCGTAAATTCCTGGAGGGCAGGGGCCACATACTGTCCATCTTCATTTCCCACTGCTGTGCACACAGAAGTTGGCTCTCAGGTCTAGGCAAGAGTATGAATCAGGGAGAAGCAGCAGAGGAAAAAAGTCTAGGAAAACCATCCACATAAAAGATAAATAAGTGCATCATTACAAACTTTAGTATAGTTTTTAATTTTTTAAAATAGTAATGTATTTGGTGCACTAAATGCAATCACCCTTTATACAATCTTAACATAACATGTTCAGTTTTTCTTCCAAAATTTTGCATATTGTTCCACACTGAAGTCATCTACAAATTCTGCCTCTTTTTTTCCCACTTCCGTATACTTGGGATTCCGCTTGCGTAGTCTAAACTTTTTTTCCTCTGGAGAAAGTGTGTCAATATCTACTGGCATCTGAAAGACACGGGAAAAGCAAATGGTATAATCATTCACTGTGAAATGCTGAAAACTGAGAATCATAATCCTGGAGGTGGAAGGGACCTTGGAGGCCATCTGGTCCAAACTGCACTGAAGCATAAATCCCTTCTACATCATCCCCAACAAATGGTCTTCTGGCCTCCCCTTGACAATTTCATTCCTGAGGTGAAATGTAATTAAGTCTTCTGCTTAGCGATTTCTTATCAAGGTTCTGCAAACAAAGGATATTTAGCCTTTCTTCATAAAATTTATTTCCCTTTTAATTATTTTCTATTACTTTCCTCTGGATCTTCTCCAACTACATGACACCAAAATACACTACAGACAACTGAATTCTCAGGGTGGCAAAGCCTCCGTGATACTCGATATTTCAGAAACCTCATTAATTAGATATTAATTTGAGAATCAAATAAAAGATCTTCCAGCAGCAACCAGTTCTGCAGTGCAGGAATTAATCTATGTTAGCTCTTTAGCCTGAGCTCATAAGCTTATCATTAGCAGCATTTATTAGTGGGAGTTAATAAAGGGAGGTCTTGGATGACCCTATTTGAGAAGATCAGAGCTGTCAGTCATTGCCTGCATAAATCAAGCATTGTCATTAAAGAAGAAAAACACTGTTATAAAGCAGTACTGAGCCAAGGTTCCCTCCTATGAGGTCACTATAAAGAAACAGAAGTGATTTTTTTATACAACACCCACACTAGAATTTATACATCCAAAGGAATATAATCTTATTCATTTAGCAAACATTAAGGGCCCACAATGTATTGTTCTGTGTAACATGGAGGGGATGCGAAAATAACCTGTGTGATCATGAACATGTAACGTAAGCTCCCTGGGCTTCCTTTTCTTCATCTGTAAAACGAGGGGGTTGAACTAGATGACCTCTGAGGCCCTTTCTGGCTCTAAATCTATGATCCTATTATAAGTAAGTCATGGTTTCTACCTTCATAGAATTTGAAGTCTTGCAAGGGGCTTGATATACATCTAATACAAAATATTAGATGACAAATGCATAAGAAGATGCTAGCAAAGTGTTGTGATTAACTGGGAAGAAGCAGACGGAGCTTAAGGAAGCTGCATGCAAGATGACCTTTAAAGGATGGCTAGGAATTTACTGGACATAAGGAAGAGGCATGCATAGGGAATAGTGGGAATAAAGTCATGGAGACAGGAAAGGGTGAGAAATGCAAAGACTATAGCAATTGAAGGGCATTGCCTTAGTTTCTAGCTCTTTACCACCATAAAAAAAAAGCTGCTATAAAGATTTTTGTCTGTCGAGTCCTTTTCCATTAAAAAAAAAAACTCTTTGAGGTATGGGCCCAATTGTGGTATTGCTGAGTCAAAGGAGATGTGTATTTTAATGACTGCTTCTAAACTGCTTTCCAAACTGGCCATGCCAGCTCACAGCTCTGCCAGCAGCACATTCATGTGCCAGGTTTCTGCCCTACAACATTTGTCATTTTCCATTTTTGATCACTCTGCCAATCTCTTGGGTGTGAAGTGGAACATCAGTGTGGCTTCAATGAGCATTTCTCCAGTTATCAGTGATTTGAAGCATTTTTTCACATGGCTGTTGATAACTTGGATTTCTTCCTTTGAAAACTTCCTGGTCCTATCCTTTGACCATTTATTGGCAGGTGAATGACTAAACAAATTACAGTATATGATTGTAAAGGAGTGTTATTGTGTCATTAGAAATGATAACATGGAGAGTTCAGTGAAGCTGCTGCAGAGTGAGGTGAGCACAACAAATTATACAATAACAATACTATAAACAACTTTGGAAGACTTTAGAGTTCAGATAAGCAGTGACCAGCCCAGATTCCAGAGGACCAATGAGGAAGTAGAGTAACAACCTCTCAACAGAGAAGTGATGAATTCAGAGATGGCTAATGCAAGACAGCGTTTTGCTTGCCTATGCATATTTGTCACAAAGGTTTCATTTTCTTTTTCCCAATGGTGTGGGGGGAGGAGACAGAAGAGAAAATGGATTTTTGTTTGCTTAAAATCAATTTAATTTTAAAAATGAAATATAGATGACACAAAAGATATCAATAAAAAGAGGATGGCTGGCAGTAGAATCTGGCCAGGACACAGAGTATGTAGACATAAGTAGTATGAGATAAATAAGAAAAGTCTGGTGCCACAAAGTTGTGGAGAATCCTAAATGCAAGGCTAAATTTGAATCTATTCAACAACAGGGAATCAGTGAAGGGTTTTGAACAAAGGAGAAACATAAATGTTTCTATGTAAATCTATGTAAAAGGAAAATTAATCTGGCAGAAGTGTTAAGGACAGCCTGACGTGGGGAAAGAATACAGATAGGAAGATTAGAGTTTACAATAGTGGCAGAATCACAGACTGAGTTGGAAGGGACCTCTGAAGTCCTGTATTCCGGCAGTGTTCAAACAGAATCAAAGGCCACTAAACCATTCATAACAATCCCTGAAGACAGGTAGGACTTAGAAAAACATATTAACATCATCTGCTTTACTCTATTTTTATTTGCTATTGCTGTTTAGTTATTTATAGTCATATCTGATTCTTTGTGACCCTATATGGGGTTTTCTTGCCAGAGATATTGGAGTGGTTTGCCATTTCCTTCTCCAGCTCATTTGACAGATGAGGAAACTGAAGCAAACAGGATTAAATGACTTGTCCAGGGTCACACAGCTAGTAAGTGTCCGAGGCCAAATTTGAATTCAGAAGGATGAATCTTCTTGCCTCCAGGCCTAGCCCTCTACCCACTGTGCCACCTGGCTGACATATTTTTATTTATTTTGTTAAATATTTCTCAATTACATTTTAAGCTGGTTGGGCCATGCTCAGGAATGTTGTGGGCCACACGTTCCACACCTAATCTGAACAAGAATGCCTCCGATAACACCTCTAACATGTGGTCTGTCAACCTCTCTTTGAGGACTTCTTCCTGAGGCAGTCCTCTAAATTCTGGATGGCTCCAATTGTTAGGGAATTTATCTTCTCATTCGGCCTAATTCTGCCTCGTGAATGAGTGTAAAACCCCTCCTCCACACAGCAGCCCTCTTGAGTCTTGCAGATAGCTATCAGGCTCCTTAGTCTTCTCTCTTGTAGACTAGACATCTCCCATCCTTCACGTCCTCCCACAGTCCTGGCCTCACCTTCTTCACTGCTCCACTTACCTAAGTCTTTCCAAAAATGTGGTGCCCACAACCAAGAACAGTACTTCACTTGTCACTCGGCAGGAAGATTAGCTCCTTGTGCTGAGTGCTCTGCCAACTCCATGAGCTCACAATGGCATTAGCTTTCTGACTGCCACGTCACACTGACAACTCAAATAAATGAGCCTGCCATACCCTAAAGCCCCAGGTGCCTCTCATAAGAACTTCTAATTTCCTCATCCTGAATTTGTGAGTTTTACTTTTGAGCCGAAACAGAGAACATCATACTTATCCCTGTTAAATTTCTTTTTTATTTCATATCAGGTCACAGATATAGCCTATAAAGGATTACTGAACTATGGTCTTTGTACCCCTAGCACCAAGCATAAGATCTGTCACAAAGCAGGCACTATAACCACTCAATAATTTATTGGCTGATTTTTGGGTCCTGAGTGTCATCAAACATATCAGCTATCCTTCCCAGCTTCATGCAATGTTCTGATTTAATAAGCACACAATCTATGCCTTTGTCCAAGTTATTGATAAAAATGTGGAGGAACACAGGGCCAATATAAATCTCTTAAGTTATTATCAAGACACCTCTCTACCTTGCATCTCACAGCCAAACACGGAGAAATAAGTCGCCTATACTCCCCTTTGCCACTTCCTTTTATCAACCCCTTGCGATCTGGCTTGAGACCCCATCACTTAACTGAAACTCTTCTCTCCGGGTTTCCAATGATCTTAATTGCTATATCCTTCGGCCTAGGCTCAAACCATATACTTCTTGACTTCATAGCATGGATCCTGGAGGCCCCTCCTTCCTGTTGGAGACACTTGGTTCCTTCAGTTTTCAAGCTTTCTCTTGGTTATTCTTCTGTTTGCCTTCTTAGTCTCCAGAGCTGGATCACCCATGCCCTACGCCTAACTGTGGGGTTAGAACTACCCTAAAGTTCTCTTGTGTAATCACCTCATTATCTCAGAGATTTCATCAATTATCATCACTATGTAAATAACTCCTAGATCTGGGTAAAGAGCCTTTCATTCTGAACACTTATTCTACATTACAAACTGCCTATTAGAGATCAGAGCAGTACAGCGGAAAAATGACTCCTCTGCAGCCACAGGACGTGGGTTCAAATTTTGTCTCTGATGCTTTCTGCTTATGTGGCCTTGGGGTAATCATTTCATTTCCCTGGGCTTCTGTTTCCTCATCTATAAAATGAGGGGGCTGGAAGAGATGGCCTCTGAGGTCCCTTACAGCCACAGACCTGTGAACCTGTAACCTCCAACTCAATGTACTAAAAATGGACTTTTAAACTTCCCACCATTAAACCTGCTCCTTCCATTTCTGGAAAGGGCACAGCCACCTCAGAAAATCTCAATTCTTCATTCTCCCTCCCTTTCCATATTCGACCAGTTGCCAAGTCTTGTCAACTGGACCTCTTGCACATCACCTCTCACATCTATTCCTTTCTCTCCACTCACATGACTATCACTCTTGTTCAGGATCTTATATTTCTTGCCAGGAAGAGAATAACCACTTCCTGATTGGTATGCAAATTCTAGTCCCTCTTCATTCTAACATATACTCTACTCAACATCCAAAATTACCTTCCTGAAGCACAAATGTGACCAGGTCATTTCCCTGCCTGAGAACCTTTGATAGTTTCCTGCTTCTTCCAGGATAAAATACAACCTTAGCATTTAAAACCTTGCATGATCTGATTCCAGCCTGCTTTTCGAGGGGTAGTGCCTCTAGCTCCCCTCATATGCCCTAAGTTCCAGCCAAACTGGCCTCCATGCCTTTTCACAGACTGCTCCCATGCTCCTTTCTGATCTGCACCTTCTGGAACCCCTGCCTTCCTTCAAGGCTCAGCTCATGCACCATTTCCTACAGGAAGCCTTTCCTCATTCCTCTGTTAGCACATTCTTTCTCTTTCTCTAATTATCATGGATGTATTTATCTGTTTGCATGAGGTATCCCCCAAGTAAAATGTAAACTCCCAGAGGGCAGGGACGGTCTTCTCTTTTGTCTTTGTACCCCAAATCACAGCACAGTGACTTATATATAGTAGGCTCTTAATAAAAATTTTCTGGATTAATATAAAAATAATTTTAAAAATTGGGTTTGTGCTCAAATTCTTACAGTAAGGATCCGCCGAGGCTCCTTATATCTGATATGAATGGTAGATCCATCTTGCTTGACCAACATCACTGGATACAAACGAGCATAAGCCTTCCTGTGCATTCGAGTGAGAGAAGCCCGGTTGGAGTTGAGCTGGATGGAGGATGTATGCAGGTGATGTGAAGTGGGAATGCTCATCTTCACTAAATTCTGTTGTAGGAAGCTACAGAAGAAAGGTTCAGATGGGTCAAGGGTGTTCTCATTCACTCAATGAAACTACCATCAAACATTCACGTTATACACAAAAAAGACGACAAAGCCATGCACAGCTACCCACCAATATTAATAAGGTAATGCTGTTTAATCCTCACCAATAGGCCAGGGCAGGGGTGGGGAACCTCTGGCCTTTTAACTAAGTTCAAATTTTGCAGAATAAATCCTTTTTATTAAGGGGTTTTGTTCTGTGAAGTTTAGATTCAGTCAAAGGGTTGCACCCAAGGGCCTAGTGGGCCACATGTGGCCTCAAGACTGAAGGTTCCCTACTCCTGGGCCAGGGGCTTAAAGCTACAAAAATATCTCCTTACCCCACCTTGTAGTAATTTAAAGTTTAAGAAGAATTTTCCTCCTTATAGCAACCTTGTCAGGTGGCTGGTACAAGGATTATTATCCCCATTTTACATATGAGAAAACATAGATTTAGAAAAGTAAAGTGGTTTGTACAGGTCATATAGCAAGTCATAGCCAGAGCTAGGATTCCAATTCAGATCTTCCAATCTCATTTAAAAAGAGGTGGGAGGAGACAAGACAGCAGAGTGGGGTAAGCATTTTTGCAGAGCTCTTTCAATAAAACTCTCAAAATAACTTTAAAAAGCATCAAACTGAATTCTGAGTGGGACAACCAAGAAAAAGTCACAGTGAGTCATTTTTCCAACCCAGGGAAGCTTAGGACAGAAGGAAAGGTCTATGAACACTGGGGTGGGGCCTGGGGGCGTCCAGTGCACAGAGACAATAAAGATGCTGAACACCTGGTCAGAAAGAGATCCTAGGGGACACCTGTGCAAGCAATGGACACAGGACTAGGTGCCATTCTTTGCGGGTTACAGTTTCAGGGCAGAGAGAAGTGGATGTAGTCATAAGGGAGCAGGCTCCCTACCTATGTAAGGACCAGAGTGCTGACCAGGAGGGCAGTGACCGGAACTCCTATCCATGAAAGCAGCAGAAGGATGTAAAAGACTAAAGCTCAGCCTAGAAACCCCCAACCCAAGGTAAGCAGAGCCTAACTCTATAAGTCCATAGGCTGTAAAAATGAGCAAACAAAAAAAGAACCTGTCTATAAAAAGCTACTGTGCTGAAAGGGAAATTCAAGATATAAACTAAGAAGACAGATCTTCTGACTCTGAGGAAAGTACTTGTTCTATTAAGAGCAACCTCCTGGCCCAGGGCTTATATTTATATTGGATTCCCTGTAACACACAATACATAGCACAGAATTGAGTTCCTGTTGGGTGTGTGTTGATTAAAGTACTGACTGATTGACAAACTATGGTGTGTTATTGTGCACTCAGGGGATAGTATTCTTTTTAAACATTTGTTGTTGGCAAAATGTGATTCTGAAGACACTTAAAATCAGTATGGTAAATGCAGAACTAATTAACCCCATTGCTAGAAAATAAGAATGACTTTCAGTTATGAAAAGTGATTAGTTTTTGACTCTTCCAGGGGTTACTTATGGGTAATAAGGATAAAAGTCTTTTTATGTGGGCAAACCAGACCTCAACAGAAGCTATTTTGGTAAAGGATAAAGTTAAGCTGCATTAATCCCCAGAGATATTAATAAGATGAAGAGGACTGAGCACACCTGAAATTACAGAGATTCTGAAGCAGTTAAAAAAAATTTCTTTTAAAGTCCTAGTGTTTAATTCATTTTCTTGGTTTTGAATTATGCCTATACTTGCTTGACACTTAAGGAAAGAATAATGGTAATGCAAGGATTTAAAAGAGTGACTGGTTAAAGTGAAACATCCTTCTTAGGCTTCCAAAAGACCTTCTTTACATACTTCCTCATATCTGGCATTTTCAAAGGCTCTCTAAGTTACCCATGGGAAAAGAAAAAGAAAAGTTTTAAATTACCATCTTTAAATGTTTCTGAAACTGCCATCTGATTCTGAGATTCCCTAAGTTTTTTTTTTTCCACTCAACTAATACATATCTGAGTGCCTAGTATATGCAGCTACTGTGGGGGACACACAAAAAATTCAGTAAGACATAGTCTCTACCCTTGAAGACCTAAACTTCTGGCAGAAGAGATAAGATATAAACACATAAAAAAACTTTAAAATATGAGTTAACAAGTAGCAAGAGATATAACTCAGGGGAGCAAAAAGCTGCAGCAAATGAGGAAGTCTACAGGGAAAAGGTGGGGCCTTTGTAACTCACATTTAGGATTTGGACAAAGAAAAGGGCATTTATTTACATAGTGCAAACAACATGAGTAAATGGATATGAAGTGCCTCTGAAGTAATGAGTAAACTTGTACTAGAGGAGTGGTATATTCATGTAGGTAAAGAAGAACACCGGACTTGGAGTCAGAAGCCCTGGACTGGATCCTAATTCTTCCACGTGTGAAGCTGTGTGACAATGGACAAGGCACTTCACTTCTCTGAGATGAGGTTTCTTCACACCTTACTAGGGTATTATAAGGAAAGTATTCTTCAAACTTTAAAGGTGAGCTGCTATTGTTATTAAGTTGTTCATAGTGGATGACAAAGCTGGAAGGGTAAATATAGAAAATTTTCTGATTAACAAAAATAGATAATTCTATGGGAAAAGGAAGTACTTGTCCATGGTTTAATACCCATATAATGCCAAAGCTTTGTGCTTACCAAATCACTCTTCTCACAGCAGCCATTCTCGCCCCTGGTATGACTGGAGCAGCTCATGAGATGGAGGCCTTCTTCACACAGCTGTCAACTGAGCCTCATCACATCCAAGGCACCAAAATATTAACTGATGTATACAGTGTACAGTCTGCAGCCCAACAAAATTACACATTTTTTTTAGCTGAGTCATTCTTTTAAAATTATCTCTATTTAAAAAACCTTAAAATGAAATACCACCCCCAACCCTTTACAGTCATATAGCAGTTAGGCAAAGGGTCAGATTTTCCCAGAATCTTGGCTATACTCCTGTTAGACAGTTTGGGAAACACTGATTGGAATGCCATTAAGCTATGACTAAAGTTTTCAAGGATCTCAAAGGGCTGATGAATTCTGCATTGTTTGATCACCAGCAAATAAACCGACAGGGAACTGGGATTTTAGGTTTGCAAGAGGCCTTATAGATCATCTAAATCCATCATTTTAGAGATAAGGAAAGTGGGCCCTAGAACAAGGCTTCTTAACCTGGGGTCTGTGAATCTGAATAGGGAAAAAAAAACCCTACATCTTTATTTTCAATAATCTCTAATTGAAATTTAGCATGTCTTTCAATTATGAATGTTTTTTTAAATTATTCCAAGAAGAGATATATATAGGCTTCACCAAGACTGCAAAAGAGACCCATGTGAGAGTTAATGGAACATAAGATCTTCCCCATCTATTAACAGGCCTATATGACCACACGTGTCCCCTTTTCCTTGGAACAGGGGCCGTGTTCCCAGGTCTAAAGGTACACAGGTATTTCAATTGTCTTGCTGCTTTGAGCTCTGGCCCAGCTCACAGGTGTAATACATCCTGAGTCACACAAAGCCCACTGGGGGAGGATCTTGCCTAAGGGAAACCTTGTTTACAGGAAGGCTTGCTTGCAGGAAGGCTTTCACACCTTTTGGTACTAAGCTAATTGAGTCATGTAGGTTGTGATGCCTTCTGGCTCTGAGCCTATTAGCCAAAAGTGTATATATTGTCCAAGGTGAGATTTTGCTTTGGAGCTCACTCATGGGAAGAATGTTCCTGTGATCTGGCCAGATGAGACTCTGGGTAGCTGTTGTTAAGCAGGCCTCCCCACCAAGATTTGTGAACCCAGATTTTGGTGCTCCCTAGTCTGCTGACTATGTATCTATTACTTTGTTCAGACAGTTGGAGCCCTGTCTGTTGGATCTTTGTGCTAATTTCTCTGCTTGTATTTTCTCCACATTCAGGGTGCTGACCTTTCCCCTGAACTAGTGAATGACTTATATATGTTTAATTAAAGACTGTTGACCCTTTTGAAGTTGTCTTTCCTTTAAAAGCAGGTCAAAGAACCTGTGCTAGCAGGCCATAATGGTGTGCTAGGGTGCTTGCTAATACACCATGACACAAAAAAAAAGTTAAGAATCTCTGCCTTAGAGATTCGATTTAACTCAACCACTCTGGAGTCAGAAAGATGTGGGTTCAAATCCTGCCTCTGACCTATACTGGCTGTGATCCTAAGCAAGTCACTTAATCTCTTAGTGCCCCCAAGCAACTCTCTGAATTATTAAGTTGTAGAGAAGATGCTGATCTTAATTGATAGAGGGGGTTTCCTTACCAGGAATTCCCCACTTACATGCCCCCAAAATAGATAAATATAGATCTATGTATTATCTCTATTAAATACCTATACATGCCAGGCATGTATCTATTAACTATATTAACTATCTACATGTGCCAGGCCCTGGGCTAGGTATTCCAGAAAAACAAAAATGAAACAGTCTCTACCCTCAAGAAGGGGAAGAAAGGGGGTGGGGCGGTAATAACACGTAAGATACAAGTACAAAACAATTTCTATGGGGAAGACACTAAGGACTGCGGAAATGCAGAAAGGCCACTTAGAAGGAGGAAGCAGAGGAAGGGGACTATTCCAGGCATAACAGACAGCCTGTGCAGAAGCATCAATAAGGAACTACATACAGCGAGTAGCAAAGTTTGGTTGGAAGGTAGATGGCAGAATTCCTTCAGAGGAACTCCACGATGTGAAGGGATTTAAATGCCACATAGAGGGGCCTGCATTTTATCCTAAAGGAAATAAGGACCTGCTGGAGCTTCTTGAGAAGGGGAGTGACACGATCAGCCCTGTCCTTTAGGAATGTCAACTTAGCGCCTCTGTCGAGGATGGATTCTAGAGGCAAAAAATTTGAGACAGGGAAGCCAATTAGGAGGCCGTTGCAATGGTCCGTGCAAAAAGCGATGAGAACTTTTGGGGTGCCTGTGGTATGAACCCACATGAGGGAAATGACTTGCCTAAGGTCACACAGCTTACAAGAAGCAAAAATGGGATTTACAACCAGTTCTCCTGACTTCAAGTGCAGCGTTCTTTTCACTACACCTGGACAAGAACCTTTAAAAAATCTGTTACCAAACGGCGGGAGGGCTGAGTCTGCCGTGCACAGCGCTTGGTGGCAGGGTTTCTACCCAGAGTTCAGGAAAGAAACTTTGGCACTCCCTCCCAAAGCTGCTGTCACTCCACTCCACAGTCACGGCTCCCGCTGGCCCAAGGGAACAGAAAACGCAACGGCAGCCAGGGTTATAGAAAGCCAGAAGGAACCTAAGCCCAGGGTCTCCTGCAAGTGCTTGGGTACCCCTCCCCCACCACCTCCCCACGTCTTCCGGGCCTGGGAGGACACCGTCGCTGCTCAGGCTGCTACCGCCCCGGATGCTCGGGTCACCACGTCCTCAGAGACAGGAGGTACGCCCAGGGCCCGGTCCCTCTCCTCGTGAGGGTGAGTGAGGCCTTGGGGCCGGATCAGCCCCACGCGTCCTGGGCGTCTCTCTCCGAGTCTCCAGCCCATCTACGGGCCGGAAGTGCGGATGACCGCCGCCGAACTACCTACCTCCCGGGGCTGCGGTGCTGAGAGCGTCCGGGAAACGCCACCGAAAAGGGAGCGGCGGCCTCGGGGAGCTATGCGGATGCGCTGGTTCGCACAGCGGGGGCATAAGGTCGCGGGCGGCGCGTCCGTGTCGCCTCGCAACGGCGCGCGGAGGTGACGCAGGAGGGGGGCGGGCCGCACTCGCGCCTTGGGGGCCGCCTCCATGAGCTGGCGTGTCTGGCCGAAGCTGGCTGCCGCAGCGGGAATAGCTACGGCCTCCACCGTCGGAGCCCGAGCGGCAGGTAAGGCGACGAGCGACGAGGTCGGGGATGGGCGTCCGGAGACAGGTGGATCTCCTATCCCCTCCCGCCGCTTTCCGGGAGCCGTACGGAAGCGACGGGAGCCGGGAGGGGTCAGGCAGGGTCCGCGGAGAAGGAGCCGGAGGACGGGAGACGGGACGGGACACGCGCCCCGGCGGTGCTGAGAGAGCCGCGGGTGATCGCAGAGGCTTGGGGCATCTGGGCGGATCTAGCGCGGCTGGGGACCTCGCTTCCCTTTGCTTTTGCCCCGACGTGACCAGAATCACGTCGCCAGAAAGGAGGAGTCCCTGGTCCCCCAGACCCCGGGCCCCCAGCCCTGCGCTCCCCATCTCACTGTCCCCACGCCCCCCGTCCTCGGGGGCCCGCTGGGTGGGAGGCGTGAAACTCGTGCCTGAGTGGCGTGGAGTTTCCTGCCCGCGGGACGGGGGTTCACATGCTTTCCATCCTCGGATACCCCCCGGCCGAGGACTGTCGGCTTGTGACTCGCCGGGTTTTCTGTCCCTTGAAGAAGCCCTTGGTGGTAGTCATCACACCCCTAGTTATCTGGCCTTACAGCCGCCGCACTATGAATGTATCTGTGCTGCTCTTAACTGAGATCGTTTTGCAAAATCGGCGAGCGTGCATTAAGCGCCTGCTGTGTACCCCTAGCACTGTACTGTGCTCTGGAGATGCAGGAGGAACAACGAAACGTAACCAATGTTTAACTTAATTCGGTTTTGTTGTTTTTAAAGCAGCACTATTTCAGCTGAATCTAACCTGAAGGAAGTTCCTCTAAATTCTGCTTTGCTTTGCGGTTATGTTATATTGGGAAAGATTCAGTTCAACTAATGGTAACTAAGTGTCTTATATGAGCAAAGACTTGGGCAGCATGGGGGTGGAGGGGGGAGGATCAAAAAAGTTCCGGCTTTCAAAATTGGAAGGGACGTTGGTCCTCCTAGTTCATACTTAAAAAGGAATACTCAATGCCTACATACCCAACAAAGTGGTTTTCCATTCTTTGCTTAAAGACCTTCGGTGAGGTGGAACCCACTCACTGAATAACTGTTCTTGTTACCATGTGCGTCCTAATGTTAAGACTAAATGTGCCTGGACAACTTCTACCCACTGTTCTTGGTTCTGCCCTGTGAGAAGAAACAGAACAAACTGCTCTTTCCTTGTAATAACAGCCTTTCAGCCACCAAAAATAGTTATCATGACCTCCACCCCAACCTTCTCTCATCCAGGTGAAACCTCAGCTCCTTCAACCAGTTTTCATATAGTCCAGGGCAGGACTGATACAGACTCTCCCCGATTCTTGGGTCTATTAGACTCTCTGTGGGTAAGGACAAATGCACCAGTAATTGATACAGTATAAGTGCCCAGGCAAAGGGCTATAAGAAGTATGAGGAGAGTTTCCTTTTAGCTGGATGAGCAGGGTAGGGGAGAGGAGAACTTCATAGAGAAATTGAAACCTGAGATGGACCTTGAAGATAGGGGGAAAATTCAAAAGGAAGACAGAGCTGGAGAGTCCATTCATTCCAAGAATCTTAGGATGATATGAGCAAAGACAGAATTAAGAAGGTAAAATTTGGAAGAAGAATATTATGAGATGAGACAGATTGGAGTCAGATTGTGAGGGCCTTCAATGCTACAATCAGGGGTTTATAACAGCAATAAATATAGTTTACAAAGTGTTCTTATCTGTACTGCTTCATTTGTGTGATTTTTTTTTTCCAGTAGTCTGAAGGGTAGATTTTACAGGGAAGAAGATAATGGAGGCAGCAACCAGCTAGGAGAAGCTTACAATAGTTTAGATAAGAAGAGATAGAGCGTGAACAAGGGTAGTGTTGGCAAGAGTGGAGAAGAGGGTATAGAGGCAAGTAATATCTTGGAAGTAGAATCGGTGGAACATGAGTGATTAGAGGTGGAGGAGGAGGTATAGGGAAGAGCCAAAGAGAAGCCCAAGGATTCAAGTTTGGGGCATTGGAAAGACTGTGATACCAACGACAAAGATAGAGAAGCCAACGAAAGAGAGGTTTTAGGGGACAGGCCAAGCTGATTTTTTGGGCATCCAATTCAGGGAAGATATCTACTGGATAGTCGGAGATTCAGAACTGAAGCCGGAGGGAGAGATCCAGGTGGAGACACAAGATTAGCCATGGCCTTATTTAGTGGTTAGTTTGGTTTAGTGTTAATTTGGTCATTTTTCAGATACCCAGCCTCACTCCTCTGACCCGTTCATCCACACCTTAAAACAGGGAAATGCACAAAAATAGTTTGGTGTTTGGAGATGGGAAAGAGAGCTGCTGATTGGGAAGAGAAGCTGGAAAGATTGTAAAACAAGTTAAAAGGAATTTTTTTCTTCTCTCTCAGTTCCTCATCTAACCCATTCCCTTCAGTCTGATGTGGGGACAACAGGGAAAACTTTTTTTGCCATCCTTTCTTCTTTCCTAAGCTGAGTTGATCATGGCAGTGATCATGGGGCAATGGGAGGGTTAAGGTTGGTAGTGAATAAACTTGTGTTACTTTCATTTTTGGTTTGATAAAAGAACAAACACACTGTGCTGAAAAATGTACTGCCTTTCTCATGCAAAGATATAGCTTATCATTTGTTAAAGTTTATTATTGGCCTTTGTTTTTACACTAAAATTATTTCCCTTTAACCAATTCTAGTCTCCTCAAATCCTTCCTTTACATGAATTCTACAAAATGAAATCCTCCTTGACATGGAATTGACAGAATCCTAACATGAAAAACACTTAGGCAAAGCCAGCTGAAAAACAACAAGGTCTTACAGCATATGCTGTCTTCCAAAATGTAGCTTAGTCTCCTGTATTCACTACATGCACTGTCAAATGTCTTTATCACTCCAATGAATTGAAAAAAACAACTCGTCCCAAAACCCTACTCTGCCCTCCCAATACCTGTTCCTTTATTCTCCCTAGGCCCCTGAAAACTCTTAAGCTAAGATTCCCATAGTGCAATCTGGGCAGTAGAAAATGTAGATATTTTACTGGTCTCCAATATAATTTGGGTCAGGACACATTGCTCTGATCTAAGGAACTTTAGAACGTTCAGTGTCAGAGCTAGAAGAGTCTTTAGAACATTGTGTTTGTCCTTCGTTTTTGAAGAGGACCATGACATCAGGAAAATGATGACATGACCTGCAGTTGACTTTGATTTGAGTGAAGGAGGGCTGTGCAAGGTCACCAGCTTCACTTTCTCCTCCAGAGCCATCTGGGTCCAGTGGCCTGATATTCATTGGGATGACTGGAGATGGCCCAGGATGCAACGGGAGACCCTGGCCCTTTTAGGCCTTTTCAGGTTCTCGCTTTGGGTGAGGTAATGCCCATTCAGTGAATAGGCCTCTTTTAGAAGTGAGTCAAGGGGTGGCCCCTTTAATTAGAAAAAAGGAAAAAAAATCAAACTGGGAGGGGAAGACCCTCAAGATCGCTAGTGAAAAGAGAAACAGTTACTATTGACATTCACTCTGAGCCAGAAGGGTCATAGATTGGACCCTAATAGGTCCCTGCCCAAGCTCTACTTAATGGCTTTAGAACATAGAATGTTAGAGATGGAAGATCCCTACAATAGACTGTTAGAGCTGGTGGCCATGACAAGAGTAATATAGTGGTGGGAATACTGGTTTTAGGTCCTTTCTACCTTGGTGACTTTGGTATGTGAGTTAACTTTTATGGGCCCCAGTTTCTTTACATGAGTAGGTTGTAATAGATCTTTTCCAAGGTCTTTTCCAGCTACAGACCTCATCCCATGAAGACCTTGGGTCAATGGCCCTCCTATTCCAGATGAGTAAATCATAGCCTGACCCACTGGTGTCTAGAAACTGGTAGGAGATAGATCTGTTATTCACCCCAAGAAAGAATCTGTTTACCTGAAGTACCAAAAACTTGTATAACACTTCTTTCCAGGATATAAACCCTATGACACTATACATCTCTCCCTCCCCCCCTGCCCTACTATTCAATCCAGAACACTGGCTGCCTTGCTGTTCCCCGAACAAGAAACTCCATCTCCTGGCTCTGGGCATTTTCTCTGACTGTCCTGTATCCCTGGAATGCGCCTCATCTCAGCCTCCTGGCTTCCTTCAAGTCCCAGCTAAAATCCCACCTTCTGTAGAAAACTTTTCACAACCCCACTTAATGCTACTGCCTTCCCTTTGTCAATTACTTCCTATTAACCTGTATAGAACTTGTTTGTACATAGTTATTTGCATATTGTCACCCCCATCAGACTGTGATCTACTCAGGGCCTGGGACTATCTTTTGTCTTTCTTTGTATCCCCAGAGCTTAGCACTGTGCCTGACACATTGTACTTAATTAATGCTTATTAGTTTTCTGAATGACTATGACCATGTTGCTTCTCTGTAGAGCTGGTTTAGGAGTATGTGTAGGGTTTGTTTTTTGTTTTTTTTCCTGGCTTCTGGGCTCCATGGCATATACTTTCCTTAACATATACTTTATTTTGGTTTAGGATGGCTTTGAGACCTGTCCTTTTGCAGCCAAACAGTCCAAAGGAAATTTGAGGAAAAAATAAATGCCAAGCTGTGTGTTACCTGCAGTGTCATTGAAGATAACACTGGGAGTGTGCTCTGGGCAAATTTGAAAGTTTCACCCCCTTTGAGTTACCGTTAGCTCAACAAACATTATTAACTGCCTACTGTGTCCAGGATCATATGACTAGTACTGGGAACCTCAGGAAGCTTATAATCTTATGTGGGGGTAGGCTATATATAAATATATGCCCGTGTGTGATTGGGTGTGGGTATGGGTGTGTATGCTAGAAGATGGGATGATAGGGGTAAAGGAGAGTTCACTTGGCTAGGAGATCAGGAAAGGCTTCATGAAAGAAGGGGCACATAAGTTGGGCCTTGAATAAAAAGAAAACTTTGAATAGTCAGAGAAGAGAAAAGAATTAGTTTTAGACACAGAGGACAGTCTTTCTGGAGGAGATAAAAGTGGTTGGGATTAAATTAGTGAACAGCAGGTAGTTCGGTCTGGCTAGAATGCAAAAATGTTAAATACGACTGGAAAGGTCAAGTCAGAAAGGAATAGATTCAGATCTGTTTCTGAGGTCCCTGTTTAAAAGTCTTGCCCATAGGCAGTGGATTATAGCATCAACAAAGGTGGGGTGATGACTAGCCCTGTGCCAATTTAGGTCTCACCCAATTGTCACTCACCCATGAGATGAGAACCATAGACACCAAGGTTTTCCTACTTGGTCCCCCAGAGGCTACCATGACCCCCAGACAGACAGGCAGAGACCATTGGCCCAGTTCCTTTTTGGAGTAGGCTGCAAGGAATAGTGGGTTGGTTGCAATGCTGAAGAGTCAAGACAATAGAAATAGATGACCTACCAGAGATATGAGAACATCAAAGCAGAGGCCGGGCGTACCTGAGGTAGTAAAGCTTTTCCCATTTTCTTGCCCTGTTATGATTTGGGGACTGCCTTCCTAGGGCTGCTTCTGTCTCTGGTGGGACTGGTGGCTTACTATACCCGCCAGATGTCAACATCTCTTTATCCCTAAATTGGTTTCCCGGTTATAAAATTTCTTCAAGAGTAGCAGGGTTTGTCTCCCCTTCTCCACCCCACTATTTGGGGAGTAGGGCATTCCAGACCAGGAAAGCAATCAGGAGTCTCACCTAGCCAAGGGGTTAGGGCAGGGGGAGAGGAAGGGAAAGGAAGGGTGTATAATGGAAGATCTTGTAAAGAGTTTGGAATTGAAGTTAGGCATTGCTGTAGGAGCGGCCCTTTGTCCTTTTCTTCTGTGTGTTTTATCTGTAATGGGTAAATTGCAAGGTAGGAAGTGTGTCTTGTGTACTGAAGGCCCTTCTGGCATTATTCTATTTGGAGTGCTTAATAGATTCTGATTTACCTGCTTTCCTCCTGGAATTACTTTACTGCACAGGGCACATCACTGGGAGTTTGCTTTGAAGTGAATGCCTTTTCCTTCTCATATTCTCCTGCCTTCCTTCCTTCAGCTGACTTCATGTTTGTATCACCCCTGTCATGTCCCTTTTTAAAGCACAGCATGATAAAAGCTTATAGCCACAATGGAATTTCTGTCAAATAGTCAAACGTTGATTGAGGCCTGTTCTGCTAGGGCCTCCTAAAGTGCCCTGTTGCTTTATCCTGACATGATGATGATCTGAATCCTGAAAGGCATCAGTGGAGGCAGGTTTTGCCAAGTTGGACAGACTTCATGTGAAGACCACGTTCTAAATGTGTATCTGTTGTCTGAGGACTAGGCTAGCTAAGTGCAGACAGGCTCATCACCAGAGAGCTGACCACAGTCATATCCACTTAAGCAGTTGTCTGTTGAGGTGTGGATGAATTGCTTTCTGCCCTGGTAGGGTTCTGACAAATAACATTGTAATCCCAGGGCCACCAATCACGGGTTTAGAGCTGAAAGGAGGGACCTTAGAAGTTGAGTCCAAGCCCTCATTTTATGAGTGAGGAAACTGTGGCACATCAAGGTTAAGTGACATGCCTGGGATAGCACATATAGGGTCTGAAGCAGAATTTAAACCTCATTCTTCCTGACCCTCAGGTGCAGTGCCCCCTCCACAATCCCCACTCTTGTAGAGCTGCCTCTCTAGGTGCACGGAGGGAGGCTCATCACCAGAAGGTTGGTCACCAGGGAATGAATTATTTTGTGATAGTCACTCTGCCAAGGCATGGAGGTCTGTGAAGGACCACCCATACTAATGAACCCACAGATTCCAAAAGAATTGAAGTCAAATCCAGTAAAATTCACTAACTACCACCTGGAGACCTGGCGGTAATCTTCCTTGGAGGATTCTGAGGATCCTTGAGATTTCCAGGGCCTCAGAGTCCTCATCTGAAATCATGAGGAAAGGACTCTGGAGACCATTTAGTCCAGACTTGTGATTTGCATCAGTTTTTTTCAGTGGAAGAAATACCCACATTGGTGAATTCACAGATCTTTTAAGATTGAAAAGTGTTAGGTGAGTGGCTCATACAGTAGGCGATTGCTGTTGACTAGGATGGTGAGGGAAGGCTTCTTGTAGGAGGTGGGATTTAACCTGGGCCTTGAAGGCTCCAGAGGATTTGGGTAGGCATTCTTGAGCAATCTGTGAGAGAGGCAAAGCCCTGGAGATAGAAAATTGCCAGTGTTCCCTGGACAAAATGAGGCAACAGCCTTCCTTTCTTGAGAGTGGAATGAATTTGGGGGACTGGTAGGAGATAAACCTAGAAAGTTATCTTAGAGCTGCATGGTAGATGCCTTGAATGTCAGGCTTGAGAGTTTGGAATAAGAAAATGTTAGAAGTATAAGGGACTTCGGAGACCACACAAGGTGTAAGAGGAAACCTTTGAAGGTTTTTGAAGAAAGGAGTGATATGATCAAAGTAGCAAGCTTTTCTGGAATCAGGTGGTGGCAAGCAGGGTGGAATATCTTACAGAGAAAAGAAAATGTCCCCTGATTGAACTGATAAGGAAATTCGGTGGTTGTAAGGAAAAGGCTTTGTAAATTAGAAAACACACACTGTAGAAATGTGAGCTAGCAAAGGAATACATACCCAACACACTTGTGATGTGGAAATCCAAGGCAGTATCCAGACAACAGGTGAAATGAAAAATCACTGAAACATGGCCTTCCCTGTGCTCCAGGTCCTCCAAGTGGGGCATGACTGCTTGGAAGGGTAGAGCCACAGGCTTAATACAGATCTCTCCTCTGTCAAATGAGAAGAGTCCTACTTGCCCTGTCTCTCTCCATTGCAGGGACATCTTGACCAAATGAGAGAATGTACATAACAGTGCTTGGAAAACTGGAAACCCTTGCAGAGGGGAAACAGCATTGTTTGGTGACACGGACCCAAGTTATTTATTTGTTGTTTTGTTCCTGCTCTGCCGATAACTAGCTCTGGGACCATGGTCAAATCCCTTAAAAACCCTCTGAGCTGATGTTTCCAGACCCGGAAAATAAATACATTTGATTCTGGACAGGCTCCTTATAGCTCTGATAGTCTATAAGTCTATGACTAGTAGGAATATTCCATAATGCCAAGACCAAGTGAGTTCCGGTGACCTTCTCTTTTGACTGTGTAGAATGCTGGGCATTCTTTTTAACCTCATAGGGAGTGGTTATGAAGATAAAATTGGATAATGTACATTTGAAAAAAAAAACCACTCTACAAATGCTAGCTACTGTGCTTGTTATCATCTCTGGGTAAAGTAGGTTATAGCTGCCTGAGAGTTCTTTTCATCACACTCCCGCCCCCCTCACCCCTCACATGAAGAGATAGAATCGTCATAGGATTTTAGAGCTCTTTTCTTCATTTATTTGGGAAAAAAATCCCATACATCCTTCAAGACCTACTCCAAACAACCATCTTTTTCAAAAAGCCTAGAGCCTGATGGCCCCACTCACCCTATAGAACTCTATCCTTTGAAGTCCTAGTGTTCTTTTAAATCATTTGTATTGCCATCTTTTCTATTTACATTGCCTAGATTTCCCCTTGTGTGTCTCCCCTTCCCTCTCCCAGAAAACCATACCTTATAATACTTTCTCTTGAAGAAAGAAGAGGGAGAAAAATCAGTAAAACTGGAAAAAATCTGATATTGCATGTTCAGTGTTCCACTGCCACAGGATTCCTCTACAGGATGGTGGGGGGAGATGCCTTCTCCTCTTTCTTTGTTTTGTGATGTTTGTACTTTCCATTTATGCGGTCCTTGTATATTGTTTTCCTGACCCTCTTTACTTCCCTTTGCGTTAGTTCACATTAGTTTTTCCCTGCTTCTCTGTACCATCTCATATTGGTCATTTCTTCTGTCGTATTCATGTACCACAATGTGTGCAGCCATTCCTCAGTGGATCCCACAGCTGTTGATCTGCACCAGGGCATGGCACTTAGCATTTGACGCCTCCTGTCTCTCCTCCCTTGGATTGTGGTTGTTTTCTTAATGTGTCACGCGGTGGAAAGAGCCCTGCACCAAGGTAGAATACCTGGGTTTGAATCCCAGCTCTGTTACTTAGCGTCCGTGAGACCAGGCCAAGGCCCTTCTCCTCTCTGGATCTCAGTTTCTTTCTTTGCAAAATGAAGAGGTGGAGCTAGATGATCCTGAAGGCCCCTCCCAGCTCTGACCACCTGTCATCTTCTGATTTCCCCTTAGATGATAAACTTCCAGAGAGTAGGGACTATCATGTGTTGCATATTTGTGCCCTCCTACGGTGCCTTGCCCACATTAAGTGTTCAGGAAACACTTGCTGAATGGATGAATTCAGTTCCACAAATATTTATTAAACGCCTCCCAAGTTCAAAGATTTTAAGGGTGTAGAAATGAAATGTGTCACAGTCTAATGGGGGTGGAGGGGAGGGTGGGGATAATACAACATTATATAACATTAAATGAATAAACATACTACCATGGCAGAATGTGATGGGGGCAAGGGAGAGACTCAGACAGTTTGAGGAAGAAGAGGTCACTTCACGTTTTTGGGATGGGAATCAGGGAAGACAGGGAGTTCAGCAGGTAGAGAGGAGTAGGCTATTTAAAAGCTGGTGACGACTTATCCCCAAGAGGTTTAGGAATAAGACCAGCAGGGCCAGAAGCAGAGCCGCTTAGGCTAAGACACTGGCAGGAAGTGCTCATTGGCCCTTCTAAGACATCCCTTCTGGATTTAAGGTTCAGCCCAGCGCAGCTGCAGGAATCTTTCTTCTGTTGTCTCTTGAGCTCTCTGACGAAGAGCAGGATATTTTTTACCTAGAAACATACCTAGCATTGCCGGAGGGGTCTGAAATAAGAAGTAAGTGCAGCCCATGCTGGGAATGTGGGGTAGGGGTGGGCGGTCTGGTGCACTCCTACCAGAAAAGGCAGATGAGTTGCTGAGGCTGTGAGCGAATGATGGCACCTGAGAGCACAGGAATGGAGCTAAATATGGAAGTTGGTTTTGGTTTTTTGTTGTTGTTGTTGTTGTTGTTTTGCTCTTTACAGCCTCGGGAGACAAGGATTGGTGAAGCATTAGAGGATCCCAGCCATTTTCTTTTTAATCCAACTCAACAAACATTAAGCATCTCCTATACTAGGAATACAAAGCTTCTCAGGGAGCTCTCAGGCTGGGTGGGGACATGAGATGCTTACATATCTGCTGCAAAAATGACAGGGTTATGTCAGATCAGCCCTAAGGTCCTTCTCGGCAACAAAGCCCATCCAGACACAAAAGGAGAGATGCAAGAAAATTGACCTGAGAGGTTGGTGGGAGAGGCCACATTTCAGCTGGGAAGGCTTATGGAGTTGAAAGGAGAGATGGGCTTCAAGAAATGTAGTTGGGGGACAGCTTGGTGGGAGGGGTGAGGTGCGACTAGAGGATCTGATCCAGGAATGAGATAGATTGTGATCAAAGTTAGACTAGAGAAGGGAGGAGGACAGTAGCAAGAGAGACAGCTGGCAAGGTAGGCTGGAGCGAGATTGTAGAAGGCATCAGATGCAAGTTTTTATTTCTTAAAAAGTCATTCATCAGGGAGGAATTCGTAAGTACAATATGAATATGGGGAGGTGGGGAAGGGAATATAATGTTAAAAGAGCTTGTTCCCTAAAGGGAGCTAAAACTAGGAAGGCGAGGGAGAGGAGGGAGAGAAGGAGAGAAAGAAAGGGAAGAAGGGAGAGGAATAGAGTGTGTGTGTGTGTGTGTGTGTGTGTGTGTGTGTGTGTGTGTGTGTGTGTTTGAGGAGAACCAATTTCTCCTAACACTTTGCTTAGTTCTCACCCTTACACTTAGCTCATTCTCCCCGTATCATAATTTTTGTACATGTCTTTTCCCCATCAGAGTCTAAGTTCCTCTCTTATTATTTATTTGTCCCTAGGAAGAAGCATAGGACTTTTTTCATAGTAGGCATATAAATATTTGTTTAATTGAATATGTCGAATTTAATTGGTACAGTTGGGATCAGGGTCATTTTCCTGCCAACTAAGCCCTGGTGGAAATCTGCTGGCCTTGGGGATTGAGAAAGGTGAGGAAATGAGGGAAAGCTATCTAATAGGAGTCTGAGCACAAAGTTGCCATCCCCAAGTTAAAACTTTGTCATCTCCTGTTCTCCTGTCTCTCCTCTCTCTCCCCTTCTTCTTTGTCTCCTTTCTTCTCTTTCTGCTCTTCTCTCTTCCCCTTTTTCCTTTCCTCCCCATTTTTTCCCCCTTTCTGTTTCTTCTCTCTCTTCTTCTCCTCTCCTTTTCCTCTCTCCCCTCCTCTTTCTTTTTCCCTCCCTTCTTCACCTTCTCTCCCCTCTTCACCCTTTCTGTCTTTCTCATCCTCTCTCCCTTCTTCTCCCTCTCTCTCCCCTTCTCCCTCCCTCTAGGGATGACAGGACCAAGGCCAGTTGTTCTCAGTGGACCATCAGGTGCTGGGAAAAGCACCTTGTTGAAAAAACTTCTTGAAGACTACGGCAACATTTTTGGCTTCAGTGTCTCCCGTGAGTATTTGTGGTTGATCGAGGGTGGGAGATGAACTGTGGAGTAGAGGCAGGGGCTGCCCAGCAGAAGGGAGGCCACTGGTCATCTTTCTCCACTAACTTTGACACAGAGGTGAGACCAGCTGCCTCCTGGGTAATGTGGGGCTCTGGGTGCAAATGAGAGGGGGAGATCCTGACTCCCTTAAGGAAAAATGACTCCCATTCCAGCCTGCTTCCAGCCCATAGTATAAAGAAACTTTGAGAGCAAAGTCAGAGGGCAAAGCTCTGCCTGTGAATAGAGGGTGAGTTTACTTAGTGACCCCCTCCTCTCCGAAGGAGGCTTCCTCCTCTAGAGCTCTGCTGACTTGTGGAGCTGCCCCTGAAGTCTGGAAGCTTCTGCCAGAAGGGCACCATCCATCTACACTCCCTATTTCTGCTTCCTCACCTCCCTCTGACTCTCAGCTCTATGGCTTATATGGGTCTGTCTTGCATGTTTCAAGGATCCCCGATTTCATGTTGGCACAGCCTCCATTGCCACAGCGCACCCTACAGGAGATAGTCTTTCTGAGTTGCCTTGATGGCCTGGCATCCTTGTCTGCCTCTGCTTACCCTGCCTGAGCAGGGGCAGGGGCCTGTCCTTGAGGCTTGAGAGAGCACCTGCTCTGCCCACAAGTCCTCCTTTGACAGAAGAAGGATCAGAGGCCCAGCAAAGGGAAGGGACTTGTCCAGCATCACAGAGGGGGCTTCCAGAACCAGCACTTAAACCTGGGCCAGCTGAAGGCAGGCTCAGGCTCAGCTCTTTCCACTACCTTTTTGGTACTTCAAGGAAGCAGCAAGGTTGTGTAGTGGCTAGAACACTGGGCCTGCAGTTGATTTGAACCCGAATTCAAATCCTTCTTCAGACACTTATTAGCCACATGACCCTGGCTGGGCAAGCTGTGTCAGCCTTTGTAACGGCAGCCACACTGGTATACTCAGGATGGCTGCTACTGTAGGTTCTTTTATCTGATTTACTAGGAAAGACAACTGTTTCAGCCGTCAACAGTCTTCTTTAATTAAACAGAAAAAATACAGAGAAGAGAAATAAAGACCAACAGACAGGGCTCTGCTGCCTGAATCAAAGCTTTATATCCACCACTGAATCAAGAGAACCTTTACCTCTGAGAAGTGGGGAAGGTCTGAACATGTGGCCACTCAGAGTCTCATCCAGGGAATCAATAAGCGAGCCCCCAAACCGAAAACTCACCTCTTAGAATATATACTCTTTCAGCTAAAAGGCTTAGTGCTTAATTAGAAATTAACAAAAGGTGTGTCAGTCTTCCTACAAGCAAGCTTCCCTTAATGGGCTCCACGTGAGGCCTTTTGATGGGCAGGGAAGATCTTATTCCCCATTAGCCTTACAGCCTTGGATTCCCCATCTCTAGAATGGGGATAATATTCGCACCCACCTCCCAGGGTTGTTGTGAGGATCAGAAGAGATAATATTTGCAAAGCATTTTGCAAACCTTAAAACACCATCTAATGCTAGCTGTCAGTCATTTTTCCTGTGAGCCCCGCCTAGGGCTGTGGTTTCCACTTTAATAGATGAAAGCATCACGAGAGGCTGTGACTTTGTCCCATGGTGGTCAGGCTCTCCTTACTTAGCTAGAGTAGTCATAGTGACAGATAGGACTGTTACTGGGGCCATACCTGAGGTCTTTCCATCTTGGGCAGCATCTGCCCAAGGTTGCCCTGAGTCAGCTGACTAGGCCTTAGGGAACTCAGGGGCACCCCCGCATCATGAGGAGCCATCACATTATTCATTGGTGCATGGTATGCATACCTGTCAGCTGAACAGAAGACTCAGTTAGCAGGAACACCTCACCCCTGCTCACATTGGATAACCAAGTTTAAGGGAGAGGCTGTGGGCAGGGTTAGGAGCAACACGCAGAGGTACTCCAAGATGATAAGCAACTGTTGGCCATCTTTGATGCTCAGATCCCTTTGGAAGCCACAAGTAAGTGGGCCTCTTGATTGCCGCGGCTTCTCGCCCCCTGCTCTCCCTAGGATCCAGGCTGTGCCAGAGCTTAGATGGAGCAAAGAAACCAGCCTGCCTAAGCTTCGGCAAAGCTTCTCGGCACTGGCTTCCCTCCAGCATATCTAACCCTAGCACAGAGAGCCCCATGGAATATCGAAGTGGAGATGGCCGATGTGGGGACTCTTAGCACATCGAAAGTCAGAGCTGGGGGAGGAACTTTAGAATATAATGCAGAGAACAGCGCTAAGACTTTTGAGACACTGTGTACAGTATCAAAGTTAAAAATACTTAAGACATAGAGATAGAAAGCTAGGCTGGGCCTTTGGAATGACCTCATCCGTGACCTTTGTTTTCCAGTCGACAAAACTGAACACCCAGCGTTGAGCTACTCTAGGCTACATAGTTAATATGAACCAGAATTAGAACCCGGGTCTCCTATTGCTTCAGCACTCATTCTAACATACCGTGGCACACCCCATGGTTCCTTCTTTCCCATGATCTACTGCGGGCAGAATGCTCTCAAAGCTGGTGGCCCCTTGATGGCTTGTGGGGCTATGGGGAAGCCCTATGGGGGATCTAGGTCTCGAGTCTGCAGAGTGAGTCACTAGCATGCTTTGTTACAGACACCACGAGGAGCCCGCGGCCTGGAGAAGAAAATGGCAAAGGTCAGTATACCTCCTAATCTGCTGATTATAGAAAAAGGCCCCACTACCCACAATGCATCCTTTCCCTGGCCATGCAACGGGCGGAAGACCTGTAACCTAGAGCTCAGGAGACCCATAGTCTTGGGATAGGGCCGCAGGCTTCTTTTCTACCTGGAGTTTGTCTCCGTCTTCCTGTGTCCTCTCTGACCATGTATATCTTACCCTTTCAGTTCAGTTCAGTTCAGTCATTATCTTTAGTACCCGTGTGTATCATGCATTGGGTAGAATACAGATAAAGTTTCACTTTCAGCCCTTCTATTGAATAACACACCAACTAGACTGACCTGTATGGGGCGGATGTTGCTCTTACAACATAAATTATAGCATCTTCGTAGATGAAGCATATAAGAACACATATAGAAGCTGGTTTTATTGCCTCTTTGCCGCAGTCCCTGTTCTCATATGACCTAGAGAAATGAAGTCGCACGTGTAACTGTCTTCAGAAGGGTGACTCTGTCTGGACAGAGGCTCACCTCTCCATGGCCCATGGGTGTGAGAGAGGTGATCTTCCAGGTGGCAAGAGCTGGGTCTTGAACCCAAGTCCTCCTGACTTAAGCCAGCTGTCTGTGCCCTACCTCTTCAACAAGCATGGCATATGCTAGGGCTGGGAAGAAGACTAGCTTAGCAAGGGAAGAGAGTTCATGTAGGGGATTAGTGGAGAATCAGGATAACAAGTGGCAGGCTCATACCTGGAACCCGGGGCTTCCAACTCTACTCCAGCACTCTCTCTGCCACTAACACTCTGACTCATCTCCTCAAAAGTCTCCCAGGTCAGGGTACCCTAAGAGCGACCCATAAATACTAGTTGATTGTGAAGTGTAAGACATCAGAGAAGGAAATGTGGAAGGGTTCTAGAGGCCAGGCTGGCTTTGGGTGCTGCTCTTAGCCTGCTGGTGTGTAGAAGATGACTGGGCTAGGAAGAGGGGAGCTCATGCAGAGCCCAAGTGTGGCCTGGCTGCAATCAGGGGACTTCTCTATCTTGCCCATGTTTGCTCCAGATTATCACTTTGTGACCAGGGAGGAGATGCAGAGAGACATCGACGCTGGAGAATTCATCGAGCACGCTGAATTCTCAGGGAACATGTACGGGACAAGGTACGCATCAGCTTAATTGCCCGCGCAGACCTTCCTGGGGGAATAGTCTAGGTGGCCTGGGAATGTCAGCCTGACTCCATGCCGATGAACTTTAGTGGAGAATTTGGCTGAAATCTTAGGCTCACCGACATGGCGAGCCTGTCCTGTGGCCCTTGGGGGTGGTGTCCCGATGAAGTCTGACCTGCTCCTGTTTGTGTGTCCAGTCTGAAGAATATATAGAGAGTGTTCAGTTGGAAGAAGAGAATCTGCCAAAGCTATAGACAGGCATCTATCTCAAGGGCTGTCATATGGAAGACAGATTAGATCTATTTTGCTCGTTGTTCATGTGTAACATTTGTTTCCCATCTCCTTCCAAGCCTTTGTTCTGGCTCTCACCTCTGCCTAGAATGGACTTCTTTTAATTCCGCACCTATCTGAACCTCTCATCTTCAATGCTCAATTCAGATGCCTTTGGTTAAGTGAAGTTTCCTCTGATTCTTGTCTCCCCTCCCCCCCAGCCGCTAGGGCATCCTTGAAATTAACCTTATATTTATATCTACCTGTCCATGCTGTATCCCCTGATAGAAGGGAAGCTCCTTGAGGGCCGGGACCATTTTCCCCCCTGTCATTGTATCCACAAGTACCTGGGACGTACTGTAGAGGACGGTTAATAAGTGCTCATTGCTGGATCCTGCTTGACCCAAAAGGTAGAATGTGGGGAGAGTGTGGGGAAATTGCAGGAGATTTTGGCTTAGTATAAGCAAAAACTTCCTAAAAGCTGGAGCCACCCAAAAGTGAAAAGTTTCAGGAGTGTAATGAGTTCCCTGTCACTTCATTTCCATGCAGTGAAGATGTTGAAAACTCTTCCAGCCCTTGGGCCGTGGCTCTTGGCTCTTGGAAGAATCTGCAAATTCCTGTCCTCTCGTCCCTACCCCACCCCCACCCCTTCTGATTACTCTCTTGTCAGCTCTGCGTAAAACTTTGTGGTGATAGTGAACAGACTGGTGACGATTCAGGTACCCCAAAGAGAAACTCCTGAGCAATGCCATTTAACAAAGACCTATCCCCGGTGGGATGTAGGACTCGAGAGAAAACATATTCCTGTGGCTGGGCATGGTGGCTCACGGGGATCTGTATGTAGCCTGAGGCTGGTGAATGACTTGATCTCGGGAGCACTGAGCTACAGAGCTATAGGGAGACCCTCTGCGTGTGTGTGAGATGAGGGGAGAGAGGGGGAGAGAGTTGGAGAGAGCAAGAGAAAGGGTGGGGGCGGGGCAGAAGGAGGGAGGGAGGGGGAGACCGAGAGAGAGGGAAGGAGAGGAGAGAGATGAAGGGTTGGAGAGACAAGAAAGGGAGAGGGGGGAGAGAAAAGGAGAGAAGGGGAGACAAAGGAGAGACGGAGATAGCCACCTTTTCCAAGTTGAATCGTGTCCTGTCACTTGAGTTCTCTAGGCAGAGACCAGATGACCGCTTGTTGAGGATAATGTGGAGCGTTTTTCTGCTTGGATTGTGAGCCACGCAACATGTCGGCTGAAAAAGCCAGTGCTATTCTAGGCTTTATCAGGAGAAATATAGTATCTTAAATGAGGGAGGTGGCTGTTCTGTTAGCTGCAGTGTCCCACCCTGGGCTCTGCATTCAGGTCTGGGCACCACAGTTGAAATGAGACATTGACAAGCTGGAGCTTGTCCAGAAGATACTTATTAGCCGGCGGCATAAGGGTTGGAGAATATGCTGAAACCCTATATAATAAATACTGCACAAGGTGTTCAGAACTGCCCATCTTTTCTTCACTTCCTTATAGGTTTTCTTTTGTTCTTTTCTCCCCTTTTTTCCTCCCCACCCTCTCCCAAGAAGGATACAATTGAGTTTGTGTGTGCATACACACACACACTCGTATATATATTCACTCATATGCACATATACACACAAACGTATAGACATACATAAACATAGATATCTATAGTCATAGATGCTGTTTCATCGGAACTAGCCAGGAGGTGTTTACACTTCACTGGGACCAAACCTTGATCCTGGGATTTCTCCCCTCCACTTGTCCCAGAAGGACCCCTGTTCTGCCCAATTCTCATTTATGTTTACTGCTCTACGTTCGACCTGAGGTGCTGTTTAGTTTTGTTTGTTGTGGAAATCCGGAGAACTTGGAATTTTCTGATCTACTTCACCATCTTCCCAGAATCCTCTCCGTACTTAGTCTTGATGAAAGGGAAATCTTCCCAAAAAATAATGCTGTCTAGAGGTGAAATGGGCTATCTCAGGAGGGACTAGCTTCCCTGTCACTGGAAACCTCCAGGGAGAAGCCAGACCTCCCTGGAGGGGATCTGCTGTAAGAGGGGGTCTTGTTTAGGACAGGCCTGGACCAGACGCCTCTGAGATCCTGCTTTCCTACAGAAGCCCTGGGAGGTCAGCAGCACAAGTTTTGTCATCCCCACTTTATAGGTGAGAAAACAAACTCAGAAAGAAAGAGAATGGAAAAACATTTATTAGGCACTTACTGTGTGCCAACCACTGCACTAAGTCCTGGGACTACAAATAAGAAGACAAAGCCATTCCTGCTCTCAGAGCTCACATTCTTTTTAATTTTTTTTTTCAATAACAAAGATTTATTTTCTCTCTCTCCTCCATCTTCCCCCCCCCCCCAAATTGAAAACAAACCTTGAACAAATAAATAGACGTGGTTAAACCAGACAAATTCCCACGGTGGCCATGTCCACAAATGCATGTCTCAGTCTGCCCCCGAGTCCATGACCTCCCTCTCTGTCAGGTATTGAGAAGTGTCTTCACCATCAAGGTTGTTGGGGGCTTTTGAAGTCTTTCAGAATTGTTCATCTTTACAATGTTGTTATCAGACAAATTGTTTTCCCAGTTCTGCTCACAAGAGATCACCTTCCGTTAGGAGAGACAGCACCAAGCAGAGCTCAGCTGCAGGGGCAGATGGAACGGTCCAGGAGACCTTAGGGTGCTGCACTGTTGGGAAGTGGAGTCTGGGTGGGTGGGGTTCAGCCTGGGGCCATTGAGGGAAGGAGGAAGGGAGATGACTTACCCATAGTCACTCAGCAGGTGGGTATGCAAGCTGGTAATCAAACCCAGGCCCCCTAAATATGAGGCCAGTGCTTCACTCTGCTGCCCACAGTTAGGGGGACTGCCCTGTAACTCGTGCTCATCATCTTTCAAGGCTTTATCATCCATGAATATCAGTGTCTTGAGCCCAATTGTCGGTGGCCCTGTGAATCAAAACCTGGAATATCAGCCATTTATTTAGACATTCATCTGTTTAATTTTTTTAGCTTTCAGCATTCACTTTTATAAGATTTTGAGTTCCAGATTTTTTTCTCCCTTCCTCCCTCCTCCCCCAGCAATTTGATATAGCTATATGTTGTACAATCATACTAAACGTTTCCATATTTTTTTAAAATGTAGCTATTTAATGGTGATAGCGGTGCATTTTATAAACCAGCCCAAACCTGTGTAGTTTCTCATGCATTCTTTCATGTATTACGTGGGTAGCGCAGATATTGCTCACTTTGGGACAGCCAAAATATCTGTGTGGAAAAATGACCATTCCTTAACCTTCTTTAAGTTCAAAAAATGTATGAAGCACTCAACGTATACAGTTCTTGGGGAGGTACCTGGTTTGTTTTTTTAATTACATTTTATTTATTTCAGTCAGCACAAAACCAGCCTTCTGTCCTTCCCACTCTCCCAAACCACTCCCCCTCATCCCCAGTTGAGAATGACTGAAAATGTAAGAAATGAATGAATGAAAGAAAAACAAAACCCCTGTAAAGTGAAGCAAAACAAATATCCACTTTGGCCATTTTAAGCAGGTTCAGATGAGACTTGGTCCCCTCCCTCATTCAGCTCGTAGTCTAGCAAAGGCAGGTTACATAAACAGGTAACTTACAGTACAAGTATGTCACTGAGCAGAAGCAGAAGTGCTGTGAAGTTTGAGGAGGGAGAAGGCATTGACCTGATGGGCCAGGGAAGGCTCTGCAGAGGAGGTGGCCCTTGAGTTTGGCTTTCAAGAACAGGCTGGCATATCGCAGGCAGTGCTGAGAAGGAGGCCAAGGAGGAGGGGAAGACTGTACTAGGAACAAGAGAGTAGCGTTAACCCAGGAAGAGAGGTAGGAGAATGCAGGGTATATCTAGGAGACATGGAGCTGTCCAATCTGGCATAAGAGAAGCCTGAAAAGGAAGGGTGGTGCCAGCAGATGGGGTGCCTTTAGCACCAGGCCCTAGGAGGCTGAGAGCCATGGAAGATGTGGGAGCGGAAAACTGACCTGATCAGGTTTCTGCCTGAGGAAGGTGAGCCTGTTAGTATCTGAAAGATGATTGGAGGGAGGAAAGAGGAGAGGCAGAAAGATCAGAGTACTTGGAGAACATTTTAATGAGAGAAGTAGGTATACAAGTATACTCCCTGCCAGTGACAGTCTTAGATTCCTCCAAGGAAGTTGGGAGAAGGCAGAGATGTGGCCCTGGAAGCCAAGAGGTCTGGGTTCTAGTCTGGATTCTCTTTCCTCTATAAAATGGAGTTGCGTTAGATGACCCCTAAGGTCCTTCCTAGCCATGACATTCTGTGTTCTCAGTGTAGACATAAGGCTGGAGATGGGCTGACCTAGAAAGCTTATTTGTCACTTGACTCCATTCACATGAGGTCGATAGTGTAAGTTTTATTATCTCCATTATATAGATGAGAAAATTGAGACTCAGAGACAAGAAGTGACTCACCCATGGTCATACAGCTTGTTGATTTGAATCAAGTTTTCTTTGACATTAGCCCTATGAATAAAATTAGAAATTTAACTTCTTGACTTTAACTTACTTCCACTTGAGTGTTAAGTTGAAAGTGCCAGCAGGAAGGGCCTTGGTTAATGAGTAGTCACTGCCGTCCCTGAGCCCTGGGAGTAATTGTCACAACTAGCCCATATCAGGCCAGTCTGGGCATGCTTGAGTGGCCACTATCATCCTGGAGCTGTTCCTAAGTCCTGTCCTAGGAGGAAACACAGGAAAACTTTCCTGTCCCCTTGAGAGCACCAGCAGATTCTCCCAGCCCCATTCCCTTGTCAGCTTTACCTAAAATAGTGAATGAGCACAGTGGCAAGGAGCAGGGTGATTAATGCACAGAGCCAGCCCTGAGGAATGCCATCTAACAAGGGCCCTAATGAGGTGTGGGTCCTAAGAAAGTGTACTATAGGATACCTGCCTCTTCTGGCTGGAATCACTTTAGAGCAGACATGAAGCACAGCCTTTAAAGAGGATAGGTCCTAAGATTGTAGGATTTAGAACTGGAAAGAGCTGAGGGATTGTTGAGTACAACCTCATTGTTTTATATTGTTTCATAAATGAGAAAACTGAGCCTCGGAGAGGTTGCAGCTTGCCCGACAGGTGGTAAGTGGCACAAACAGGGTTTTGAAAGCAGTAATTCACATGATCAAACAGGATCTTGGGGTTGGTTAGAAGGTACGTCAGAGGCTCCTTGTTCATCACGTCCCTGAATCCAGGGATTCCCACCATAGCACCTCCAGTGCAGGCCTTTGTACAAAGTCCTCTCATGGTCGGGAGTTCATCGCCTCCTGAAGCACTCCTTCTGGACATTATGAGCAAGTTTTCCCCTTATATCAGCTCTAAATGATCCTGTATGCGGTTTCCTGATCCCTGGGATGATGGAGCCTTGTGACTCCTGGGGAGTGGCCTGAGCGCCACCATTTTACTTCTAAAGCAAAATGGCCCCAACTCCTATCCCTTGTGGGTATGTTCTCTGGTAATTCTCTCAAAGCCCAGAGATCGATGGGAAGAAACCATCAATGAAGGAAAAAGCATTTACTAAGTACTTATTGTGGGCTCCACAATGTAGTAAACAAATATTGGAGATACAAAACCAAAAGGTGAAATGATGCTGCCTTCAAGAAGTTTGAGTTATAACAGGAGGGGACGTTAACTAGTCACTTTATATGAAACATTTATAATACAGTGGCAGCCAGAGAAGGGAGTTTTGTTCAGGAGAGCCATAGGTCTGGAGAGCTGATTGATAAAGCAGTCATTCAAAAGCCCTTTCCAAAAGCTATGGTGCCCAGAGGAAGAGTTAGAAAGTGGTAGTGGGGAGAAGGAGGTTGAAGAACATTGTAGGGTTGGGGTTGTGGGCAGACAGCAACATGGCCTGGATGGAAGTCGTGGAGAAACAAAGTAAGGCCTGACAGAAGGAAAACCTTCCTAGCAATCAGAGCTCTCCCAAAATATGAAGGGCTTCCTCAGGTGGTAAGCTCTTCAGTAGAGGTGTTCAAGGAAGGGCTACCGACCACAGTGTCCCTGACGAGAAGAGAGGAATCTTGTTGAGGAAAAGGTTAAGCTACGTGGCCTCTGTGATCCTTTCTAATTTGGAACAAATGCTTTCATGCTGAATGAAGCAGATCTTGGCAGAGAGCTTTTCCATGCTCAGAAAATCAGGACTCAGTCATCTGGGCTATGGGAACATAGACGGGAAACTCTGGGTGTGTCAAGAAACTTAGCTATGTAACTAAACAGCAACAAGGTGGGGACAAGTTCAGAAGGGGACACGTAAACAGCCTTTTTTTGGCTGCCCTGTTAGATTCCTATATGCTTTAAAAAATGTAAATAACAGAAGATAAAGGTTTCCTATGCAAACATTTTTTGCCTCTTGTTTGTGTGATTGAATATTTATATTTGTCAGTGGCTCAGTTTGTGACAGATATCATGGGGTTTATTTGTTTGTAATTATTGGCAAATAGCAAAAAAAATAGTTTCCTAGGCTGCTGGTTCCCTTCTCTGTTTACTTGGAAAAGCTTCTATTGAAAAAGCCCAACTTTGGCTAAACTAAGGAGAAAAGAGATTCCCTCAGCCAAGACAGAGAGGGAAACTCAGCGTGCCTCCAGAAACCAGACATACTGATGACACAGAGAAAGAACTGGCCCCCCCACAACCAGGAAATAGCCACAGAATCAGAGGTTAGGTAGATTGGTGAACATCCAGGGGGAAGAAGGCTGAATGAGGGGCCTCTGTGGGTGGTAGTGGGGAAAGAGCAGTGATCTCACAATCCAAAGATAGGGGCATGAATTCCAGCATTCATGGGCAGCAGGACCTGAGCAAGTCCTGATCTTCAGTTTCCTTACCTGTAAAGTGGGGGATAATAATTATACCCGCTTCCTCCTAGGATGGTGCCACTTTATAAAGAAAATGCCTGGCAGAGTACAGATAGACACACTTACTGTGAGAGGAATAGTCAATGTCGTGAAAGTTTCCAGGAGGGAGAAATCCTATCTGGTCAGGCAGACCATGGAGAGCTTTTTGGAGGAGGAAGAGGCAGGAGCATTTAAGCTTGAAAGATGGGTGAGGTTTCCATAGGTAGAAGGAGCGGTAAGTTGTCCACTTAGCCGGAGCTTTCAGGCTATTACGGGAAGAAAGGGGAAGATGAAGCTATCCGGGTGGTGTAGGCCCGGCTAATGAAAGTCCCTGAATGCCAGGCTGAGGAGTTGGGAATTTGTTCAGCGGGCAGTGGGGGACCATTTAAGGTTTTCGAGAAGAGGCACGATGTAGTCAGAGTTATGTTTTAAGAAGATTGCTGTGGCAGAGGGTGTAGAGTGAATTTGAGTAGAGATACAGAAATGAGCCAGGAGGCTGTTGGAAGCAGCCCCAGAATCTGAGAGCTAGACCTCAACAGCCATCCAGTCCAACCCGTACCTTAAAGGAATCCCCCCACTGTAAGAATTGCGCCTAACAAATGGCCTCCAGAGAGAGAGAACCCATCACCTTTCAAGATAGCCTCGACTTTAGGTGGTGGGAGCAATGCAAATGGAAAGGAAGGGACAGATCTGAGAGGGGTTGAGGAGGACAAATGAATAGACCTTGCTCATAGGGTATAGGGAGGTGATGGAGAAAGAGAGGAGTCATCCTTCTGAGGTTAATTGAGAAAATGGAGGCAGCCGGCTCAGTGCGTAAAGCACTGGGCCTGGAGTAAGGAAGACCTGAGTGACCCTGGGCAAGTCACCTAATCTCTGTTTGCCTTAATCTACTGGAGAAGGAAATGGCAAAGCACTCCAGTGTCTTTGCCAAGAAAACCCCACACGGGGTCATGAAGAGTCGGGCACGACTGAATAACAACAAAATGTGCTCGACGCTGGAGATTCAAAGGTAGCTGCTGCACAGTCCCTGCCCTCAGGAACTTCCAGTCAGTGTGGGGTGCCCAGCATCTGCATCGCTGAGTGTCATTGGGCCCCGGGATGTTCAGATGATTGGCTAGCTCGTGGGCAGGCGAAAAAGAGGGAGCAACCAAAGGTGACTGACTTGGTGTTGAAGTGATAATAGTAATGGTAATCCTCTGTATTTTCTCATCCACTGAGTGGCCACATCCTCACAGCAGGAGGCAATGGGACCTGCACATGGCTGTTTTTTTTGTTACAAGGGAAGGCTGAGTGTGTGTGTGTGTGTGTGTGTGTGTGTGTGTGTGTGTGTGTGTGTGTGTGTGTGTATCAGGATGTGGGTGTCTTCATGTATTTGTATGTGTCTGTCTGCATGTCTGTGGGTGTGTGTATCAGTGTATCAGGGCGTGTGGGTATCTGTGTGTGTGTGTGTGTGTGTGTGTGTGTGTGTGTGTGTGTGTGTGTGCGTGTGTGCGTGTATGTGTAGAAAATCGAAGAGGAACCTAGAATTAACTGTGATGTTAAAACGGGCATCTGTGGAACACATTGTTTAAAAAGAGCGACAGATGGATCTAGGTTCACATCCAGTTTCTGAAGCTCACCAACAGTGTGATCCTAGGCAAGACATTTTACCGTCCAGTTTGCTCATCCATGAAATGGAGATAGTAATCTCTTGTTGTCACTTCCTTCACGGGGTTACGGTGAAAAAAGCATTTTGTGAGCTTCAGAACTGTGGCCCTGTAGGAATGTAAATTGATAATAATGAAGTCTTTGAGGTTAGCCACCATGCTGGGTGGTGATATTCCCATTTTACAGTTGATAGAACTGAGGCCCAGAGAGGCCATACCTCATCCGAGGTGACAGATTAAGGGAAAAGCAGGGCCGGGACTAGAATGTGGGTCCCCTGTGGCATCCCTCTCCATTGCAGCCAAGGCAGAGGGTGAGGGGGGTGGTGTCACAGATGCAGAGTCGGTTCCTAGCGCCCGCTGAAAGGCCATTGTGCTCTCTCTCCAGCAAAGCCGCAGTGCAGGCCGTGCAGGCCATGAACCAGATCTGCGTGTTGGATATAGACCTGCAGGGGGTCAGAAACATCAAGAAGACCGAGCTGCAACCCATCTACATCTCCATCCAGGCTCCATCCCTGGACATCTTGGTATGCTTCCTCCTGGACCCCTGGGGGGCTGAGCAGGGAGCCCCTGCCCCAAGTGGCCTCCTCAGCTACTGTGGAGCTTTTGGCTTTTCAGAGAGGGGGGCCCAAGGGCTTGCCCAGTGAGGGGGGCTTCATAGCCATGAGCCCCGTTTAGGGAAGAAGAAAGGTCAGCATCGGCTCCTTTGGGATGAGCCTCCAGGCCCTGGGCCGGGCCTGCCCTGCAAACTGCTCATTGATTTCTGGTGCAGCTTCCCGTCTGAGGTAGATTCTTGCCTCATTTTCTGGGTCTTGGGATCCCCAGGATGCTCTTCTCCATTCCTTATGCTCCCAGGGGCTGGACCATTTCCCCTTCTTGTTCTCAGCTCTAACCTTGGCCTTTTCTGTCCTACAGTTCCATTCCAGCAGCTAGCCCTTCCTTCTTGGTCAGCACTAGGTCCCATGGGCAGCCAGCCTACAGATCCCTCCAGTCCAGCATGACAGAGCAGAGCACAGTTAGGGTAGAGGGCTAGGGGGAAGCTCAGACTAGGGCTCCCCCTTCCCACCCCCACTCCCTTGCCCTGGGCACTGATGAATGAAAGAAAGTCCATTAACATGAAGAGGATGCCACGGAGAGAGGCCTGTCATCCCACCTGTTCTGAGGCAACGACCTGAACTGGAGCCCTAGAAAAGGAATCTGTTCTTTCCTGACCTGAAAAACCAACCCCTCTGCTTCCTCTCTGCTCATTGTCACCAGCTCAGATTGGAGCAGGAAGAATGATCTTGTTCAGGGTGGTTCTGTCAGGGATTGTTGTAACGTGGGATTGTGACTTCAATGCTGAGAGGGGCCTTTTCAGCCATCGAGGCCACCCTCTCATTTTACAGAATAGAAAGCTCAGCCACAGAGGGAAGGAGCGATTTGCGTTAATGTTAACCATCTGGTAAGCCCGTGAGGCCAGATTTGAACCCAGATCTTTTTGACTCTTGGTATATATTCTATCTACCGTACCATGATGCCTATTAGTTATCCCTCCTATCTTTTGGTCATATGCTCGTTTGATAAATGTATTGTTAATATCGTCATTAAAGTCATTGCTAGGGTTGTCAAACAGACAGCCTAGATTAAGGTTAAGAGCTTGCCACTAGAGATTTTCCTGCAAATTGGTACCTCTCCAGTTCTACCACATTTAGTCATTTCTTCAAGCTGTCAAAATTTCTCTTTCCCCTCCTGGTAAATGGCACAAGAAAGCACGAGTATTGAGCTTCTCCTTGGGTTTGGTCCATCTGGGCCTCAGGCTTCTCTTGGGTGGCCAGGCCCCTCCCTCCAGAGACTTTGTGCAGATACATGGGCCCTGCGAGTAGGACCACATCAGACCTGGTATGAGAGAGCTTTGATAAGGGACCCTGCTCAGCATCCTCTGAGTAATGAGGGCCAAGGTGGCACTGTGGTCACCAGGCCTCTGTCCTGTGTTTCAGGAAAAGAGGCTGCGAGACCGGAAGACTGAGACAGAGGACAGCTTACAGAAGAGGCTGGCTGCTGCCGCCGCCGACATGGAGAGCAGTGAGTAGAGTGTGGGCTCAGAGAAGCTACCCAGGTGCCCTGCCCTGCATCAGGGATCACTACTTACCAGGCGTACTGTGGCTACTGTCAGTAGGAAACACTTCCTGGGCTTGGCTACCCAGGATGCCAAAGATATGGCATTCTCCGGCTATTGTTATCTGTGCAAACTCAGACATATCACTGTTACCGTCTGGGCCACAGGCTCCTTTGCTACAAAAAGAGGGGGTTGGACCACATAATCATTTAGGTTCCCTAGCCCTGATGACTTCCAGGTTCCAGGGGGCCATAGGGATGTGGAGAATTGGGACTCAGAGCAGGGGAGGGATGCAAGATCCAGAGGCAGCAGGATGTTTGGGAAGAACACGTGGCAGGTTTGGATGCATGGGAAGTGTGCCGGAGGGGGCTCAAGAAGGATCATGTGGTGTGGGCATGGAAGGAGGGAGTCTAAGGATGTGGCTCTGAGTCTGGCCACCTGGCACTCATGTGCTCTTGGGCTAGGCCTAGCCTGAGCCTCATCTTACTCATTTATAAACAAAGGGTCTGAACAGAATGATTCCTAAGGCCCTTCTGGCTCCTATGACCCTGAGCCCAGGATCTTTGTGAGACCCTGTCATAATAATAGCTTGCATTTCTATAGCACTTGACCATTTATAGCATCATCACTGGAGTGTAGGTCATTAATGGATAGTGGGGTTTTTTTGTTTTGTTTTGCCATAACAACCACTGAGATGTAGAGGAGGTCCTCCTGAGAATGCATCAATGAAGAGTACCCACACCAAAAAAGTCCTGTTTCTTTGGAGTATTGAAGTATTTTCAATTTACAAAGAACTTTCCTCCCAAGCCCCGGGAGGCAGGTAGTAGTAATTTAATTCAGCAAGCATTTATTCAGTGTCTGCTGTGTGCCAGGCACCAAGAATACAAAGACCACCAAAATGAAACCATCCCTGCCCTCAAGAGTTTATATTCTGTTGGAAAGCAACAATATGTACATAGAAAATAAATAGAGAGCAGTTTCATGGGAGGGACACAAGTTGGATGTGAAGGGTAGTTTGTTAACAATAGAATAGGGAGTGTAGAAGGCCCAATGGAGCTGGGGACACATGAGGGATGGGGCTGACAGGTTTGGGAGAGGAAGGCTAGAGGAGGAAGCTTCATGCTGGGCTGAGGATGGAGCCCAAAGGCCTTAGATGATCAGACCTTTCACCATAACAATGGCCATGTTAATTTGATAGTGGATCCCAGAGCCGGGGAGTGGAGAGTGAGGGGGCACACACATAGTGGCAATGTAGATACTTCAATTCAGCAAACTTTGATTCAACACCGGCCTGATGCAAAGTGAAGCCATTCTGGGACAATACAGCACGCGTGCAAAAAATAAAAAATGCCTAGTTTTACAGAGTAACTCCATGAGGGAGAGAACACTCAATGCCCAGGGGAATAGGATAAGACCTGGTGTCACAGGTAGCAACTAAGCTGGGCTTTGAAGGGAGCCAGGGATTCTAAGATGTAGGAGTGAGGAGACACAGTGGCCTAGACGTGGGCACCATTTAGACACCTGCCAGAAAACAGGAGATCGATAGTCCCATATGGGAAGAGCTGGCAGGCCAGAATGGAGAGTGCACGAGGGGAAGTAATAGGAAATCAGATTGGAAAGGCAGATGACCGCCATGTTTGTGGAGCCCTTTGCTTGCTGAAGAGTCTATGCTTTATCCCTAGGGAGCCACTGAAAATCTTCTGAGTAGAGGAGGGACGTGGTCTGTATTTTAGGAAAACGTATAGAGCAGCGCTTCTTAAACTGTGGGTCATGACCCCATGTGGGGTTGGGAAAAATTTGGCAACAGTAAAAGGTTTCTGAATGTGCAACGACCAAAATTAATTAAAAACCAAACGCACGACAAATCCAAGGTGTTCCTGGCAGCACTTGCCCATGTTGGGCAACTTTACGGCAGCCTTGGCTCTGAACACAAAGCAGGACGCTTTGCACTGCACGTGCCCTAAGGCCACACCAGGCCAACCAATGCAGAAAATCGGAAAGGGAGCCTTAGGGAAAAAAGTTTAAGAAGCCCTGGTCTGGAGGGTGAACTAGAGAGGGAGAAACTGGAAGCAAGGAGCTGAACTGGAAGGCCATTGGAATAGACTGTGTGAAAGGTAACCACTGTAATACAGTTACAGTAACACTAACTTACATTTATGTAGCAAAGCAGCCCTATGAGGTAAAGAGCGGTAGTGATGTTATCATCATTTTCCAGCCAAGGAAACGGAGACAGAGAGGGTGAGCGACTTTGCTCAGAGCCGCGCAGCCGCTGAGTATCAGAGATGAGTTGACCCCAGTTCTTCCGATGACAGGCGCATCAGGGCTTGTTTTCAAACACACGCGGATCATCCCTGTGGCCCTTCCGTCCGTAGCTTGTTTGGTACAAGGCAAGATGGCGGAGTCCCTTGGGAAGAGAGGAGAGGGCAGCCTCCTGAGAGGCCTCGGGCCACAGACCCGCCTTTAACTCCGTCCTGGCCCTTCCCTCTTGTGTTTCCAGGCAAGGAGCCCGACTTGTTTGACCTGATCATCATCAATGACGACTTGGATGAGGCTTATCTGACGCTGAGGGAGGTCCTGGCTGAGGTGAGGCGGCTCGGCTCCCTTGTCTTCCCTTCTCCCGGCCAGAGGCCCCGAGGTCTGGAGCAGGGGCCCTTTCGTGGCCCCGCCGCTTGCTGACCCAGGGCCGTCAGGCTGCTCATCGCCTTTCTCTCGGTCTCAGTTGTCTCTGTTGCCCGTTGAGGGACTTAGATGAGGAGATCTCATCTCTGCAGTCCGTCAAATGTTCTTTGGGGCTCCTAAGCAGAAAGGGAGTGGCAGCGGGGCCCCCTTTGGCCCAGGAGCAGAGGCGGGCAGCAGTTCTTTGGCCCCAGCTGTTTGTTCTCTCAATTCCCCAGCTGTCTACAGCATGCTTCCTAGCCCCAACCTGAGCCTTTTCCTCTTTCCCAGCAGGAGATCAGGAAGGCCCAGCAGCCCATCAACTCATGAAAGGAAAACAGAGGCCATCCTACTGTCCTCCCCCCACCCCTTTACATTCCAAGAGACACATTCCCTTTCATCTGATCCCTCCCTACTCCAAACCATAGAGGAGCCTGTGTGTGCATCAGCTGGAACCTTGGGCATCTTGGGCCAGGGCATAGGTGGATGACTATGCATTTTGGACCCCCACATCTTTTCCCACCATCAAGACCCCATGGGCATCCTCAGAGCCCCACTCAAGACCCATCTGGGGAGAGACTGTGGCCCCAAGGCTCTGCCACCATCATTGGCTAAGGCTGGAAACCTCTAGGCCAGGTTGGTGATGGGCAGCTAGCCCTACAATGGCCTTTGGACCAGGGAGAGGGCATACAGACCCTACAGAGAAAGGAGACTCCTAGAGGCTGGTGACCTTTTGAACCCTGGATCTTTGGGTTCCCATGTGCCACTGCCACAAGCCTGACCATGTCAGCATAGCAATTTAGATGCCAGTCAGTACTACAAGGCTCTTTGGATTGAAGGAGAAGAATCCTGTTGTCCTTTGATCTCCACAATGAGTTCTCTGGGGAGTCTGTCTACTCGGGCTCCTCCGGGGAGGGGAAGACCTGCCTTGTATTTGGCAGCAAAGGCAGCTAGGCAGTAGCTGGCTCGCACCACTGCCATGGCTGCCAGGTTCTGGAAAATATCCCCTGAGCCATAAATCACCCTGGACTGCCAGCCTGACCCTCCAGCTTAGAGGGTACAGTGTGTTTATGAGTAATTTGGAATTTGGGAAAGCACCCTGGAGACCATTGGGGTCTCCCCACCCTACATACACATCTGCCCTCACACCTCAGACACTGACTCATTTCCCAATTCCTGTTAACCCATTAGGAGGATTCATTACCTGCCCCACCCCTCAGCAGACTAGAGCAGCCTGAACTGTGTTGAGCAGTACAGCTAGGTGGTGGCTGTGTGTCCAGAGGTGACCCTGAGAGCAGTCATGATGCTTTGTGTCCCTGGTTCCACATCACCCTGGTCTCTGAGCTCTGGATTGCCCTCCTCTGAACCAAGAACCCAGCTTGTAATAAAACATGTTTTATTTTAGAAAGGCCTCCTGTTGTTTTTGGGTTGGTTTTTTTGGTCCTGTTTCTTCTTTCTCATGATTCATTTCAATGGTCTTAATTTTTCTCCATAACTTGACTAGTGTGCAAATTAATTCAATGCGAAGTTATACGTGGAAGTTATATGAGATTCCACGCCATCTTGGGGAGGAAGGGAAGAAAATCTGGAACTCAAAATTATGTAGAACCGAGTGTTGTAAACTAAAAATAAAAAAAAAATTAAAAAAAAATTTTTTTAAAAAAAAAAGGCCTCCTGTCTTTTCCTGGAAAGTGAACTTGGAGAATCTAGCAAAGTTTAGAGGCTCCTCCTAATCTGCCTGTTTTCATTGCTCTGGGCATTTATCCTGAGGCAGAGAGAGGGCTGCCTGGTGTGTAGGCAAGTGAAGGGAGGCAGAAACCTCTGATCCCTGACCCCAGACCCTTTCTTCCCACCACCTTGGGGTGGTATAGGCTCCCTCTGGGCCTCAGTGATTTGGTCTGCCTTCTTAAAACTCCAGAGGAATCCTGAGTACCCATCTCCCCTACAAAGAAACAGGTACTAGCACCCCCACACAGGCCAGGCCCCATGGCCAGCCTACTTTTTCATTACTCAGGACCCCGAGGTGGTGGCAAAGGAAGTCTAACCACAGAACAAGCAGCCCAAGGCCTTCCTCTTGCCAGCCTCTACAGTCTCCCCATGGATATGATACACAGAGGGGTCTGAAGGCAGGAGCTCAAGGAGGAAGGACTGTTTTCTACAGCAGGATGGGTGGAGACTTCCTCCCTGTCTGGAGGGCCAGGTCCCAGCTGCTCCTGCCTACCCCCCAACTCGGGATCCTAGGAAGTGAGGACCAGACCACCTTACAGAAAAGCCAGGAATCTTATAAGCTTAGCCCATTTTGGAATCTGAGAGAAAAGTTTGTCTTAAGTTTATACTTCTCACCGTCTGATAATGTTCTAGGAGAATGTGTCCTCGGCCTCTTCCTTCCACTGTCTCTAGGGCTCAGTGAGTCTCTACTGAGAACTCCCTCTGTGTCCCGGTCTTCTGGGCTTTATTGTCGGTGTGGACAAAGTCATGAGCTGCTCCCCAGCCCCACATTTGAGATCCTGTGAAGTCACCAGACCCATAGGGTCACACTAACAATGTCTTTCTGGGATACTATACAGGAGGCCATGGTATCCAAAAAATTAAAAGGTAGAGGTTACTCATAGGTCAGTAAAGAGGCATGGGTGGGCATGAGCAGGCTGAAGTAGATTACCATGAAGAATTCCTTATGTGAATTCAATCAACGTTTATTAAGCACCTACTGTGTTTGTGGCAGGTGGCAAAGTGGATAGAGTTTCAGGCCTGAAGTCAGGAAGGCTCATCTTTGTGAGTTCAAATCTGGCCTTAGACATTTACTAGCTGCTTGACACTGGGCAAGTCACTTAATCCTGTTTGCTTCAGTTTCCTCATCTGTAAGATGATCTGGAAAAGGAAATGGCAAACCACTCCAGTATCTTTGCCAAGAAAACCCCCAAAAAGGGGTCATGAAGAGTCGGACACTACTGAACAACATAACCCCCTTCAAGGCACTGTACACGCAGTACTATGCGTCAAAGACAAAAAGGAAACAGTCCCTGCCCTCAAGGGGCTTGTAGTCTGCTGGAGAGAGATAGCACGCACACGAATAAACACAAGATATGTGCAAAGCATTGTCCAGAAAGGAAAGGGGCTAATGACTGGGGCAGGAAGGAGGAAGGGGAGGGGGGAGCGGACCTCGTATGAGCCGTGATGTCTGAACTGGCCTCTGAAGGAAGTTGAGAGGTCTAGGAGGCAGAAGTGAGTACATTCCGCACAATAGCAGGACCTTGCCAGAAGGTCCACGTGAAGTCTTTCTGGGAGGATGTGGGCAAGTCACACAGGATGAGGAGGTGCCTTGTTAGAGGCAGCTATCCACCTTAGTGGAGTCACAGTTCCATCCAAGTACAAGTCTGGAGACCAACCTTGGGACCGTGGTGGCTCAGCCACACAGGGTAAAGGGCATGCAGACTCCACCCAGGGACACTGAGCCAGGCCCTACCCAAGGGCCCAGGGATTTCCTAGAGCATCATACATGCTTAGAGTTGGAGGGAGTAGCCCTTTCAGAGAATCATGTCCAACCATCCACCCAGTACAGGAATCCCCTCTGGCATTTGCACTCTGCTAGAACACTTAGCTGGGATACTGGTTAGGGACAGGGAGCTCGCTCTCTGTCCAGGTAGCTGTTTCATTTTTGGAAACGGCTGCAATCTATAAAATGTACTTTGCAATGTTGGCCTGAGGCCCGTCTGGCTGTAACTTCCAATTGTTTGTTTCCCTAGAACTCCCCAGGACAAGAATGACTCCCCTTCCCCCTGAGATGCTTATGGACACCTCTCCCTTAAGCCTGTTTCCCAGCATAATTCACCCAGATGCTGAGAGCATTGTGTATATCCCCATCCTGACTGGCCTCCTTTGAACCAGCTTCCGCCGGTCAGCATCTTTTGTTTTTGGGGGGGAGGGGGCAAGGCAGGGCATTTGAGGTTAAGTGACTTACCCAAGGTCACACAGCTAGTGTGTCAAGTATCTGAAGCTGGATTTGAACTCAGGTCCTCCTGACTCCAGAGCTAATGCTCTACTCACTGTGCCACCTAGCTGCCCCCAGCATGCTTCCTAATGCAGGGAACCCAGAACTGGACCAAAACACTCCAGATGTGTCCTAACCAAGGCAGGGGACACCAGAACTAGATTCTCCCTGACTCAGAGGACTAGATGTCTCTCGGAAGAACTTAACACTGTCAGCTTCGACGTTGGCATCAATTACATTGCCGACTGGTTAAGGGGAGGGACGTGTGGGGAAGAAAATGAGTGGGCTTATCTTTCGGGATAAACTGCCCTCCATGAATTTAGGGGTCCCAGGAAAGCTCCATCTGGCCCCAGACCTTTCCTTTCTTGCTGAAGCCTAAATGCCTTTCCCAAATACTCAGCCTTCCAAAAGTCTAAAACGATGAGGCAGGATGGTTGGGGTAGCAGAAGACCTGGGTTCAAATGCCACAACGTTAGGCAAGTTGCCTAATTCCTCAATGCCTCAGGTTTTTTCCTCTAAAATAAAATTTGGAGAAAACTCTAAGGTTCTTTCCAGTTCTGGTGTTCTTGGTTCCAAGGTCCTTTCCAACCCTGACATTTTATGTTCTGGAATCCTTCCTACCCTGGGCCTTCATGTAAGGGATGGAGTGCTGGAGATGGATTGTGGCAGATTCAAGTCCCTCCCCTAGCACTTATTAGTACTGGGACCACAGGCAAGTCACTTAACCTTATTCAGCCTCAGGTTTCTCAACTGCGAAATGCAGATAAAAATACTTTTACTAGACCCACCTCGCAGGGTTCTTTTAAGGCTCAAATGAGTTCATGTAAGGCACACCATTGTCATCATCTGATTCCTTCTGTTTCCCATGAGATGATTGACATTTTCCTCAAGGACCCTGGGGACGGATCTCATTATTTCCTGAGGTTTCCATGATGGCGGGTGGGTGGGAAGCGGGGCGTAGATGAGAGTACAAGGGTCTTGGATTTCTGAAGTGGGGAGGAAGCTTAGGAGCACCTTCCTAAGTCCCTCCATCTCTTTGTGCCTCCCTTACTCCATATGTAAAATAAAAGAGTTGGACTGAATGGCCATTGGCATTCTTTCCAGCTCTAAATCCAAGTCCTGAGGTCCTTCGTCCATTCGCTGGGAAGTTGAAGGACTGCAGTACTCAAGACAACAGCCAGAGGGAGCACTGGGCAGCAGGACTGGACCAGCCACCCTTGTCCCATAGCTGGAATTCAGGCCTACTTTGATCACAATGTCATAATCCTCGTGGTGAGAAGGAAGGGAATCTGGGTTTGCCATATTGTTTTGTCCTTTATGAAGCAGGCACATGGCTTTGGGCTTTCAGGGGTAACGCTGGTCATTGCATGGGGGAGGACAAGTCATAATTCTCTGGTTATTGAGACAAGGGCCTGGTCCACTGCTCCTTTTCACTCCCCACTCGTCCTGGTGTCTCCCGCTGATCTGGGAGAGCGAAGGGCAGGGAAGGACCCATTTCCTAGGGATAGTTGTGGTGAGCCATGATCCATCTCAGGGCCACTCCTCAATCTGACCCTACTGCCCAGGTCTGTGGGCTGGCCGGTGGGGCTCAACCTGTGACCAGGGGCAGGGCCCCGTTAGTGGTTACAGTTATGGCTCAGGTATGTGATGAGGCTTAGGGCTCCATCCATTCTCAACCACCGTAACTCAAAGAGTGAAAGGATTGGAAACCGAGTCCTGTGAGAAAAAGCTGAGCGAGTGGGTGAGAAACCAAAGGGCTTCTGTGAGGGGTGGGCTCTGCCTGTTAAAGGAATCTGCATTTCAGGAAACTTTTGGCTGGGAATAGCTCTGAATCATTGACTCCATCCCTCTGCCTCCCTACAGAAAGAACTGCAAAAGATGCACAGCAACTTTGTATACCTAAGGCCGAGAGTCAGGTCAGCTTTGCGGTTGTATCAAACCTTATATAAAACATTTTTACACGTTCCTGTCAATGGGCATTTGTGTCCATGTACATGCTGGCCAAGCTGGGGGTGGGGGGTGGGAGAAAGGGGATTGCCATCTTCCTTTTCATAGAAAACCAGCCGGTTACAAGCATCAGAAATGACTTAGGGGCCACAAACTTGGTGGGGATTTTTCTTTTGTTTGTTTTTAATATTTAGATAACTGCTTTTCAGCAATAAAGGTTTTCATTTATACTCCTATGTGTTATGCATTATGCATTTAAAAACATGATTCTGAGGAGGGATCCCTAGACTTTCCCAGTCTGCTAAAGGGGCCCATGACACAAGCAAAGGGAATAGCCCCACATCTTGTCTACTCTAACCTGTCTCTGCCTGAGCAAGGACCCCCTCTCTATAGCATCTCCTACCAATCTTGTCAGTCTTTAGCTTGGAGACTTCCAGTGAGCAGGAACCCACCACCTTCTAAGCAGCTCCTTCCGTGTATGGATAGCCCTGATTGTTGAGAGATTCCCTTGCCTCCTCTTCCCACCCCCACCCTGCCCCCAGCAAGCCTAAATATGCCCTTGCAGCTTGTCAGTGGCTCCTTGTTCCATCCTCTGGGGCCCTCCCAAATGACAGCTCTCCAGATACTGAGAGGCAGCTGGTGTGAACCCCAGAAGACTTCTCCTCCCTAGACTAAACATCCCCAGTTCCATCAGCTGCTCCTTATATGGCGTGGTTCTGAGGCCCTCCACTTGCCTGGTCACTCTGCTCTGGATGGGGTCCAGCTTGTGGATGGCCTTCCTAAAATTAGAAAATGTTTATTAAATTGAGTGGAACTGGGCCCCAAACTATCACCCTGGCCTAAGGATTGCTTCTCCTCCTTCTGGACCTGAAGTCCTGCAGGAAACTCTCCCAAGTGGGAAATTATCATTTCTTCCTCTGTCCTTGAATTTGGCTTTGTACCTCTCTCACAAGAGGCAGAATTGCAAAGTAGTGTTGGACTTGGAGCAAGGGATATGTGAGTTCATTATCTCACCACAGGGGTGTGCTGGAGCCTGCTTGAAGGGGTAGGAGGGAAGGAGGCCGGGGCGGGGCGGGGGGCACAGAAACAGGGGAGGAAGAGAGAGAGAGAGAGAGAGAGAGAGAGAGAGAGAGAGAGAGAGAGAGAG
>CM053624.1:308934314-308951267 GCA_028646595.1 Phalanger gymnotis
TAATAAACTTTAAAAGTGTGTCCTGTGTTTATTGCTGGGGGGGGGGGGGAAGCTGGTTGTTAAACATTTTACCAGCACACTGCAGCAACTATGTTGCAGAGACGTCAAATTATAGCCTACTAGCTAACTGAAGCTAGCAAAACTCCAGGCTGCAGGCTAAACGAGATTAAAATATAATTGGGAAATATCTAACAAAATAAATAAAAATGCAATTTCTTGTTCAATCATGTCCGACTCTTCATGACTCCATTTGGAGTTTTCTTGGCAAAGACAGTGGAGTGGTTTGCCATTTCCTTCTCCAGCTCATTTTACAAATGAGGAAACTGAGGCAAACAGGGTGAAATGACTTGCCCAGGGTCACACAGCTAGTGTCTGAGATCAGATTTTAACTCAGGAAAATGAGTCTTCCTGACTCCAGGCAGGGCACTTTATCTACTGCGCCACCTAGCCGGCGAAAATAAAATACAACATAAATATACAGTGTATTTGTGGTTTCCTAAGTCAATATGCAGCCTTCAGGGATCCATTTCTATCTGAGTTTGACACCACTGACTGTGGACACATCACTTAATATCTCTGGTCCCCCCTCTCCCTCCAACCCACCAGCCCAGAAAAACTCCAAGTTGTGCATATGGGGACTAAAATCTGGATCTGTGAAGGCAACTTCTACACTAACACAATCCCAGGTCCTTGACATGCTGACCTGCCCTATGAGCCTATTCCATTCTACTAGTTATGGTATAGTGTGGTATATCGTATACTGTAATGTTGCCTTTCTGTGAATGGTCATAATCCTTCTTCTAAACTGTGACCTCCATGAAGGCAGGCACCATATTTTATTATCTTCTCTTCCAGAGCCTCCCACAGACCTCAGTAGACAGTAGGTGCTTAATAAATGCTTATTGCACAAATATCACTACATACTTTCCCGTTGGGCCACCTTGATACTGTATTCATCTTCTGTCGCACTGATCACAGCAAGAGACAGTTTCCTGTAGCAGAGAATTGGACCTCAAGTTAGAGAACCTGAGTTCAAATACTGCCTCTGCTACTTACTACCTGTGTGACCTTAGGTTAGTCACTTAACCTCAGGGGCTTCAGCACCTTCATGTGTAAAAGTAATGAGATTATATGCAATGATCTTTAAGGTCTTTTCCAGTTCTAAATCCTATGTTGGGATTTGTTTGGGTTGTTTTTTTTTTTTGGAGGCAATTAGGGTTAAGTGACTTGCCCAGGGTCACACAGCTAGTAAGTGTCTGAGGTCAGATTTGAACTCAGGTCCTCCTGACTTTAGGGCTGGTGCTCTATCCACTGTATCACCCAGCCGCCCCTAAATCCTGTGATGTTGAGATCCAAGGAGCTCTCCAAGGACATGCAATGGGTGGCCAGCTTGCTTCCATCATTCCCAAGTGAAGACCTAGAGGAAAGGGTGTTAGGGAGAGGTGGTCAGGTGTGTTCAGGTGCCTACAGGGACACAAGGAGGGAAGCAAACAGAGGAGAGATATGGTAGTTGGATTTAAGGCCGGCGAAATGGAGAAACACTGTAGCCTTAGCAATGGCAAAGAGAAAGGGGGCCAGTGGGCTGCGTATGAGGAGATCACCTGGTAGGTCTGACCTGATGTTTTTTAAATGCTTCAGAAAAATAAAGCCCGGCCTCTTTAAGAAACAGAGGCCAGATCACAAGCTAAAGAAATGGGACAGACATCGGGAGAGAGGAAGAGCCACAGCTGCAAACCTTCCAGGCGGGCAGAGCACTAAGTGCTTGGAAAATAACAAGGATTTTCTGGGGAGGTTGTTATCCCAGAATCCCAAAAGCTTGCAGCTGGACCAAACCTCAGAGGTCATCGAGGCCATCCCCGTCCTGGGTAGAAATCTCCTCTGCAACATCCTCCCCCAATAGTCAGTCAGCCTTTTCGGATTCAGATTTGAGTTCTTTTTGGATATTTCCAGTGATGGAGAACTCACTACCTCTGAAGTATTTCATTCCACTTTTGATCAGCTCTAACGATTAGAAAGTTCTTTTTTATATGGAACCTAAGCCTATTCCCTGTAACTTCCCTCACTCATTAATAATGATATTAATCCTCCTTCCACATGATCGCACTTTAAATATTGGAAGAGAGCTATCAGGTGCTTCTTAAGGCCTCTCTTCTCCAGGCTAGCCATCCCCAGTTCCTTCCACCAGTCCTCACCGATCATGATTTCCAGTCACCTCATTATTCTGATCACCTTCCTTTGGAAGTATGGTATCATGTCAATGTCTTTCCTAAAATGTGACACCTAGAACTAGAAAAAAACAGATGGTGTCTGACTACAGCAAAAGACAGAGAGACCATTATATTTCTCCCTTTAGACACTAGGCTGTTGTTAATTCAGTTTAAGATGGAGGAAGACGAGTCTTTTTGGGCTATCACATAAACTCAGTAATGGGAAACTCATTATCTCTCTTCATGGACACTACCCCTGACCCCAGACCACCAGTTCCACCCTGGCTCTGATATTTTGAGATTTTTCGAAACCTATTTCCCTATAGCTTTCACTTAAATAGCACCTGAAAATAATTCATAATAGCAATAATAATAATAATAGCTAACATTTAGATAGAACATACTATGTGCCAGGCACTGTGCTAGGTGCTTCATAAATATATCATCTGATCCTCACAACTTTGGGAGGAAGGTGCTATTATCCCCATTTTACAGATGCGAAAGAAAGAAAGCTTAGTAGGGCTATATAAAACCTAATGTTTGACTAGTTGAGTAGTAGATTTTAACCATTGAGTAATAGGAATAGTATTTTATACTTAGAAGTTTATTGTGCCTTTTAGCTTGCTTGTAAGTACCATAGCTCAGCAGGACAGGTGAGGCTAGGGTCGGCCAGGACCTGGACATTAGACTTCTAGGATTATGTGAATGATAAAGGAGGGAACTAACTGTGACTGACAGGTGGAAGTATGGAGAGGTAGGGATGAATGTGGAGTGTGGTAAAAAATCTGGCGACATGACAGGAGTAGACGGAGAAGCAGGCACCAGAGACGTCCAGCTGTAGGTCACAGGTAAGTATTCCAGAAGGTAGCTGAGACCCAACTTAGGAGAGCCTGAGTGTGGTTAATAGGCCAAAGTTCAAGCAGACTGAGTGCCAAGTAGTTCTGGAGGCAGGACAGAATTTTAGACCTTAGGAGGACTAGAAAGAACAAGTAGGACCCCAGACACAAAGTAACAGGTATATTGTTTGAGAGAAAGAGAGGTGATGTGGAAACAAGACTGAAGTGTAGTATAGGGGAAAGAGGTCTGGTTTTGGATTCAAATCCTACCTCTGCTACTGTGTGACCCTGAGCAAACTACTTTATTTATTCCTCTTGGCTTCAGTTTCTTCATCTGTAAAATGGGGGGAGGGGTGTCAAAGACTCAGTTGATCTCTGAGTTCTTAAATCCTATGATTATAAGACTTCAGTTATGTAATTGGGGCATAGATGGCAGCTTGGTCAGAGGGGAACCAGACAATTCAACTGAATTCAAGAAGCCTTGATTTGGCATCTGCTGTATACTGGCCCCTGTGCTCACTATTGGTGATATACTCTAAATAAAATCAGGTAAACAATTTCTTATTCTATGGGATAGCTCTCTGGGAGGAGAGGAAGGCAAGAACACAGAAGGAGATTTAGGCTATGTGGAAACAAAATATATCAGGAACATTTATTTTTTAAAAAAAAACCAAGGTGTCTGCCCTCATGGAGTTCATAGTCTAATAGGAGACTAAGACATAAGAACACAATGGTATGTGTTAAATGTGTTAACAGCACAGACAAAAGGTCAAGGAAGGTCTGAGAGAGGTCACAACAGATGGTGAGCTTCAAGGAAAGCTTCCTGGAGGAGATGGTATTTGACATCAGTTTTAAAGAGTGGATAGGAGTTTTAACAGCGAAGAGAAGTAAGAGGGCAATGAGAACCGCATGAACACAGCACATGAACAATAGCAAAGACATGGGCAGATTCAGGGAATGGAGGTTCATTTAGTGTGGGTGGAGTAGAACAATCATGAAGGCAATAGAGTGGGCCAAAGTGAGAAGGGCAGGTGGGAGCCAGACTGGGGAGGCACCTATATGCCTGGCAGAGAGATTAGAACTTTCCTCAGCTGATAAGAGAGCCACGAAAAGATTTTGAGCAGTAGGGGTATGTGAGCAGATCTATTCAGAAGGGACATCATCATGGCAGTGTGCAAAGGATGGCTTGAAGGTGGGAGAGAGCAGACCCAGAAGATCCCTATAGGAGACAGCCAAAATAGTCTAAATGGGTTGCAAGGGGAGCCTAGAGAGGTGGCAGAGGGGATAGAGAGGAGAGGGAATGGTACCTGAAAGAGGGCATGGAGTTAGAATCCACTAGACAAGAGCCCATTTGCTAGAAGTAGGCACAAGGTGAGTGCAGGACCAGCAGCTGCCAGGCTAAGCTGAGCCAAGCTAAGAAGCCAAGGGTCCTCCTTGTTCCCCTGCTCAGGGTCTGCATTGGCCAGTGGCTCTGGAGGGAGGTGGGGACTGAGCCTGCAGGTGGGATTCAGCCTGGGGCTTCCAAACCTTCCAGGAAGAATATCAGATTGGTCACCATATTCACTGTAAGTGGGGTATTGAAATCATTTCTTTTCGATCAGAAATAAGAACTCTAGAATATGTGTGCTGCCAGAACAACCAAAGATGTGTATTTTAGCCATAAGGGAAATATTTACCTCAAAGCATTGCCTGGGAGGTTCAGGAATTGTCACCCCCATTCTGTCATAATTATTTTGAGACTAGCGTAGTTAGGGAGCAGGGTTGGGTATGGAAGAGAGGCAGCCACCATAATAGCTAATAATTATAGCTAACATTTATATAGTGCTTACTATGTGCCAGTCACTAGAACCTAGCCCTCATCTCCTTGAATTCTGTTTGTTGTTGGGAGTGTAAGCAGTGTAGGAAGGGTCAGCACCTTGACAGGATCCTGGGAGTAGGGGGGGGCAGTGTGTGGAAATCCAAGCAGAGGATTGAGAGGTCCTTTGTAGGGGTTGGGAGGGAGTATGGTGGTCACCATGAAAGCCTGCCTGCCCTGTCTGGTCAACATACAGAGGCAAAGAGCTGTTCTTTCATTGGATGTGACTTTTCAGATAAGGAAACTGAGTCTCAGAGAGATGAGGTAACTTACTATAGGTCACTAGCTAATAAAGTGGGAACTGATTCCTCCCCAGCATGTCCTAGTGGAAAGAGAGCTGGACTGGAAATCAGAATTCAATTGAATTCACTTAATTTGTTGGGTTTCTTTCAGCTAACATTTATTAAGCACTTATCTACAAGGCAGAATTCAAGGCATTGGGTTTTAATCCTGGCTGGCTTCTTACTAGCTGTGTGGTCCTAGGCCAAGGTATGTCTCTCTGAGTGTCAGTTTCCTAATTTGTAAAATGAGACAGACTAGATGATCTCAAGGACGCCTTGGGTTCTAAATCATAAACTATGAACCAAGAACAAGTCCAGCATTCCTTCCTTCCATCCCCACCAGTCTCAATTATCAGAGCCTGAACTTAATGGGAGGGACCTAATCCATTATCTCCTTTATAGGATTTTTATGAGAAAAAGTGTTTTGTAAACCACAGAGCTGGGAGCCATAATACCAGACATTACCCTACACCAGTCACCTGGTGGCAGCTCTCCAGGGTGCTGGCGTAGTAACTGGGGAGTTCATTCATCCTTGCTGGGCTCACCTTGCCCGCCCCCTTACCCTAATACAATGACAGAAATACTGGAGTAGAGAAGGCAATTAGACAGATAGAGACAGGGATGAGAGAGACTGCAGAGATTCCAGCCTGGGTCCTAGACCCTCCTGCCTTTCTCTGAACTCTTCCTTGGCCCCTGTCCCAGATGAAGGAGGGTGGAGATTAAAGGAGTCCTGGGGAAGAGTCCCCAGGTCTAATAATAGCTCTAGTCTTTCCTATATTTCACTCCTTTTCTATCACCTCATAACCACTTCCCATCCTTCTCCCTCTCTATTCTTTCCCTTCTCCCATCCTTTCTCCCTCTCTCCTTCATTCTCAGAATCACATCTTCCCTTCTCATCATCCTTACCTCTCCCTTCATTCCATACTTCTCCCCTCATTTCCCTACTTTTATACCCCCTTTCTTCTCTTCTCCTTTCTCCCCATCCTTCTCCTCTCCCTCTTCCCTATCTTTTTTCTCACTCCTCCCCTCCCTTCTATCCTTCCTTTGTTCCTATCCTCTCCCCTCCATTCTCACACTTCTATCTCCCCTCCTTTCTTCCCAAACTCTCTGCCCATCCTCCCCTCCTTTCTTCCCATGCTCCTCTTCCTCCCCACTCTCTTCTTTCTTCCCTCTCCCCTGCCCCATGCCTCCAGGAGACAATCCCTAGGATTGAAGCAGCCCCAGGAGCTGCTGCCTTCCAGGAAACAATGGGACCTTTGAAGGGGGTGCTGCCCCCTCCACCATTGTGCTTGGTGGTGAGAGGTGGACCCGGGTCAGGCCAGGCCCCTGCCTCTGTCCCTAGCACCAGCACCAGCCCAGAAGGAGAACGAACTGCCAGGAGATCCAGGCAAGCCAGGCATAGTGCTGTGCGGAAGGGCAGTCCCTCGTGACTCCGTGTTTTCTTTTCTAGAAAAGGTAGGATGTTGCAGGGGAGGGAATCTCTCCTGGCACTGGGGGCGGGGGAGAGGGCTGATTAGTGTTATACTCCTCTCCAAATGGTTTTCTATTTTGCTTATCTGTGCACCTGTGGTATCACCAAGAGAATGTAAACTCTTTGAGGGCAGGGACTCGGCTTTTGGTTCTATATCCTTGGTATCTTGCCCACTATAGGTGTTAATATCTATTTATTGAATTAAGGTCCCTTCCAGCTCCAACATTCTATGCTCCATATTTTGTATTCTAAGGTTCCTTCCAGTCTAGCACTCTGTGTTCCTTGTTCTAAGCTCCTGACCACCTCTAACATTCTCTGATTCTAAATGTAATTCCAAGTTTCTAGCACCTCTAACTCCTTCCTGGGGAGCGAAGAGAAGAGTCTACAGGTGGTGGACTAGCCCCCTGTATGGACTTGTTTGGACAGAGAGGCTCCCACCCAGTTAAAGATAATCCCAGAGTTTCTCCAAGTCCCTCAAGTCTTTTCTCTCTTCCTTTTCTCTCTATCCCTCTCAAGGCAACCCAGGCTGTGTTTCACTATTCCCAGCAGCTGGGGCCTCTCACATCTCTGCAGGCCTCTAGGACCTGCTACCATATTAGCTCGAGGCAGAACCCATGACTGAAATCCTCACACCTCCCATCCCCCAACCTGCTCAGCCAAATCCCAGCTGTTGTGTGTTGGGATAAGGTCGGAGACTGACTCCATGCATCCAAGAACTGGGCTGGGGAAATCCCCTTCCTAGGGACAGTTCAGGACTCTGGATGTTTTTTGAGAAAGACATGGGTGAGGGGTCTGGGAAATGACAAGCAGCGAGAGGATGGAGAAAATGTTATCCTAGGACCCTGGGTCCCTCTGGTCTAATAGTCTGGTCAGTCCACACTCTTCTTCTACAGCCACAATGGGAAGGACAAATGCCCCCTCATCCCCAAGTTCCTTTCCATGGCTCAGGTAGGTAGGTCCCCATTCCACTTCCCTTGGGGAGGTGGGAATGCCTAGTGATGGACTTATTTCAAGACCCCTAGAGAAGGGACATCCAGTCCTTCCTTAAGTCTAGCCTCTGACTCTCCTACTCCAATTTCAGTTTCATTCACTTTCTGGGTCACTTCTGAGAGTTCCCATTTCTCTAGCTCCGGACAGTTTACCGAGTCCTTTCCTCATAGCAGCCCTATGAGGTATGTATTATGATCTCCATTTGCCACTTGAGGGAACTGAAGCTAAGATGAGAGTGAGTGACTTTGTGGTAAGCAGCAGAGCCAAGAAGCCAAATCTGATGCCTTTTGCACTTCAGGACAATGCCTCTTTCCCTGGATGGGAAATGGGAAAGGAGAGAGTTAGCAGGTACCCGTAGAATACTTGGGGAAGATTGGGTCAGCAGGGAAGAAAGTTTGTATTTACAATGGAAGGGGTGGGGATAGAGAGGAAATGGAGAGGGCAGTCATCTGGGATGCTTCAGAGCCACAAAAGGAAAGAGGCTGGGACACAAAGGACACCTTTCTCCCCAGGGAGAAGCAGACAGACCCCTCCTAGCCATCTTAGACGAGGCTTGGGGATGACTCACACATCTCATCCTTGACCTTCCCAAAGTCACAGGGGGTGGGAGCAGAGCCTTCCGGCCCAGCCTGGGCCCCAGCACCAGTTCCATGGGAGGCGGCCCTATGGTCAGGCCAGCAGCACGGAGGCCCAGCAGCCAGCCCAGGCCCAGACGGGGCCAGGGGGGAGGCAGAAGCACCTCATGGATTCTAAGTAGGTTCTTCTCATCTTTCTGAAGCCCCCTCCTTGGGTGGGGGGAGACATTCAGTGGGGGTGGCTGCAAGAGGTGGGAGGTACTATGAGGAAAGGACTGAACTAGGAAGAAGTAGGGTCTGGGAGCAGGGGGGGGTCACTTTGGGATGGGGCTTCTCTTCATCTACTTGGAATGATCATGCAAAGAATGTCAGAGCAGGAAGGCATTTTATAACACGGAATGGCAGGGCTCAAAGGAGTCTTGGGATGTGGAACACAGAACGTCAGTTCTGGGAGGAACCTTAGAGCACAGATCAATAAATGCCAGGGTTGGAAAGGATCTTAGAATTCAATCCAATTCAACAGCCACGTGTTGTGTACCTACTATAAGTAAGTAGCTACAACATGTGTGTTAGAACGTGGAATGTCAGAACTGGAAGGAACCTTAGGACACAGAACCTGGATTATCAGAGCCAAAATGGCCTTGAGGTATTATCTAGTATGATCCCCCCCCCCGCTTCCACTGCCACTATTTTACTTAAAGAGGGAAATTAATTGGTCCAAATTCCCACATCAGAACACAGTATAATTGAGGGAAGCACAGTATAAATACATACGAGACACACAGCATGCATGGGGGTGTACAGCAGCAGCCTCTGCAAGCAGGCTAGCCATTCATTCATTCAATTCATTGAACAAACATATATTTTTGAATTGCTGGTATTTGTCAGGCCCTGCACCAGGTACCTGGCAAAGACAAAGTCTCGCCTCTCTAGATGGAAGGAAGATTGTTGTCGTTGTTTGGTAAGGAGATAGGCTGGGGGGAGAATAATATACAGATAAACAAATAAATAAAAGAGAAATACAAAATTATTTCAGAGCAGGAGTCTGGAATGAGTATGATCAGGAAAGGCTTCATGAAGAGAGGTAACAAGCATTTATTCAGGGCCTTCTTTGTGCAGGGCATTCTACTTTGCAAAACCTCACAACAACCTTGGGAATTAGGCCATTTTATTATCCTCATTTCAAGCTGAGGAGCCAGAAGTGGGGTGACTTCTCTGGGTCACACAGCTAGTGAATATCTGAGCCTGGATTTGGACTCAGGTATCGACCCTAGGAGCAGTGTTCTACCCCCCGTGCCGCCCAGCTTCCTCCAAAGGGGACCTTGTGGAGCTAGGGAGCTTCACCTCAGGTAGAAGGATGGTATGGGGGACGGCCCGTACAGAGGCAAAGAGATGGAATTTTGAGGATGGGGAAGAGCCAAGGGCTGGCTTGACTAGAACAGAGAGTGAGTGAAAGGGAAGAGTGTGTAACCAATCTGGAGAGGCTAGAGCCAGATTGTAAAGGCTTTAAATAACAAACAAATGAGTTAGTGAGTTCCCCTAGAAGCTGTAGGGAGCTCCTGAACCATCTTGCATAGGAGATCACATGGTCAGAATTGAGTTTTTAGGAATGTCAGTTTGGTAACTACATGAAGGATGGTTTGGAGAGGAGTGAGACTGGAGGCAGGCCTTGAGGGTCATTAGGAGGTTACTATCCCAGTCTAGGGGAGAGGCAATGAGAGCCTAAACTAGGATGGTGGGTATGGTAGTGGAGAGAAAGGGATGGGGAAGATTGTGGCATTTGATTCAACAACAGATATCAACTGATGGTTATGGGGGAGGGGAGGAAGGAAGAGGTAAAATCAATGATAACTGAAATTCTGAACCTACTCGAAAGGAAGGACCACAAAGAAGTCAGGAAAAGGGGTAGGTTTGGGAAGAAGGCTAATGTGCTCCATTCTGGATGCCTGAATTTGAGGTGTCTATGGGTCCTCCATATGGAGATGCCCAATAAGAAGTTGGTGATCCTGTCTTGGATCGCAGGGAAGAGTTGAAGGCTGCATTTGTAGGCTTAGAAGTCATCAACAAAAGGAAGGTGATTCAACCCCATGGAAGCTGATGAGATCAAGAGAGAATGTATGGAGAGGGAAGAGAAGAGTGCCCAGGACAGAGCCTTTGGGGAAGCCCACGGTTAGTGGGCATGACATGGATAATGAGTCAAGAAAGAACATGGAGAAGTCAGTCTGCTAGGTAGGCAGGTAGGAGGAGAACCAACAGAGAGAGCTGTCTGGAAAAGTCCAAGGGGAAAGGATGTCTAGAAGGAAGGGGGCAGTAAAGTCCCAAAAGCTGTAGGATGAGGTCTGAGAAAAGGGCATTTTGATCTAACAGTTCAAAATCATTGGTAACCTTAAGGAGAGTGGTCCCAGTTAAGTGGTATAGTCAGAAGCCATATTGAAGGGGGTAGAGAGGTGAGAGAGGAAAAAAGTGTAAGCAAGGAGTATAGATATGGGAATTTATTGTTGCAAACTGGACAGAGATTTAGAAGGATAGCTTGAGGGGACTACAAAAGTAAATGAAGGTATTTTAAAGTGAATGGAGAGCTGGGCACTTTTGCAGCTAATAGGGAAGAAGCCAATAGACCTAAAGAGATTCAAAATTTGAGAGAAAGGGGATGATCAAAGGGATAAAGTACCTGAAAAGGCAAAAAGGGGGGTGGATTCAGTTTATGAGTAGGAAGGTTGTCCTTAGTAGCATAAAGGGCCATCTCTTTCACCAGTACTAGGAGTACTAGGGACAACATTGAGGGAATAGGATTGGGGATTAGGAATGGGAAAAGGGGGAAGGGAGTGATCTCATGGCCTCTGCTAAGGGGGAGGGGGGGAGAGGTGGACAGAGAGAAGAGAATGCCTGTAACAGATGCTGTAGGGAGTGTGATAGGGAGTTAATTAAGGAGTGACGAGATGGCCATGCATCTGTAAGGGCCCGGTTGAAATAAATGTATAGTGGACCCAGGTCCCATGCTCTGTGACTTCCTCTATGAGCATTTAGAACCTCTCAAGTTTGTTTTGGAGTTTGTTTGGGGTTTTTTTGGTCTCTGTTTTATTTTACAACATGACTAATATGGAAACATGTTTTGCGTGACTACATATGTATAACCTATAACAAATTGCTTGCCTTCTCAACGAGAGGGGTGGGGAGGAAGGAAGGGAGAGAATTCGAAAGTTGAAAATTTAAAAAGGAATGCTAAAAATTGTTTTATATATCTGGGGAAAATAAAATACTAAATAAATGTGTTTTTTAAAAGAAGCTCTCACGTAGAAATGGAAAAGGGGATGATGAAGGCCCTCCAGGTCTAGGGTTTAGAAATGGATAGATAAGTGGCAATAGGCCAAGGGCAAAGGGATCTTAAGGTAGAGGGCAGCATAAAGCTGAACTAGTGAGCTAGAGAGTCAAGTTTGAGCATGGAAAGTGAGTCTGTGATCGACTATGCAAGAAGAGAAGAGCAGAAAAACTAGAAGTTTTCATGAGGATGAAAATTAAGTTTAGGAGGGTGGGTGGAAGATGGTGGTCTGAGTGATCTCAGAGTTCTGTACTATGGAGGTATGCACGGATGACTAGTAGCCAGACACAGAACATGTTATCAGAGGACTTGGAGCAGTGTAGGACCTTAGAAATCATCTAATCTCATTAGGAAATTGAGGTCTAGAGAAATGGATATGACCAAGGTAACTCCATTATAAAGAATCCAAGTCAAAACATAACATACTAAATAAGTGAGAAAAAAAAGAATAACCTTTAGGAATGGGAGGGGAAGGATATATTGGGAAATGAAGGTGATGTAAAAATAAAAGATATTGGTAGAAATTTTAATTAAGAAAAGAATATAAGCTCAAAAAAAATCTAAGTCAGAATTTGAACCCCGGTCCCCTGACTCCAAATTCAGTGCTGTTATTTGATAACAAGACACAAACAACTGAAAACTAGGGAGGAGGTGGAATGCTATTCTCCCGACTTCCTGAGAGAGAGGAAAAAGGGATCCTTGGTCTGGGCCTGTGGTTCTAATGTCTGGAAACAACTTGGGGAGCCAGATGGAAGGATTTAACTCTCCCTCCCCCTCTGTGTCCTTGTCTTCCCTCCATTCACAGGCATCAGCTGCTCCCCTGGCTCTGGCTTCAGGCAGCTAAACATCAAATCAGCCCGGACAGATGGGGGAGGGAGACAGGCTGAGGGAAGAGGGAAGACCATAACAACTCTATGAAAGATAGACAGATAAATAGATAGATGATAGATAGATAGATAGATAGATAGATAGATAGATAGATAGATAGATAGATAGATAGATGGGTGGGTAGATAGAGATAAATGAGTAAATGGATGTGTAGAAAGAGAGACAGAGAGATGGAAAGAGAGAGAGACACAGAGAGACAAAGAGACAGAGAGACAAAGAGACAGAGAGACAGAGAGATGAAAAGAGAGAGACACAGAGAGAGACAGAGAGAGAGACAGAGAGAGAGACAGAGGGAAAGAAAGAAAGACAGAGAGATGGAAGGAGAAAGAGAAAGAGAGACAGAGACAGAGATAGAGAGAGAGGGAGAGACAGAGAGACAGAGAGAAAGATTTATCTATCAATCACCACCTCACAGGGTTATTAAGAAGGTCAAATGAGACAATTTATGCAAAGCCAAACCTATAGTGCTACATAAATGCTATCTAATAGTAGTAGTAGGCACTTAATAAGTGCTTGTTGATTGATTCATTGTAAGGAAAATACTTTGCAAAGTTATGGCTAATAAGGGAAGGGAATAAGCATTTGTTAAATGCCTACTATGTGCCAGGCACTGTGCTAAGCACTTTACAAATATCTTATTTGATCCTCAAAACAGCCTTGGGAGTCAGGTGCTGTTATTCTGGACTCATTTTACAGTTGAGGAAACTGAGGCAGGCATAGGTTAAATGACTTACCCAGGGTCACACAGCTCATGTCTATGCTCAGATTTGAACTCAAGTCCTCCTGAATTCCAGTCCCCTATCCACTGCAGCAACTAGCTGCCCCCTATGTGATGGGCACTGGGCACAGATCTGTGGGAGAGGTAGTATGAGCATTCTAATTCCCATTTTACTTATGAGGAAACTGATGAAAGTTGAGGCGATTTGTCAGTGATCATGCAGGCAGCGATGGATGGGTTAGGTCTCCTGAGGCCAGGTCTAAGGCCGTTTCTCCTGCTCTTCAGCTGCCTTTCAAGATGGGAGTGAAAGGAAGAGAAGGAGAGAAGGAAGGAGCCAGCCAGACTGGGACTGGGGGAAGAAAGGCAGTATACACGTGTGTGTGTGTGTGTGTGTGTGTGTGTGTGTGTGTGTGTGTGTGTGTGTTATCTGGAGGGGTGAGTGAGGGCAAAGTGGAGAAGAGCCTGCTTATCCTTTTCCAGTGGTAAATGCTTCGAGGATTGAGGAAGTGTGAATGTACAAAGACTGCAAAGGCTGCCAAGAAGCCTAGGAAACAGGCTGGGGGGTGGGAGGGGATCCTCAAAGCTTTCCTAGCCCGGTCAGATTGCCTTGCTGAGTAGCAAGTTGCTAAGCCTCAGTTTCATGATCTGTTCAATGGGTATGAGCGCCAACAACCCTTCATTGATTCTAGAGCTTCAAGGGTGATGACTCTGATATAAGGAGGGGAGTGGGCAACAAGATATGCCAAAGGTGGGACTTGTGGCCCATGATCTCTGGGTATCTCGGCTCCTAGATTTCCCTCAGTCTCCCTTCCCGTTCCCTTTAGTTCTACCCCCAGGTTCCACCCCCTCTAAGTCGACCAGCTGGTTACCTGCATAGCCGAACTTGCTTCCTACCTGTCCCCCCACTTTCCAGGGAAGCAACACAGTACAAAACAACTCAGTGCAATGCAATGCAACACAATGCAAAGCAACAAACATTAATTAAGAACCAACAGCACTAGGTGGGAGTTGAATTACACAGTTTAGCTTAGGAATCTCACAGTCTGTCGGGGGCTAAGAAACAAGCAAAGAGACACAATCAGAAAAAAAAAACATTCAGATGCCAGCCACTTCCCTGCAAGCTTTCCTAGAAATGTACAGGCCTTGGGAAGAGAAAAGAAGACTTGGAATGAGGTTGGTGGGCTCCTGGACAAAGTCTCCCAGGATACAAGGGAGCCTCCCTATTCCCATTCTGGGCAGGGACATAAGCCACACTCCTGGGACCTTCCCACTCTTAGCCCCTGCATTCCAGTGATCAGTCACCTTTGAACTGAGCTGTAGGCCTCATAGAACATAACTATTGAAAGGGAAACCAGAAGCCACCTTGTCCAATCTGGACTGGTACATGGAATAATAGCATCAGGAGAGATGGGGGTTTAAATTCTTAATTCTTGAAAGCTGTGCAGCCAAGAACAACTTCCTTTACCTCTCTGAACCTCAGATTCTTCATCAATAATAATTCCCGATACCCATCATGCCTACTTCAAGGCCATCTCTTTTCAAGGCTAGCCATCCCCATTTGATCCAACTGACCCGGGTATGGCACCCTCTCAAGCCTATTCATCACACTGGACTGACCTTCTCAGGACAGGCTTCAACCTACCAGTCAGTCACCTCCCTCCTTCTGGGCACCGTGCCTCCCTTAATAGAGTGAGATATTAACTTTTGAAGCTGCCAAGGAGGTACAACTGACTCATGTTGACCTTGAAATCCTCTGAACTCCCTAGATCTTTTTCACAGGAGCCATTGGCTAGCTGTGCCCTCCCACGATGAAAATGTGAAATTGACTCTTAAAAACTTTGTTCCTCTAATATTTCATGTTACTATGTTTGAGCCACTGTTCTCATCTGCTGAGATCTTTTCAGATCTTGACTGGGCCATCCAGCGTGTTAGCTGTCTCTCCCAGATGGATGTCATCTGCAGCAATAGCAACACTATTTATAACTTCATCCACAACACTGATGAAAATGTTAACTAGTCCAAGATCCCAAAGACACTCTACTTGACACCTCTCTCCAAGTCAACATTTCAAAATTAATTTTATTGATATCTTTTGTTTTCAAATCAGCTTCATTTCCCGATATATCCCTCCCCAATAGAGTACCATCCCTTATTCCAAAAAGTTTAAAAAATGGGACTGGAGAAGAAGCAGGTCAAAATTAATTGGCACATTAATCACACAGTATAGAAGGATGCCCCATTCATAGTCCCCCACCTTGGCAAAGAAGGGGAGGGAGGTACATTCTCATATCTCTTCTTTATAGAAACTGAGGCATCGATGATTACTTCTTGTGTCTCATTGTACCAGTTCCTGAATTCACTTAAATTCATCCTCTGGCTCATCTATGTCCATCTTGCCCATGTAGCACCTATCAATTGAAAGCATTTAATGAGCACACACTGTGGACCGGGTACTGCACTAGATGCCAAGGATACAGAGACCAAAAAAAAATGACATAATGTCTCCCCTCAAGGAGCTTATGATCTTTTGGAGAGAAGTATACATAAATAAGAATGAAGAATGGCTAAAAAACAGAATAAAGTAACTAAATAAAAGATTATTAGGGAGAGAAGGAGGGAGGGAGGGCATTAGAAGTTGGAGGATCAGGAAAAGCTTCATGGAAAAGGCAAGATTTGAACTGTATCTGGAAGGAAGTGAGTGATTCTGTGAGACGGAGGGGAGGAGGAAGTTTATTCCAGCTACAAAGAGTGAACCAGTCAGCAGAGCAAAGACACAGCATAGGAGAGGGATTATTGTGTATGAGGAATACAGAGAAGGTCAAGTTTGCTGAGTGGCAGAGTGATGGAAAGTGAATAATGCATAATGAACTTGGAAGGATAGGTTGGGGCCATAGATTGTAAAAGGCTTTAAAAGTCAAACAGGAATTTCTGTTTTGTCCTTGAAACCATAGGGAGCCATTGCAGTTTGTGGAGGGGGTAAATGGCATCATCATATTTACATTAAGAAAAATCTCTTTGGCAGCTGTGCAGAGGAGAGACTGGAATGGGGAGAGGCTTGAAGCATAGAGAACAATGAAGAAACAACTGCAATAGTCCAGACAGGCATCATGAGGGCCTATATGAGTAGAGACAAGAGTCAGATTCAAGAGGTGTAGCAGAGGAAAACTTCATTAAATGCTTTACTGAAATTTAGGCAAACTGTATGTAGCACAGGCAGCTAGCGGGTGCCATAGGTCATACAGTGCAAAGCCTGGAGTCAGGAAAATTCATCTTCACGAGTTCAAATCTGGCCTCAGACGCTCCCTAGCTGTGGGACTCTGGGCAAGTCACTTAACTGTTTGCCTCAGTTTCCTCATCTGTAAAATGAGCTAGAGGAGGAAATGGCAAACCTCTCCAGTATCTCTGCCAAGAAAACCTCAAATGGCATCATGAAGAGTCAGACACGAGTGAAACAAATGAGCAACAACAAATTATATGACATTCTCCGGAGTTACCAGTCTGGTAATCCTATGAAGAAAAAAAAAATGAAACTAATCTGTCATGACTGGGTCTTGATGAAGCTCTAGGACTTAGGGATCACGGCTGCCTTTTCTAGGGGGTCGCTACCCAACCTTTTAAAACACGTTCTAGGATTGTAGCAAGAATCAAAGTTAAACACATTGGCCTAAATTTTAAAGACTACTTTCTTTTTTAAAAAAAGCTGGTAAATTTTCCCCTTTCTCCAGTTCTGTACCACATCTCCCATTCCACATGCTCTTCAAAGATCACAGATCATGGTTTAACAGTCATAATGACCAGGTCTCTCTTTTTTTT
>CM053624.1:308951767-308975229 GCA_028646595.1 Phalanger gymnotis
TTTCTAGTGTTTTTAATAGGAATGGGTGTTGTATTTTGTCAAAGGCTTTTTTTGCATCTGTTGAGATGACCATATGGTTTCTGCTAGTTTTGTTGTTGATATGGTCAATTATGCTAATGGTTTTCCTAATATTGAACCAGCCTTGCATTCCTGGTATAAATCCTACCTATGACCAGATCTTTCAATACTGGGACATGGTTGAACAACCACAACAAACATTGACAGGCCCATCTCATGTGCGCTGGAGATGCGGAGACATAACAAAGCAGTCTTCTGGGGGAGGGATACAATACGAACAGAAATAGCCATGGTACAGAGAAAACTGAGGAAAGGGAAAACACGAACAATAGGGGAGGTCAGAGACGTCTTCGAGAAGGAAATGAGCTGAGCCTTGTAGTTGAGAGGCGGAGAACAACCCATCAATCCAGAAGCGTTTATTTCCTGCTCAATCCCACGCCCTGTGCTCAGTGCTGGGGATATAAATACAAAAATGAGTCCTTGCTGGTGAGCAGCTCCCTCTATGTCCTATAGGGGGAGACAATGTGCATGCGTGCCTGACCTCTTCCCACCTTCTGACACTGCAATTTGATCCAACAAAATTTTATTAAGCATGGGCCATGATATTTGTCACTCATTTTGTCATTCTGCCAGGGATCAGGGGGCAAGTCGGTAAATATTTAGCAACCAGTTCTCTCTAAAAAAATATATATATGTGTGACACATTTTTAATTTTAATCTATATCATTAACACTTTTGCCGTTGCTTTCTTAAGTCTGGACATTCAAACAAACACTAAATCAAGCCCTGCTTTGTAGCATTTGCAGATTTCTGAGGTAGAAATGCTCAGCTAGCTGACTCCAGTACCCCCCTGGGCATGGTGTACCACAGGTTTTCTGTGGGGTCCGTGAAGCCTCGGATGTATATATCTAAAATGTTGTCATGTTGTAATGAGTGTAGTGGGAAAGATCTCTGTCTTCTCCAGGGGATATCATAAAGTTCTGGGCTTAGAAAGCAATGCAGTTAAAGGAAAACACAGGAGTCAAGACAGAATTATAAGGACACATTTTTCAGCCAGTTGAGGGTAGGAAGCTATAACCTTGGTCACAGACTGGACCTTATCCCTGAGCAAAGATTAAGCTCAAATCTTCCCCCAAGGGCCAAAGGCGTGCTCCCTAAGGTAGAAAAACCTAAGGGAGAGCCAGGAAAAGAGAGTGATCTGGGGTGGGAGGTTGGGGTGGGGGGAGCTGAGAGCCTTGAAGCTCTAACTTTGTAAGAGGCCTCCAGGGAATGAAAGGCCTCTCATACCAAGTTTGTCTAGCCAGATTCACTCTCTCCCCATCTTGGTGGTCCAGGAGAGGGAAGAAAGCATCTTCCCACTTTCTAATGAAAGAGAATTCCTGACTTTTCCTTCTTTCCTTTCCTCCTTCCTTCCTTTTCTCCTTATTTCTTCTTTCCTTCCTTTATTCCTTCTCTCCCTCCTTTCCTTTCTTCTCTCTTTCCTTCTCTCCTTTCCATCTTCCTTCTTTCCCTCCTTCCCTCCTTCCTTCATTCTCTCCTTTCTTCTCTTCTTCCTTCCTTTCCTCTTTCTTTCTTCTTTCCTTCCTTCTTCCCTCTCTCCATTCCTCCCTCTCTCTCTCTATTCCTTTCTTTCTTCCTTCTTTCCTTTCTTTCTTCTTTCCTTGCTTCCTTCTTTCCATCTTTTCTCCCTTCCTCTCTCTCTCCCTCCTCTCTCTCTCATTCCCTCCCTCTCTTCCTTCCCCCTTTCCTTCCTTCCTTCCTTCCTTCCTTCCTTCCTTCCTTCCTTCCTTCCTTCCTTCCTTCCTTCCTTCCTTCCTCACATATATGTTAAGCATTTACTATGTACAGAGCCTGTGGCCATTAGTGAAGATGCAAAGTTTAAGGAAAACACAGTCTCTGCTTTCTGGGAGCTCACAGTTTAGTCAATGCGTGTGTGTGTGTGTGTGTGTGTGTGTGTATAAGCTAGCTAAACAGATGATTATTATGCTCAATATTACGTGATGGGGTGGGGTGGGGGTGCCAGGAAACCCAGAGGGATTTTGCTCCTTGTCCAAAGGCCCCTCATGGAATTTGGTACAAGGAACCAGGTGCCCCATCTGTCAGCCTCTCCCAAGCCATAAAGGCCCCTTTCTTCTCACTGAATCAGTCAAGGTCCATTGGCTTCGGGACCAGGCAAGTTCTGTGAGCTGACTTAGCAAACTATTCTTCTAGTGGCAGAGAGAGGGCGCCCCCGCCTCTGTAGAAGAGCTAGTAGGCTAGTCCATCCCCTCTCACTGGCTTCCAGAGCCAACAGGCAGCATGGATCTGATGCTGAAGAAATGGACCTCACTGAAGAGAGGTGTGCGGAGGCAGGACGGGCAGATTGCTTACAGAGAATGCCTGAATGATAGAGCTAGGAGAGCCAGGAAGGACATTAGAACATAGATTGCCAGCTCTGGAAGGGACCTTAGAATGTGAAAACTTAGAAAACTATGAGGCATCTCCTTCTGGCACAGTAGATAGAAGGTTGGACTTGGAGGCAGAAGACCCGAGTTCGAATCTTGCTTCAGAGACTTACAGCTGTGTGACTGTGGGCAAGTCACTTGTCTTCAAATCGTTTTAGTTTCTTTATCTGTAAAATGGGAATTATAGTAGCAGGGTTGTCAGGATCAGATGAGATAACATGGAAAGTGTTTTATAAACCTTAAAGCACTGTAGAAATGCTAGCTGTTGTTTTGCTAGCTGTCATTCACATTCTAGTCAGATTTTGTCTTCCCAGTCAGTCGATAAATATTCACGAAGTGCTAACTATGTGCCAGGCACTGGGCTGAGTGCTAGAATGTGAGTTCCTCGAGGGTTGACTTTTTTCTTTTTTTTTTTTTTTTTTGGTCTTTTTATGCCCAGGGTTGTAGCAAGCTAAGTCCTTAATAGATACTGGTTGAATTTAATGGCCAATCCCTCTTCCAGCTTTAACTGAGACAATCCCAATAAAGGATGAGAATTTCCAATGGGAAGGCCAGTGGAAGTAAGGATGAGAGCCCCTGGTGCCTGGATGATCCAGAAAAGGCAATAAAAGACAATGGCCACCCACTTCACACTCCCAGAACCTTCAGATCTGGCCCCTCCCAAATAAAGGGTGTTTCTTACTTTCATAGCCTCAGGCCAAGAGAAAGTTGGCCCCAAACCTCCATCTTCCCACCTAGTAGGACCTTTGGTAACAGGTCTCCTTGAGGTCAGGGTACCTGGTGCGTGAGTTCCTGACTGAGCCTCATAGAGTTGAAGGGCCAAAGATGTTGACTCACCTGCCCAAAGTCACATAGCTACTATGTGTCTGAGAGCAGATGTGAACTCAGGTCTCCCTGACTCCAAAGGCCACTGTTCTATCCGATGTGCCAACAGCTGCCACTCAACAAGTCAGGAAGCTCTGTTGTTAACTCACTGAGTGATCTTGGGCATATCTCCCCCTCTGTGCCTTAGTTTCTTTTTATGTAAAATGGAAAATCCCGTTTTTTAAAAGTAAAAAATATCCAGATGCCTACTTTTAGGGATTTACTGGCTCATTGTCAGAGATGGGGGCCCAGGAAGGGACCTGAAAGCTCAGAGGGGATGGGGGCTCAGGGAGGGGATGGAGGTTCAGTGAGGGAATAGGGGTTCAGGAAGGGGGTGGGCAGTCAATCCCCAGAGCCCTTCAGTGCCGACACAGGCTGGCTGAGCTGCATCTGTGATTCTAAGCCCTGCTTTACCCATCCCTCCCCTCCCCCATACACATCCTGCCCCTTCTTTTCATCCGAGTCTGTCTAGCAGGAGGAAGCCTGTTCCCCTGGAATGGGGCGTGTGTCCATGTCTGTGTCTGTGTGGAGAGACTATTGGAAGGAAATGGTGCTTCAAGGCTGGGCAAGGCCATAGGGGGGTTAGGTAGGTGGGGAGGAGGCAAGAAGGAAATACCTGGGCAGGGTCCCCAGCTCTCCTATTGTCCCTAGCAGGAAGAGGGGAGCTCATAAAATGGGGGTCACTGGACTCCCATTCCCCTGCCTGCAGCTGGGGTTTTCTGCCACCCCCCGAAAAAAACCATTGGCTCACTCTCCCTCCCCGCTCCAAGCTTCAGCCCACACCCAGTTAGGAAGATGTTTGTTTTTAGAATAAGAGACAAAGAGAATCATAAAGGGGAGGATGTGGGGGGGGGGGAGGTTGAAGGGGCAGCATGCCTACTGTCCTTCCCATCCCGGAATGATCCCCTAGGACCCAGCTCAAGGTGAAGGATTAGCATAGAGTAATGTGTGGAAGGGGTGAGATAGAAGATTTCTCTGTTCCTCAACTCAAGTACTGACTAACTCTTCCTGACCCAACTCTTACCCTTCTTAATGATAACATCCACTTTCTATAGCCCTTTGAAGTTCACAAATGGGTGTTGTGAAACTCAAATAAATAACAGATGGAAAGCACTTTGCAAACTTTAAAGTGCTACATAAATGTCTTTCATTATAATTATTATTATAAGTAGTAGTAGTAGTGGTAGTAATGGTAGTAGTAGTAGTGGTAGTAATAGTAGTACTAGTAGTAGTAGTAGTGGTAGTAGTGGTAGTAGTAGTGATAGTAGTAGTAGTAGTAGTGGTAGTAGTGGTAGTAGGAGTAATAGCATTAGCCTATAGTCCCCAGGCCTCCAGTCTGCTGTTAACTTGATTCCCTCAGCCTTCTACTGCACTCTTGCTAAGCTCAAGCCATATTTATAGAACAACTCAGAGATGCGCTATTAAATATTAAACAACCAGCCGTTGGTGGTGGTGGGGAATGCATGCATATACTTTCCAATTTAATCTGCATTATCAATACTTTTTTAAGTCTAGACAATCAATAAAACAATAAATCGATCCCTGACTTGTAGCAACTGCACATTTCTGAAGTGTCAGTGCTTACATGGAAAATTTAACAAGGTCTCTCTCAAGTTGGTCAGAGCTGGCCCCAGCACACCCTTGTAAAGTACTTGTTTCACATAAACCCCTATTCAAAGGAGATAGTACAGTTATCATCATTCCCGTTTTATAGCAGGAGAAACTAAGGCCCAGAGAGGAAGAAGTTGACTGATACACTGGCCCAGCTTGTAAGCACCAGAGCCAATCTTGAACACAGGACTTTTGCTTCAAAGAACAATTTTCCTTCACTACACCACGCAGTCATGACCTGGCTTGTCTCTGACTGAGAGGCAACATGGAATACCAATCTACTGACCTTTCAATCGGGAAGATTTGGGTTCAGATCCTACCTTACTTACTGACTGTGTGACCCTGGTCAAGTCTAAGAAGACTTTGTGTCCTCCTTCGTGAAAAGAAGGGGCCTTCTAGTTCTCAGTCTGTGATTCTGAGGCCATCCGTAGGCAGGCAGGTTCTCCACTCTGGACCTCCTGCTCTTGAGGCCCTTTAGTGGGGGAATTTGGAGACACAGAGGGAGTAAGGGAAAGAAGAAAATCCTGGAGCATTGTTAGACATTGAGCTGGCAAGCTCCTTCTTCTCTCTTGGCCTCAGTTTTCCCATCTGTAAAATAGGGGGATTAGAGCAGCTGATTTCTGAATCCCATCCAGCAGTAATTCCCTATCACTTTGGTGACAGAACGGAGAATAGATTGAAATGGAGAGAGGCTTGAGGAAGGCCAACCCTCCAGTAGGCTACTACAATAGTCCAGATGTGAGGAAATGGCAGTCTGCACTGGAGTGCCGGCAGCGTCAGAGGAAAGAAGCTGGGGAGGGGGCATTCAAGAGATAAATCATAAATCAGCAGGTCTTGGTGACAGCTTGGATATGGCAGGTGAGAAATAGTGAGGAATCAGGATCACTCCTGGGTTGTGAGTCTGGGGGCCTGGGAAAATGGTGGCACCCTAATAGGAAAGATAGGAAAGAGAGAGGATTAGGGGGAAAGATAATGAGTTTAGTTTGGGACCTGTTGAGTTTCAGATGTCTACTGGACATCCAGTTCAACATGCCTGGAAGGCAGTTGGAGATTAGAGATTGGAGGTCAGCAGGGAGGTTAGGAAGGAATAGGTAGATTTGAGAATCATTAGCATAGAGACCATCCTGTTTATCCTCCTCTGGGAGAAGTCCAGTTTGTCGATGCCCTTCCTAAAGTAGGCCACTCCAAACTTAACACAATATGTTCAGTAACTTCTGACATAGGACAATGGGACTATCCCCATGCCCATTCTGGACCTATCTTTCTGCTAGTGTAGCCTAATGTGGCATTAACTTTTTTGACTCCTCTGCGGGCTCATGTGGAGCTTACAGTCCACTCATCGTGGCCAAATCTTTTATGTACAAACTCTTGCCCAGTCACAATTTCTTATCCCAATCCTAACTCTAACCCAGACCCCTTCTCTATCCCTATTAAGTTGACTTGAGTAGGTTCAGCTTTTCTCATTGATCCATATCTCTTCTTAAGATCTTCAGATGAGGAATTGGTTCTTAATCGATTAAAGCAGGGTCATGCAACCTTAGGTTATCTTAGGGCCACATTAAAATAAAATAATTATTCAAGGGCCACACCCAGAATAAAAAATACAATACACTAATAGAAAGTGGGGGTACATGTGTTATCAATGTGACAGGTGAAGGCTCGAAGTGCAAAAGCAAGCACAAAACAACAAAGCGACAACACAACAGTATAAAGGTAGGCACATACTGACTAGTCTGCATCATACAGAAGGAATGCATCCCACAGATGGATAGAAAATTCTATGAGATATGTTCCATCCGTAATACTGCTTAAAAGCGCCAAAGAAAATTAATGTCAATGATATTGTTTATTAGTGATGGAATTAAAAAATCTAATATGCATTCCATGCAAATTATTATTTTATTTTTTCTCTCATGAAAATTAAAACCCACAGGCAGTCTCTATAAAATTGCACTGCGGGCTGCAAGCCCTAGATTAAAGTATTAGCATTATGTATGTGTTATAAGATCCTGTGCTATTAGACTGTACCCTTAGGAATGGCTTAAAACATAAACTGGATGGAAAAAAATTGTGGGGAAAATACAAAAATGAATGAATGAATTGATGGGGTCCTTCGGCGACTGGAGAAGCTTTCAGGAATGCCCTGATTCACTCAACAGTTATTTTTTCCAATACCCTGTCTAATTCAAGGTATTGCAATGGCTGCTGAAGGTCTATAGTTGGCATCCCATGACCTTGCTAAGGAGCACATTGGGCTTGGAGTCTGAGGACCTGGGTTTCCAATCATGACTCTGCTCATTACTGTATGCTCTTGGGCAGGTGACTTCCTTTCTTTCAGGCTCAATTTCCTCATCAGTAAAATGAGAGGGTTGAATTAAATGATCTCCAAGGCCCTTTCTAGTCATAATTCCATGGTCCCATCCTCTCTGCCCACTTTCTGTTGGTCTGTGACCATTCTCCCAAACTTAGATTCCATTATTAATAAATATAAAGACTGGAGAGAGAGACAGAGACAGAGATAGATAGAGAGAGACAGAGACAAAGAGACAGAAATGGAGACAGAGAAAGAGAGACAGAGACAGAGAGACAGAGAGAGACAGAGAGATACAGAGAGACAGAGAGAGACAGAGACAGAGAGAGAAAGGCAGGTTCTGGGTAAGTAGGAGCATGTATGTACATTTGTGCATTGATAACCTCTTCAACATGGATATTGCTTCCTTTTGTATCCGAGTGGCCCATTCCAGACATAGTCTATGGAAAGTTCCAATCTGTCGGTTCTAATGTATTGATTTTGCCTCCTGAAGAGGAGGGACACATTCAGTTAATGACCATTCCTGAATTACTGTGAACTAACCACTCACTGTTAGGTTTCTCTTTCCTGCCACGTGTATTGAGAGAAGAATGGGGCTTCATTTGTTAGAGGAATCTAGACACAGATTGATTTGGAAGTTTTCTAGAGGAAGATGATATGGTTTAAGGGGATAAGTGCAGGATTTGGAGACAAAGGACCTGGGTTCAAATCCTGACTTTGCTGCTTGACACCTATGAGACCTCGGCCAAGTCTCTTACCATTCTGGGTGGGCCTCAGGTTCCTAAAATGAGAGGAATTGGACCAGATGACCTCTAAGGTCACTTTCAGCTCTAAATCTATGATCCTAAGGTAAATCCTATTTACCCTTCATTTCTATGGTTCTTTACAATTTGGAAATCTTAAAGCTATCATCACGAGCCTGTGAAATAATCATAATAGCTAGAATTCATATAACACTTTAAGATTTGCAAAACACTTTTTACAAATATCTTATTTGATCTTCATGACAATCATGGGAGGTAGGTGCTATTGTATTCCCCATTTTAAATTTGAGGAAACTGAGGCAAGTGTCTCACCCAGGGTCACACAGCTAGGAAGTGTCTGAGGCCATATTCTAACTCAGATCTTCCTGACTCTAGGCCCATTGCTCTATCCACTGCTCCTACTCACCACTTCATTAGCAAATGAAATAGTATTTCTGCTTTGCAGATGAGGAAGCAAGGCTCACAGAGGTAAAATGACTTGACTGGGGTCATACATCCAATGTTATAGCTCAAATCTGAGCTCAGGTCTCTATCAGAAGGCCAGTTTGTTAGTCAAGCTTCTTTCTTATTCTTTGTATAATGAAATATTTGTATTCGTTGAGGATTAAGTTTGAAATTAAATAAAAATATTGAACGTTTTGCCCATAACTTTTTCAATTGTACCTTGACACTTCTCTATTTCTCTTTGCAACTGGAGGCCCACTATCAACTCCCCACCTCTCCATCCCTCACGTTCACTCTTGTCCAATTACTTTCTAGTCTGCTTGTAACTCTGTACCCTGTTCCCAACACAACATCATTTACCTTTGCCTCCTCTCACCCGTGCAGCCATCATGGCCCGCTGGACCCCTAGAGAGAACAATATCAGGCTGACGATAATTCCCTCCCCCATCCCCGACATCCAGCTTCTTCTCCAGACTCCCTTGCTTCTGGTGATGGACCATCAATTGCCTGGCCATAGAAGTCTCAAAGCTCAGAGCTAATCACTGAACAGGTTTTCTGAGTACCTATTAGGCCCTTGGTACAAGTCTCCGGGGACAGCTAGGTGGTTCCATAGTGAACAGAGCACTGGGCCTGGAGTGAGAAAGACTCATCTTCCTGAGTTCAAATCTGCCCTCAGACATTTATTAGCTGTGTGACCTTAGGCAAATCACTTCATGCCGTTTGCCTCAGTTTCCTCATCTGTAAAATGAGCTGGAGAAGGAAATGGCAAACCCCTCCAGTATCTTTGCCAAGAAAACCCCAAGTAGTGTCATGAGGAATTGAACATGACTGAAAGGACTGAATGACAAGTCTCTGGGTATACACAGATGCGAGAGACATGGTATCCATATCTGGGTAGCCAAAGACATTAGAATTACCAGGCATTGTGTGCTCCAAACCAAATGAGAGGCGCAGTCAGTCAGGACTGTAGGTCAGATGAGGGGAGCGAGAGGAATAGGTCAGGTCTTGGTGGATGGAGATAAAAGCTCACATTTCTATAATGTTATTTTTATACTATATATTATTATTAATTTTATTATTTATTATTAATTACATGCTATTAATATTAAACTCTATATAATAATTATCTAAAGACTCTTCTTGTAACCCCCTTGTGAGGTAGGCATACAAGTTCTGCTATTATTACTCTCATTTTACAGATGAGGAAACTGAGGTAAAATAACTTTCTGAAGGTCACATTGCAAGAAAGTGGCAGAATGTGGCTTCCAGCCCAACTCTCCCAATGTCAGGCCAGTCAATAAACATTTATTAGGCACCTACTATGTGCTAGGCACTGTGCTAAGTGCTGGAAATACAAAAAGAAGCAGAAGATGGTCCCTGCCTTAAGAGAGCCCAAAGTTTAATGATAGCTCTGGTGACTATGATATGTCAGGATAACTGGAGAGGCCATGCCATGGAAAGAGCGTGGTGAACACCCCCTGTCCAGAATGGCAGTGAGGTTACCATTGCCCAGTTGGAGTGAGAGGGCTGCAGAGGACAGACAACGGGGGAGAAGAGCAGGTGATGGGTCGTCTTTATTTCCTTTCTCTCATGCATTCATTCATCATTCATTCAGCCAGCACTTCCTATGTGAAGATTATTGAGGGAGATAAAAAGGTTTAAACAAAACTCAGTCCCTGTTGTCATGGGGATCATGGTCCATGAGAACAGGGACAGGTCAGTGAGTGGGGGCAGGGGAAGAAAGGAGGGAGGGATTAAAACTACAGGAAACTCTAATTATCGGACATGGTGATATACAATATTACATGATAAGTCAAGTGCTTCTGAAGCCAAAGAGGAAAAGTCCTTGAAGACAAGGGGGTTGGAGGAAGGCCGGGGGTGGGGGTGCAGCATTTGAGTTCGTATTTAAAGGAGGAGAGGGCATTCAACAGGTAAAGAAGGGGAGGGAGGGAATTCTAGGCATACGGAAGAGCATGAGCAAAGGCTTGGAGATGGGAAAAATACAAAGTATGTTTTGGAGGCAGAGGTGTCCAGTGTGGCTGGAGCATGGAGGTTCAGAGGGGAGTACTAAGACTGGAAAGACAGGATGGCCCCAGATTATTAACTAGTTAGGGAGCCACTGAGGAGTTTAGAGAGCAAGAGTGGGGTGGCCAGATACATGCATAAGGAAGTGTATTGTTATTGTTACTGTTGTTGTTACTGTTGTTACCATTGTTGTTACTGTTATTATTGTTACTATTGTTACTGTTATTGTTGTTACTGTTACTGTTGTTATTACTGTTGTTTTTGTTACTGTCATTGTTGTCACTGTTATTGTTGTCACTATTATGGTTGTTGTTACTGTTGCTGTTGTTGTTGTTACTGTCCTTGTTGATGATGATGATGACAATGTTCTTACTCCATGAAGGGCAGATTGGGGAGGAGAGAGAACCTGGAAGTGGCCAGAACGGGTAGGAGGCTATTACAATAGTCCCTCTCTCTAACTCCGCCATACTCGGTTATCAAAGTTCTTCCTTGGAAACACGTCTTCCTCCTCAGGTCCCCAACTCCAGTCAGGATCTGTATCCTTCCTCTGGCTCACTGGAATAGTTTCCTAAGGACTGACTCTAGTGCTTCCCCTCTAAACCTTCCTGCATACGATGCCCAGATAACTGCCATCTAGCTCCCACTCTGAGTACACCATTACTCTGCTCAGAAACTTTCAATGGCTCCCCATTGCCCACAGGCTACAATCTGCAATCCTCAGCCCGGCTCTCAAAGCCCTCCACAGTCCAGCCGTAACAAACTTTCTAGCTTGATGGCCTCCTCCCCAATATACACTCTTCCTTCTCCAGGATGGTTCTGTCTACAGGTTCTCAATCCTCTCTGTGCTTGACAGCCTAACTGAGTCCCATCTCCTCCAGGAAGTACCTCCCCTGCTCTCTCTAGCCCCCAACAATCCTCCCTTCTCAGAGGGTCCTTACTCACTGTGCCACCCACCCTTTGGCACCAGGCTTTCACACTGCTGGGTATTGTTCTCCTGGTTTTTTTTTCTTTTCTTGTGTATGAGTCTTGTTTCTCCCAGAAGAGAAAACATGGGAGGACAAGATCAGATTCTTCAAGGGCTGTCACATGAAAGAGGGATCGGCTTTGTTTTGTTTGGCTAATAAAGGCAGAGCTTAGCTGGCAGAGAGGCAGATTGGAGCTTATCAGAAAGAAACACCTCCTAAGAATTAGGGTCATCCCAAGGCGGAAGGGGAGACCTGAACAGGTAGTAAATACCCAGGGGCTAGATTTTTGTCTTCTTCATATTATTCTGAATTTTCATTCCTGTAATTACTTCGCTATATAAGTCTACCCCCAGTGCATTTACGTATGCTGTTTTGGTAAGCTTTTCCATGTTTCTGGGAAGTTTTCACATCTTTAGTTTCTTATGATGCCAGTAGCATTTCTTTACACACACATGCACACACACACAGTGCATTATGTTCAGCCCCTGGCCTACTGGCTGTTCCACAAACAGGACATTCCATCTCTCGATTGCAGCTATTTTTCTCTGGCTGTCTCCTGTGCCTGGAATGCTCTTCCTCCTTCCTCTGCCTACTGACCTCTGAGGCTTCCTTTAAGTCCTAACTAAAAATTCCACCTTCTCCAGGAAGCTTTCCCTAACTCCTCTTAATTCTAGTGTCTTCTCTCTGTTAATTACTTCCTATTCATCCTATATATAGCTTCTTTGTATATATTTGTTTTTACCTCATCTTCTCCATTAGATTGTAAGCTCCCTGAAGGCAGGGACTGTCTTTGGCTTCTTTTTGTATCCCCAGTTCTTAGCATAGGGCCTGGAATATATTAGGTACTTAATAAATGTTTATTGGTTGATTCCACAGTCAATGGACACAAAAGCAAAAGCAATGTATCTTCATCAAAGATTTCCAATGAGTATCTCAGCTCAGAATGGGGAACAAAAGTCCCTTTTCCTTTGTTCCCTTCCTGCCTCCCCCATCAGAAGAAGAGAGAGCAGGGACATTTTAAATTTTTGCTTTGTACCTCCAGTGCCTAATACAGTGCCTGACACATAGTAAGTGCTGACTAGATACTTGACAAATAGATTATTATAAATGGGATAATAATGATGATAATAATAATAGCTCATATTTACATAGCATTTTAAGATGTGGAGAGTGCTTTATAGAACATGTATTATCTTGCTTGAGCTTCACAACAACCCTGTGAGGTATTATTGTGCCCATTTTACAGGTGAAGAAACTGAGGCTCCAAGCCATTAATCGACTGGTTCAGGATCAAATAGCTAGTAACATGTTGAGGGTGGGATTTGAACCCCAGTCTCCCTGACTGCAATATCAACATGTTATTTGTTATGACATATTAATAGAGTTAGAAAGGATCTGAGAACAGAGGATTCCCTTGCAATGTAGAATGTTGAAACTAGAAGGGGCCTAAATATGACCTGGGTCAGGGGTGGGGAAGCTGCAGCTTCTCAAGTGCAGCCTTTTGACTGAATCCAAACTTCATAGAATGAAGTTTGGATTCAGTGAAAGGGCTAAACCCAAGGACCTAGAGGGCCACGTGTGGCCTTGAGGCCACAGGTTCCCGCCCACCTTCCCTCTCCCTCCTCGATCTAGGCTACTTCTTTTATTTTACAGAGAGAGGAAGATACAGAGAGGTTCAGAGCAAATGAGGGACTTACTCAAGGTCATGTGGCTAGCAAATTAAATAGCAAGTACTTGAACCCAAGTCTCCTGATTCCAAATTCAACATCCTTCCAAGATGATATGCTGCTTCTCCTCTCTGACTGAGCAATTGGAAGGCTGTGTCCTTGAGAAAAGGGGTTCAGGCCTCGGGGAGGAAGCAGGAGAGATTTGAGGGCCAGAAGGAGCTTTCCCAGGGCCTGTAAGGTCATGGAGGCTAGTCTTGGTCTGAAGCCCTCTACCTAGAGTTTGCCCACTGGGCCCCTTGTCCATCAAATGCCCATGTCCCTCCCCCCAACCCCAGTCATTACAGTGATCCCAATATGAGGCTCACAGCCTTAAGTTAGAGGCTGAGTCAATACCACTTCTAGGGCTAGATCCCAAAGAGATCATGCAAGTGGGAAATGGACCCATATGTACAAAAATATTTATAGGAACTCAGTGGTGGCAAAGAATTGGAAATCAAGGGGATGCCCATCAATTTGGGGAATGGCTAAACAAATTGTGGTATGTGAATGTAATGGTATACCATTGTGCTATAAGAAATGAGGAGCAGACGGACTTCATTACAACCTGGAAAGACTTATATGAACTGATATTGAGCGAGGGAAGCAGAACCAGGAGATCATCATACACAATTACAGACGCACGGTATCTGTAAGACCTGACTTTGATAGACTTGACTTCTCTCATCAACACAAGGTTCAAAGACAGCTCCAAAAGACTCATGATGGAAAAAGCTGTGCACATCCAGAGAAAGAATTATGGTGTCTGAATGCAGATTGAGGCAAACTATTTGCTATCTTTTTTTTTTCCTTCTCTTTTGGTTTCATGCCTTCTTTCTCATGATTCATTCCAATGGTTATAATTCTTCTTGAAAACTGGACTATTATATAAATAAGTTCAATGTGATGGTAAAATGTAGAAGCTATAGTGGATTACATGCCGTCTTGGTGAGGTGGAGGTGGGGAGGAGAGGGAGGGAGAGAAACCTGTGGAATTTAATGTTGTAAATTCAAAATAAAAAAAGAAATTTAAAAAAGAAAAAATAAGTTAGAGGCTGAGTGTCAAGGACAAGGGAGAGGAGTGGTCAAGGGTCCTTGGCCATGGCCAGGCTACATCTGAAGTATGGTGTTCCCTTCCGGCTGCCACAATTCAGGAAGAATGGGGGCACATTGGGGGGGGGGGGACTGGCTTACTCTACCAGGCTCCAGTTCAGGAGCTGGACTGGTTAGCTTGGAGAAGAGAAGACTTAAGGAAGACCTAGGCCCTTCCTTCAAGTAGCTGTTAGGCTGTAATGCGGAGGAGGGCCCAAGGAGAGGCAGCTAGTCTCCCTAACTCAAAGTCCAGTGCTCTATCCACTGCTCCACGCTGACTTTCAGGCATGGCTAGAAGAGATGCCCTCCAGAACTCAGTGATTCCATGACCAAGAGCTTCCTGGGGATTTTTTCCTCCTCCTCTCTCTTCCCTTTCAGAATCCTGTCTAGTGTGGGCTGAGATCCCAGGACAAAATCAGTGTAGACCACACAGTTTCAAGTGTGATTATACCTTTTCTTTGCATAGTCTTGAAGTTGGAAGGGGCTGGCCGATCCATCCCACAAGTGAATGAGAATCCTTTCAACAATACACCCAACAAATGGTCCTGTTGTTCAGTTGTTTCAGTCATGTCCGACCCTTCATGACCCCACCTGGGGTTTTCTTGGCAAAGATACTGTAGTGGTTTGCCAATTCCTTCTCCAATGGATCCATTTCATCAGGCAATCAGAGGTTAAGTGACTCATCCAAGTTCATACAGCTAGGAAGTATCTGAGGCTAGATTTGAACTCAGGTCTTCCTGACTCTAGGCCCAGCTTTATCCACTGAGCTACCAGCTGCTTCAAGAAGTGGTCACCTGAGCATTTTCTTTTTTTTTTAATTTCTTTTTCATTTTTAGTTTACAACACTCAGTTCCACAAGTTTCTGAGTTCCAAATTTTCTCCCTCTCCCTCTCCTTCCCCTTCCCCCACCAAGACAGCATGTAATCTGGTATAGGTTCTACATATACCTTCACATTAAACTTATTTACATGATAATCAAGGTGAAAAGAATGGTGGAATGAACCATGGTGGAATGAACCATGAGAAAGAAGAAACAAAACTAGAAAAGAAGAAAAAAAAGAGAGCAAATAGTTTGCCTCAATCTACAATCAGACTCTGTAATTTGGGCCTTTTCTTGAATCTCTCCAGAGAGGGAGAACTTGCTACTTCTTAAGGGAGCCCAATCCACTTTTGGGGAGCTCTAATTGTTAGAAAGCTTTTCCCTGATATCAAGCCTTTGCACCCTCTGCCCATTGTTCCTAGCTCTAGATTCTGGGGCCAAGCCAAAGGACTCTCCCCCTTTTTCCACCTGGTGACCCATCAAATGCTTGAAGATAGGGATCATATTCCCTTCCCCATCCCCCCACTTCCAGTCTTCTCTTCTCCATGCTAAACATCTCTAGCCTCAAATATTTCAACTGATATCCACATGGCATGACATTGACCTCCTTCACCATCCAAAGTTCCTTGATCTAGATACATTCCAGCTTACCAATGTCTTCCCCAAAAGATGGTGAACAGAATGGAATAAACAGATTTGTAAACTGTAAAATTTTATAAAAATGTAAGCTATGAATAAATGAATGAAAAAAATCATTTATTAAGCACCTACTATGTTCAAAGATCTGTGCAAAGTGCTGGAGGTAGAAACAGAAAAAGAAGACATTCCCTGACCTTCAGGAGCTCAAATCCTCAGGAAGGACCCAATACAGGAAGTTTCAGCCTCAAGTCTGGAGAAAAGGCACCATGGCTCTTGGAGTACATTATGCAGCTGCATACATCTGAAATTACTGTAGAGGCGGGAGCTGTTGTTATTGCTAGCTGTGTTATGTTCAGGTTGGTCCCATGTCTAGAAGCCTGTCACTGGGCACTCCCATCTAAAAGGGAAGCCCCTTGCGTACCAGGATGATTTTTCATCTTGTCTTTTTATCCCTACTTCTCTATCACACATGGTTTGCACACTGTAAGCACTGCATCAATGCTTGTTGAATTGAATTGGATTGCATTGGATTGATAGGGGCTTGAGTTTAGCTGCAGAGACTCAGCTATGGACTGAGTCTGGAACTCAAGGCCTCTCTTTAATGCGTCCCTTGGCCTTAGAACAATTTTGTCTGTTGGAAAGAATTTGATTTCCATATGAAATAATGAGAGTGTTAAGTCCTATGTGTAAAGGTAGGTAAGGAAAGTGGAGACTATATCCTGCATGCAAGAGTTCTTCACTTGGGGTCTGTGAACTTTATCTTAAAATATATTTTAAGAACTATATTTCAATAGAATTGGTTTCCCTTGTAATCTTTTGGGTTTTACTCTATAAATATAAGAAGAATATTCTGAGTAGGCTTCATTATACTGCCAGAGGGGACCAGGATACAAAAAAGGTTAAGAGCCCCTGTTCTGGAGAGCAGTAACACTTGCCCTCTGTGAAATTCAGTTTACCCATTTGTAAAATCAGGAGGCTCCAATACTTATGTCTGTTCCACAGCAGATCTTGTGAAGAAAACACTTTATAAACCTCTGAGCTATAGAAATTTAAGTTGTTATCATGCTTATTATCATTAACTTAAATTGAACTGTTCCTATTACTAACCTCATCTCTGACTAATCCCCTCTTTCCCTATTCCCTCCCACCCCACCCCGTGGTCATTTTGCCGTTATTGTCATCCTTGTTACTGAGGGCAAGCGGGGAGGGGGTGTCCATGAGAGATCTGGCTCTCACCCGATGTTAAGTGAGAACAGGAGATAGGGTTGGCAGGGGGAGGGGGAAGGGGGAGGAAGAGGCTAGGTCTGCGTCCTGTTCATTCATAAAATCTCTCCCAGCATTGTGTGTGTTGGGTGAGGGTGATGGCCACTACCCTGGGCCAGGGGATGTTGGGGCAGGTCCCTTTCCGCCCCAGCCCAGCTAGATGTGTTTACACAGCTTGGTTCTAGGGTCTTTAGGGGTGTGGAATAGACCTGGCTGCCTACAGGGAAGACCCAGGGATTTGAATGGACCAAGGGCCAAACAACAGCTGAGGGGGTCGAGGGAAGGGCCACATTTCCCACCCCATTAAGGCCAGGGTTGGCCTGACACTGTTGGCCCAGGTGTTGAGTATAATGTGAGGGAAACCAAAAAGGCAAATATACACCCCCACATACATACATGCTCTCTCTCTCTCTCTCTCTCTCTCTCTCTCTCTCTCTCTCTCTCTCATCAATGACCAGTCACTGTGCCTGAAGTTCTACCATTAGTGCTCCATTCATTTGGGTGAAGAATAGTGTTTTTTCCAGGGTCCTCTTGTCATGATACCTGCTCTGTGAATGAGCAAAGGCAGAGGAGATATTGAAAGAAGTCGATTCAATTCTGTTTAACAGACAATAATTAAGCAAATGAGACTGCTGTGATATATCAGGGAGAGCATCAGTTTGGGAATCAGAAGACCTGGCTTCGAGTCCAGATTTTTGCACTTGACTCACCTTGGACCAGTTCGGTAATTTCTCTGAGACTTAGTTTCCTCATCTGTAAAAATGAGGATAATTACAGTGGCTGAGAGGACAGGAGAGGCTCCTGAATTGGTCCTTGAAGAAGGGAAAGGATGTCAACAAGTGAAGACTGGGAGGTGGGGGAAAGGGGTCAGTGGTAAGACAAGGTGTTTCAGATACAGGAGAAAGCCATATGCCACTGCTAAGGCAGGAGAGAGCAGGACGGTTGTCACGGAATGATGGAGAGTCCAGTTGGACTGGTATGTAAGTGCCCTAAGGGGAAGAGTATGAGATAGGGCTAGAACATTCATGGGGAGCCAGCTAAGGGAAGGCCTTGAGTGCCAGGATAAGGAATTTGGACTTAACTACATAGGCATTAGGTAGCAGCTGCCTGAAAGTTTTTGAGCTGGCAAATGTCACAACCCCAGGAGTCCATTAAGATGACTTGGATAGCACGTACCTGGTGGGTTGGAAAAGAAAAAAGACTGGGGACCAATGTCGTAGTCCAGCTAAGAGGTGAGGAGAGGTAGTCATCGGGAAAGAGAGGAAGAGAAAACACAGCCAGTAGTCAGACCACTCCTCCAGATTTATCCCAACATGAAAACCTATCCCTTCTCATTCTTTGTGCCAAACTCTGTTCTTCCCTACCTCCAAATCTCAACTCACAGCTCACCTCTGAGAAGCTTGGTCTGACCTACCACTCCTAGCTTTGGCTGTTTCATTCTCTTCTGTAACATCAGTTGGACTCTTAGGCCTATGACATCATCTGGCTACTACAGGTGATGTCTTCATCTTGGTAGTTCTGGGCTTGGACCCTGTCTCCCCTGCTCAGTCCTTTGCTTAGCGCAGTATCTAGCACATAGTTGGTGCTTTATACAATCATACCTTGGAGACATTGTGAGTTGATTCTAGACCTCCCTAATAAAGCAAATAGTGCAATAAAACAAGACACACGAAATTTTTGGTTTCCCAGTACACATGAAAGTTATGTTTACACTACACTGTAGGCTATTAAGTGTGTAATGATATTATGTCTAAAAATTTTTTTTATTTTATTGCCCAAAAAAATGCTAACCATCATCTGAGCCTTCAGTGAATCATAATCTTTTTGTTGGTTGAGGATCTTACCTTGAGGTTGATGGTTTCTGACTGATCAGGGTGGTGGTTGCTGAAGGTTGGAGTGACTGTGGCAATTTCTTAAAATAAGACAATAAAGTTTACCACATTGATTTACTCTTCCTTTTATTTGAACACTTAGAAGCTGTTGTATGGTTATTAATTGGCCTAATTGCAATATCGTTTTGTCTCAGGGAAGAGAGTGGCCCTAGGAGAGGGAGAGAGACAGGGAACAGCCAGTTGGTAGAGTAGTCAAAACACACACATTTGTTGATTAAGTTCGCCATTTTATATGGGCATGGTTTGTGGCACCCCAAAACAATTACAAAGATCCCTGATCACAGCTCACCATAATAAGCATAATAATAATGAAAAAGTTTGAAATGTTAAGAAAATTACCAAAATGTGACACAGAGACAGGATATGAGTGCATGCCATTGGCACTGATAGACTTATTCAATGCAAGGTTGCCACAAACCTTCAATTTGTTAAAAAAAAAAACACCACAATATCTGTGAAATGTAATAAAGCTTAGTAAAATGAAGTATACCTGTATGTGCTTGTTGACTTGATGCAATCTATGGGTTACCCAAGAGTAGGAACACACATCTCTCTCCCTCTTTTCCTACTTGTACCTTGAAAGAGGGAGTAGCAAGGAGGGTGTAGGGAAGAAGACTCAGTTCAGAAGGATGAGTTACTGACTGGTGTTACTGATCCTGAAAAGTAATTTAATTTAAGGGGAAAGGGTCTTGGAGTCAGAAGGCCTGGGTTTTAGTCTCAATTACTATGTGCTGTGTGACCTCTAACTAATCACTTCTATAGGAGCCTTGGTTTCTACATCTCTAAAATGGGAATGATACTCCTCGATCCACCTCACCCACAGGTTGTTAGAGGAAAGCACCTTGTAAATCTTCCAATACAATAGAAATGAAAGTTATTGGCTTTCTCCTCCCTTCCTCAGCCCTTGATTGGGTTGGAGGATCCTGGGTTGGGGCAAGGGAGACAAATGCTGCCCTTTGGACCTTTTGCTTACATTTTGGGAGATAAGTCAGAGCCTGGGCCCGGGAGTCTGTCCTTCTGAGGTTGGCTGTGGTATAATTGGAAAATGAGGTGAACCAATGCTGTCTCCTGCTTTAGGAGGCAGATATATTTCTGAGTCTGGAATTTAGAGTTGGGAAAGTTGAGATAAATGGAAGAAGGAACAAAGGATAATGACCCAGAAGATTCTTGTTGAACTAACAGTATTGAAAAAAAAAAGACTTGGGTTCCAGATCTGATTCTGCATCTTCTTAGGAAAATCACTTTTCCAGCTCTGTATCCTTGCTTCCTCCTCTATACGATGAGAACTTTGAATCTTTGTTTGGGGTTCCTCTCATGTCTAACATTCCATGTTCCAAAGGCCCTCCCAGTTCTGACATCCCATGTTCTGAATTCTGAGATATGGGAAGATTTTTGGTGCAGTGCAGAGTGATGACCTCGAAGTCATGGGATCCGATTTTGAATCCTGGCTCTGTGGCCTTGGGCAAGTCACTTAACCTCTGGGACTCAGTTTCCTTATCTGTAAAAAGAAGGGGTCAGACCAGGTGGTCCTTTATGGCTCTAAATCTGAGGCTGTGATCTCTTCTAGTTCTAAGAATCTGATTGTTTTGAAGTGGGGGGACTGTTCTTGGGGAGAGCCACTGAATGGTCCCTTATAGAGCCTTTGATCAATTGTCTTTTGTAGCCTCTGGACATTGGGGCCAGAAAAGTTGGTCTTTAAATGTAGCTGGATAGATGGAGGTCAGAACAGAGGAAGAACTTTCCAGTTGAGAAGGGTATGGATTAGCAGAATTGATAAGCTCTCTAGAAAGAGTTCGATGCTCCTCCTGAAATCTCAAGGAAATGTGTGGAGGAGTGTGGGTGCAGGTGGACAATTGTGCCCTCAGGCAGTTGGTGGGGAAAACGACATTTCAGGATCTCCTCAAGCCCTGACTTGGCCTTTGGCATCCATTCGGATTTGATGAGGCTTCAAGGAAATCAGATGTTGTCTCCCTCTGGATCCCTGGGGGTTGCTTCTGAAGTGCCTTGGGTGGACACCAAGAAACACCATAGTATAGTGAGTGAATAAAGCATTTGATTTGGAATTGGAAAACCTGGATTCAAATCCTGGCTCCGCTACTTACTATCTATTTTCTCTTAAAGCATTTCTCTTGGACTCAGTTTCTCCATTTAGAAAAGGAGGAATTTCCAAGTAGATGTTCTCTGAGGTCCTTTCCACCTCCCTGGGATTCAGGAGGGGTGATGTCAGGGTACCATTTCCCCAGGAACTACTCTTAGCCCTCCCTCTTCTCAGGGGGAGGGGAACAGAGGGGGGCGGGGCAGGGATGTGAGCACATAAATAGGGTTAGGAAATATGTCCATCCCTCACCCCTCTCAGCCTTCCCTCAGAGGAAGAACAAGTGCCGAGCCTCAGCACTATCTCTCCAGCCAGCCCTGGACTCCTCTCTTCTGTCTCTTCTCTCCTCTCCTTGACTTAGCCATCCTGGAGCAGGTATCTGGAAGGGGAGGGCATGGAGGGATCTTTCAGGACCCTCTGGAAGGGCTGAACCTTTGGGGCTGTATCTGTATATAACTATTCCTCTGGGGACCCTCTATGTTTGCGACTGTGATGATTGGCATGTGTGGGAAACACTGTGTGTACCTGTGCATGTCTTTGTGTGACATTGCATTTGTGACCCATGTGTGACTGACAAGGTGTGGAAAGCACAGTGTACTTGGGAGTCATGAATGTATGTTTGTATGTAGCATGTTTGTGCTTGGGATTGTGTGTGTATGAATAGGTGCTTTGGTGTGTGACTATGTGTGTATGTGTGTGTGCCCCTTGGCATTCTCCTGAGTAGGGTCTGGGTGGGCACAGCTCCAGCCCTAATTCCATCTATACCCTATCCCATCAAAGGGCTCTAGTCCTCACTCAGGATGGGGATCCCTGTCTCTGTCCTCAGGGAGCCCTCAATCTGGGGAGGGGGCTGAAGATACAGTTCCTTCCCTCAGTGAAGTCCCTGTTCTGAGGAGGAAGACACAGTCTCTGCCATCTAGGAGCCTCTGGTTGGACAAGAGAGCTACACCCCCTAGATCCCCATCCTTAAGAGAGCAATGTTCATCATTGCCTCCCTCACCTCCCCTGAATTCTGCATTTTCCTACTGCCACATGTTTCCATCTTTCAGTTGCTTGGATCTTCATGTAGCACAAGAAATTGAGAAAACTTATATTTTTATCCAAAATCATTAGCCCCAGTGGGAAGGAACAGCTCAGGAGATCTGGACACAACCAAGACTCAGGACTATTTGAAAGTGTGTCTTCCACCCACCACAATACACTCTCAAACACACACACACATACACACATACACACACACACATCCCATAATATGGGACTGTCAGCTATGACCCTGGCCTGGGGTTCTCAACAAACTAGCAAAACCTGAATCTCTTTCCTTCCTTTGATTATTTTCCCTTGTGACATTTATCGTGACACAGATGTGTGGCACAGACAGACAGACACATACAGACCTTCCTTCGGATACCACTTCTTCCTCTCTCATCCCACATAATCCTCTGAGCAGCCTAAACTCAGTCAGTGCTCCTTGACCTTAGAGGAATCACTTTTCCTTGCTGGGCCTCAGTTTCTTCACCTGTAAAATGAAGATAATAACACTTGTGCCACCTGCCTCAAAAGGCTCTTGGGAGTATAGCCTTTTGTAGACCTCGAAGGTCTGGAGAGAAGAGAGTCGCTGTTATTTACAGAACATTCAGTCAGAGAATTCAAGTGATTTGGTCTGCCTACAGTAGGCAGCTCTTTGTTGCTGTCATTGCTGTTTATCCTTCAGAGGACCATGACATTAAGGAGGTGATACCATGACTCACAAGTGAATTGGATTTAAGTCAAGGAGGGCTGTGCAAGGTTACCAGCCTCACTTTCTCCTCCGGAGCCATCTGGGTGCGGTGGCAAGATATAGATCAGGAGGACTGGAGATGGCCCCTCGGGAGGCAGTTATGTGTAGTAGGAGGGGAGTTGGGAAACTTGGGTTCAAGTACCTGGCTTTGTTACTGACAAGCTTGGCCTTGGGCAAGACACCTTCCCCTCTCAGTGCTTCAGTTTCCTCCTTTGAAAAAAATGAAGTGGCTGGACTAGATTATTTCTAAGATCTCTCCAAGTTCTAAGTCTGTAATTCCAAAACTATATAAATAATTCTGTAACTGCATAAATAAGAAGAGAAGATAAAGCTGGAAAGGTGGGTTGGCACCAGATCATGGAGGGCCTTGAATTCTAGACTGAGAAGTCTTGGCACAGCCTAGAGTGCTGATCCTAAAGTCAGATAGTCTTGTGTTCAAATTCCACACCAACTACTTCCCTTGAGCAAGTCACTTAACTTTTCTGAGTCTCAGCTTCCTTATCTCCAAAATGGTGAGAAAAGTACCTCTAGTATCTACTTCTCATGGTTGTTGTGAGATTCATAGGATTCATATTGGTAAGGTGCTTTGCAAACCTCAAAGGGCCATATAAATATCAGCTTTTCAGTAAGGGGGAGCCATTGAAGGCTCTTGAGCAGAGGAGCAACATAAGCAGAAATTCACTTTGGTAAAATTAATATGGTGGTATGTGTAGGAAGGATTGGAGTAAGGAAAAAA
>CM053624.1:308975729-309000373 GCA_028646595.1 Phalanger gymnotis
ATCGAGGGGATGCCCATCAATTGGGGAATAACTGAACAACTTGTGGTATATGAATGTAATGGAATACTATTGTGCTATAAGAAATGATGAGCAGAGGGACTTCAGGAAAACCTGGAAAGGCTTATATGAACTGATGTTGAGTGAAGTGAGCAGAACCAGGAGAACACTGTACACAGTAACAGCCACAGTGTGCTAGGACTGATTTTAATAGACTTAGCCCTTCTCAACAATGCAAGGACCCAAAACTTTTCCAAAGTACTCATGATGGAAACACCATCCACATCCAGAGAAAGAACTGTGGAGTCAGAATGCAGAGTGAAGCAGACTCTTTTCTCTTTTGTTTTGTTTTGTTTTCTTTCTCATGGCTTCTCTCATTCGTTATAGTTCTATGCAGCATGACTAATGTGAAAATGTGTTTAATAGGAATGTATGTGTGGATTGCAGGCTGTCTTGGAGAGAGAGGGGGAGGGAGGGGAAGAAAATTCAAAAACTTATAGAAGTGAATGTTGAAAACTGAAAATAAATAAATTAAATGTTAAAAAAAAGAATCACTGCCCCCCTTAAAATTGAGAGACAGAGAGAGGATTCCATCTTCTATTGATGTGCTGAGATGGAGGAAGGAGTGAACTGGAAACGAAGTGTGACAAGGGATCTCAAAACAAATCGGAGAGTCAGAGGTAGGAGAGCCTCGTCACTAGAAGTATTCAGGCAGAGACTGGAATGCTATTTATAAGGCATACCATAATAAATCACATTTCTAGAGGACTTTAAGGTTTATAAAGCATTTCACTCACAATGACCTTGTGAAGTAGATTGAGCAGGTATTATTATCCTAATTTTACAGATGGGGAAACTGAGACTGGGGGGAGGGACTGATGGGTGGAGTGATTTGCCTAGAGTTCAGTTACACAGCCTGAAAGTCAGGACTCTATCCAAGTCCATTCAACCTAACAAACATTTATTAAGCTCTGCTCTGTGTCAGGCGCTGCAGAAAGGCATTCGGCATTGTGTAGGAGTGTGGACAACACTATTTCCAAGGCTCCTTCCAGCTCTGAGGTTCTGCGAATCTCAGGTTTTCTAATTCTTGGCCCTTTGCCATCTCCCGTCCCACAGGTCCTGATTGATCAGCCCTTATGACCAACATGAGCTGGAGCTTTCTGACGAGGCTGTTGGAGGAGATCCACAACCACTCGACCTTCGTGGGCAAGGTCTGGCTGACGGTGCTGATTGTCTTTCGAATAGTGCTGACCGCAGTGGGCGGGGAGTCCATCTACTCCGACGAGCAGAGCAAATTCACCTGCAACACGCGCCAGCCCGGCTGTGACAACGTCTGCTACGACGCCTTCGCCCCGCTCTCCCATGTTCGCTTCTGGGTCTTCCAGATAGTTGTCATCTCCACGCCCTCCGTCATGTACCTCGGATATGCCATCCATCGGCTGGCCCGGGCATCCGAAGAGGAGAGGCGTCGGGCCAGGCGCTGGCGTCAGGGTGGCCGCATGGCCCGCAGGCGTCCCCCAAGGAGGAGGCCACCTCCGCTGCCCCACCCAGGCTGGGCAGACACCCCGAATGGCGGAGAGGAGGAACCCATGATCGGCTTGGGGGGTGGCGTGGCGGAAGAAGAGGAGGGTGGAGATGGAAGTCGGGAGGACCGGGAGCAGGAAGAAGAAGAGAAAGAGGCGCTGGCAGGAGAGAAGGGCAAGGGGTCTCCGGAGGCCGGGCCTGCCAACCAGAAGCACGATGGGAGGCGAAGGATCCAGCAGGAGGGCCTGATGAAGATCTATGTGTTGCAGCTATTGGCTCGGGCCTCCTTTGAGATCTGCTTCCTGGTTGGGCAGTACCTGTTATACGGCTTTGAGGTACAACCGTTCTTTCGCTGCAGCCGGGAACCCTGCCCTCACACAGTTGACTGCTTCGTGTCTCGGCCCACGGAGAAGACCGTCTTCCTCCTGGTGATGTATGTGGTCAGCTGCCTCTGCCTTATCCTTAATCTCTGTGAGATGGCCCACCTGGGTCTAGGCAGCTTGCAGGATGCCGTGAGGAGCCGCAGGGTGGGGGGCCGCGACCAGGGTTCAGACGGCTATCCTTCACCCCCACCCCTGCCCCGACAGCTACCCCACGGCTACCCGTATACCCGCAACATCTCCTGCCCTCCTGAGTATAACCTGGTGGTCAGGGCTGAGAGGGCGGCAGCAGCGGGGCGACTTATGCCTGGTGGACTCCTGGCCCATGAGCAGAACATGGCCAATGGGGCCCTGCAGGAGCTGCAGGAGCTTCAGGGCCCCGGCCCAGAGGAGAACCCACCACCAGTGGATCTTGCGGCTGGCTTCCGAGGAACCCATCAGGCTGGAACTCAGGACCCTGCCAATGGGGTTAGGAGCAATGGATTTCCTGCTTATACAACCCAGGTCGCGCTACCACCTTCAAGGACTGACAGCCCGGCCTCAGCGGGTACCATTGTGGAGCAGAACCATGCCGATGGTGCCCAAGGGCGGCAAGGAGCCAAAGCCAAATCCAACTCAGAGAAAGGCAGCAGCGTGAGTAGCAAGGATGGCAAGACATCTGTATGGATATGAAGACCTTTGGATGGAGGAAAGGGGACAGCCAAAAGCCAACCTCCATACAACCCCCAACCTCTACCCCTCACCCGAAATTGGCCCTAGAGTCACCTGGAACTTAGCCCCAAGATGGGACTTGGTTTTATAACCCAGAATGTCAGTGCACAGACTTAGGAGAAAGGAAGAAATATGGTGCCATGGAAAGAGAACTGGTCTTGGAGTCAGGAGATTTGAGTTTGAATAGTGGTTATCCTGCTTACTAGCTGTGTGACCTTGGACAAATCAACTCCCTTATCTGAGCCTCAGTTTCCTTCTCTGTAAAATGAGGGAGTTGGACTAGCTGTGACCTTCTGTGATTTAAACTACGTGGGTGGCAATTCAACTTGCCTTCCCTTCTTTGGGCTTTGGGGATGGGGAACTTGGGGAATACCAAGGTAAGGCAATGGAGTTCAAATTTAAGGCTCACTTGACCCATTATCATTATTTTCTAGTAGGAGATGTACCTTTTCTAAAGATAGCAAGAAGAGCCCTTTAATAGATAGTTTAATCTAGTGAAAAAGACGCTTGACCTCCTCTATCCTACAGAGAGAAGGACTGGCCTCTGAGCTCTCTTCTGGGTCTAATTTCTGATTCTACATGTGACCTGTGTTCTGGGGGAGAGGAAGAGGAAGAGATCCAGGGGGTTAGAGTCCACTGGGAATGCCACTTGGCCAGATCTCTAAGACCATTAATGAGGGAGCCTGAGTTTGGAAATGGTAAAGATGCCTCTGAGACACCCTGGTGTAAGGAAAAGCACAATAACTTTGGAGGCAGGAGACTTGGGTTTAGGTTCCAACTCTGCTACTAGAAGCTGTCTAAAATCTCTTCTGGCTAAATGTCACGGGATCCTATGTTTTGTGGGGGATGGGGAAAGAGTCATTTAGCACCCTGGGATTCAGTGATCACAAGTCACCTTCTGATTTTGTGTATGGCAAGGGCTGGGGTGGAATATCAACCCCAGAGCCAGCATTATACTCCAAAGTATTATCTCTCTGTCCTTGGTTCTACCTCTCCCTGGCTGTTGGCATGTGATCAGGGAAGGCAGACACAATTTAATCTTTATCTGAGCCAGGCAACTAAAAAGAAAGAATCCCTTCCTTTCCCCCCTTTCACCTGAAAAGAGCCATAGAATGTATCCCAAAGTCAAATATAAATGATTGATTTATGAGGTGGGGATTATCTACTTTAGAACTCTCGGTGCCATCCTTCCATTGTGCAGCTAACTGATAATTGACCTTACCTATTCACCATATCACCATGTGTTTATACAGTCTTATAGCCTCTCCCTGGTCCCATTAATTGTGCAAAGATAATTCCTGCCCTGACTAGCATGTGTTAGTGGTTTGTCTAAGCATGGGAAGCCCTACAGAAGGAATTACAAAGGTCTCCTGTCTGGGAAGAGGTAATTCTTTCCCTATCCTCATCCCAGTTCCCTCTCAAAGCACCAAAACACCTCAAGTGCCATCACTGTTTGGGGAGACCCGAATTCACTGTGGTCTGCCAACTCCCATCCCTACTGTCATCCACGGGACAAGAGTTGGTGAGTATGGTGAGAACCTTCCTGGCACCATCCTTGTTCTCTCTCCTGCTTCCTCTAGGATCCCAGCAGGAGTCAGGGTCCAGGCTGGTGGAGGGAAGGAGGCAGGGAGAGAAAAGTTATGTCAAAGAGAAGGAAATTAAAATGATGATGAAAGGATGACTTCTAGAGCCCCTCAGGAGCTGAAAAGTTTCAGCAGTAACTCCAATGGGTTTCTTGTTTTGGAGCCCATGTGGCTGTGACATAAAGTCAAAGCATGCTCAGAGTAGGCCCTCCCCAGGCCTGTCCCTACAAATAGATAGAGGAGGGGGGGGGGTGCCTGCACAGTATAATTTGAAGGGCACTCCCTCTGACTACCTGTCACAGTGCCTGGAATTCCACCCTTATCACTTAATTTCTTTGGGGTTTAAAGGCTCCCTAGTTTTCCGGAAGCCACTGTTGAAATCCAAATACCTCTGGAAAGCAAGATACTTTATACATGTAAGCTGCATATTTGTTACTAGCTAACGCCCTAGTGAGGATTAGTTAACAACTAGTTAAGAACAAGGCCTCATGTTACTATTGGGGTAAGACACGGAATGGAGTTTCCAAAGGTTGGAGGAAGGTGATGAAATAGAAAGTGGAAGGAGCTGGAGGGACTGGCCTGGGCTCACCTGAATCTGGACTCTCGTTATTGCCAGCTGTTCCACTGACTGGTTGTGTGATCATGAGCCAATTATTTCCTTCTTTGGACCTCAGTTTTCTCTTCTATAAAATGGAAGAGTTCATCTGGATGATTATTAGGGTTTCTTCCAGCTCTGACATTCCACACTCACCATTCAAGGTCCTTTTTCAGCTTGGATATTCTAGGAATCTTGGGACTAGGAAGCAAGTTTTCCCTCCCCAGTGGGAGGGAGAATAGACAGCCTTGGGGTAGAGAAAGATTGAGAACAGGGTAGGAGGAGGATCTGGAAGAGTGTTAGCATCATTTCAGGGAGGCCCTGGTAGAGAAATGCCCAGAGGTTGATTCTAGGGAGGCCAGAGTCCTTCCTTCTCCCTTGGGGAAAGGGCTGAGATTGCCCCCAAACCCCACGTTTCCTCATGCCTAGCCAGTTATACCAGGTAGGTATAAGGCAGGAAGGAAGGGAGCAGTCAAGAGTAATACACTCAACAAGCAGGATCCTGGCCTAGGGGAGACATGTTTGATAGATGGTAGGAGGCAACTCTTAATGATTATCAAAATCAACCCAAGATTCTGCCTCCCTAGAGCCATCCTAGTATACCATTATCTGGGCATGGCATCTTTTCTCCCCTCATATACCCAGAAAAGTAACCTTCTAGCCGTAGGTCCTTGTAGTGACGAGGGCAAGTTCATATCTCTGAGAGACACAAAGCCAGGCCTGTGGACATTGGGAAAGCCTAAAGAGCTGGACTCTAGAGACATAGAATCCTTGTGTGGGGGCCTGTTTTCCATCACCCCTAGGCGTGAGATAGCCTGCAACACGCCAAGGTGACCCATCTAAACTTCGCCCAATGCTGTAGAATTTCTGCTTCAAGGGCAAATTATCTGGTCTATAGGCGGGAAGAGGTGGCAGAGAGGCTAATATGGAAGAAGGGGAGAAGCTACTTTGGATTCACTGGGACTAGCCTGCTCTATTCCCTATTCTATCCCCAGGTGACTTGTTCTGATATTAGCTTGAGACAAGACAAGCCACTGGAGAAAGGGAACTCTACTTGTTTGTATTATCTGTATGGCAGAATGGGGAAAACATAGGAGCAGAAATAAGACCATGAAGTACTCCACTCTACTTTTCTCTTACCCTCAGGGTACATCAAGCATCCCCATTCTGGACAACACGCAGCCTGGATGAGGGCACCAGACCCTGCCCTCTCTCTTGACTTCATCACAATAACTAGCATGGCACAACTGGAAAGAATGTAAGGGCAAATAACACAATGTTAGAGCTTGAGGGACCTTAGAGATCATCCATTTTACCGAGGCATAAACAGGCTCAGAAAGGGAAATGACTTGCTCCAGAATCTAGGTCTCCTGTCCTAGGTTTCCCAGAACCACAGCCTGATTTCTCAGCTGCCAGACCAATAACTTTGAGGTCCAGGTGATTTCCCAGGTCATCCATACTCTCGGACTGTCGCAAAATTAGGTTTGGGGAGTGGAGGAATGAAGTAGAGTTTCAGAGTAGTTATCCCCTTGTTTGAGGCCATGGTATTTTCATTGTGGGCACCTTTGACTTCCTTTCCCCCGAGCCCCATTGACTTTCCATCCCCCCTGAGAAATACTTGAAGTCTTCATAAGCGTCAGGGCCAACCGATGGGCTAGCCACCCGAGTTCCGTTTCTGCTCCTAAACTAACTCACCTTTGCGTCTGGGACTGCCATCCTAGGGCTGAGAAACCTGACTCAGGGTAGGAGAATCAGGGGCAGGGAGCCATGGAGCCCCTCCCTTTGGTCCTTTTTCCCCATGCCATCACCCAGCCAGCCCTACTTCACCATAGGAGATGCAGGTTCCAATACTAATAAAATGAAATAAATAAATAAAATAAAACTTGACTTTTGTTTACAACCTCCTGTGTGTGCCTACCAAGTGTTTATTTTTTAGTCATCAGTAAAACTTTACTTACCTCCCATTTGCACAGGCCTGGACTAGACTTTATGTTCAAGACCTGACAAACTGTCCTTTGATGTTCACAGTCTAGTTGAGGAATCAACATATCCATGAAAAAATAATAATACAAGATGGAATGTAGCCAACATAGTTAAATTCTGTGATTTACTCGCTCACTCATTTACTCATTCATTTTCTCATTCATTCACTTCTTCATTATCGTTCAATCATACATTCATTCTCATTCATTCATCATTATTCAGCCCCATGTTCAAAGTTCAATGTCTTTGGAGTAGAAAAGATATAAAGATGTCTAATCCTTATTAAGGAGCACGTGGGCTCTTGCCCTCATGGAACTCATTAACTAAGGGAATATGACAAAAATAACCTATATGAAAAAATGTAAACAAAGAAATTGTAAAAATTTTATTAAGAATATTGAAAACCTGGAAATAATCAACATATCCATTGACTGGGGAATGGCTTGATCAATTTTGGCATAGCAAGGCAATGGAATATTTTTATATCACAAAAAAACCCCGAGATCAGCTATATGGTCTTTAAGGTCCCCTTTAACTCTGAAATTCCATGACTGTGAAACATAAACTGTGTGAAAACATAAATAAAATGATGTATGGGAAAGAAAGCAGAATTTGAACAACATACCCTTTGAACATAACCATATTAAAAATAACAACAGCAACAAAGCTTTCTAAATCCCTTTGTGGTGGGCAGGGTATTGATGGGGAAATGAGAGTGGAGGATCACCTCTCCTAAAGCCTCCTTATTAATCTTGTTCCCCTGAAATCAAAAAGTTACCCTGGAAACTCTGATTCTCCAGTCATCTCACTCACTGAACAATGTTCCAGATTATTTTCTTCGGTGACTGCGTGAGATCTCAATTGTAAAGATCCTTCCTGCATTATAATTTGTAATTATATAGTATAATTTGTGTGTGTATATGAAATTATATATTATAAATTGTAATTGTAAAGATCCCTCAACAAAGAATGGTTAAAGGAACCAATTGGTAGAAGGTATTTAGCCTGGAAAAGAAAAGACATAGTCATTGTCTTCAAATACTTGAAGGGATATGATATAGAAGAGGCATTAATTACACTTATTCCCCTATTAGATTGTAAGCTCTTCGAGGGCAGGTGCTGTTTTTGCCTCTTTGTATCCCTAGTACTAGTGCCTGGCACATAGTAGGCGCTTAATAAATGTTTGTCTATTGACCGATTGTTCTGTTTGGTGCTGGAGGCCCTGTGCTAGGTGTTATACAGAAACAAGCAAGTCTCTCCTCTCGAGAAGCTATAACCTTATCGTGAAAAAGAGGTCACAAGCCAATGGGGAAATTTCTCTTAATTGGCTATGCATATTTGTCACAAGGGTCTTGGTTTCCCTCTTTTTCTTTCTCAGTGGGTTGAGGGTGATGGGAGGGAGAAAAAAAGATATGTTTGTTAATTGAAAAACGAGCAAGCAGACAAATAAAAAGAAATCAAGAAAGGACCCAAAGCAAATAAGTTCTTTTGGTTATTGGTCCTTTCATCAAACTGTGATCTCCACTAAAGTCTTCTTTTGCTGCCTCCTTCTGGTACGGAGGTGACCCTGGATTTTTTTAAAGGCTGGACTAATTATGTGCAAGCTCTGACTGGTCCCAAACTGGGAAGCTTCTAACAGAATCCTGATAGTAGATTGGTGGGTAGGGGTAGGGCTGTGGTCTGTGGTCCTGGGATCAGCCTGGATAAGTCTACAAAGGTTTGGCTAGCTGGAGATTTTTTTAAACACAATTTTTAAACACAAGATGCATCAAAATGTAAATCATTCAAAATGTATGGGTTTTATTTGGGATTTCAATCCTTACCGTTCATTATGTGTACATTTGTGTTTGTTGACAGTATTATTGTTTATAATTTAAAAACACCTTTTTTAAAAACAAAGAAATGGACTTCCCATCTTCCCCCCAAGCCCCCCCCCACTCCTCATCCTCATCCTCTAGCTCTGTTCAGTTATGTCCTCCATTGGAACAATGGGTCATTAAGGTTCCAGAGTTCAAAAAGGTCAGGAAAGCTTATTCTCTCTAGGGGACTGCTGACACAGCCTGGCAAACCTGACCTGGCTCCCTTCTTCCTCCCCCTCTAGACAAAGGACAGAGGAAGAAAAGATCAAAACAAGAGAAAAATCATTTCCTTCTAAAGCTTCACACCCTTCCATGGCCATGGACTGAATTCTAACCCTGTTCATAAGCTGATCCCTAAACATTGTTTACGAGGGTATCTGAGGTGGCTCATACTAGCACCTTCAAGAGTGAGTATGCATGGGTGTGTGGGATGGCCCAATCAGGAGCTCCTCTCCAAGTGATTTCAACACCCCTGCTCTTTCACCAATCAAGGCCAAGGCTCACTTGTCTAGGCCCAGACTCCTTTTGGGTTGTAGTAATACCTATTAGTCCAGGTCTACTCATATCTAGAGGTTCTGAGAGGTGGAAGAAAAAAATTTAAGTCTTAATCCTGGCCCTGACCATTCTTCAACATGAACCTATCTCCAACAAGAATTCCTAGTTCCAATCCAAACCTTATCCTAACCCCAACATTAGCCCTAACCCAAACTCCAGAGCCATCTTTAGTCCTAAATGAACCTAGGGTCTTGTGGAAGAAATGTTTTACTAATATATTTGTGTTTCGGCTTTGCTACTAAGTGCTAGACATGGAGTCAGGAGGAACCTCGATTCAAATCCCATTTCTGACACCTATTATTTACATGACCATGGGCACACAAACCAAGGCATTTTACCGATCTATCCATGCAGGTAAGACCAGATGGATAAAGAAAGCCTCTTCCCATGTGACCTTCTCTTTGGCTGCTTTCTCTTAGTTGGGCTCCACTGACATCATAGAATGACCTTCAGGAACAGCCTCCAGAATATTGGGTGGAACCTCTGTGGTAAACTTTGGAGAAGATATTAAGAGTCACATAGGATAGTTAGGCATGGATGAATTACAATCTTCATGGTTGCGAATGAATGAGAACATGGATCCACTTGAGTGTTTGAGGTTACAGGCAAGTAATTTCACCTGTCTGGGCCTCAGCTCTATAAAATAGGGATAATAATATCTGTAGCACTGACCTGATAGGGTTGTTGTGATGGTCAAATGAGAGAATGTACACAGAGAACATTGCCAGCCTTACACTACCACCCAAACATCAGCAGTTGTTAATATTATCTGTGTGGCTTTGGTAAAGACCCTTGGCCTTGATTCCTTCATGGTTAAATGAAGGAATTTGATTAGATTTCTCTAGTCCCTTTGAACTCTAAATCCTATGACTCTAAAGCAGATAAAAAATGTTGGCAACCAAGGAGAAGAAATGGTCACCCAAATCCAGCCACCAGCATGGGGTGGAGGGGAAATGAATAAAGTCTGAGTTCAGTAGAGCTCATAACCCAAGAAAATGGGCAGATCCTCAAGATCCTAGGAAATTTAGGGCCTGGAGTAGGAAGGGTGTAGTCATTTAGGTTAATCTCTGGCTCTCATAGCAAAGGATCCCTAGATAGTTTCCAGCAGAAGAGCTGGTACCTAGGAAAGTCAAAATGGTTTCACTGAGGCCAAAAGTCTAGGACATCCTTCTTAGATGTCTTCTCCAACATGCCCTCCATGCCTTGATCCATTCTTACACTGGGAGCAACTTCTGCTCTTTTCAATATCTTTAGCAGTCTTGGGATGTCCCTCTGCCTTGACTCACTGCAAAGGGGTTGGGGACACAGCAACCCTAAGACCAAAGGCCCAGAAAGGAAGGAATCTTCAGCTCCCTTAGCAAGTTGGAAGGCCAGGGGAAAAAAAAAAGCTAGGAATGCTATATAAAGAAAGACATAGCTTGGCTCTTGACTAGTCTGAATCCCCTAATAACCCAGGAGAACATGGACCTGGGGTCTGGGGAGAGGCTGATGCTTTCAAATTTCCCTTCCCAGTGAGGGAATCTCACACCTGTCCTAGGATGATTAGGGGCCAGGAGAGAGGGAGAGACAGGAGGTGAAAGGTGGAGAGTTGGCTATCAGAGCATAATCAGAAGGGAGTGAGACATTCATTGTAATCCATTTCCATCCACTGAGCCAATTTTCCTTGTGCTCATAAGAGAAATATTTCATAGACTGCTGCTATGGCATGTGGGGGTGGTGGTGGTAATGGAGACACCTCCAGAGTGGAGGGAGCTTTCCTCTCCTTTGGGCTCCAGGATTGGGCTGAGGGGGTGGGACTGGTGACTAAGAGGAGAATAACAGGAAAAAAAGGCCCCATGGCAGCAGCTCCAGGAAAACCCTAGTCAGCCTTACAGAGACCTGCGTCCTCTCCAACAGCTGGGTTTCCATCCCTCCTCTTCAGTTGTCCACAGCCCAGTTTTCGAAAGCAAACATGGGAGGAGAAGGAGATGACAATAGTGGATGAAAATAAGTCATCCGCATCCAGTTTCATGCTACAGCTTGGGCTCCAAACCAAAAGCTCAATGAACAGTGAATTATAAGTTGGCAAAGGACTGGAAACCATTTGATTTGAAAATTCAAACACTACAGACAAAATGGAGATGTAGGGGCTAGATATTGGGTACAGTTAGGTGGATTAGGGAATGGCTGAATGACTAGACCCAGAGAGTAGCAATGAGCAGACTGAAGTAGGTCTGGATGTCAGTCTCCAGTGAGGACCCTGTGGTTGAGTCTGTACTCAGCCAGCATCTTTATCAATAACCTGAAAGTATAAATGGCAAAGGACAAGATGCTCCTCCCAGGTTAAGCTCATCACCTCTAAGCTCATCACCTCTAATCTCATCCCCATGCTGGTAACTCCAGCCTTGACTGATGACACCACCGCCTTCAGCCTTTTCTCCCCTCTGATTGGAGGACTAGAGGATGGAATACGAAGCTCCTTCCAAAGCCTTCCTTTATAAAGGGCAGAAACTAAACTCTCAGTTCACCATCTGCTGCCCTGCCTGGTTTCAGCTCCACAAGCTGGGTGCCCTCTGGTGTCCCATCCTCACCCTCCTTGCCTCCTTTTTTGTGTTGTCTCCCTCTTTAGATTGTAAGCTTCTTGATGGCAAGGACTGTCTTTTTATTGATTGTATCCCCACTAGTTAGCACATTGCCTAATAAATGTTTATAGGATTAGATTGCCTAGATGGAATGTTTACTGAATTTAAGAAATGCGCAGAATCACAGAAGGAACTTCAGAGACCATCAGTCAAAATTGTACCTAAAAAGGGATCCCTTCTATACTAATTTTTGCTTGAAAACCTTCAATGAGGTTGTTTATTGTCATCACTACCAACGCTATCATCGTTATAAGGATAAACTTGCTATCTCCTGAGGCAACGCATTCAAATTTTTGGTCACTCTAAGTATGAAGTTAGGAAAGTTTTTCTTCTTACATCAAGCCTAGATTTACTTTTTTTTTAAATTACAATTTCCACCCATTACAAATTCAAATTACAAATTCCACCCATTGCCCTAATTTTTCCCTCTAGGGTCAAGTAGAACAGATCTATTGTTTCTGCATGACAACCCATAGAGCCGGAAAGGATAGCTAATATGTTGGGCGATAGAATAAGGATCCAAAAATGATTGTTGTCATTGAGCCATATCAGTCGCGTCTGACTCTTCATGACCCCATTTGAAGTTTTCTTGGCAAAGACACTAGAGTAGTTTGCTATTCGTTCTTCAGCTCATTTGACAGATGAGGAAACCGAGGCCAACAGGGTTAAGTGACTTGCCCAGGGTCGCCCAGCTAGGAAGTGTCTGAGGCCGGATTTGAATTCAGGAGGATGATTCTTCCTGATTCCCAGTCCAGTGCTGTACGCGTTGCACTACCTAGTTGCCTACCCTTGCCCAAGATACATCCAAAAATATATCAACCAGCTAAAATGATTAGTTCAGTCCAATGAAATGAAATTTAATAAAACAAATGGAAATTTCTACAACCAAGTTTTAAAACATTAATTGTACAGTTATAGGATAAGGGAGGGTTGTGGTGTAGACGTGGAAAGACACAGATCTGTGTGACAAAGATATGGCATTTTAGGGGTCGATGGCAGGACATGGCCCAAAACCAACTAGTTTTCATAAATAGAAGCATTCCATGAAGAGAGAGAGAGGTGATCGATAATCTCACTGTTCTCTGCCCTGATTGGACCGCATCTGGAGCGTGTTCGGTTATGGGTGCTGCCTTCTGGGAAGGATGTTTGACAGTTTGGAGCAGATCCAGAGAAAGGTGACCAGGATAGTTAGGGGACTGGAGGCCATGTTATATCATTGTTATTCATCCTTCATCCTTAAAGAGGACCAATGACATCACAAGGGTGATGTCTTGACTTGTACATGAATTGGATTTAGGAGGATCATTTGAAGAAACTAGGGATATTTGAGACGAGAAGACTTGCTCGACATGATTGCTGTTTTCAGGTACTGAAAGGCTGTTCTCTTCTCCTGGGTCTCAGGCAGTATAATTCAGGGTAATAAAGGAAAGTCTTAGGAAGGGAAATTTCATAGAATCATAGATTTAGAAATAGAAGAGACCTTATTAATTACCTAGTCCAACTGCCTTATTTTACAGATAAAGAAATTGAGGCACCAAAGTTAATAAGTAACTTGCTGGTTTCATGTCAATATAAACAAAGCCATTTTATCAGTCAGCTGTCCAGAGGAGCAATGAACTTCCCCACTCACCAGCTAGGGAGCTTCCCATCATCACAGGTCCTCTGCAAATCTCTTGTGCAGAGGGAGTATTCTACACTCAGTGCTGCCAAAGCCTCACTACTAACTTATGTCTTGACCCCTCACCACCAGGCTTCTGACCCTACTGAAACCCTACTGAAACTTAACTTCTAAATGTGAGGGTCTTTTCTGCACATCTGTAACAGTCTTCTAACTGGTCTCCCCACTTCTAGGTTATCTTGTCTTCATCCTCTATCAGGTTCCAAAATAGTCTTCCTACTCTATGGGTCTGGTTATGTGACTCCCTTCCTCAAAAATCTTCAGTGACTCTTGATTCCGCATTTGATAAAACAGCAGAGGGGTGGGGGACTATGGGTATAGAATAGTGCATATACTATTACTTGATTGGTTTTGTATAATTTGTTGTTGTTGTTTCGAGGGCTCATTTGGGTTGTTTGTGGAGGGATATATCTGGAAGTGACTATGATGTAAAAAACAAAAGGAATCAATAATATATATATATATATTTTAAAAAGAAAATTCAGATTCCTTACCCAGCATATAAAGCCCTCTACAATCTGTCTCCCACCACCTTTCTAACTTCATTTCAAAACATTCTTTCTAAGTTTCAGCCAAACTGGGCTAGTGGCTGTTCTCCAAACTTGATGTGCCTTCTTCTGCCTCCGTGCATTTCCATAGGTAGCCTCCAGGCCTGAAATTTATTCTCTTTTCAACTTTGTGACAGAATTCTTATATTCTTCAAAACCCAGCCCCAGGTGTCCCCCTCTTTTTGAAACTTTCCTTGATCCTCTCTTCAAATACCTGGTATTTCTTTATCTCCTGGGGCTGCTTCAGTTTTGTCTCTAGTATATAGCTGAGGGCAGCAATAGGAACATAAGGTGTGTTTGTCGGATTGATTTAGATCAGTGTTGGGAGAAGGGATGCTTTTTTTAGATGTAGTTTGGCCCAAATGACCTCTGAGCTGCTTCCTTGGATCTGACATTTTAGAATTCTAAGATTCTAATTCATATGAATTCACTCAAATTCCATGGGTGACTCTTTTACCCAGAGCTGTTATTATTCAGTCCTTTCAGTCATGTCCTACTCTTCATGACCCCATTTGGGGTTTTCTTGACAAAGATACTGGAATGGTTTGCTATTTCCCTTTCCAGCTCATTTTTTTTAACAGATGAGGAACTGAGGCAAAGAGGGTTAAGTGACTTGCCCAGGGTCACACAACTAGTGTCTGAGGCAAGATTTGAAGTCAGGAAGAGAAATCTTCCTGATTCCAAGCCCAGTTCTCTGTCTACTGCATCACCTAGTTGCCCACATCAATTCACTGGTCATTAGACAGATTTCAAATAACTATAAACTTAATGATCATAGATAGTCCAAAAACTGATGCTTGACACCTGGCCTTATTTCACCACTCCTCCACTACCACCCCACTGAGAATAGAAGCAGCCTATATAGGATCAAAGGCCATTTCAAAGTTTTTGTTTGCTTTGTGGATTGACCTCACCAAATAATTAATATCTTAGTGTCCATACTACTAGTAGTGACCTTCTCTGTCCCTAGTTGGGTTGGACTTGGACAGCAAGTTCAGTGTTGACCATACTTTGAGCATGGTAGAGCTTGCCAGATTTAAACTCTGATGGCCTTTGAAAACCATGGTTACTTCTGTGTTACAGTGAGGCGGCAGATTAGGGTTTGGAGAGGAAATTCTGCTGTTTGGGGGTGGGGCGGGGGTGTGGAAAGCTTCTGGGTGGCAGCGGTGGGAGGGGCTGCTGCTTCTTTAATAGGTAGTTTAATCAGTGTCTGGAAGCTTTGGAAGATAGATGGTAATAACATTTACTATTACTTTTAACTCTAAGAAAGGCTTCTCAAATCCTAGGTGAACTGGGAGTACCACTAATGGATTCATTGTTTAATACTGCTTCACTGCTTAGCCAGGGGTCCATCTCCAGTCATCCTGATTTATATCTTGCCACTGGACCCAAATGGCTCTGGAGGAGAGAGTGAGGCTGGTGACCTTGCACAGCCCTGTCTCACTTAAATCCAATTCACTTGCATGTCATGGCATCACCTTCCTGATACCATGGTCCTCTTCAAGAAGGAAGGACAAATGACAACAATGACCAGTGCTGTGGAATATAAGAGAAGAAAATGGGCCCAACCTTTGAGCGTTTACAGCCAAGTCTGGAAGCTTCTGAAAACAGAATCTCATAAAGTGAGGAATCTATAGCTGATCTCCCTCCCTTGCCCCCTTAGAGCACTTGGGTTCCATTTGTCCAGTTTTCATTTGCTATCCCATTTTATGTAGTTCACATGTTATTTCATATGTGTGTAATGGTAATTTAAATTTGAAGATCCTTCCCACCCATTAATAGGCCCATGTGACCTGCTTATGTCACAGGAAGCCTAAGTCACATTGGTGGGAGGAGCTTGCTGAATGAGAGGAACAGGAAAGGGTGGAGCAGGAAATGCTCAGAGAGGTTAGAACTGAGGGAGAGAGCAGATGTGTGCTAGCTATGCTGTGAGTGATTGTTGGTGGCAAGGCCCCAACAGGGGGCAGGAAGGTTGTGAGATGGCTTGGCTCCCTGCTGCGATGTTGTGTTTTAGGTTCTTTGCTGTTATTATAAAGTAGACTTACTGGTTCTAGAATTTGCTTGCTGCTTGGATGGGTTGGACTTATTGGTTTGGGGATCTGGTTCTCTGGTGTCTGAATAAATGGTTTACTTCTACCTTCTATATGGAAGTCTTACATTTTGCAATACAGAAAGACATAGGCATTTTTACAATTATCTATATTGTGATTATTGCCTTGCTAATACAATGTGCCATCTTCCTAAGTAGAACGGGCCTATTTTGGATGCTGGGTGTCCTCCCTGTTCCCATGCAGTGTGTTCAGGGCATGGTGGGACAAGGGGGCAGTTATGGTGGGTGCACAAACATCAGGGCTGGAATTTGAGGCTCTGGAGGTAAATCTCAGTATTGCTACCCACCAGTTGAGTCATCTTGGTCAAGTTATTTCTCCGTTCTGGGCTTCTGCAAAATGGAGGGGGTTGGAGGATTTCTCTTAAGGTTTCTCCCAACTCCAAATCCTATGATATACCAGGCACCCAGTCCTAGACTAGCATAACCCTCTCACCAAGGCCCCAAAGATCTCAAAGGTATTTATTTTTTAGGAGTCATTTCACTTGACCTCAAGCACTGACTTCTACAGAAATATGGGAGAAATTGTTCCACTTAATAGCACCTGATCTTTGAAGCAGATTGGCCACAACCAATTAATCAACAAGCATTTGTTAATCTCTCAGTATGTGCCTGGCACAGTACTATGTACTGGAGATAATTTTTTTTAAATGAAAATAGTACCTGCCCTCAGGGATCTTCTATTCTAATGAGGAAGGTGTTATGAAAAGAATTTTTCAAAAAATTGTATATTCTGCAACAGATACCTTACCTAAATTCTCAAAGAAAATAGAATCTGAGATTTTAAAGCTGGAAGAGACCTTCTTAGAGGCCACCAGGTCCAAACCTCTTGTTTTACGGATGAGGAAACTGAGGCAAAAGAGAGATTAAATCACTTGCCCAGGCTCACACAGCTAGTACATGTCTGGTTCCCTCTCCTCTACTCCATACTGAGATGACCATTTCTCAACGTTTGTTAGAATCCTAGTGTAAAAAGTAGCAGGCTGTAGACCTGGAAGAAATCTTAGAAATCATCTAGTTTACTTCTCTCATTTTGCAGAAGAGAAAACTAAGGCCCAGTGAGGAGAAATGTCTCGCTCATGGCTATATAGCCAGGGTATAGCACAGCAAGGGTTTGGACTCTCTTTTAATTCTAAATCCATAGAGTGGCCCTACCCTGCCACTCCAGCTTTTGGACTGAATCATGTCTCTTTCCCTACAGGGCTCTTTCCTTGGGAGTGGCCAAGCAGAAGGAGGCCCTTGGGGGAGTAAGAGGACCCTAGGCTTAACTCGTCCATACCTGTACAGGCAAATCATTTCCTTCTCTGGGCTTCAGTTTCCTCTATAAAATGATAATAATATGTGTGCTCCCTATCACATGAGGTTGTGAGGAAGAAAGAGCTGTGAACATCTGTAGAAGCGCAGGCTGTGATTATTTTTATAGGGGGAGTGTCTTTGTGTTACTTTTATGGAGAGGCTCACTCCCTTCCTTCATAGGAATATAGATTTATAGCTGGGAGGGACCTCCTGTTGTACACCCCTTCATTTTGCGGAGGAGGAGACAGGAAATTGATTCTAAGGGAGCTAAAATGACAACATTAGATCATACGGGCAGTTAGTAGTAGGGCCAGGATTGGAGCCCAAGCCCTCTGACTCCAGATGGAAGGCTCCTTCCACATGGCTGCTCATTCAGCAGCAGAACATATATACACATACACACATATACAATAGTACATATGTGTATGTATACATACATATATTTATATACACAAACATTCATACATACACATACACACATGTATAAATGTTGTTCAGTCATTTGAGTTGTGTCTGACTCTTTGTGACCCCATTTGGAGTTTTCTTGGCAAAGACACTGGAATGGTTTGCCATTTCCTTCTCCAGCTCATTTTACAGTTGAGGAAACTGAGGCAAAGAGGGTTCAATGACTTGCCCCAGGGTCACACAGCTAGTAAGTGTCTGAGACTAGATGTGAACTCAGGTCTTCCCGATTCCAGGCCCACTACCTACTGTACCATCCAGCTGCCTTAATTATATCAGCCCAGCCAAACTGTCTTTTCAAGACCTCTCACAAAAAGGTACAGTATCTTTCTCCAAAGGACCAACTCGATTCGGAAAATTGAATTAGCTCTTTGGACATGTATTTCTTGTTGTTGTTCAGTCATTTTCATCATGTCTGACTCTTCCTGACACTATTTAGGGTTTTCTTGGCAAGAATACAAGAGTAGTTTGCCATTTCCTTCTCCAGCTCATTTTATAGATAAGGAGACTGAGGCAAACAGGGTTAAGTGGTTTGCCCAAGGTCACACAGCTAGTAAGTGTCTGAGGCCAGATTTGCCCTTGGGAAGATGAGTCTTCCTGACTCTGAGTCCAGCATTCTCTCCACTACACCACTTACTGTTTGCAGGTGTATCAGTAAGGCAAGATTCATCACATAGATGGTGACCATGAATATGCCTGTATAGGTCAGAATCGCAAGGTATAAGAACTCTCTGTATAGAAGGCAGAAGAAGTAAAACATTTATTCAACCAGAGGATCAAATCCCAAAACCAATAATTCTGCTAAAAAGCATCAGAGCTAGACTAGGCCCTATTGTATTCCACCTGGAACCATACTTAGTTGTGTTCATCATATTCCCTACCCAACAAGTTCCACAGATTGGAATCTTAATGCAGTTTATATAGAACACTGGACTGAAAGCCACCTCTGGGCTTGGCTGTGTACAAGGCACATGTTCTTGAGCAAATGACTTCAGTTTCCTATTCCTAATTTTCTTTAAGGTCTTTTCCAGCTCAAAAATTCTGTGATCCTGCTTTCGAATGGTCTGATCATCCAAGAAGAAGGGCTGGGTCCTGTCTTATCTTTGTATGCTTAGTGTCTCACCCAGGGTTTGGCACAGAGTTAAGTACTTAATATTTATTGAATATGAGTTAATCAACAAATAATTATCCTACTTCTCTCCTTTCCTGTCCTTTGGTTTTTCTTAATCATTTTTCTCTTTGACAATGCTTTGGGGCAAAATGTGTGGCAAAAGGAGAAGACACTTTGATTTTTCTTCATTTCAGTTACCTGAAGATCTGGTACCTGTCATATATAATAGGCACTTTGTAGAAAGTTGTTGAATGAATGAAATCCAGAATTTTTCCCACTGGATTATACTGGAAGAAGAACCAGGGAGCCAGGGAGGTGTGGCAAATAAGCCACAAATAAAGGATACCTTTGGAATAATGGGCCACAGGTATATCCCACTGCAGAGATGAGGCAGATGCCCAAGTAAGCAAAGGAGGCTTTACTCATTTTCATGGGCTGCCTGGAAGGAAGAGGATGAGGAAGAGGAAGGATGAGGAAGAGGATGAATGGAGTGACTGCCAGGGGTAAGGTTTTGATTCCAGCCACAGAGCAAGCTATGATGTCAGTAGGAGTGGGCCCAGGCTCTTGCTTGCCTGCTGGGTGCAGCCTTTGTTGTCCTTGGCACCAAATGCAGGTGACATCTTATGGTCGTTAAGTCTCATTCTTTCCTTCTTCCTGACGGCTTCTATCCAGCCCAGGCTGACTGCAGGGCCGGAAGTGAATTCCTCTGCTGGTCAGATCCAGATCGTTTGTCTCTAAAGGATGGCCAAGAAGCAGGGAGGAATGTGCCCGGTGAGGCCCTTTGGGTCACCCCAAGTCCTGTCTGTGCCTTGTTATTATTCTCATCCCTCTTCCGTTTCTGTTCCCCAGAAGCTGGCCTGTGGCAACTCTGCACCAGGCAACAGGGACCACCCAGGACAGGAATTCCAGGTCAGGAGTTGTGTCCGGCTCTGGGGAGGAGAGCAGGAAGGCCGTTCATTGGAGAACAGAGAAGTGCCAGGGATGGGGCCATGAGGGTGGGGCGAAGTGTGAATGTGTTAGTAGGGGGTTTAAAACCAGGCCTGGCTGAAAAATGTGCTCCCTAGTGGCAGTCTGATGAGGTGGAAAGGAGAGATGAGCACTGGGTGTGAATCCTGGCCCTGATGTTTCTTTGCTGAGTGGTGATGGACAAGCTGCTTCCACGCTCTAAAATGAGAAGGTACTCACACTCCTCACCACCCAGGGTTGTTTTAAGGTCACTTTGTAGGTTTTCAGGCATTATAGAAACATGACTGTTAGGTCCATGTCAGATAGTCAGGACCACAAAAGGAGGTGGGAGACTGTGTGGACTCCAGATGGCCCAGGAAAAGGGCAATTTAGACAGGGACCAAGAAAAAAAAAACAAACAAACCTTAAACACCCGAAGGACTCCCTTCTGCGTAACCTTAGGCTAGATCTGTAGACTTTGAGGCTTGCTTATCTAGCACTGGTTTCTTTTCTTTCTGTCAAAGTGCTCTCCCTCTCCCCTCAATGTATCTGCTACTGACCACCTTGTCCTTCTGCCTCCATGGTCCCCAACCTCTCTGGGTAAAGGAGGGAAATGGGCTTCGTTATCTGTTCTCCAAGATTAAGATTCCTGTCTTATTTATTCATTCATGTTCACTGACCTTGCTCTTGGGGGTGGAGACTGGGGATAAGTAGTTAGATGGCCAATTAGGTAGGAATGAATACCCAATTAGGTAGGTCAGAATACCTACAACTCATCCTGTGATCAGAAGGCTTTCTCAATGGCTAAAAGTGAGCTCAGGATTATAAACCAAGGATTGAGTTTGGTCCATAATAGCCAGGCAGCCAAATCCCAAACCAGCAGAAAAGACAGAGAAGAAAGTCATCATTCCCTTTTGGGAGCTACAAGCTAGCTTTGGGCTTCTGGCCTAGAGATGATCATGGGACCATACTGGAACTTTAGTTATAAATTAGATTAACTATCAAGGTTATTCTGGAGAGACTCTTGTATATATATGCTCTCTATGGCCCACAATCTTTTTCTTATAGTCTCTGTATATGACTCTTCCCTTGTGAATAAATCCTAGGAAATATACTCTTATGATCTGGATCATGTAATAGCAGAAGGAAGAAAGAGAAAGGCAAATGCATGGGAGAATCAGTCAATAAGGAACAGTGGCCACAGTAGAAGGAAGATTAGCCTTAAGTAGTGAGGAATTGGTAAGGGATAGGAGTAAAAATCTCTGGAACTAGGGAGCTAAGCAAGCTTGAGGATCAGGAAGGGTCAGGAATTTCAGGACCTCTTGTGGGGAAACAGAAAAAAGAAAGTTTGGGCCCAAGGGTGAGACATCTTGGAACATCTCTAAGAAGGGGTTGGTGGCTAACGAGGCCCAGGGAAGACTCCTTTCCAGAGCTGCTAGAAAGCAAGGCAGGATTTTGAGCCCAAAAGACCTGGATTCAAATTCTACTTTTAACACTGATTGTGTTGACTTCTCAGAGCCTCAGTTTTATCACCTATAAAATGGGGCTGATAATTATAACGAAAGTGCCTCACAGGGTCAGTGTGAAATTGATGTATTCAACATTCTTTGTAAACCTTAAGGCCCCACGTAAATGCCAGAGACTATCATACATCCAATTTCATTCATTTAAGAGTCCAGACCCCAGATGATGTTGGCCTTCTGTTCCCACTGCTACCACTCCATCTTTACTGCTACCATACCATGAGCCATCTGGTATTTGCTGCCTCCTCTTGGCTCTGCTGAGATCAAAGACCTCCTCTGTGGGGCCCAGAGACCTGGTAGAGATCCACCCGGGGACAGACCTGTTGACTATCCATTCTGCCTCACCTTCAGCCCTCCCAAGACCAAGCTGATCACAAGGAATATCCTTCAATAAATCTCTTTAGGATGTTAAGGGGTGTGTGTAACTGTGTATGTGGCCTATCTCTTTACTCTCAGAGTGTGGTAGTTCGTTTATCACAAAACCACTAATTTAGGGAACAACTGCTATGAGAAGTATTATGGACAGGAAAAGCTAGTAGACAAATAAAGCATTTATTAGGCAATTACTCTGTCCCAGCAACTATGCTCAAGGGCTAAAAATACATATAAGAGCGAACAAGATGGTCCTTGTACCCAAGGACTATATTTCTAATGGGGAGAAATTACATGTAAAGGAGTTCTGGAAAGGGAGGAAAGGGAACCTACATCAGTTTTTTTCCTGTGGTCCCCAAAGTAATTCTAACTCATTTGGCAAGAAGAATGAGGTGCTGAAACATAATGTAAACCTAAATTATTCACATTTTTAAGAGAAAAAAGAAACTCATAAAAACAAAATAATAATAATTCATAGCTTCCCACCCCTCTCTGATATAAATCTACCTCTTTCCTCTGTGCTTACAAACCTTGTTGGAGGCTGGTTTTATACAGTCTAGCCCTGTGATTTCATTGGTGTAGGGAATTCTCAATGAAGAAAGTCCTCTGTCAACGCAGTCCTCTGGCAACTGTTTTACAACTTACAGTCTTATAGAATTGCCTAGGGTATTGAGAGTGTAAGTGACTTACCCAGGGTCATACAGGCAGTGTATGTCAGAAGTGAGACATGAATGGAGGTCTTCCTGCCTCCAAGGCCAGTTCCCTATCCCACACACTGCTACTCATTTAAAAAAATCTAACTATGGTCTAATTCTGCTCTCTTCTCTTTGCATCATTCCACATAAAGCCGTAATTTGTAGTGAGGCAATGGTATCCCGTTGCATTGACATACTATAATTTATTTTGCCTTTCTCCAGTGGATGGGGAGTGTCTGAGGCTGGGTTTGAACTCTGGTCTTCCTGAGGCTGGGCCCAGTGCTCTCTGGAGCCACCTAGAGTATGAGGAAAGGAGAGTATTAATAGAGCCTTGGAGAGAGCCCTGACAGATAAGACAGTAAGCACACAACTTCCAGGCAGAGCCAAGGCATAGATGGCTTTTGGGTTTTGTTTTATTTTTTCCACTACACCATACTGCCTCCTCATGGCAGGATCTGGGTAGATCCAGGTTTCTGTTAAGGAAGAAAGAACACATGAGACAAAAGTTCAGAATAAGGGCAATTTCTCTCTTTTAGCCTTGGGAGTCCAAAGATTATAGAGGAAGGAAGGGTTAGTGAAGAATATATACACTAGGGTGGTATTTCCTATTTCTATTGTCAACACCGAACAGAAACTCTCAAAAACATCTGTATGGTCTGTGGCAACAATCTACTAAATTTTTATCTAGTTCAGTAGTCTCCAAAGTGATCTTCAAAGTGAGGTTATCCACAGGCATGTGGGATGAAAATGGAATTTGTTTCTATTTATTTTATCTAAAAACCACTTTACTAATGTTTACTATATGGATTAGTATGAGTGCCTATGATTGGTCTATATATGGGATAAAAGATATCCTGGAGGAGAGGGGTTGGCATTTCGCAATGTGAAGGGGGATGATAAGTGGCAACCTGACTCATTTGCTCATCTTCAGCATATGATATATTCAGTTTTAATTGGATTTATGAATTATTCTTTTATCTAGGCTTAACTACAATAACCTTCATAAAATGGACAAGTCATTTAAAGAAATTCCAGCAAAGAAAAGATTCAAGATAATACTATGCCTCAAGCACAATCTATTGGCAAAGCTGGCCCCTGTCCAACTTAGTATGGGTTCTTAGTATGGGTCACAAGAACCTATCACAAGGCAACAAGACAATTTAAAATAGTCACCTAAATATCTTCAAAAAGATCAAGAATATTACTGGACATATGGAATTATATACAATACTATTATCAAAGAACTTCACCCTAAGTGTATATTGTGCCTTGAGATCCTACCTAATGATTGAAGTCATCCCAATTAGTAAGACACTTAGAAACCAAGTATTTATTGCCCAAAATGATGTCACCTATGAAAACTGATTCTGGTATACTTTAAAAACATGAAAACAGAATTTTAAAATGTTACAAAAGAAGAATTTCATTGGATTTTGAAACCGTTTGCTAAAAATGTAAAAATGCAACTTTCTGATTAGTTGCAAAAACAAACTAATTGACATGAGATGATGGAAATTTACTTGTTAAACTGCAACAAAAATCTTTGCATAATTGGTGGATGGGACTGAAAAACTAATGTCATCATTTATTTGGTGCAGCCAATAATGAACTTCTCCCATTTGGATCAATGCATCTTTGTGAGGTCTCTTTTTCGGCCACAACAGCCATTAAAACCAAGTTTAAAAATAAACTGAACTTAGAATCAGACCTTCAAATTGTTCTCTCACAAGGTGAAGAACTAAGATTTTCAAAAATTATGAAACATATTCAATCACATTGTTCTAACTAAAAGTATTATTAATAATACTTAATAAAAACATTCGTACTGTAATAAAGTCCATACTTTTTTGTGTTTTTTGTTTTTGTTTTTGTTTTTTGGCAGGGCAATTGGGGTTAAGTGACTTGCCCAAGGTCATACAGCTAGTACAGTCAGTATACCGGTCCTGTCTCCAGGGCCGGTGCTCTACTCACTGCACCACCTAGCTGCCCCACTAAAGTCCATATTTTAAAAATACTTCATCTCATACTTTTTAATTTCTATTTTTGTGTTTTACAATGCACATATTAGTGCAATAGTTATAGGATTATAGATCTAGAGA
>CM053624.1:309000873-309044466 GCA_028646595.1 Phalanger gymnotis
CTTGGGGCGGGCAAACTTGACTTGGATTCCAGGAAAAATTTTTGAATATGTTTTAAAAGCAATGGCTGATGAATATCCAGAAAAAGTGTTGATCACAATGGCTTTCTCAAGCACCAGCCGATCTTGTTTGACCTGGCCTGAGGAGCTCATCAAGGAGAGATCAAGGAACCATGATATATAAAGTTTACCAAGATTTTAGCGTAACATTTAGTAAAGGATTTGATGTTGTTCTTATTAAAAAGAAGTATAAATATGGGCTAAATGACAGTCCAGCTATGTGGTTTCCTATTGGTTGAATGGCTAGAACAGTAGTTTGATATGGAAGTCTGCAGTAGAGTACCCCAAGGATCTATCCTGTGTATTTTAGTATTTTAAAAATTACTGATTTGGATAAAAGCTTAGATGGCCTGTTTCTTAAATTTTCTAGTGACACAAAGTTGAGAAGGCCCTCTTACATGTTAAATGAATGTATCAGGATTATGGATTGGGGCAGCTAGGTGGAACAGTGGATAGAGTGCTGAGTCTAGAGTCAGAAAGACTCATCTTCCTGAGTTCAAATCTGGCCTCAGACATTTACTAGCTATGTGTCTTTGGGCAGGTCATTTAACCCTGTTTGCCTCAGTTTTCTCATCTGTAAAATGAGCTGAAGAAGAAAATGGCAAACCACTCCAGTATCTCTGCCAACAAAACCACACGGGGTCACAAAGAGTCGGACATGACTGAAACAACTGAACAACAACGAATCAGGATTTAAAAAAAAATCTAAAGCTATAATATTGGACTAATCTAAGATTTTAACATTCAAATGTAAGGTTTTGCACCTGGGCTAAAAAAATCCATCTCATAGGTACAAGATTGGGGCATAACCATTCATCTGGGGTGGGGAATGTGAACGTTGTCTTCAAATATCTGAAGGATTGTCGTGTCAAGAAAGACTTGCTCTTCTTAGCCCCAGTGGGGGAAAAGTAGGAGCAATGGGTAGAATTTTACAGAGGCAGATTTCAGCTCAATTAAGGAAATGCTACCTGACTTTGAGAGCTTTACAGAAGTGAAATGGATCGCATTTCACTAGAGACCTTCAAGCAAAAGCTGCATAGCCAGCTGGATTTATTGTAGAGGGGGATAGTTCTGGTATTATATTGGAGTCAAATCATCTTTGGAGTCCTCTGAGGTCCCTTCCAGCTGTGAGCTTTTGTGATTCTGTGACTTGGGGTCCCAAGACCTGGCCAGTTGTGTGACCCCGAGTCACTCTGAGCCTCACTTTATTCATCTGTAACATAGAGATAACATACCATGTGACTCAGACTAGTTGTAAAGAAAATACTTTGTAAAGCTTAGAGTGCTATGTAGATGTGAGTTGGGCCAGGCTGACCTGAGAAAGGGAACTTCCTATTGGAGATGGAGCCTCCTACAATGACTAGGAGTTTAGGGACAGAGAAGGTGCAAAGAGGGCCTTTGAGGCAAGAATTATGGGGCATAGGGTGGTTAACTTGTCTAGACTGGAGGGTGCCTTGGAGGAGGGGATATAATCTAGAACTGCAGAATGTCAGGACTTAGAAGGAACTTTATTATCTGGATGTGGGGAAATGGAGACCCAGAGAGAAGATTTTTCAAAGGTCACTGAGCCAGTTGTTGGGTTCTTCTCTGGGTTTTAGGAAGGACATTAATAAGCTATGGAGTATGTAGAGGCACACACCCATGATGGCTAAGGCCTTAAGATTACAACAGAGGAGGATCAGTTGAGGGAATTGGTCATTTTAGTCTAGAAGACTTGGTAGAGGGGCTGGAGGTGGGCAGGAGGATAGTTTCCCTCAGGTATTCGAAGGGCTGTCACATGGAAGAAGGGGAACAGACTTGTTCTGCTTGGTCCAGAGTACCAGAGATACTCAATGTAAGCAAAGACTTCCTGACCGATAGTGGTGGCCCAGAGTAGAAGGGGCAGGCTGTAGGCTTCCCTGCCTTGGAGGCCTTTAAGCAAAGGCTGGATGACCGCTTGTTGGGGATATCATGGAATGACTTGTTTAGAACCAGATAGCTGCTGCCAGTCCCTTCTGACTACTGTTAGTCTAGGTTGCAACCAAGTGGCAGGCTCTTCAGGCATTCTGGGCACTAGTGCCACCCAGTGGCAGATCCAGAGTCTGGCCTCCGTGCTGCTTGTTGTACTTACTGCTTTGGACTATTTGGCCTTGTGTTTTGGTTTCATCCATTTAGAGCTGCGGCCTGAGGCCATACTGCTTGTAAGAGTCAGAGTGTGGGCTGGAACCCTGTTCTTCTGACAGCAAGTCCAGTGCATTTCCCACCACATTATGCATCCTCCCCTAAAATTATCAGTGGCCCGAGGCAGCAAGCTGAGAAGAGAACACTCACTGGGAATTGTGGCATGAAGCATAATAACTACTTACTAGTCTGTGCCATAATAATAATAATAACAGTGATAATCATGGTGATGGCCATGATAGCGATAATGGTGGTAATTTTATATAGCATTAGATTTCACATTTGCAAAGTGCTTTACAAAAATTATCTCATTTGATCCTCACAACAATCCTGGGAGGTGGGTGCTTGTTATTATCTCTATTTTACAGGTGAGGAAACAGACATGTAGTGGTTAAGTGACTTGCCCATGGCCCCACAGCTAAGTGTCTAAGATTGGATTTGAAATCAAATATTCCTGACTCAAGTCCACTGCTCTGCCCACTGTACCACCCAGCTACCTCAATTTCATAACTCTTTACTAGGTGCACTTTGTGGGAGGAAATCCTTTTTGAATTTGTCAAAAATCCAGTAGAGAGAAAGCTAAAATATTATGACATCATCATCATCATTGTCATCATCATCATATCTCCAATTTCTTTAGCACCTGACAGTATACACTATATTTTCTTTTAGAAACCCCTAAAAAGGAGGTAGTACAAGGATTATTATGTTCCTTACAAATGAGGAAACTGAAGCAAAGTAATAATAACCAATAACCAGCATTTATATAACCCATTACAGTTTATGAACTGTTTTACGTGCCTTGTCTCACAACATCACTGTGAGGCAAATAGTGCAAGTTTCACTGTCCCTGATTACAGAGAAAGAAACTCAGGCCTGGAAAGATTTAGAGGGTTTGTCCAAAGTTACACAACTCAGCCCTTACACTTTGAGAGTCTTGGATTTGCCCAATGGGTTCTCTCTCCTCTGATGTAGTCCCTGTAACCCTACGTGCATTATTAATAGATTGTTCGTCAGGACCTGCCATGGTCAAAAAATTCATCCTTGCTGGATAATCCTCTAGTGATATCCCCCTCCACATGTAGCCAGGACAGTTCTTGGATGAGCAAGGCACAGTTTACTATCAGGCCTGTGCTGAAAGCAGTTTCAGCATGGTAGGACTTGCCGGAACTTGCATTCCCCTGGAATCACCTCTGAGAGCCCAGGGTCACCTCCACAACCCAATGAGACATCAGAAGAGGAGACCTGTGAACCTTTGCTGCATAAAATACCTTAGTAGGGGCAGCTAAGTGGCGCAGTAAGTAGAGTACCGGCCCTGGAGTCAGGAGGACCTGAGTTCAAATGCGGCCTCAGACACTTGACACATATGCTAGCTGTGTGACCTTGGGCAAGTCACTTAATCCCAATTGCCCTGCCAAAAATAAAATAAAATAAAATAATATAGTGACAGCACAAAGGGCTAGAGATGCATTTAGCCCATGAGATTTCATTGTTCAAAGGAAGAAAGAGTAAAGGGCTCCTGCATAAAGCCCATGGGAGAGCTGTAAGGTGATCAGAAAGTCCCAGGATGAGGCCTTGGAAGCTGGAAGCAGTAGAAACAGAAGGATAGCCTAGGCATCCAGGAGTTCATGGGTCCTTCACCTTCTGTCATGAAACCTAGTATAGAGTCCTGAAGACACAGCCCTCTGAACCTCCCAACCAGTCAAAGGTAAAGGCTCTCTTGATCCAGTGATGAATGTAAAGTATATATAGCAGTTTCGCTTTGATTCAGGCTGTAGAGCCCTGTCTGTTGGTCTTTATTTCTCTTCTCTGTATTTCCTCTGTTTATATTTTATGTAATTAAAGAAGATCTTTGATCCCTGAAACAGCTATCTTTTCTAGTAAAGCAGATCAAAGAACCTGCACTAGCAGCCATTCTGGGTATGCCAGTGTGGTTGCCTTTATAATAGTGACCCTGAAATACAAACTCAAGTCTAGAAAAACCTATAAAAATAAATTTATTTGGGCACCTAGAATGGATTATATGACAATGTTGTATTAATATCCTAATGGGGGAGAAGAAACAAGTGCCCCTCAGAGCCTTACTATTTTCAAAAGATATCAAGAAAATTAAAATATGAAAAACAGAGGACTTGGAGATAGATTTGTTCTGTTCTGAAGAGTAGAAAGAAAAGGGAGAATAAAAGAAATATGTTAGTGTCGAAAGGAGGAAGAAGAGGATGGAACTTGCAATTCCTCATACTTGGAGTACATGAGAAGATTGTATATGTACAAACATAGAGGAGGAAGGGTCTGGGGACAAGTTTAGAAAGAAGCACAGATAGGATAGTTTTGAATATAATATGTGGAATTTATATACTGTTTTTTGAAAGAGCAAGTGGTATGAAATGGAAATTTATGGTTTTATATATAGTCCCCTTGTATTCTTTTGTGTATATGGAAATATTCTTTTTTCATTGAGTTCTGAATTTAATATTTTATTTTTCCCCAGTTACATGTAAAAACAATTCATAACATTCATTTTTAAAAACTTTTGAGTTCTAAATTCTCTCTCTCCCATTTTCCCTCCTTTCCTTAATGAGAAGGCAAGCAATTTGATATAGGTTGTACATGTGCAATTATACAAAACCTATTTCTATATTAGTCATGTTGTGAAAAAAACACATTGAAAAACAACTCAACTCCAACAAGAATAGTAAAGAAAGTAAAAAAAAAGTATGCTTAGATCTGCATTCAGACTCTATCAATTCTTCCTCTGGAGATGGATAGCATTTTCCATCATAAGTCTTTCAGAATTGTCTCGGATCATTGTGTTGCTGAGAATAGCTAAGTCATTCACAGTTGATCATCTTACAGTATTGCTATTATGGCATATATGTTGTTCATTTCGCTTTGCATCAGTTTGTGTAAGTCTTTCTAGGTTTTTTTGAGAGCATCCTGCTCATCATTTCTTAGAGCACAAGAGTATTCCATCCCAATCCTATACTATAACTTGTTCAACCATTCCCCAATTGATGGACATCTCCTTAATTTCCAATTCTTTGCCACCACAAAAAGAGTTGCTACAAATATTTTTTGAACATATAGGACCTTTTTCTTTTTTCTTTGTTTTTAATCTCTTTGGGATACAGACCTACTAGTGGTATTGCTTAGTCAAAGGATATGCATGATTTTATATCCCTTTGGGCATAGTTCCAAATTGCTCCCCAGAATAATTGAATCTGTATAAAACATCACCAACAGTGCATTAGTGTTTCAATTTTCCCATATCCCCTCCAATATTTGTCATTTTTCTTTTCTGTCATATTAGCCAATCTGATAGGAGTGGGTTGGTGGTTGTATTTCTCAAATCAATGATGATTTAAAGCATTTTTTCATATAACCATAGAGAGCTTTGATTTCTTCATCTGAAAACTGCCTGTTCATATATCCTTTGGCCATTTATCGATTGAGGAATGGCCCTTATTTCTATAAATTTGATTCAGTTCTCTCTATATATTTGAGAAATGAAGTCTTTATCAGAGAAATGATGTAAATTTTTTTTCATGGTTATGATTACTAACTACATATGTCCCTCCATCCCATTTTCCCTTGTTTATCCTGGTCTCACTCTCTCCCTTCACCCTGTCCCTTCTCAAAAGGGTTCTACTTCTGACTCTTACCTCCCTCTATCTATTAGCCCTGTATGCCCCACCCCAACCTTATCTCCTTCCTTTTCTACTTTCCCATATGTAAGATAGATTTCTATACCCAACTGAGTGTATGTTATTCCCTCTTTAAGACAATTCTGATGAAAGTAAGGTTCACACATTCTTCCCCACATCCTCCATGTTGTCCTCCACTGTAAAAGCCCTTTCATGCCTCTTTTATGTCAGATAATTTACCCCATTCTACCTCTCTCTTTTCCCTTCTCCCAGCACATTCGTCTTTCTCACTCCTTAATTTTATTTTTTTGAAAGAATCATCTCATCATATTCAACTCCCACCCATGCCCTGTATGTATGTATATTCCTGTTAATTGCCCTAATGATGAAAAGGTTTTTAGGAGTTATAAGTATCACTTTCCCATATAGGAATGTAAATAGTTTAACCTTTTTGAATTCCCATGATTCTCTTTTCTGTTTACTTTTTTATAATTGTATTTTAAAGTCATATTTTCTATTCAGTTCTGGTCTTTTCATCAGGAATGCTCGAAAGTCTTTTATTTAATTGAATATCCATTTTTCCCCCTGAAGGATTATACTCAGTTTCACTGGGCAGGTGATTCTTTGTTGTAATCCTACCTCTTTTGCCTTCCAGCATATCATATTCCAAGCCCTCTTATCTTTAATGTAGAAACTGCTAAATCTTGTATTATCCTGACTGTGGCTCCATGATATTTTAATTTTTTTTTTATTTTTTTGCTGCTTGCAATATTTTCTCCTTGACCTGGGAACTCTGGAATTTGGCTATAATATTCCTAGGAGTTTTCATTTTGGCATCTCTTTCAAGAGGTAATTGGTGGATTCTTTCAATTTCTATTTTGCCCTCTGGTTCTGGAATATCAGAGCAGTTTTCCTTGACAATTTTTTGGAAAATGTTGTCTAGGTTCTTTTTTTGATTATGACTTTCAGGTAGTCCAATAATTCTTAAATTATCTTTCCTGTATCTATCTTCCAGGTCAGTTGTTTTTCCAGTGAAATTTTCTTTTTTTTTTTCATTCTTTCGATTGTGTTTTATTGTTTCTTGATGCCTCACAAAGTCATTAGTTTCCGCTTTCCCAATTCTAATCTTTAAGGAATTATTTTCTTCAGTGAACTTTTGTTCTTCCTTTTCTGTTTGGCCAGTTTTGCTTTTTAAAGAGTTCTTTTCTTCAATGAATTTTTGTACCTCTTTTTTCTACTTGGCAAATTCTGCTTTTTAATTTTTTCAAAATTCAAGAATTTTCTCCTTTTCATTGGATTTTTGTGCTTCTTTTACCATTTTGCCTATTTCTGTTATTTTCTTCAGTATTTTTGTGCCTCTTTTACCAAGCTGTTGACTTCTTTTTCATGATTTTGTTTTACATTTTTAAAATTTCTCTCCCCCATTTTTTTCTACCATTCTTACTTGATTTTTAAAATCCTTTTTCAGCTTTTCCATGGCCTGAGATCAATATTTTTCTTTGAGGCTTTGGATGTAGCAGTTTTGACTTTGTTGTTTTGATTTTCCCTGTCACCATAGTAACTTTTTGTAGTCAAGATTTTTTTCTACTGTTTGCTCATTTTTCCAGCCTATTTCTTGACTTTTAACTCTATGCTAAAGTGGAGCTATGCTTCCAGAGTGCAGGGGGCACTGTCCCAAGCTTCAGGTTTTTTGTGCAGTTGTTTTCAGAGATAATTCTGGGGACCTGTAAGTTTTAGGTTCTTCCAAAGTGATATGATCTAAGGAGAGTTGTGTTTACCACTCTCCTGGTCTGCGCTCTGGTCTGTGAGTGAGAAAAAGCATTCTTTTCCACCGTGGAACTGTGACTAGGGTCCCAGCTCTCTGTGGTCACAAGCGCTGGTTTGCTAGTGCTTCTTCTTGCCCTGGGACTGAGACCTCAGACTGTCACCTAGATCCATGTATGGGTAATGCAACAGAGTCTTGCCCCTGTTGCCAGCAAAGAGACTCCTATAATCTCCTTCCGACCAGTTGTTTGACCCCCTTACTGTCTATGGGCTGAGAGGTCCAGAAACCACCACTGCTCCCACTGATTTGGTCACCCGAAGGCCTGTTCCTTGTTAGCTGGGGCCTGGTCTGCATTGGCATGGCCTGTACTGGACCATGCTCCACTTTCACCCTGGTAAAACAGACCTTTCCTGCTGACCTTCTAAATTGTGTTGGACTGGAAAATTGTTTTACCTCATGCTTTTTTGGGTTCTGCAACTCTAGAATTTATTTGGAGGCATTATTTAAAGTTTTTTGGAGGGCTTTGGGGGGAGCTCAGGTGAGTCCCTGCCTTTTCTCTGCCAGCTTGACTCTACCCCCCACACCTACTAAATAAGTTCAGAATTTAAAAAAAAGAGAGAAACAAAAAAGTTGGGCTGAATGGAGTGTCCAATTGTGATGGAACGAGAAGTGGGTAATCTATGAGTGCAGAATGAGGCATACATTTTCAGACACCACTAATGTGTTTGGTTTTGCTTGACTGTTTTTTATATGGGGTTGTTCTGTTGATTGAGAACTTTTTTTAAGGATAAGCATTTTTTTTTATTAAACATTTATATTTATTTTTTAAAATTCATTAAGATTTTTCTTAATTAAAAAAATATCAGATTTTGGCTTACAGGAGACCTGATTTCTAAGGGTTAAGGAGATTGTTAATATAAAAGGAAGTGTGCCTTTACCCTTTATTGCTTATAAAGTGTCTCAAAAAACCCAAAACAAACTTTCTAACCAACCACCTGCTTTTACCCTTTATTGCTTTTACCTTTACCTTTCATTGCTTATAAAGTGTCTCAAAAAACCCCAAACAAGCTTTCTAACCAACCACATATTTTACTCTATGGTGTAGAAAGGCATTTAAATCCTAAGAAAGTTCAAACTCTTTTGTTTGGCATCCAAGATCCTCCATAAGCAGGCCTCACCCTATTTTTCCATCCTTCCCCCCTCCCCACATCCTCTCTATACCTGCCACACTTTAGCAAAATCTGACAGTGGTGCCTCCAGCCACACTTCCCTCTCCTTTGATCCTTTGTTTTTTGCTATTCTGTGTATTTTGAAATGCTCTCACTCCCTTTCTGGGGATGCTCAATTCCTAACCATTATCTTAAGTCCAGCTCACCTGCACCTCTCAGGAGGACTTCCCTTCCTCAGGAGGACTAGCCGTGTAACTAGATTATACAACGTAGTATATGACAAGATGAGTGCTTTCTTTGAATAGGCTTTTCCTTCCCACTAGTAAGAACAGCAACCTGCAAACTTCTCAGGGCAGAAAATTGTACCTTATCTCCACTTTGTATTTTACCTCCACAGAGATCTGGAAACACTAGGTAAATGCCTGCCTGGTTGGTTAGGTCAGGGCACAGCAGTAATAAGGTCAGGGAACCTTGCAGGGAGGTGTACAGCTAGTTCTTTGCCCTGACCCAGCTCATTCACTTTGGAACTGGCTGCAGTACTTTCTGGACGGCCTGGTCTGGTGGGGGCCCTCTAGACCAGTAGCAGTGACGGGGGGTGGGGAAGGAGTGGAAAGAGAGAAATGAGTTGTTCAGTGCAATGCAGTCAGTTTTCACAAGATAACGAGTAGATAAGGAGTCACGGGCTAGAGATGTGGCTAACTTCTAGAAACTGGGGATCCAAAGAATGAAATGGGCACCTGGAGTCCAAGAGCAGTCAACAAGCTATTTAAGGTCAAGCAGGAATCCAAGAGGCCCAGCTCTGAACCAAAAAGCAGGTTTGGTGCTTACATAAATAAGCAGGCCTATTTCCCAGTCTGACTTGCTCGCTGTGGCATTAGTGCTCACGTCCTCTCGAGCCTTGGTGTTTGTGGCTCATCTCCTCTTGCTTCCGTCTCTCCCCATCCTGCACGAGTTTCAGCTGCGGACAGCTGCCAATCACTGCCACTGTTTCCCACAGAAAAGGGAGCTGAGTTTGTCCAGTGGGCTAGAAATGAGAAATTCTTCCCTGGACTCACACCATAACCCTGATCCATGGCTACAAATCGTACCCCTCATCCTTCCTCCAGGCAGAGGCATTCGGAGAGCCTAGACAAAATCTGAGGATTACATTCCTTGTATGTTATTGCCTGCCAGATCTGTAACACATGTGACTTTACTGAGGGCAATAATCAGTCCCTCTGGGTTATGGAGAGCCTGCTTTCCTGGCATTAAAAGTAGGTGCATTTGTAAAAACAAAAACAAAACCTGTTCTTAAGTAGTGCCTCTCTATGCTCCCTCACATACTATGTTCTGCCGTACCTACTCATCGTTTTGGTTGTGTTATAGAGCTGCAGCCCTGTCCACAGACTGATCTCCTCACTTCACCTTCTAAACATGTGGTGAGTTAGAAAGACCAGGTAGAGATGGCTTAGTGCAGTTCATTCCCCTGGTGGGAGACACTGTTCTGACCCACGTTGTACTGACTGGTGTGAGGATGGGAACTCCACCTTTCCATGAGGTTGTTTGTGTGCTTTATCGATCATTTCCTATCACATCAATCATTGATTGATTGATCACCGTTGATGTGTCTCTCAGATAGATCATAGATGCCTAGTGGCAAAGCCAGACGTCTCTGATTCATTCCACACAGGTTTGTTCTTATCAGAAGCCTTCCCTGATTCCACCCTTAGCAGAAAATGATCTCATCTTTTTCAGATTTCTGTTAGTACTTTGTCTGGATAGTACTTTTATCGTGCTCACATTCTAACTGCTGTTTCATCCCCGACTAGATCACCCTTGCAGGCAGAGAGGCTCTTTTTTTTTTTATCTTTGTATCTTCAACATCAAATACCATGTCTTGAACACAATAATAGCTGCTTAGTATACACTTGCTGAATCCTTGAAGTTAGATTTTTTTTCCTCACCTTGCTCAAAACCTGATTTCTCTTTTCTTCTCAGACTCCACGAAAGCCAAGAAGAAGAGCCGAATTTTCTCTTGGAGTTCGACAGTTCAGTGTCTACTGCTTTTCAAAACCACCTAAAGCTCTATAAGATCCGAAGGAAAGTCACCATCAGCCTGTGCCCTGATCTCTCTCTTTGGGCTGTCCTCCCACAAACTGCAGCTGAGGGCCTGGTAATGCCCTCATTAGAGAAAGGTGGCAAACCTGTGGTTCTTACGCCAGATCCCAGAGCAGCATGTATGGGCTGGAGGTTAATCATCCGGAAGGAAGACATGGCCCAGGACGTGGTTCCAACTACCCAAATTAGAAGCACTAAGGACTACCATAAACACAGGTATCAAAAAGGTAAAGGAGAACCCCCTGCTGGAGTAGGAGGAGGGTGAGGAATGGAGAGGGGAACCCTGGCCCACAGTAGCTGAGGGGTCACTCAGGCCAGGGACTGTAACCTTTTTGGTGTCTTGGACCTTGGGAAGTCCCATAAAGCCTGTAATCTTAAAAAACGAGGCTACTTGGATAGGCACAGCAGCCAAATGGATTTTTTTTCCAGTAAGAGTCTTCATAGTGACAAATACTGTGATGAAGGCTTAAGGCTAGTGTAGAAACCAAAACTATAGTGAAATGGAAGTCATCTAATTCTGAATTATAAAATCCTAGCACCGAGGAAGACCCCTGAGTCCTTCCAGAGCCAGGGGGCCTCCCCTTTGGACCCAGTGCCTTCCTAGAGACAGCGTCTTAAAGCAGGTGTCTGTGAGGCAGAGCACTGACAACACGTGTTATTTGTGCTTGAATAGCTAGATGTCTGTGGAGAGCTCATTTCTGACTAAGGTCAAACATTGTTCTTATTCTTCCAAATCCTCTAAACTTCCAGGCCTTCCACAATGGAAACTCGGCTTAGCTGCCCACAATTCCTCCTAAATTGTGCTGGACCAAAGCTAATCTTCCCCCTTCTCTTGTTTTGGGCACTGGCAGGCTGACAGATAGGTCATGAGCCTAGCCTCATGTCACCTGCCCCGCCCCCCAGGCCACTCCCCAAGCCCATGCTGTGTCCACTCCATCTCTTTTGCAGGGCTCATAGCACCCAGGCCACCCTCCAGCCTCTCCCACTCCTTGCCATATATCCAGTATTCTCACTGCTTTGTAATAATTACACACCACAGAACTGCTGGAGAGATGGGGAGGTCACTGTCCTGCATGAGAGACAGATAGCTGCTGCTTCTGCCATCCCTTTACAGCCCCTTGATAGCCTAAGCTCTTTTTTTTTTTTTTTGAGGGGGGAAAGCAGGTTAAGTGACTTGCCCAAGGTCACACAGCTAGTAAGTGTGTCAAGTGTCTGAAGTTGCATTTGAACTCAGGCCCTCCTGACTCCAGGGCCGGTGTTCTACTGACTGCGCCACCTAGCGGCCCCAGCCTGAGCTCTTGAGAGCTTCTGGTTCTCACTCTGGAAGCATTAGAGTTGCCCATTAATGATTATCCTGGGCAGTTAGTATTGTGGATGGAGAACTAGACTTGGAGTCAGAAAAACCTGAATTCAAATCCTGCCTCAGACACTGTCACCCTAGGCAAGTGCTTCACTTTACGAACCTCACGGTTAAAATGGGGATAAAAATGACAGCCCCCACCTCACAGGGTTGTTGAAAGGATCAAGCGAGATAGTATTTGTAAAGCGTTTTGCAAACCTCACTATACGTATGTTAGTGATAAAAAGCCCCTTCACCTCTGTTTCCTCATTCAGTCCCCCTGAGAGTGCCTCCTGCAGTCAGAAGGCTTGTTCTGGGAGCTTTACCTGTTCCTGAGAGCCAGCTTGGACCAGCTGAGGAACCGCACCCTTAAAACTCGGCCACATCACCCAGATCTCAGGCTCCACACAAAAGGCTGTCCGAGATGAAGGCTGAGCAACAGCCAATCTTTCCTGCCAGTAGCGGGGAGGACCACAAGCTCCTTTCCCCTTCCCTGTCTGCCCTAGAAATACCATGTCTATGACATGGCTAATTAGCATGAAACGTATTTCTTCCACTCAAATCCCCAAGCGCTTGATTGGCCACAGGCTGGGCACTAAGGACTTATAAAGATTCTACAAGGGGCAGCTAGGTGGCACAGTGAGTAGAGCACCCGCCCTGGAGTCAGGAGGGCCTGAGTTCAAATCCAACCTCAGACACTTGACACACTTACTAGCTGTGTGACCTTGGGCAAGTCACTTAGCACCAATTGCCCTACCTTCCCCCCTCAAAAAAAAAAAAAAGATTGTACACATTAACTTGCATCTTTAAAACATGTAAAGGGGCCATGATAGCTGTCCTGCTTGTTTGAAAGGATTTATTTTGTCTAAGAGGGTGGAACTAGGTGGAAGTTGCCTGAGGCAGATTTAAGCTACTTGAGAGGAGAAACTTTCTGAAGACAACTGTCTGGTTGGATGGTTGGCTGGGGAGGGATGGGCTTCCCTTTCATGGGGGGACTTGAAAGAGAAGTTAGAGGATCACTTGTTAGCAGTATCCTAGAGAAGATTCTTATACAGGCATAGTGAGTAAGAGACTCTTTGAAGTTCCCTAGAATGCTGAGAATTCTGTGTTCACTTATATGTCAGATTAACTTAATGTAAGTTGTATTTCAGGCAGGTAGGTGGCACCGCTAGTGGACAGAACACTGGGCTTGGAGTTAGGAAGACCTCAGTTCAAATGTGACCTCAGATACTTAGTAACTTTGTAACCCTGCAGGTCACTTTACCCTATTTGCCTCAGTTTCCTCATCTGTAAAGTGAGCTGGAGAAGAAAATGGCAAACTGTTCTAGAATCTTTGCCAAGAAAACCCCAAATGGGGCTATGAAGAGTGGGGCATGACTGGAAAACAACAACAATGAAAAGTTACATTTAATTACAGTAATGAATTACTTATATATACAGCTAGGTCATGATTGGGGTAAATTATGAATTCCCTGAAGTGGTTGCATTATTTGAATTAACACTGTATATTTCCACTGGACTGGAACCAGTTACCATATTTTACGTAAGTATAACTATAAATAGTATGAATTCAAAAATATGACCCCTTTGAGGGTTGCACTAATCACAACTGGGATGTATGTACAGTCTGTAGCATAGTTATTCGTGAATACTTAAAATCAGAGTCAGTTATTTATTAACATTCATTTTCTTAAGCAGTCTTCTTGGCTAATAATTTCACGTGTATGTATATATGCATATAAACTATGTATTTGCTTATCAAATTTAAATAGAAACAGATCTCTGCAGGCCACATATTGACTTAGAAAACCACGAATTAGCATTATCCATATTATATTATATTTTTATTTATTTTGTCGAACATTCCCCAAATACATTTTCATCTGGTTCAGTCCGCACTTGGGAGTGTTGGAGGCCATGCTTCCGGCAAGCCTTGAGTTTGATACCTCTGTCCTAGATGACTCTTCTTACCAAACAGTAATAGTAATACATACTTCTCTAGCACTTCATAGCTCACCAGGTACTTTTCTCACCACTCTGAAGCCTTCAGGATGTCTCAGTGTCTTTGTTACACAGATGAGGAAGCCAAGGCAGAACAGGATGAAATGACTTGACTTGGGTATAGGAGTAGGCAGCGAGCTAGGATTCAAGTTCTGTTCTTCTGACGCCAACACTTGTACTATACCCTGCTGCTCTCAAGGACGCATGGAAGCTTCAGATTTCTTGATTGATGGTCCCTCCTTTCGGGCACGCACCATTGTCTAAAGGGCCCTACGCTCTAAGGCTGGAATTTCTTACCCTGTTGGAGCCACTGGACCTTGGAAGGAGTTTTTTTTTTTCCACTTTGATTTCATTTTCATCAGAGGCAGCATGGCGGAGTGAAAGACTGCTGGAAATGGAAGTATAATTATTACTTGTTTGGGAGCTCGGAGCAGCCTCTCTCTCTGCCAGCTGGATGGAAGGAATGTACCAGCTGTGGTGCAGAGGGGGAAGGGTTGTTCCCAGCAGTTAAAGAAATGGGTTTGTCATGTGACTTTGCTTTATCCTCTCCTCTCCCTGTAGGAATTCCTGAAGGGATCAAAGATCTACCACCTGGTGTGGCCTTGCCCTTGGAGTCCAACCTGACCTTCATGAATGGGGTTAGCTTCACTAAAGGCTGCTACATTGGACAGGAGTTGACTGCTCGGACCCAGCACATGGGAGTCATCCGGAAACGCCTTTTCCCTGTTAGGTTTTCAGCCCCTATCATAGCTGAAGGCATCTCTGCAGGGGCCACTGTCCTCACTGAGTCAGGAAAGCAGGCTGGGAAGTACCGGGCCGGGGAGGATGACGTGGGAATTGCTTTGCTCCGATCAGAGAAAATCAAGGTGCCCCTTTACATCAAGACCTCCCAAGGTCACCAAGTGAACATCATTCCCTCTGTGCCAGACTGGTGGCCCAAAGCTAACAAATGATCCTAACCCCCAGGTAGTGCTGACCCACTTTTATTTGGCATATTTGTGTGTATGCTCTGTGTGTACCCTCTCGACTCTGGTGGGGAGGGTGAGGGTATCTGGGGATGGGGTTGCCTTTTTGCAGCTGGTATCACTAGAGTTATTCTATGCCCACAAAACAGATGGAACACAGTATGGGGCTCCTCTCAGGACAAGACCAGCTTGTCTGGAATTCCCCAGGGCAAAAAGGGTAACGTTTGAGCTGAGGCCTGAGACAAGAGAAGCCCAAGTCCACAGAGTCAGGCTGAATCTGCTAGTAGAGTAACTGTGGGTCCTGAAAGCTAAGGGCTTTACCAGGTGGGAAAACCAGCCATAATTGGAGAGGCCAAAGCTGAGGGTTTCAGCTAAAATGTAAGGAATCCAAGTTCAGGGAAGCCACAGAGCTGATACTTCCTCTGAATTCTAGCTCTTTCCCAAAAGTTTTAGTTTTGTTGTTGCAGAAACCTGCATGCCCCTCCTCCAGCTGGTGAGGAACTCCTTGTTTCCCAGGTGAGCCCTGTGGCTTCCAAGGGACTCAGCCAAGTAACCAGGACATGTACCAGGGGGCTGGGTAAAAGTAAATTGTTTGATAGCCTTTGACTAGCTTGAATTTTGTGTTAATGCTTTCCTAAAAGCATTCCTCCTTTTGAACAAAAACAAATAAAAACCACTCTGTTCTAGTATCTAGTCCCCATATCTTTGCTGTGCCTCCAAGCTGTTTTGATCATCCTAGCCTAGAGTCCCTGATCATGAGGCTTCTTTAATCCCTCCTGCAGCTATTTAACATGGACTTTTTGATATCCTTGACTCAAGGGAGAAGGCAGCACCTATCATAGCTGAGCCCAGATGTTACTGCAGACCGGATGGCACAATGGAGACACGTCAAACCTGTGTCCTGTTTTGGCCAGAACGTTCACCATTTAAACAGAAGGTGGGGGGGGATTGGGGGCGGGGAGGCGGGGAGAGAAAGGGAAGGAGAAGAGAGAGAGACAGTGAGAGAGAGTATATCATGGAGGAGCTCTAGAGCATTGCCAGATTGAAGCCAGGGTCTGTTGCCCAGACTCTGTAGGTTGGGAAGGGAAATCTAGGCTTGTCCCTTGGAGAGGATTAGACCAGAAGCATCAACCAACTTGCTAAGCTATCGTCAGGGAAATACAGAAGCTAGCACAGTATGGCTTCTACAATGGAGAAGACTCCTATTTGCCTCAGGGTTATTGGAGGCATCTTTTTCTCAATCATACTTCATCTGCAGGGGCCTGAGCCTTCTTCACTTGGGCTGCCTCTATGACAGTTCTGTAGCTCTGAAAAGTTGATTCTGTCTGCTCACCTCAGCATCACTGGGCATGAATGGTCAAGTGGTCCTTTGGAGAAGAGCCAGATTAAAAAGGCCCTCTTGTGATTTACTGCAGCTGTGTGCTGCTACTTAAACCAGTCCAGAAAGTGACCTGGATTTGAAGTCTAAGAGACCTGAATCCAGCCTTTGTTCTTTACCATTCTCTCTGGCCCTCAGTTTCCTTGTCTGTAAAATCCACATTCCCTTCTAGCTCTGCAGCAGGAGTTCTAAACCTTTTTGTCAGTCTGGTGAAACCTGTTATCTCTTCAGAATGTTTTAACTGCATAAAATAAGTCAATTATACAGAAATAAGAGTTATCAAAATATTTTAAAAAGATATTTACAGACCCCAGGTTAAGAACCCTTGCTCTAGCTCTGGGGATCTAGTGACATTGAAAATAAGGTTCAGATATAGTCATCAAAGATGGAGGTCCTGAATCCCACCAGAAAAAAACCTTCCCCAAGTCACTTCCCAATATTCCTTAGCTGTTGGGCTGCCACTTTCCTAAGATTATTTTCTCTAAGAAGCCTAAAGGTTTCTGGGTGGTTTGCCAGGCTTGGAGTTTGCTGGGAAACATTTGTTCCTTTTGTTACTGTTGACAATTTCATGATCATCATTAGATAAAGATTTTGATTCAGGCCAAGGCCAACCAACTCTTTATAGTTTTATCCATTCTCAGTTTAGGAGCCTTAAGTTCCTCAATGGGTGGCAGAAACACATAAATCGAGACGCACACACACACTTGTGCAGATTACACATGAATAAAAGCACACATGCTTAAATAAAGTTAATCATCTTCCTCTAAAAGTTTAACTTTAATGATAAGGAGGCTATTTGTCTTAACCATTAATCCATTCCCCCTCACAAGAAAATCCATCTGCTCTTAAAAGATCCTTGCTGATTGCTTCTTGCCAAAAGCTTTGGCTAAGTCAGCACTTTGGAAGCCCTTATTTTGATGCTGCTTCCTTTGCAGGAATGACACAGAAAAATGAGCAGCCTAAAAATGGCTTCAGTTACTCCTCCTCTGCCCTGGGTGAAATTGGATTCTCATCACCTGGACCACAGAGCCAACTGGCCAGTCGATGGGGCACCTTCATTGGCTCCAGGAGCAGAGCAGTCCCAAGTCCTAGAATGGGCTGTGCTCTGGGGAGGGTGGGCCCTTCCTCAGCAGTTTGAGAACAGCTATACTAGACTTCGGATTTAATTTATTTTTTATTTGGGTATGGGTGTTTATTTTAAAATACATATGTACATAGGTATTCAATCTGAGTGGCAATTTAAAAAAACACCAGTTTGAATCATTTTTTGGTACAGTTACCTTCCTGTATATGTGTGGGACTGTCTCAGTGAATGCCCAGGTATAAAGAAACAGAATCATAATGTTTGCTTAATAAAAATTAGTTCTATCAGTAAGCTATGTGGACTGACCTGGTGGGCTGTGAGTTGGGAGGGGGTGGGGTTCGCTCTTCTAGGTCAATTCAGTTAAGCAAGCACTGAATGCCTAAGGTGTACAGAACACTGCTGGGCCCTGGAGTAGATACAAAGATTAGATAGGATGGTTCTCTTGGCCTTCCAGAGGTCACAGTCTGGGGGGCGGGGGAGGAGGATAGAGGGACAGAGAAGCTGAAACATGCTATTAAATTCAACAAGTATCAAGTGCCAACTGTGCTGGGCACCGTCGATGCAGATACAATGAGTGAAACAATCCCTACTCACTAGGAGACACAGACACAGACACACACACACACATGCCTTTGTAAAGCTCATAGTCTAATAGGGTGTTAATTCCATTCAACAAGTATGTGTTAAGCACCTACTGTATGCAGAGCAGTGTGCTAGTTGGGTACCAAGGAAAATATAGAATTTAGATGACATTGGCGCTGTCCTCATGGAGTTTAGAGGGAGATAAAACAGACAGCTATAATACATAAGACTAGACCTCTGATGCAAACGTGAGGCCCAGAGAGGGAGAGGGTTATTATGGACCTGGGCTGGGGATAGCTGAGTGAGGAGAGTGCTTCCTGGAGCAGGTGACATTTAATTTGGGCTTTAAAACACGGTTAGGAATTCAACAACTTTCACTGAAACACTCTTCGGCACCTTTGTTGCTGTGTCCATGCAACAGGGGGAGGGACCAGCTTAGCTGGGAAGGCTTTGACTTTCAGCCTGGCAATGGATTACCATCCCAGGACCAGTTTAGGAAATGTCAATCAACAAACATTTATTAAGCACATTTACTGTTTGTGAGGGCACTGGTGACGCACACATGGAAAGGTAAAGCTTAAACAAGCGTCATCTGAGGAGCCACTACATAGGTTCCTCCCCATCACCATTCCCTTGCTCACTCCCAAAGGTACAGGCCAGTGCTTTGGCCTCCTCTTCTGGCTATCATAATAATTAATATTAATTATTAATTAACTAATGGGAATGAGCTAGAAGAACAAAGACACTTAGTTTAGATACGGAACATAGAGGAATCTCTGGCTTCCATGGGAACCTTGGACCTGGGGTCTGTTGAGTCCCAGCTCTGAGATTAGGGAGAATGGTAAGTCTAGAGTGAGAAGACCTAGCCTCAAATCCCAGCTCTGCCACTGGCCAAGTCACTTTCTCTGTGGGCCTCAGTTTCTTCATCGGAAAATCAGGGAAGTTGGACTAAATGATCCCTAAGGCCCAGTCCATTTCCAAATCCTATGTTCTGGCCCTGTCCAAGAGACTGATATCTATTCAACTTAAAAAAAAAAAAGAGGAAAAATTCAAGGAACATTTTCTAAGTGCCTGTTGTATGCAATGCACTATGCTGGTCACTGGGGGAGAAAATAAGTTTAGATAAGACATAAGACATGCTATATGATTCATGGAGCTAACAGCCTGGTAGGGGTAATGGATGTGCTTGGAATAGAGTAAGCGCTTTTAAGATCTTTTAAATGAAAAGAAGTTTTCTCTGACCTTTTAAATCATTAAACTTTCACATTCAAATGAGGGCTCACAATATATCTGTCACCAGGTTATTTGTCTTTATATTTGTGCCACTGTCTATTTTCTGTTCCAAGTCAGTCCTATCTGAGAACTGTTTCTTCATATACATACTTAATAGCAACATTTCTTAAACCAAAGTTCTTTTCCTATGCCTTTGAGGCACCAAAATGATCATCTATGACAGAGGCAATTCTTACATCCTTTACCAGCAGATTTAAATCTTTCTATTTACATAAAAATACTTTTTGTTGTCTCTTCTATATGAATTGGGTACTACCTTAAAGGGATAATACCTTATACTAGGAATTATCTTCACCTTACCCTTCTTCAATTTCTATATCCAATCAGCTGTCAAGTCTTGTCAATTCTGCTATCTCAACAGCCCTCATATCTGTCCCCTTCTCTCTCCTCACACTAGGCCCCCATCACCTTTAGTTTCAGCTTGATTAGAGTACATAAAAACCTTAATTATTCAGATTAATTAGGATCAATATGAATTAGCGAAAGCTAATTGATACAACTGAGTTTTGAAAGATTGTAGAGTCATTAGAGGCCCAAGTACTAGAGTCCACGTGAGAGCTACTGGTGATGAGTGAAATTCTAAGGAATGACCTGGGATCCACCCTATTATTAATGGATCATCCTGGTAGCCATGAGGCAGCATCCTACATCAAGAGAATAAGCAACTCACCCAAAAGCTGGTGGGAGTAAACATGGTAGGGCAAATGTTCATAGCACCTCGGACAGAGATGATGGAGGGGGCAGTGTACCCTCTGTTGGGGGAATATGTTTGTACTTCTATTCTTGCTTTTTCTTTTCAGTAAATTTCTCTTTGTAAAGCCAATTGATATTAATGGCTTATTGATGATACTGAGGCTTTGAATTATCATGTGCTTTGTCCATGACCATGAAACTAGTATCTGATACAGGATTCTAAATCTACATTTTCTTACTCTACATGAGGACTCTAGCCACTACTGTATTCGATGCTGCCTCTTTAAGCAACAAACCATTTAGAAAAATGTTTAGCTATCTTGGGGTTGTTTGTTTTTGGGTTTTTTTTTTTGTAATCCCAGCACATAGTGGACACAATGAATGTTTTGGTTTTTTTTTTAAGAATTTGTCTCTGGGGAGCCAACTTGACAGTAAGATCCTCCTCCCTGCTCTCCAGAAACCTGTTAGGGAGAAAAGTCTCTTCCCCAAAAAAGACATCCATAATGAACATATTCACACTTCTCCATCTCCATAAGGTTCTCTCATAAACTGAAAGGCTTGAGGACAGAAATCTAGGCTTTTTTGTCTATTTCATTCCCCCAACCACATCCAGAGGTTGAACAAAGAGGCAGGGGAGAATCCACCATAGGCTGGAATTGTTAGGGAAAGCTTCATGGAAAGGGAACTTGAAAGTATACACACAAGGAGAGTCTAAGGGCTACACTTTTAGCATCAAATATTTTCTAAAAATATATTTATTTCATTAAATATATCTCAATCACATTTTTAAAATGTCGAACATTTTTTAAAATTTTGAATTACAAATTTTCTCCCCTTGCCCCCTCCCCCACCTCTTGATAAGTCAAGCTGTATGATATACATTATACATGTGAAGTCATTTAGGATCAGATAATAAACTCTGGCATTTAAAACTCTTCACAATTCGTTTCCCATCTCTCCAGTCATACTGCACATTACTCCTTTCCGTACACACTACAGTCTAGTTTTAACAGCCTAGTTACCATCTCTTATGCATGATGTACTGTCCCCCATCTTCGTGACTTTGCATTGACTATCAACCATTCCTGAAATGCTCTCCTTTTTGGCTCCCACCTCTTAGAATCCCTGGCTTCCATAAGTACCACCCTCTGTAGGAGGCCCTTCCTGGTCCCCCATCTAGCTGAGAGGGCTTTCTTCCCAAAGGTTACCTTCTATCTGCTATGTATATATTTTATATATCTCTATTTATGTACATTTCCTTGATTAGAATGTAAGTCTTTTGAGGGCAGGGACTGCTTTTGCCTTTCTTTTTATCATCTGTGACTATCACAGAGCCAGGTAATAAAGAGTTTTTAATAAACGCTCAATCAATTCTGTTTGTGACCATAGCAAATGCTACCAAATATTCTGCAAGGATTCTAAAAATGCTACATGTTATAGTTTCTAGTGTTCTTAGTGGTACAAACTGTTCTTCTCTGTGCCCTCCCTCCCTACAATGATATTTGAAAGGTTTGGTTTGTCATTTTTATTTCAAGGAATTGTAACAACTTAAAAAAAAATTCATTGTGTCCACTATGTGCTGAGATTACAAAAAATAAACAAAGAACCCCAACATAGCTAAACATTTTTTTAAATGACTTGTTGCTTAAAGAGGCAGCACCGAATACAGTAGTGGCTAGAGTTCTCATGTGGAGTAAGAAGATGTAGATTTAGAATCCTGTATCAGATACTAGCTTTTCATGGTCATGGACAAAGTACATGATGATTCAAAGCCACAATTTTCTCATCTGAAAAATGAGCATCATAAGCATTGCACCGCCTTCCTCACAGGGTTGTGTGAGAAAATGCACTGTGGAACAGAAGGTGTTATTATTTGATTAATAGACTAATTAATAGGTTAGCCTTGGAGTCAAGCGGACCAAAGTTCAAGTCCTGCCTTCGATGTACTTACTGGCTATAAGACTCTTGGCAAGCTACTCTAGCCTCTTAGAGCCCCAGACAATTTTTCAGGATTAGAAGTTGCAAGAGATTTGCAAATCTATATTGGGTGTGGGAATTTCTACAGCTGGGAGCTCGAAAAAGTGAGAAAACTGCAGATTCCGCCTTCATCCGACACCAAAAATATACCCCCAAGCTTCAGTTATATGGGAACATCTGAAGCCCTAATGGATGGATAATTATTTAATGAATGTTTATTATGTGTCTCTGTAGTTCAGAACACTTGTTTTGGAAGGCCACTGTTTTCATGGAGTTGTTTCTTTGCTTCCACCCCTCTCCTTGTCTGTTATATTTTCAAGTCCCCCCTCCGTGAAGCTTTCCCTAACAATGCCAGCCTAGGGTGAACTCCTCCATGCCTCTTTGTTCAACACTCTGGATGTGGTTGGGGGAATGAAAAAGACAAAAAAAAAGCCTGGATTTCTGCCCTCAAGTCTTTCAGTTTATGAGAGAGCCTTCTGGACATGGAGAAGTGTGAATATGTTCATTATGGATGGTTTTTGTTTTGTTTTGGGAGACTTCTCTCCCTAACAGGTTTCTAGAGAGCAGGGAGGAAGAGCTTACAGATCATCTAATTAATGCCCTGATTTTACTGATGAGAAACCCAACACAGCCAGGGACGGAAAGTGATTTGCTTAAAGACATGCAACTTTTTGAAATTCAGCTTTCTCATCCCTGAATGATCCCTCCATCTCTGCAGCCTTCTTATGCCGGGAAGTCCCTCCTCCACTGGGTGTCTAACTCTCTGCATTTCCTTCTTCACCATGTCCTGGTGAGATTCCCCTGCCCCTCCTTTTTTTTCAACTCCCTTTTGCTTCTGTTTGTCTCCCCAGTGCTTAGCATATGGTAGGCACTTTAGAAATGCTTGTTGACTTTTGGAAGGCTTGGGACTACAACACAGAGCCCCCGACTCTCTCATTCCCTGTGGTAAAGAGCAAAATTAATTGATTTCATTTCGTCCATTCATTTTTCTTGGCACAATGCTTGTCTGACTTAGAACTCAGGTTTCTTGACTATATACCAGGTATTATTTTATTGTTTGGTATTGTTTATTAGTTATCTCTTTATGGGACCATATCTATCTGTCTTGTTTTGCTAATTGGGGGAAACTCTTTCCATCTCTGGAACTCCATTTCTTCTTTCTGTAAATTGGGAATAATACTGGCACTGTGTCACAGGTTAGTTGTGAAGATAGCACCCTGCAAACTTCAAAGTAGCACAGAAATGTTACTGTAACATCTTTACTTACCATAGCATTTTTATATTATATAATACATAATGTTTTATAACTTTTTTAAAAAAAAAGCTTGTAGAAATGTGAGCTATTGTTACGGATTCTCCAGGGAATAATCTAAAGATGTTTTTCACTTCAGATATGTGCCTTACACTTATTTGCCCTTGAGAGAAGAAGCAGAAAATAGACATTTTATAGGATCACAGAGTCCCAGAATTTTAGAGAAGGAAGATATCTCAGGTGATCTAGGCTGACCTGTGTCTGAATAAGAATCCCTCAGTAGTACCAGACTTGGATTCAAGAAGTCCTGGGTTTGACGTTCATTAGTGAAGGGACCTCGAGCAAAACATTTTAGACAGATTTAGAACTGGGAGGGACCTTAGACTCCCTTAAAATTCTAGTCCAAACTTTTCATTTTACAGATGAGGAAACTGAGGCCCAGAGGTGGAGTGACTTGTATCTGTGTAACCTTGGCCAAGTCTCTCAACCCATCCTGAGCATCAGTTTCATAGGTAAAACAAGCCTATCTATCAATAGGACCCACCTACATCTTTTGGTTATTATGAAAACGTGAGAATATATGTAAAGCAATTTCCAAATGGCTATATGTTAGCTATGTATGGGACAGGATTTTTAAATAATAGGAGAGATATCCTTAGGAGAAACAAAGTAACTTTATTTTACAAACCTTGCAAGATTTGGGCACACCTCCATAATGGAGAGGGTGAGGTAAAAGGGAACCTGCCTTAATTTATGCTCTTCAGAAAAGATTCCCACCCATCTCTATCCCTTCTCACCATAGGCTGGGAAGTGGGCTTACAGTCTAGGCGAGAAAACTACACAGAGGCCCAAGGTGGATCCGGTCTGTTCAGGTTTTTCCCTATCAGAATTCAACTGCTTGGGTGGCGTCTGAAAGTCTAGGAGAAGAAATGGGGGGGGGGGGGAGACCTTCCTGAAGCTGGGAACAAATAGCTCACAGGAAGTTCATTATCTTCTAATATCTGAGAGAGAGGGGGAAGGGCATGCCTTCCAAAATCACAAGGCCAAATCCCAAACCTCTCCTACTCCCTTAGACATACCCTGTGAAGTCTTCACAATTATCCATCCCATTCAGCTATTATTAAATTATTACGAAGTCATCCTATAAATGTTAACTCTGCACATTGCGGCATATAGTAAAATTTTGATCAATTGAGTGATTAGGTTATTAAATTTTTGGTAACCATCCCTAACAGATAAAGTTATGACAATCAAAACTAAAAACAAATCTCCCCCAAAACGGGCCATAACGGGGTACATCCTGTGATTAAAAATTGTCAAGGTTAATTGGTTGGCCCTCCCCCTGACAGGTTCTGCTTGCAATCTGGGGAACTCGCAATCTGCGGTCAGCTCCGTCCACTTTGGTTGGATATTTTTGGTGGGGCAGTGCTGTGTAGGCTGCCATACTATCTGCGAGAGGTAGAGAAGCAGAGGGGGAAAGACTGAATGAAGTTCCAGTCAGGAGCTCTGTAGCTGCTAGACTGTGATCCCCTCCGGACTCAGTTTCCCCATCTGGATAAAGACAGGATTAGACGGCCTCTGAAGTTGTTTCCAGCAGCGACCGGCTACCTATGGGAGCCCAGCTTGGTTGCCGCCTTGCTAGGGGACCAGGCGGACTTCCAACTTCCAGGACTCCAACCTCCCGCCCCTAGCCGCTGTACACCAGCGAAGCCGCCAAACCCCCCGCGCAGGTAGGAGGACTGGTGGGCAGGACAGAGAAAGTTTGCGGAGCGCGCGCAGCAGCGCGGGAAGCTGCTTCCCCGCCTCCTTCTCCTAGGCAGCGAGCAGAAACTGACGCGAGGAGCGAGGGACACAGACTAAGTGAAAAATTGGGCGGGGTTAAAGGACGGAGGAGGTCCGCGCGCAGCCAATTGGGATTCTGCTCCCCCGCCCCCTTCTCCTAGGCAGCGGACAGAAACTGACGCCTGATCGGGGGCAGACAGACTGAAGAAGGTGACCCGGGACGACATGGACGGTAATATGAGAGGAAGTGCGCGCGCATCCCCGGAAGTGAGGAGGTGGGATCTTGGGCTGCCTAGGCCACGACTTCCGAGAACCTCCACTGGAGCCCGGGGCTTGAGAGCAGAGGCTAGTACCGCAGGGGGGAGGTTGGAGCAGAGAGCGACATGGTGGCCAATAGCGCGGAGCCCGTGGCCTCGCGTGCCGCCGCCGCCGCCGCGGAGGCCTGCTACCCCGAGGTGAGGAGGAGCTGGAGGCGGCTCCTGTGGAGGGGGCGGGACGGACGGGTGGGCTGCGGCTCCTGTGAGTGCCTCTTCTCTCCTTCCGTGAGCTACCGCGTCCCAGATGACCGTGGGGAGGGGCGGGGCGCGTCCTCTTCGTGGGGTGGATGCTGGCTGCTCCTCAGAGAGCCGGGATCCCGTGGCGTGCGCCTCTCGTAACGTCAGGATCGTGGTGGTCCTCTCGGTGTCGTCTCCCAGAACTTTGAGGGTCTCGTAACGTCAGGATCTTGGTGGTCCTCTCGGTGTCGTCTTCCAGAACTTTGAGGGTGGGGTACGATCTCGTGTAAACTTTTGTCATTTCGCAGAATTCACTTATCAATAAATAATAGGCACTTGCTGTATTCCCGGAACTGTGATAGGCGTTGTAAATTTGAAGACAAAATAGTGAAACCATCACCTACCCATGAGAAACCCTTCAGACTCTCCATTGAACTTCATTAAGCAATTCATCCCACTTCGAGACAACTTTAATTTTTAGCAAATTTTTTCCGTAATCACTACAATAATCCAAGACAGTTCCAATGACTCATGATGAAAAATTTTATCCACCTCCAAAGAGAGAACTGATGAACCGTGCGCGCAGATTGAAGCATGCTTTTTTCACCTTATTTTTCTTGCTTTAGCGGGTAAGGAGCAGCATGACTAATATGGAAATATAATTTGCATGATTTCACATGTGTAATTGCCTTTGAAACATTCGTCCATTGTCCCTGGTTCTGTCAGGCAGACTAAGTCATTGCCACATGACAGCCCTTTGTGTAATAATGATCTCTCAGAAGGATAGTTCTAGATAGTGAAAGAGTTGTCTTTCAAAGAAAGACAAATGTGGAATCATAGAATGCTAATATGGGAAAGAACCTTAGAGATCATCTACTCCATTCCCTTCGTTTTACAGAGAAGACTGAATCAACTAGTAGTAAAAGTGATTAACACCCACTTTTCCTGCCTCCTTAGTCCAGTGCCCACCATTTGCCTCCAGAAACAATTTAGAGTCATGGGGGGAGGGGAACAGTGGTGGCCATCTCCAGTCCTCCTGATCTCTATCTTGCCACTGGATCCAGATGGCTCAGGAAGAGAAAGTGAAGCTGGTGACTTTGCAAAGCCCTCCCTTATTTAAATCCAATTCATTTGCAAGTCATGCCATCACCTTCCTGATGTCATGGTCCTCTTTGAGAAGGAAGGACAAACAGCAAGAAAAAAAAAGAATCATGGACTATTAGAATTATAAAACATATCTAGCTAATAAAAAAGTTACACTTTTGTCATAATGGATTTGCCCCTCAGACCATTTTGATAAGCCCTTCAGTCAGCTATTAGAAAACATAACCAAGTAAATTGTTGGATGGTTAAAATGGTAAATGATTTTTTTTTCTTTCTCGGTACATTTAATGCCAGCTTTTCTCTTTTTACATTTGTCAAGTGCTACATTTTAAAACAGTTTTCTGGAACCCACCTGTCTAGTTGTGAACTGGTAATCATTGACAAAGGATAGATAACATTTTCTTTTTGCACATTCATCTTCGTTATTGACACTTTTCTTGGTTCTTTCTGATTTAAAGGAGCATGTTGGATTTGGAATCAGAATCGAGACTTCATGGGGCATTCCAAAGAGCACTAGCAGTATTTGGATTCAGAGACCCTGCATTCAAATCCTACCCTTGGGACCCTGGGCAAATCACTTAGCCTTGTTGGGCCTCACTTTCCTCTTCTGCTAAGGGAGTGGGACTAGATACCTGAGATCCCTTCCACTTCTAAATGTATTATTCTGTGATCCTGTTACCTGGCCCTAAGTAGCTGCTTAATAGCTTTGTTACTTCTGGCAGGCAAGCTGCTTCCCTTTTTTGAACCCATTTCCTCACCTGAATAAGGGGGGTAGTGATACTTGCCTACCTGACAGGTTTGTTGAGAGAAGCATATGAGATCATATATGTAAAATACTCTAAAAGCTTGCGAAGGACTGTATAAATAAATGTCTGCTGCTGTTGTGTTTTAAGGAGAAGGGAGTTTGCCCTGGATCTCTGAAATTATCAGTCCCAAATTTCTTCCTGCTAGAAGATTGGTTATCTGCCAGACTAGCCGTTGCTATCCCTACTAAGGTGTCACGATGTGGTGTAGTGGAGAGAGTGCTGCATTTTGGAATCAGACCTTGATTTGCATGTTAGACTAGCCATTTTTGTCTACCTGAGTTATCTTTCTCAAGTTACTAAGCTTCTCTGGTCCTAGGGGGTTGTATTAAATGGTCTTGAAGGTTTCTGTCAGCTCTAAATCTGTTACCGTATGACCTTGACTTTGTCAGGAGGATTTCTGGTAGTTTTTCTGTAACTCCTCAAGCATCATCAATTTTGTACAAGCTTAAGTGAGAGGGGACAATTGGAGAGGAGACAGGTAGGGAGTACTCAGAATCTCTACTTTGCTATCTTTTGGTTAGTTTGTAGTTAACTTTTAAGTGATCTTTCAGCAGATAGGGGGCACATTCCTCTAAGGATGTTAAGTTACTGTCTCTAGCAGTTTAACAGAGTTTGCATTTAGGAAAGAAAATGTATCTTTAAGAATCCCTCCTGTTTGTCTTTATTGTAGTACTCTTGGCTATGTAAAAATTCACATGTCACTCGCATATTCTCAGAATTAACAGTGACTTTTGAAAGCATCTAGTACAAATGTACCTGAACAGGAATCTGTTCCACAGTATTTCAGACAACTAGTCATTCAGCTTTTGCTTGAATACCTCTAGTGATAGGGAACCCATTACCTATCAAGGCAATTCATGCCACTTTAACACAGCTTTAATTTTAAGCAAGTTTCTTTTCATATGTAGAGCTGAAATCAGCCTCTATGCAAAATTCACCCATTATCCCTGGTTCTGCCTGATGGAGTCAAACAGAATACGTCTAATACTTCTTTCATAAATCAGTCCTTCAAGTAATAACTATCAATAATAATTAGTAACTAACAGTGATTTGCCTTTTAGAACTGTATAATCCTAGATAATAGTCAGTAAACATATGAAGTGCCTACTGTGTGCCAGGCATAGTGCTAAACATTTGGGATTCAGATGGGGTAGAAGACAGTCCCTGCCCTCAAGGAGCTCACAATCTATTGGGGAAGACACCAAGCCAACAAGCTTGTACAAACAAGCCATATACAGGATAAACAGCAAATAAAAAAGAGAAGGAAGGGGCTGGGAAAAGTTTCCTGTAGAAGATGGATTTTAGTTGGGCCTTAAAGAATAGACAGGAGATAGAGATGAGGGCATTCCTGGCATGAGGGTCAAGGATGGAATGGCTTTTTCTTGGAGCAGCCAGGAGGCCAGTGTCACTAAATTAAACAGTAATTAGTGGGGATTAAGGTGTAAGAAGAGTAGAAAAGGAAGGACGAAGGGGATTGGTCATGAAGGACTTTGAACACCAGATGTTGATCCTAGAGGCAATGGGGAACTGTTAGAGTTTATTGAGTAGAGAGGAGTTGTAGTTGGACCTGTGCTTTATGAACATCACTTTGGAGGCCAGAGGATGGATTGGAGTGAAGAGAGACTTGAGGCAGGCAGACTTGCCAGCAGGCTAATGAGGCCTTTACCTCATGTGGCAGCATCATCAGAGAAGGGGGCATATTAGAGAGATCTTGCAGAGGTGGAATCGACGGGTTTTGACCACAGATTGGAAATGGGGGGGGGTAAGAGATCGTGAGGAGTCAAGTATGACTCCAACTCTTCTCAAACCTGGGGAAGGTGGTGATGTCCTCCACAGTAAGAGAGAAGAGTGGAGGGGAGCTCCCCGGGGTGGGGTAGGGAGAAGGTTTGAGGGAAAGATAATGAGTTCTGTTTTGGACATTGAGTTTAAGATGTCTATTGAACATCTAGTTTCACATGTCTGAAAGTCCATTCAGAGTGTGAAGTTGGAGGTCAGCATGGAATGTGGGGCAAGATAGGTGGTTTTGAAAGTCATCAACACAGGGATAATTAAATCTGTGGAAGCTGATGAGATCACCTAGAGAAGTAGTATAGATGGAGAAGAGAAGAGGGCCCAAAACAAGAACCCTGAGGGACACCTATGGTTAGAGGGCATGATTTGGAGGAGGATCCTGCAAAGGAGACAAGAGAAGAGGTTAGATAGGTAGGAGGAGAGCCAGGAGAGCATGGTATCCTGAAAACCTAGATGAAGAGAGTAGGAGGAGGAGAAGAGAGTGATCAGCAGTGTCCAAGGCTACAGAGAATGAGGAGTGAGAAAAGGCCATTGGATTTGGCAACTAAGAGATCATTGGTAGCTTTAGAGAGGGCAGTTAGTTTGGTGAATGGATGAGGTCAGAAGCCGAAGTAAGGAGTTAAGAAGAGAGGAGAGAGAGTGGAGGCAACCTATTGTAGATGGCCTTTTTAAGTTTAGCCACAAAGGGCAGAAGAAGTTGACAAGTCTAGCTTCTGAGCCTTGCAGCACTCTTTAAAACTCACTGCTGGAAGCAGGTGCACACTGATGAAGTCCTCCTTTGGTCATTTACAGAGTATTTTACCTCCCTTGTCTTATTTGGTGAGGATGTGACTAGAGGCCACCTGTTGCAGTGCTCTGCCACCTCTCCCTGTCATCTCATGACCTTCCCTTGACTCTGTAGCCATTTCTAAAATGGAAATAAATCTAGACCTTATCTGGCTTACTGGCTTGGTTGCAGATAAAGGTTATTGTAAAGATAAACATCTACTGTATTTTGTAATGTCTTTGTGGGCTGGGACTGTCTTTTGTTTGTCTTTATCTCTGATGTCTAGAACAAATGCTCTGCATGTATTAAGTTACTTGAGTGAGTGAATAAATATATGGTTTCTAGGATTTTAGAGCTGAATGAGACCCTAGAGATCAGATTTAATTGGGAAAAGTTGGTGTGCTGTGGCAAGTGATGCCTTTATCCTTGGGGGAGGGGGGATGAATAATGGTTCCACCAACTTGTTATCTTCTCTTGGGCAGTTAATGTCTTTGGTTCCTTCTCTGTAAATGGGTTTAATGATGCCCGTGCTGCTACCTGGACTGAATTGTTAGGAGGCCCAACTGAGATAATATTAGTATGTGAAAGCAGTAAATGCAAAGATTATTAAACACATCTCGGGAATTTTTGAACTAAAGCAGTGTTACGCTTCCTCTGGAAATTTCTTGTGAAGACAGAACTTTGTTGGATGGGGAAATTAGCTAATCCCTTGAATCAAAGGTTGAAGAAACCATAGGGCTGTTGCAAGCTGTTATGCTCTCATTTCCCCAATAGAAATTCATCTACCACAAACTCCCATTTGTGTTGTGATTTAAGGCTTAAAAAAAATACTCCTTTATCTTGTATGTGTATTAGTACTCTTATTTTATTACGAAGAGACCTGGCCTCAGGGAGACGTGCTGTATCAGAGAGAGGGGCTTCAAACAGGCTTCTGGACTCTAAATTTGATGTTTTTCGTTATATGACACACTACCTCTTACCACAGGGAATCTCCTAGGTTGTTTTTTCTTTCTTTTTAATAATTAAGTAAATATCCAGGAGAAACATTTGGCATGTGTGATTCCTGGTATAGAAAAGTGATTGGCTCACCCGTGATTTTGAGCTTTTTAAAAACACAAATCCACGTGCATTTACCTACTACCAAGAAAAGAGCAGGCAAGACTGAAGGAAAACATTTAAAAGGAAAGTTGAGCCGACATAAGTTCGCTGCTTTAATTTAGAACTTCAGTTACAGGCACATCTAAGATTAGGTTGGGCACAGTATCTGTAGGGGGGGGTTGGTAATCCCCTAGCTGCAGAGTTAGAAAAGGATTTGTTGACATTTCCTTGAGCCTGGTCAGCATCTTCCTGATTGTCCAGAATTGCCACTCTTCAAGGAGGTTGGAAGGGAGGTGCTCCTGGAGAGGGACTGATCTCGAGGCTATCAGAACAGTGTCACACTGATTACTGGTCACTACCTGCTGAAGTTTGGTATTCATCTTGTTGGATGAGATAACCATGTTGGGCAACATGCCTGTATTTGATGGTGCTAAGGGTAAAACTGAGCGCCTTACTGTCTATCTCTTGGCACCCGGGATAGCCCCAGGAGGTATCAATGCCCAGGCTTCTAGATGGCCCTACTCAATAACCATTTGTTGATCTATAGCCCCTTTCCCCTTTGCTTCTGCTTTCTGAGCTGCTGATATTATGTTAGGGAATGTCTGTTTCAAGGGAAAAAAGCAGTGGGGGATTTATGGCCAGGCTTATTCATTCCTGCTGCTGCCACCGTTCAGGTGTAGTTTGTCCATACTCTCCTGGATTATTGTAATAACCTTCTCATTGCCCCCTTCCTCCACCCCCATTCTCCCATTCCCCCAGCATACACAGCTACACTGTTTTCTTTCTAATACATAGCTCTGATAACATATTATTCCAGTAAAATGTTTATAAATTCCTTAGCTTGTGTTTCAGAAGTCCCTTTTCAATTTATTTCAGTCTGATTTCACGTTAAGGGAGAGGGAAGCAGATCCTAACCCTTTCACTTTAGACATGAGGAAAGCGAAGCCCAGAGAGGAAAGTGCCTTGCACCTGGCTAGTAAAGAGCAGATGCAGGCCTTCTGGTGCCTGGGTCCATGGCTTTTCCTGCCATAACCAAGCTACCTTTATTTTATACTGTGTGTACATATGTTTGTGTTTTTTGCTTAGTATCCTGGTATCTGCTACCATGAAACACTTGATAAAACTGAATTAATGAATTCACACTGAGCACTATACATTGTACGGAGCTGTGGTATCCCCATCGCAGGATGAGAAGACTCCCGGGCTGGCTGAGTCAGCTTTGGCCACTTCCTATTTCTATAACCTGGGACAAGTCATTTAAGCCCCCTGGGCCTCAGTTTCCTCAGCTGTATAATAGGTTAGACCAGATGACTTTGGCGATCCCTTCTAGTTATGAAGTCTTTGTTCCTATGAACTTGACTCTTCAAGCAAACCAAGAACACCGGCGGCTATGACCTGCTTTTCCGGAGCTCTCGGAATGCTGTAATGTACATAGACGCTTGGGAGAGTTTGCGTGGCAGCGGCTCTAAGCCGTAGCGCCCATTCTGCTTCTTTGGCTCGGGTGGTGACACGTGTTCACCGAGCCTGGAGAAGAGCCAGAGTAATGCTAGCGTGTTTGTGTTTGGGTCAGCCTCAGAGCCCAGGAACCCTGGAGCCCTGGCCTAGAGTGGGTGGCCTTGGGGGGAGCTGGGCGTGGCATGCGCTCCTCTAGGGCGGTGAGAAACCCACCGGGTGTACCCTGCGTGACGGCTCTCGCGTGTTTCCTGTTACTCTGCTGCTAGGGGGACGGACCGAGGCAGGGTGGAGGGGCGTTGATCATAGCCTGGCAACAGTTTCCATACGCGAAGACTCCATACGGCTTGGGGCAGGAGCAGGGACTGGGCCAGGGCTGGGTCTGCCCTCCTCCCTTTGGTGCCACCGCCCGATGCTTCCTCCTGGTACGTTAGTAAGGGGAACAGCACAGCCCCGACCACCCCAAGCCACTCTGCTTTGTCCCTGGAGAGCTGGCCCGCCCTGGACCTGGACGAGGCTGCTTTTGAAGTCCAGGAGGCAGTAGCCGGGGTTTGCTGGTTTTGCTTCGGGGCCTGGGAATTTTAGGTGGAATCTTGGGGGTGATTTTAATGGGAGAGGGGAGGGAAAGGGGAGCTAATTGATTATGAATGCTTAGCAAATATCCCATCCCTTGTTTAGGCTTTTGTCCGTTTCAAATCCTACTGCTGTTTTCTGATGACCGGGGCCATATAAAAAGTTTGTCTTTCTCTAAGTACCCTGGTGGAAGCTGGCTAAGCAGCCTGAGGGAGCTGCCTTTTAGGCCCCTTTGGCTGGATATTTGGAGGTCTAAAGGAAGTTAGAGAAAACTATTTAAATCGCCTCTTGCTAAGTGTAGCTTCTTTTCCAAACTTATGCCATTTGGTTGTAATTTATTTTTCTTATTTTTTTTCACTTGTGCTGCCAAATTTAGTTTGTAGTTTGTTATTTGTGTGCAAAAACCTTACTCTCTTGTTTAAAAAATTAAATGTAGTCATATGGAAAATGTGCTTTTTGAATTTAATTCCATTAGGACAAAAATGTTTTTTTTTGGTAGTGCTTAAGAGGCTTTGGAACATTACCCTGGAAAACAAAAAAAGTTGCATTTTAACTTTCTGTTTTATAAATATTCGCCTCTTCCCAGCGCATACATTTGATAATAGCTCCTATTTTCTAGCACTTCAGAGTTTGCTGAGGTATTTACTGCAGCCGATGAGGTTATAAGCCATAGATGTTCTCCCTCCTGGGCACTGACATTATTTTGCTTACCTGTGAGGTAGTGTGAGTATAGAGTAGCCAACCTTAGAATCTGGAAGCTCTGGTTTCAGGCCCAACCTCTGAGACATAGTGGCTCTTTGACCCTGGGGCAAGATTTCTATGTGACCCTGTACATTGCATAGCAGATGTGGATGAGGTGGGTACTACAGGTATTAGGCAGATGAAAGAGTTGAGATTCAGACTGGTAGGGCCCAGGAGAAATTCAGTTCAAGAAACATTAAGCACTAGGCCTGGGGGATACAAAGATGAGAAATGAAAGATCTCTTGCCCTCAGAGAATTTAGGTTCTTCTGGGTCACACAACCAGTGAATCTTGGAGCAGAGACTGAAATCCCAGAAAGCAGAGCTAAAGTGTGCATCGTGTTATTTATCTTTGCTATTTAGTGCCTCTTTGATTCCAATACTAGGAGAAAACTCTGGGGAAATTGCTCGACTTTCTTAAGGTCTTTGAAACAAGTGGTGGAGAATCGTTTCATTAGATAAGACTTACCATAAGTATGTACCTGTTAACATTGAGATGCTTCTTTTGAAGTGAGTGTATGTTTAATTGAAGAAAAGAATATACTGTTCTTTCTGGAATGGTTAGAGTGTCCTACAGCTTCCTGGGGGTAGGAGGTTGGACCCACGATGCTTTCTGTTCAGGCGCCGCCCCCCCCCCCCCCCCCCCCCCGCCCTCTTTTAACTGTTGTAATTTGATCACTGGTGACCAAAGTCATCCATACTTGTAGCTCTGTTTCTAGGGTTTGATAGTTGTTTGTTTTTAAACAGGTCAAACCAGGGCTTACAACCCTAAATTCCTATTCCTGCGGAGATGACCCAAACTTGTGGAAAGAAACTGTTCACAGTGAGGACATGGTCCAAACAGGACACTGTTTCAATCTTTACAAATCACAGGTGAGCAAAGACTAATGATATATTTTTACAGGGGTGAAGATTGACTTTAAAATGTTTACATGAGCTATGTAATCTCAGGGGAAATCATTGGACTTTTCTGTGCCTTAATTGTTCCTCTGTACAAAGTCAGACAATATCATCTCAAAGGTTCCTTTTGGCTTCAATTCTGTGATTCTTTTATAACTTTAATTTTCTGATAATCCATTGTGAAATCATAAATCTTTTCACTCTTTCATTTTTAAATTAGGGATTACCTAGACCAGGATTGGGGAACCTGCAGCCTTGAGGCCACATGTGGCCTTCTAGGTCCTCAAGTGCAGCCCTTTGACTGAATCCAAACTTCATAAAACAAATCCTTTTATTAATTTTTTTTGGGCAGGGCAATTGGGGTTAAGTGACTTGCCCAAGGTCACACAGCTAGTATGTCAAGTATCTGAGGCCGCATTTGAACTCAGGTCCTCCTAACTGCGGGGCCAGTGCTCTACTCACTGTGCGACCTAGCTGTCTCAACAAATCCTTTTATTAAGGAGATTTGTTCTGTGAAGTTTGGGGGCTGCACTTGAGGACCTAGAGGGCCACGTGTGGCCTCGAGGCTGAAGGTTCCTCACCCCTGATACCCTTGGGTTTAGTTACTTTCCCCTTTAATGCCTCATTGTATATTCCAGGAGATGTTATCTAATTAGGGTCACAGGTTAGGAAGCTCTCACCTCTTAATTTCAAAATTTTGTGGCTTTTTTGATAAAGATACAGATAATTATTATATGTGAACATTAGCACATAACCTTTGATTTTCTCAGTTCTCTCTACAATATACATATAGACATATATTTCATCCTTGAGTATCTCTTTGCCCATCTTTTAAGGATTCTAAAATAGTCATTTAAATATGTTGAAATTGGAGTGTTATAGTAGAAAAAGCCCTCCCTGTTGTCTTAGTGACCTGAGTGCCATTCCTAACTTTGGCAGTACTTAGCCATGTGACTCTTGAAACCTCAGTTTCTTAATTTGTAAATAGAGGGAGCTGAACTTGGATAATCTCTGAGATCTTTTTCTAACTTTCAGGTTCTATATTTGTATGTCATTTGAGTTTCCGTTTAGTAGTTTGTGTTTTTGTGTCACAACTTTTATCATTTCTTTTTAGGTACAAGTTTTTCCTGATACTGCCCTTTAAACCTGTCTCCTCTTTCCTCTTTATAACAAAAGAGAATGTTAGCATGAAAGTAAATAAATACAAATAACATTTGTTTTGATTTTAAGATTTGTCAAGTGATTTCCTAACAACCACCCTATAACACAGTAGTAGGAGCATTATCTCAATTTGCAGATGAAAATGTTTAGGCATATAAAATTTAAATATATATGAACCCATGGTCAGAAAACTTGTAAGTTCCAGAATTGGGATTCAAGCTCAGGTCTTCTGAGTCAATAACCAGTACTCTTTTCACGTCACGGAGCTGCCTCCTGAACATAAGGGACATTGGATGGAGTAGATTGGGGTCAGCAGGTAGTATGGTAGTTTTGGCTTTTAGTCTTGTAGGTCTGGCTTTTAGTCTTTTAAGTCCGAGAGAGGTCGATTTTTGTAGTTACCTTCCTGGATGCTGACTCACTCTGACTTTTCTGGTTCAGGTAAGTCAGTAAATCTGTGGAGAGATTATTTTTAATTTATGTCTTCAGAGTGCTTACCTTATTTTCTTGGCTTGAATAAAGATTTTCAGGATGGAAACTTAAGAGTTTTCTTTACTCAACCATATAATCCCAGCACATTCCTTAAAAGCAATAAGCATGTTGATATTTACTGCTGAATAATAACCTCCAGCCATTAATTCTCTGGACCTACTCCAGTTTTCCATGGCAAAGAATAGTTGAGAAGATCCCTTAGCAAGTACCTTTAACTTTTAAACTTTACGTAGTAGTGTTTTATATTTAAACTTTATGATTTCTGCAGTGATTTTACTTAGCTATTTTAGTTTTGGATTAGTTGTTCAAACTGAAGTATGTGTGGATATCTCCATATTATACATACACCTAAAATAAATCAGCCTAAAATTAAGCCTGGTTAAACTTGGAAAGTTTGAAGTTCATTATTTTTATTGACTTTCCTTTTATTAATGAAAAGAGAACTGGCAGGCTTTTGTAAAAGATTTTCTACATAAAAATCACATCTTTACAGATACGTAGTTGACTGAATTGTATAGAGTATAGAAGAGCCTGTCGTGCATGTTCTTTGTTGATTACCCCCAAAAAAAGGGGAAGGGGGGCCATTTGATTTGGTAGAGCAAAACTCAGCCTTAAGGGCTATTCCCTAACTAGGAATATTTTCGTATATCTGTCAGGATCACATAAGATTCCTTGATAAATGCAACCACAGTTCAAGTGAGACGTAAAACGGAGAAGGATGCTCTCCATAGGTGTTTGCCCTTCTCTTGGAAGATGGCTGTCCAGTGTAAGGCCCAGATGGAAGAAGGGCTTTTTACTGTTGGTGAGCCTCCCCAGATGATGCTGGGTGTTCTTACGTGCACCAGATATTGTGCTGTTCTCATCAAGGCCCAAAACATTACAGAACCTTCTCGGTGAAGTTTATGATTATTTAAAAGCATTTGGCCTAACAATCCGTATAGGATATATTAAAGGGAAGGATAATGGCAGCAGTGAGGGGAGGAATGTGTAATGACCAGACTCTTATCTAGGCTCTGATAAGTAGTTGGCTTGTCCATTGAATTACTTCAATACATGTATCTAAGACAGACACTGCAGCTGGACAAATGAGTTGGACCAACAATTAAATAGGAGAGAGAGAATGGGCTGGATTTTGTTTGGAGAACTGTGCAGTACTTTTTTTTTTTTTTTGGCAAGGCAATTGGGGTTAAGTGACTTGCCCAAGGTCACACAGCTAGTACATGTGTCAAGTGTCTGAGGTTGAATTTGAACTTAGGTCCTCCTGACTCCAAGGCCAGTGTTCTACTCACTGTGCCACCTAGCTGCCCCTGCATAGTACTTTTAACTAGCCTGTTTTCCTGTACTCTGGTACAGTGTCCCATCTTTTAACATAAATGTTCTCTTGCTGATGCTGTAGAGACATTTTAGAGATGAAGACAGTGGAGGCCTAACAAGGTTAAATGACTCAGTACAGATCAGATCACACAAGTAGGAGGGGAGAGAGCTGGGATTTGAAGCCATCTTCTGACACCAAGTCCTACAGTCTTTCCATTGTACTGAGTTCTAAGGAAGACCCAAAGGGCAGTAGAGAAATGCATGGTGGGTGCACATGGGCTACCCCATATGGCTGGTGATGACTGAAGTGCAGAAAGTGTGAGAAGAATATTATTGAAGAAATGGAGGTAAAGAGGCAAGCATGTCACATGGTGCAAGAGAGGAGAATGGGTCAGGTGAGCAGTCTGAGTACCCAGGTGGTTCCTGTGACCTTGGGGAGGACCTCAGTCACTCTAATGATGGAATTCTCTGAGAAAGGTCTATATGTCACATTGGACAAGAATAGTATGAGGTGAGAAAGTTTGGATAGATGAGCTTCATGTGCACAAATGTGGGAATGAATGCCTGTACCAGTGAGAACACAGAGCCAGTGAAATACTGAAGGAGTTCCTTCCATTTCTGTTTAGGCCGATGCCGTATTACTATAGTGCTTTACCACTTTTTAAACATTCACTTACTAGGAGAGGCAGTGTGGTGCAGTGGAAAACTTCTCGCTAGGATTGGGGTTGAAAGACCCAAATCTCGTTTGCTTCTTCTGGGTCCTTGGACAGGTCACTAAGCTCAGGCCTGCTTGCACTGCTGTGAACTTGGAGTAGATGGTCTCTGAGCTGTTTCTGACTCTGTAAATCCTCATGTAAATTCAACATCCATCCTTATGATGACAGTCTTGGAGGGAGGCAGAGTGTAGGCATTGTCTCCATTTTACAGAAATGGACACTGCAGCCCAGAGAGGTAAGGCTAGTTCTAGAACCCCAGGGGTTCCCATTGCATAACACCATGCAGCCTTTCAATAGCTGTGTAAAAACACAGTCTTTCTAAATGTTTTTCCATGTTTCTTGAACAAGTTGTTTTTTTCCCTTTTTATTCTGCCTGATCATTTTATTTCATTTAAAAATAATGAATGAATTTAAATAACAAACCGATTAAACTTAACTTTGCAGATATTTGCTCTTTAAAAACAACCTTCAACAAAAAGTTATTTCTAACAGATGAGTTCCTCTCTTTCCTGATTTGCTTTGTTGTATTACTAGTAAAGCATTTTTTTAATCGGAGCAGGACTTTTGTCTTACAGAATGTATGTATAGTATTGATGCATGCTTTGGACTTGGGAACTCAAAAAGGCCCCTCAGTGAATGGAGAGAGAATATAGGGTAGTAAGAAGAAACAGAGATCCGGTATGGTTTCACTATGTTGCCTGCTAGATGGTGTTTGTGGACTGCTCCCAGGTCAGTCTGTATATTCCACTTAAGCCATGAGATGTAGCACTGCAGGTAAACAGCTGGCAGCCCAGCCCCAAAAAGAAGTGGCAAGGATCTGAGCCTTATACATCCTGCCTTGCTAACTGATTCCCCAGACAGTGAATGTATCAGAGTTATGAATTTCTAAAGAGCTTCTAGAGTCAAGCAGAACTTCCTGATTCGGGGGCAGTAGGATCAGTGGCCCCTCTCATTGGTTCCCTAGTTTTGCACTCCTTCCTTTATGCATCTGCATTGTTGGTAGATAAATGGCTGATAAATACAGTACAGAGTGCCAAAAGGTGCTCATGACTCTAACTCCACTGGCCTTGGCAAGTTGTACTGTTACTTCAGCATATCTTAGACACACACTCCAGACCAGATTAATTTACCTAAAATGCCACTTTAATTTTGTCCTTCTCCTACTCAGACCTTAGATGGCTCTCAGTTGCCTACAGGATAAAGCCCAGACACCTTAACCGGACATTCAGGATTTCTACAATCTGACCTTAACCCTCTCTTCCTTCTTTCCTTTTTAATTTTTGTTTTCAGTTCCAAATTCTCTCCCTCTCTTTACCCGTTCTCCCATTGTAAGGTTAATTGGGAATAAGATCTTCCTCACCATCAATAGGTCTCACCCATTAAGGGAAGCTTGCTTGCTTGTAGGAAGGCTTACACATATTTTGTCAATTTCTAATTATATATTCTGAGAGGTGAGCTTTTGCTTTGGGGGCTCACTTATGAGAAAGATGTTGTGATTCCCTGGTCGAGACTCTTGAGTGGCTGTGTGTTCAGAGCTCCCCGACTTCTCAGAGGTAAAGGCTCTCGATTCAGTGGTGGATATAAAGCTTTGATTCAGGCAGTAGAGCTCTGTCTGTTGGTCTTTATTTCTCTTCTTTGTATTTCCTGGGTTTTTATTTTATGTGATTAAAAAAGACAGATTGTTGACCCCTGAAACAGCTATCTTTCTTTAGTAAAGCAGATAAAAGGGGCAGCTAGGTGGCGCAGTGAGTAGAGCACTGGCCCTGGAGTTAGGAGGACCTGAGTTCAAATCCAACCTCAGACACTTGACACATGCACTAGCCGTGTGACCTTGGGCAAGTCACTTAACCCTAGCTGCCCTGCCAAAACAAACCAAAAAAAAGCAGATAAAAAACCTGCACTAGCAGCCATCCTGGGTATGCCAGGGTGGTTGCCATTACAACCAGCCATTGAAAAGGCAAGAAAGATGACAGCTATTCTACATATGAAGTCCTGCAAAACATTTCCACATTAGCAGTGGGGAGTGGGGAGTGGGGGGTGGGGAGGAAGAAAAATAAAGGAAAAAAAGTATGCTTCAGTTTGCACTCAGAGTCCCTCACTTCTCTCTCTGTAGGTGGATAGCACTTTTCATCACGAGTCCTTTGGGATTGTCATGGATCGTCGTATCTGTCATATCCATCAGACTAGCCAAGTCTTTCGTAGTTGGTTATCGTTCTAACCCAACCTCATCTCCCACTTCTCATTTTTACTACTCATAAACTCCTTGAAGGCAGGGATCATGACTTTCATACCTCTTGTATCCTGAAGAGTAAGCAGTGTAGGGCCAGGAATCATGGCAGGTCTTCAGTTACATTCATGGGTTGGCTGATTGAGATAGGTGTTTGACATAATCACCTGTTTAGTATGTCAGGTCAGTTAATTGTTCTTGCATTGTCATGATATTTATTTTACTACAGATTTATGTATTGACATTTAGCATACTCGAGGTGACATAGAAATTCAACTTTGTTATTAAAATATCTTTATTAATAGCTTATATTTTTACACCACCTCCATTTCCCGATGTGTCCTTCTGTTCACTTCTAACAATGAATTAAAAAGAGAGTCAGCAACACTAAGCAGCACATTAGCCAAGTCTGACATCATATGCAGCATTCAGCACTCATTCATAGCTCTGTGCCTGTACAAAGACAGGAGGGAAGGCTATTCTCATCTCGCTTCTTTGGGGCCAAGCTTGGTCACTCTGTCATTGCATAGCATTCACAGCATTTCTGTTTGTTTGTTGCTGTTCTTTACATTTACGTTGTAATTAATACATATGTTGCTTACCTGATTATTATTTCATTTTTTGTCCAGTTGCAGTCTACATGTTTCTCTGCATTTGTCATATTAATTGTTTCTGATGTCACAGTAATTTTCCATTTCATTCATGTACTGCAATTTGTTTAGCCCTTCTCCACTCTGCTTTGTCTCCAGGTCTTTCCTATTACATAAAACACTACTATTAATATTTGGGCATCTGTGAGAGAAATTAATTTCTTTTAATGAATTTTTAAGAACTGGGAACCTCTTTGGTAGACCCTAGTTAAAATTAGCAGCAGTTTTCAAGTGGGATTGTACTTTATGCAGCCCCTCTGTGATTCTCTTCTCCCTATTCCTTTATCTCCTCTTGGAAGTGAGGAAGAAGAAATCCTTTCCCTTTCAGGGGACAAATCTTGTGCACAGAGCCTTGATCCCAGCTCCTTCTGTATTCTTTAACAGATTGCACCCACAATCATCACTTTCCTTTCTGTAATCTTCAGTCTCTCTCTTTCTACTGTCTCTTTCCCTGGTGAAGGACAAACACAACCCTGTCTCATCCTTACAACCCTTTATCAGACTGCACCTTCTCTTCAGACTATCATCCTCATTTCCCTTTATCATTTAATTTCTTAGAAAAAGCTTCCTATGCTTACTTCCACTTTATCCTCACTCCTCAACCCTTTGCAGTTGGCTTCCAAAGTCATCTCAGCTGAAACTGCTCTCTTCAAAGTAACCAATGGTCACTTCTTAATCGACACTTCTGATGTAACACTTTCTATTACCATCTCTTCCTCTTTGTTTTTGTGACACTGCTCTCTCTTGGTTCTCTTCCTATCTTTATTGCTACTCTTCAGTGTCTTTTATTTGTCCATCATCTGTATCATGCTCCCTAATAGTGGATGTGCCCAAGACTGGCCTGGATCTCCTGTCTACATTTTTAACTTAGCAACCTCATTAACTCCTAAGGGTTATGATCTCTGTGCAGATGAGTCTCAGATCTATGTATTCTGACCTAGTTTCTTTTTGAACTCCAGTCCTTGATCACATATTGCCTGTTGAATATTTTAAACTGAATGTCCCATAAACATCTCAGACTCATCATATCTAAACTCAGTTTCCCTCTCAAAAGTATGGAATTATGTTCTGTTTGCACATGTATATGTAGCCTCTATCAAATTGCATGCCTTCTCAATGAGGGGGAAGGGAAGAAGGGAGGAACCTACATCTCTGGTACCTTGCCTGCTTCTCACCAAAAATGAAGGCGGAGATGTAGGTGGCTAAGTATGCAGGTTTTTTTCACCTGAACTAGTTATGAGGTAGCGATATCTGTAGAGGGAGCGAGATTTGGGGGTCTGTTTGATGGAAGGAGGAGACTTCCTGGAAAATGAGAAGCAGTTTTAGAATGACTGGAGTTCTACAGAAAGGTTTGAGAGAAAATATTCATGTTCTGTCTGCAAGTCAAGAAAATATGGTAAGAACATAGAATCATAGAATTTAGAACTGGGAGAGATCTTCAAGGACATCTAGACCCACCTCCCCCCTTCATCTGACATATGAAACTGAGGCTTAGAGGGAATAAGTAACTTGCCCTAGTATCAGAACTGAGATTTGAACCCAGTTCCTCTGGCTCCAGATCCAGTTTATTTTGTTGTTTTATGCATCAGGACATGCATTTTTCCTTGTGTGGGACATTGAGCCAAGATGGCGACTGGAAAGCAGGGACTTGCATGAGCTCCCTACCACGTCCCTCCAAAAACCTATAAAAATGACTCTGAACAAATTCTAGAACCACAGAACCCACAAAATAGCAAAGGGAAGCAGGGCTCTAGCCCAGGACAGCTTGGATGGTAGCTGGGTAAGGTCTATCATGCACGGAGCTGGGAGCCGAGTGAAGCAGAGCTCAGCAGAGCTCAGCGTGGGCGGCGGCAGGACCAACCAGACCGGGAGCCAGGTGGAACATGCCCTAGCACCCTGAATCAGTGCGCTGTGGCAGTTACCAGACTTCTCAACCCACAAACACCAAAGACAACAGATAAGTTAGTGGGAAAAGCTGTGAGGAAAGAGTGAAGGAGTTCGTGGTTAGGCCACCGCCCTGGGGGAAAGCGGGGGAGGTACAGCTACAGAACTACAGCTGCAGTTGCTTCTGGCC
>CM053624.1:309044966-309109389 GCA_028646595.1 Phalanger gymnotis
ACTCCAAAAAGCCAATGAGGAGAAGAATGCCTTGAAAGGCAGAATTAGCCAAATGGAAAAGGAGGTCCAAAAGACCACTGAAGAAAATAGTACCTTAAAAATTAGATTGGAACAGGTGGAAGTTAGTGACTTTATGAGAAATCAAGATATTATAAAACAGAACCAAAGGAATGAAAAAGTCGAAGACATTGTGAAATATTTCATTGGGAAAACCACTGACCTGGAAAATAGATCCAGGAGAGAAAATTTAAAAATCATTGGACTACATAAAAGCCGTGATCAAAAAAAGAGCCTAGATATCATCTTTCGAGAAATTATCAAGGAGAACTGCTCTGATATTCTAGAGCCAGAGGGTGAAATAGAAATTGAAAGAATCCCCAGATTGCCTCCTCAAAAAGATCCCAAAAAGAAAACTCCTAGGAATATTTTCGCCAAATTCCAGAGCTCCCAGATCAAGGAGAAAATACTGCAAGCAGCCAGAAGGAAACAATTTAAGTATTGTGGAAGCACAATCAGAATAACACAGGGTGTTGTGTGTGTCATTGGATGGTATGTGGAGGATTTCACAATAGGTTAAAAGGTAAAAAGCCCTGATTTTTGGAGGCCAAAGACCTAGTTTTGAATTTGGACCTTGTTCTTACTCTGTCAGATGAAGGAATTGGACTTAGATGATCTCTGACTTCCTTCTAACTCTTAATTCTGTGACGCAGTGATATTTCAAATCCCTTCCAGTTACCAGATCTCAGGTTTAGAAATGGGGTTAAGTTCACATTTCTTATATTCTGGTTATTGCCGCAATTTTGTTTTTAAGCTTTAGTCAGAAAGCTTTATCTTTAAATGATTTGTGATGTCATCAGTGAGCATTTTCCCTCCCTACCTTAGTACTTCTTTGTGATTTCCCATTTCCAAAAAAATTCATTATGTGGACATGAGCTTTCTCTGCACAGAGAGCCATGTTTATCCTGTACAGTCCATTATTAGTTCACTTTTGTAGCTTGGTGTGGAACCTAACAGAATTTGTGTTCTGTCAGTGTAGCTTTTGGGAACCCAAGGCCACCTCCTTGCCACCATGAGAACAACCACAAGCACTGATTAAGGACTGTTAAAGCAAAAGTGAGGCTGAGTTAAATTTTAGAGTTCAGAGCTAGTAGAGTAGCATTTTGAACATTTAGAGTTCATATTAACTAGAATATGTTGGTAGCACTTGCGAGGATTTCTGTCTGGTTTGTAATCATCCATCAGAAAACATCCCAACTAACAAAGAAAGCTTGGGGTTTTTTATACCTTACCAGTAGAATTCCAGAGAATTCTAAGTATTATATCTCTGACTGTACAGCTCACAGGTTGCAATTCAGACTAGAATATTGACCTAATAAGGAAAAACAAAAGATCCATGTAATGTTAAGTCATGACAAATCAGTGACATATAACCTCTCTGGAATGAGATAAGTTGCAGATTTGTAAGTCCAAACAATTTTAAGTTATTAGGCTAGAAGCCCTTTGTAATATTATGAGAATATTCTAGTATAGTCCAGCATCTGGCACGTAGGCCATTTAAAATTGGCTTTACAGCTTATGGCTTAAGTTAGTGATCTGTCTGTAGTTACAGTCAGTTACATAGCAGTTTGGTGTTTTAATTCTTCTTTTCCTGTAGGTTTAGCTGTTGGTTTGAGATTGCCATACTAGGTTCTGTTGATACAAAGACTAAACCGCAAACAGTCCTTGTCCTTAAGGATTGTGTTCTACCGAGGTCCCTTTCAGTTCCACATATAATCCTGAACCTATAATTGTTACAGATGAGGAAACCAAACCTCGGAGAAATTAAGTGAGTTGTCCGTGCTTATACAGATAGGAGAACCAGTATTCAAACACGGGCCCTGAAACTTTAGAGTCAGTCCTCCTGTAAATCCTTTTGTCCCTCCCAGGACTGAACACAGAGCTCTTCTGTTCATGGGAGGCCTTTAATGGTTTTTGATTAGCACTAGTTCATTAGTAGTGAACCTTGCATCCTCTTTGAATGAGAAAACAACTGAGTGAATTCACCCTTTACATTCCACTCTTTTTGTACGTTGTACGATGTTCACCATTGGTTTTTATGATTACACTGCAAAGTTTATTCAGTTATTTAATAATTAAAATTTATTAAGTTTATATTACCTAAAAACATTATGTGATGAGGCCCTAGGAAAGTTGAGTATTTAGTTATTTGGGAGTTATACTTTAGACCTAGAACGCCTTTAGCAAAATCTCACTGTGCTTAACAGACAAGAAAGAGAAGCTGGATGATAGTGTAGTTGGATGGATTTATAATTAGTTGAATAACTATACCAAAAGCATGTTCAGTAGTGTTAGTTTGCAGAAAAATCTCTATTGGAATGCTACAGAGTTTGGTCCACTGACCCTGTCTGGTTGATTTTTATCAGAAACTTGGATGTAAACTTAGAAGACATACACATAAAATTTGGAAATGGCCCCAAATGGCAAAGGCTGATATGGTGGATGAAAAAGACTAATACGTTGGCCAAAATGGCTAATATGTTGGGTGAAAAAAATTCAAATAGATCTCACTGGATTCATTTATTTAGCAAATGTTTATGAAGCATTGGCTGTGTGTGGAGACAAAATTTGAATAAAACGTGGCCTTTGCCTTCATAGAGTACCCCAGTCTACATAAAAATGATGCACTTGTACTGACAAGTGAAGTTCGGTAGTTAGAAATGAAGAGGTCTCGTACTCAGATTGAACAAAAAATCTACAAATAGAGAGAAACCTGTTTTATCGAATCATAGAATTTGAGAGTCGGAAGGGACTTCATTGCCTTCTTGTCCATCCCGTACCTGAAAGGAATCCCCACTATAACGTACTTGACCAGTGATACTTTCTTTTGCTTGAAGACGTCCTGCCCCACCCCACTCCCCAACGTGAAGGAGAGCTTATACTTCTCGAGACATTTAATAACAATTTAATTTGTTAGCATTAATTTAATAACTTTCATAGTAATTTCTGTAAAAAAGGCCAAGGGAATTTTAGTTGACATGCGCAAGATGATCAGATATTGTGAGCCTAAGAGTTTGAGGAGTGGACTTAATAATAGTGATGCTTCAATAACATTTTAAAAGATGCATCATAGAACAGAAGAAGCATAGACAAGCAGTACGGTTTTGAAGATAATGTATAGAATTTATTATTTGTTCTTTTTAAAAGCAACAATATGAAAATATAGTTTCATAGAAAATCCTTTTTATGGAAATGCTCTTTTTTTGGAGTTTAGGTTTAGATTAAAAAAGATGTATTTGTTTGGTACCTTACAAATCTAATAAAAATGGTCAAAATATTTATAGTCTGTAGTACTTTCATTTTCATCCTTAAGTGCACTTGATATGACTTTGCTCAGTTAGTCTTGCCAAGGTTTTAAAAAATTAGTTTTACCTTCCATGGCTTTTCTCTTTTTAAAAAGATAGTCCTGTTTATAACTGTCTGTCTTTTGGGGGTAAGATTTTACAGAGAAGTTTATATTCTTGCCTAGTCCTTTTAAAAAAAAAATTTTCCCAATTACATGTAAAAACAATTTTTAACATTCTTTTTTTTTTTTTAAATTTGAGTTCTAAATTCTCTCCCTCTCTTCTTTCTCTAGGCAGGCTATTCGATATATGTTATTTATGTGCGGTCATTCAAAACATTTCTGTTAGTCATGTTGTGAAGGAAAGTGTAGACCCCCCCCCCAAAAAAAAAACCCCAGAACAACAAACCCAAGAAAAATAAAGTGGCTAGCATTTTTTCATTTTAAGTTCTTAAGAATTGTCTTAAATCATTGTATTGCTGAGAATAGCCAAGTCATTCACAGTTGGTCATCATACAATATTGCTGTTACTGTGTACAATGTTCTCTTGCTTCTGCTCACTTTGCATCAGTTTCATGTAAGTCTTTCCGGGTTTTTCTGAAAGTATCTTGCTTATCATTTCTTATAGCACAACAGTATTCCATTACAGTCATATACCATAACTTGTTCAGCTATTCCCTAATAGCTATTCCTTAATCCCCTCAATTTCCAATTCTTTGCCATCACAAAATGAGTCTATCCCAGTCTTGAGTTAGGCAGCTACTTTTCTCCATTTGGCAAGTAAATTAGGGCTTTACTGACTAAGATATTTCCTGGAACCACATCTTTTCCACCTCACAATTACCTGAAAGATACTGAGAATCTAATCTCATTCAGCTTATTGTTGATTATGGAAAAGCATTTGATTCTAGAGAACAAAACACTCCCTTCTAGGCTCTTTTATAGTAAGATATCTGTACATCAAGGTAATTCAGGACTCCTTGTAAGAGTTAATAGAAATAACATCATAAGAATAGAGGACGCAGATGGTAGACATGATCCAGGATTGGGATTTGGTGGGCGTGATCAGCTAAAGGAAAAGGGGGCGAGGGACTTGAGGAGAGGGTAGTGTAGAAATGAATTGTTCACAAAATAGGGAAGAGAGGAGAGGGTATCCAATGCAGAGTTAATAGCCTGGGTGGAGGGAACTGAGGTCATTGTGAGGTTAAAGAGAACAAGGTCAGGAGGCTTAAGGCTTGGTTAAAGATGGGATGACAAAAGATTAAGGTCGGGTAGAGGAATTTCAGAGTTTGTGAATGAGGCAGTAGAATCCACATGGATAATGCTGAGATCAAGGATATGACCTCGTGTGTGGCTGAGGGAGAGTGAAGGATTAGGTTGTAGAAATTGAGTAGATTGGGGCAGCTAGGTGGCACAGTGAGTAGAATACTGGCCCTGGAATCAGGAGGACTCGATTTCAAATCCGACCTCACACACTTGACACACTTACTAGCTGTGTGACCTTGGGCAAGTCACTGAACCCCAATTGCCCTGCCTTTCCCCCTCAAATAAAAAAAAAAGAAGTTGAGCTAGAAGTTAGGGCATTAGAGGGAGGATCAATATATTGGAGTCCCCTAGTATGCAGGTAGGCGTTGGGAAGGAGAGACTGGAGCCTAGCACCGAACTGTCCCAAGAACATCTGGCAGCCAGGCTGTGGATTGGGGGATCAGTTTGGATAGTGTGAATTTCAAAGGAAGGCCAGGTTGCTGAGTGGTGGTGGTAAATGGAGAGTCTGGAAGTGGCAATGGGGATCAAGGAGCTTTCCAACTCCTCTACCGTGACCACTGAGCTGGGGATTCTGGGAAAAAGTGTAGCTAGTACTAGAAAGAGGAGCAGGTCAATTGGACTGAGTATATATCAAGAAGGAGCCGGCTCAGTGAGTGCCAACGGGTAGCAGGCCTCTGGAAGGGGCGGGCAGATTTGGAGTATTACATTGAGTGGGGGTCGGGTTCAGGAAAGTGGGAATAAGGGAATGGGCAGTTGGGGATGGGCAGCAGGATTTGAATATTGGCAGCCAGATCTTCACAATCACTGGACTGAGGAGAGTACAAGGGGCTGGGCAGTATGTGTGTTAACCATCGAAGCATGAATTCAGGCAGAGTTCTCGTTGGTTGCAGAGGTTCATTGAGGAAGGCACATGATTATTAGCCTTAGGTGAAGGGACTGGGTGAGATTTAGCCTGAGAAGAGAGAACTCGGGGAGTGCATGTTAGCAGTGGTCACATATTCAGAGGCTGTTGTGTTGGAGAGGCCCCAGAAGTCAAACTGGGAGAATTTAGGCTTGATGTTGGGAAAATCTTCCTAACAATTAGAGCTATCTAAAAGTTAAAAAGAGAGAGGGAGGGAGGGAGGGGAAGGTAGAGGATTGGAGATTTTCAAGTCAAGGTTGGACGTGTTAGAGTGGGCATTCCCAGCTCTAAAATACTGACTTTATTTTGTACTGCTTCAAAAGAAAAGAACTAGGAATTGGTTTTGACTCAGAAAAAGGAAGAATTTAGTAATAATTGGAGCTGTCCAGATATAGCCTATGAAGTAATGAATTCTTCTTTGGAATAATTTGAGTAGTGGCTGCATAACCCCCTTTCAGAGATGTGGAGATGGGGTGGTTTGACTCATAGCCTTTCAGCTTACCTGTCAACTCTTCATATTCTGTGAGCCTAAAATAGGTTCTGAGAGAGGTCTGGAGAGGATCACTTGGGAATGTATAGATATCAGGATAACGTGGATGTTGGGCTGTGTATCTAGGCCTTTTTTGTTCTTCCAGGGTTTGGCATGTGCTAGGTAGCTGAGGTTGTAAGGTGAATGTTTGGAATAAATGAGGCATTATAATTTACCTATAGAAACTTTTTTAAGAAAAATGTAGTTAGTTGCTATAAAGTTCTTTCCTCAGTCATCTAAACTAAAAACTAAAGTTTTCTTTGTCTTTTTACCAAATATAATTTTTTAATCTGCTTAAATTGTCTTTCCGTTTTCTTTCAGGTGAGCAGTAAGAAACAAGAAATGGATACCCAGTTATTCAGTCCTTTGATGGGGGAGAGTACTAATACACCACCTCTGGAATCTTCCGGTTTATATAGTAACTGGTCAGTTTATGGAGATGACACCAGCCCACCCACCGCCTTTCAAGACTATGCGAATAAAAGGTATCAAGTAAACTTGTAGTTTATACAACCGTCCTCTCAGTTATTAAGTTCAGAACTTAGGAGTCATTCTCACCTCCCATATCTCATTATATGCCAGGCTTGTAGATGAGATGACCCCCTCTCTAGCTCAGACCCTTGTCACCTCTTGCCTGGTCTGTTTTAAGTCTCCTAATTGGTTTCCCTATTTCCAGGCTTTGTCCTTTCCAATCCAGCCTTCATATAGATGCCAGAATGGCAAAAACTTAATGACTCCCTTATTGTTAGAATAAAATAGAAGTGTCCTGACTTGGCATTTAAGGGGCCCTTCAAAGTCTAATTAACTCACTTCTCCAGCCTTAAACTCCTGTCATTCCCTTTCATGTACTCTGTTTTCTGGTCACACTGGGCAGCTAGTTGGTCCCCAAGCTCAGTATGCCATTTATTTCCTGCCTTCATGCATTCACATCCATCATTTCTATGTGCACGTTTCCTCCCCTCCCCTAGGACCTCCCAGAATCTTTTTTGCCTTTCAGTCAGCTCCCTTCTCTTTCTGGAATTCCATCCCTCCTTAAATCATTTGGTATTTGCTTGTCTTGGCACATGTTGTGGAAGCTCCATGAGGGTGGGGACTGTTTTGGTTTGGGTTTTGTATCTGCAGTGCCTTACACATCTAAATATTTGCTAATATAGTAATTGAGTTAAAATATATCTTTTATCCGGGGATCCTAAAGCCTAAGAGAACAGACCTTTTAAAATAAAGTCTGAACAGCTTTATAGCTGTTGTGCTTGTATAGTGTTCACTCACGTGCTGACAGAATAGAATCCGCATGTGGAGAGCTGATTGGCGTGTTAGAAATCATCATCATCTACGAATTCCTCATTTTAGAAGAAACCCAAACCCTAAAAGAGGAGGACATTTATCTAGGGCCATACGTGCAGTGAGTGGCAGATTGGGGCTCTGATTTCCATCTTTGGACTTAAAGCTACTGCTCTTTTCACCATACCACATGGCCTCAGAGTTATACTGTCAGTAGAACTGATGTAATCTGCATCATGGATCAACTAACCTTGTTAACTTTTTGCATTACTCTTGTGGAACAAGAAGAATTAGAATAATTTGTTCAAATTATTTTGTATCTTAGGACCAAAGAGGTGTCGTCATTGCCCAAAAGATCTTACGTTTGAGTGAAGAGTTCAGCAGTTGGTTCTTTTGTGCCTCTTGACTATTTTTAGACAGCTGTTGCTTTAAAGAGTATTATTGGCAAAATAAGAATTTGGCCAAGTGGAATTGATTATTTTCCACTTAATTGGCTTTTCCATCCTCCCTTGCCCGAGCCCCATTAAATCTTGAGGAGGACTGCTTTTGTGGTTAGATACCGCTGGGTTTTGTTGTCCACGAGGATAGACAGTGTGAGAACTTGGGTGAAGGGTGGGGGGTGCTGTTGGCGCCTAGGCTCCTGCACACCTTTGACTTCCGACATGAAGCTGTGCAGAGTCCTGCCTTTTGGGCAAAAGAGAATGCAGGCTTGGCCCAGTTGAGATAGTTGAGAAATCCCTAGAACTTGTAAAAGTAGTAGAAGATCCATGTGCTCTGTCGAAGAGCTGCTTGCACCTCACAGCTCAGTCTGGAGCTGCAGTTCTTTTGCACTTTATCCCGAAGCTGCGTAACTTGTGTTGCCCCTGTCTGCTAAGCTTTGCAAGCAGGAAGCAGCCTCCTTCTTGTGTGCTGTGGTTGCAGAGGCAGTAATGTGATGGAAAAGGATTGCTGGAATACCAGGAATTCTTAATAGAAACTGCAGGAAGGCTAGAGACTCGGCAACTGAGAGCTAAGGATAGATGAAATAGTGTGGTCTGGTCTGAGAACCCAGCCAGCTTTTTATAAAATCATTCCTATTTATAACATTTAGTAAATTGGGAACTGACTGAATTTAACAAAGGTTAATCTTTTAAAGTTCTTTTATTCGTTGGGGCATTTGGTGTCACTGAATGAGTTGGGAGGGGACTGCAGTGCACACCTGGTATAACCCCTACCTGAAGAGTGACGCCTCCACAACGTACTTCATGCCTAGGGTGCATTCCCTCCTCGTAGACCTTACCTTTCTTCAAGATTCCCTCTGTTGTCAGCATCTCCCTCTGCATATGGCCTTCCCTAAGTCTGTACAGCGGCCCCTGCCCCAAACCCCCATAGCTCGGTGTTCTCTCCCTTCGTTAGATAGTCCAAACATATTGCTGTGCCTTGTCAACATCTTTTTTACATCTCTCCTCTGCCTCTTTCACACTTTCCTTTGTGTTATATTTGTATACATTTTATATCCTTCTATTTGAATGTAAATTCCTTAAAGTGAGAGACTTTTTTGTTCTTTGAGTCCTGGATGCTTAGCACAGAGCTTTGTATGAAGTAGAAACATTTGTTGAATTTTTTAATTGGGCTTCCCAATCTCTGCTTGAGTACTTCCAGGGAGAGAAAGCCTACCACCTACTTAGGCACGTTTTCATTTCCACCTTGGACAGTTTTTATTGTTAGAGTAAACTCAAATCTACCCTCCTGGCAGCTTCCACTCATTGTTCCAAGTTCTGGCCTTTAGGTGCCAAGTGAAAAAGCCAAATCTAATACATGGTAGTCCTTGAAGGACTGACAGCTGGCTTTCATGGTCTTCCTAAGTTTTCTTCTGTCTAGGCTCAGCATCCCTGTTCCTTCAGGCAGCCCTCATCTGTCGTGGTCCTGAGACCTTTGTAACCTTTGAATATCTTGGGCACCATCTTCTGGACACACTTAAGCTTTTATTCTTCTCTTCCAGAGTGTTTTTCACAAAATAAAGCACCTAGAACTGAAACATGGGCTTTGAGAAGCACCAGAGGACTGTCTCCTCTCTGGTTTGGGATGGGAGTGTCTCTTAAGCCTAAAGCCCTCTTCCCTTTCTTTGGCTGCTGTGTCAGTACTCAATTTGACTCAAGTAAGACTTACAAAACACTAACACCCCCAGCTCTTTTTTTCACCAACACTGTTGTCTTGATATGCCTGCGCCTTCTTATACTTGTGAAGTTGATTTTTAACCCAAATATAGGATTTTACATTAATTTCTCTTAAATTGCATCTTTCCTGATTTGGGCCCGTTGTTCTGCCTGGCAGGACTGTTTGGGCCTTTAGCGGTTCCATCTGGGTTTGTGTAACCTTCAGAATTAACACATGCAGGCATTGACATTTTTCTGTAAGTAATTAATAAAAACTTTAAGCAGCATAAGAGAGAGGACAGATTCCGTAAGGTACTTTCTTAGAGATGTACATCCAAACAGATGAACCCATTGATGACGTTACTTTAAATATTGGAAGATGGCGTTCCTGCTTACTCAGGCAAAGCATCACGGGTTCCTTCAGCCAAGCCTTGTATGGTTCAGTCTCTAGTGGCTTTACCATCCTGATCTCTGTCTAGTTATTGGCCTTCCATCTGTCCCCTATAAGTAGTGTGCTTTGTCAGTAGTTTACAAAAAAAATGTGGTGCATACTGATGTAGAAGTAATTAGTTGTTAATGATGGTATGGGTATTTTGTTTGTGGATTATTTCTCAAATTATTTGGTGGATATGTTTTCCAGGGCACAAATCAATTTATCTTACTCTGGAAATGGCCCTGACACATTTGGATTGGTTTCAGGCATTTTGGAGGAGCCGAATAACCCAGACTGGTGAGTTGATGCAGAAGCCCTGTTACACAGTGTAGAGAGAGGGTCTGCGTGTTCTTTAAAGCGATCATACTGACTTCCTTTAGAACTCTCCTGAGGGCCAAGGCCTGGGTATGGGCTGGAAGCGTGTGGACTTTGATATCTTTTTATAGATCATTGTAGTGTTTCAGTTGTAGCATACTTAGAATGCTGGGTATTAGTGTTGATTGTGATCTTTGTTCTAGGAATTCTTTGTCCAGACTCCTTCCTCCCACGTGGACGCCTGACTTGGGTAATGATGGTGGTTGTTCAGCACACTCTCTCAAGAATTCTGTTGAAGATTTTTCAAACTTCATCGAAACACAAAATTTCAATCAAGGACACTTTCCGACGTCACCTGATATAGAGAGCTTGCAAAGCGCATTTGACGATCTTGGATTGGTAGAGTCTTGGCTTTCGCCTTCAGACCGTTCTAATCAGCTGCCTGATAATATTTTCAAAAGTGCTTACCTGGATAATTCAACTTTTAAAACCAATGCTATTATTCAACCGAAAGGATTCCCTTTGCACAATGAAGAATTCATCCAAAGTGAGACTAATTATGAGAAAATGAAATTAAATAATGATTATGCAAAGAACTGTTCTGATCTTAACCCTTATTTTCAAAGTAGATATAAAGATAGTGCTAGTATTCAAAAGGAATCCTGGAAACCTGATAGAGCAAATGAGAATGTAATGAAAATTAATATCCAGGAACAAATGAGGTGCTCTAATGATTTGGGCAGTCTGGCTGTTGATCCATGTATATTTCATGAAAGCCATTTGCTTCCTAAAATAAACGAAGGTATTATGCCTTCTCAGCAGATACCATTGTCTATTCCACCTCCCCTGTGCTTTGTCAACCAACCATTTCCTGAAGAAAATTTGTCAGCAGTAGTTGACAGGAAATCCCAGGAAACCAGCTCGCCGTATGATCTCAGTAACTTCAGCTTTATGGGCAACTTTGAAGATAATGGATGCCAGTTTCCCATAAATTCCAAAGAAGTTCCCTTGAAGCCCTTTGACTATGATTTGCCTATAAATGCTGCTTTACAGAATGGAAACTGTCAGTCATTCGTCAGGGAACATCTTTGGGTGGATGGTAACATGTTAAGTCCAGTTCCTATGGGAAATTCTGCATTTGTGAAGCCAATAACAACAAATTGTCAACCCTCTTCTGGAGTTTCGGTTTTGTCTGGTGGCTCTCCCATGCACCAGTCTTTGATTTCTCCTTCACATCATCCGCAGACACCACCAGTACCCTTTTTCAGGAAGGAAGGGAGGTTGCAAATACCAAACGGTGTTCATAATGGTCTGAAGTTTCCAAATTCTGACACTGAAAATCAGAAACCAAACATACAAAGGGGGTGTTTCCCGCACGAGCCATCCGCTTCCAAGGATCATCATTATCACAAAATTCCTGCCCATTTGTCACCCAGCTTCTTGTTGCAGCAAAATGCTGCTAGTGAACGTTCTGATAGATATAGAGTCCACAGAAAACAGAACGTAGATGATAGAAGAGGGAGGAGAAACTTGATTCCCCAGCCTAGTTATGTAGGTCAGAACCATCAGCAGTTTAATATTTTCCGAAAGAAACAAGAAAAGAATAGTGTTAACATGTCAGATTTCATCAATCCTTCCTTCCTTCCTGCTCTCCCTTTAGTGTCAGAGCTTAAGCAAAATCCTAATTTTACCCAATTTAACCCTTCTCCCTTTATGCCAACAGCTAACTTTACTTTCCCACCGTCAACATTTCCCTTTTCAGAGCTTGTTGACATTTTCCATTATGGTGGCCTTAACAGTTTGCATCCCTTCGTTAGAGATTTGTTTTGTAGGGAAGCGACACCACCATACTTTGCCTTTCCACCACCTTTTAACAAATACCGGCCACCAAGAAATCGGAGCGGACCCGCTAATGAACTTCATACCCACCTGGAGGAGTGCTGTGAGCAGTGGAGGGCTCTGGAAAAAGAACGGAAAAAGGTAATGTGGGTCTTACAATGATAGATAGGAGTTCAGTCTGGTTATGTACAAATTGGAACATTTAGCATCATGGTTCTGCTAGCTGGCTAGCTACACAGCTGATGGGAAAATAGGAAAAAATCAGAGGATGCCAAATAGAATTTCCCAGTGTCAAGCTATATTTGCTAAGATATTTTCTGTGTGTGTGCGTATCTGGCATATTCTTTGAATTTTTCCATTTCCATGATAGTTATTGTGATTGATATTGGACAAATCTTATCATCTATATTTATATGTGATAAAATAGTTATAAATGTGCGTGTATATACACATATCTCTGTCTCTCTGTATCTTATATGTATGTGATTATTTTCCTCTCCAAATCTCACACTTCATATATGTTTATATTTCTTTAGACTGAGGCAGATCTTGCAAGAAGCTTTCCAGGAAAAAGGATCTCTAGTTCAAATAACACTCCTGTTTCCCGACTTCCTGCCAATCCTTCCCGGGTAGATCGCTTAGTTGTGGATCAGTTAAAGGAACAAGCCAGAGTGAGTATATATATTTATATCAATCAAGTGTGTTTTGGAGCAGTTGTTATATATGTTGAGTTTAAAATACGTGTGGTTTACAACCACCTAAATGTGTATGTATTTCTTTTAAGGTTTTGACCTTAGTAAGAAAGATGGAAAAGCTTCGTGGTAGCCCTGTCCATGAAAATATATCCATCACTCTGGAACGTCACTTAGAAGCCATTCATGCTACTCAAGCCAAGCGTAAAGATGAACTTACTAATGCTGCTAATCCTCCACAACAAGGAATTCGTTATAATAATGAAAAAGGCAAGCGTCCCTTAAGTGCGCATTTTTAACCTCTTGGGGGGAGTGAGCCGGGCTTAGAATTTTGTTGGTTTAGGGAGCTTCTGAGATGAATAGATCTCCCAAAGTAGATCTGCATGTTATAGTCTTAGACACTTACCCGGGGCACTTAGGACTCCTTCGACGTAGCTGCTTTTTAAAAATCCCATAGCCAGGGTTTATTTTCTAATCAAGTGGCTCGTTATTGAAAAGTAGCAGCAAAATCCAGGAGAAGAAAAACCTAGAGAAAAACACTTAAGACGGACCTGAAACAAGCAAAATATGTCAGTTACTATCTTGTCGGAGTAATTTTTTGTTCTTTTTACAGAACTTGGGATTTCACTGGTTTGGGTAACTTTCAGGGGAAGACTCCTTCTGTTGCTGTCATGGGAGGCTTCTAGGTGGTTCAGTGGATAGAGTGCTGGGCCTGAAGTCAGGAAGACCCGAGTTCAAATATAGCCTCAGACGTTTACTAGCTATGTGACCCTGGGCGAGTCACTTAACTTCTGTTTGCTTTAATTCACTGGAGAAGGAAATGGCAAACTAGTCCAATATCTATGCCAAATAAACCCTAAGGACATATTGGTATGCTGTGGCCCACTGGGTTACAAAGAGTTGGGCACAACTAAACAACAACAGGCAACTTCCAAGGCAACACTCTCTCCATCCAGGCAGCTGGTAGTCTTGGCAGGGGCAGTAGGGTTGGGGGCGGGACACAGAGAGGCTCCATAGTATATGTTGGGGCAGTACTTGAACCATGCCAGCTCTCTCCTATATTTTAACATTGAACACACTGGATCATTTCACTAGTAGCTACGTAGTTGCCATGGAAATGGGAAAAATCAAACGGAGCAGGATAGATGAGTATTTCCCAGTGTCAGATTCTGTTTGCCAACATGTATTTTTAAAAAATTATCGAATCTGATATTTAACTTCATTGATGTTGATTATTTTTCTTTAGACTTAGATCTCTTAAGAAACTTTCCAGGAAAGGGGGTCTCTAGCTAAAACAACAGTTTGGTTCTCTGATTTTTTTGAAAGAATTACATAGAGTTGCAAAGAAAGTTTCATTTAATTCAAGAAGTTGGAAAAATAGAAGAGGGAGAAATTGAGAGTGAAGGAGAATTTGTTTACAATAAAATGAGTGTTTCAAAGGGCACGGTAGAAGTAGCTTGTAGAAAGGTGAATAGGATAGGACTTGGGGAGGGGGAGGGCCAAGCTGGCTAGGTGTGAGAGAATAGAGGGGGTGTTCTCAGGGCAAGGGTCTTGTCCCTGGGGTAATAAATATGAGGGAGGGGATCAGGAAGCTGAAAGGTCGGCTATAGGGATATGTTTAGCCACAGGGGAAGAGGAAGTGTCCCCCACACACATCTGTTTCATTTCTGTCAGTGATACCACTGTTCTTCCAGGTTCAGAAATACAAACTTTGGCAGTCACCATCTCAAAAATCTTAATTGGCTCTCCACTGCTTACAGGACAAAAAAACTGGAATTTCTAAACTTAGCACTTAAGGCCCTCTGTGATCTTTTACAGTCTGTTTCATCCATATTATCTTCTACCCTGTGCCTGCCTAATCCTTCTGCATTAGAGAAATTAGGCAGCTCTACCCTAGCTACAGCACAAGTTCTCATCTCCAAGTGTTTACTCAAACCTTTCCCTTTTCAGGAATGTCCTTTCTTTTCTGGAGATGATTGTTCCCCCCCCTCATTCTTCTAACACTTAAGCCAAGAGGAGGCATTGATTACTCTTTGCTTCTGTCTCTATTTCTAGACCTTTGCTCCGTCACCAGCTCTCGATCATTTCTTCCTTTGAAGTTTATGCCATCTGACTGTATCGCCCTCTCCTGAATCTCTTCTGTAGCTTTTGCTGACCTCTGAGACACTGTTCCACCTTCCTCGGGGCCTTCAGCACCTTTCGCGTAGCCGCCTTCTTCTTCCATTCCTCTTCCTTGTCCTTCTACACTTGAACGTCCACACCAATGACCCCTCTGATCTCCTCAATTCCTAGGACCTCGACCTTTATTCGCTTCGAGCCATTCCCGGGAGCGAGCGCACTTTTAGACTTCGTTCTTAACTTGAAAGCGTTATATCTTTCCCATCGCCTCACTTCTGAAGCTGCTCTTTGCAAAGTTATCGATGACCTTTAATACCTAATCTAATGGCCATTGCTCGGCGTTCGTCCTTCTGGACACTCTCATTCAGCCCCTTCTCTATACTTTGTTCTCTCTCTGTTTTTGTGAAAATGTGTTGTCTTGGTTCTTCTCTTACCTGACTTCTCGCTCACTCTCTGCAGTGTCATCAAAGCTGCCGCGAGCATTCGTGCCCCAGGGCTCTGTCCTGGCTTCTCTTCTCACTCTCTGCTTTTTCCTTGGTGATCTCTCTCATCAGCTACAACCGATTATCACATCTTTAAGGATGCATCTCAGATCTACTCATCCAGCCCTAATTTCCTAACCTCCAAACCCACATCTCCAAATGCCTGTCAGATATCTTAACTCGGATGTCTCCTAGACTTCTTAAAGTCACGATGTCCAAAATTGAACTCATAATTTCTCTCCCCAAACCCTTTCCCCCCTTCTAAACTTCTGTTACTGTCAAGGTACCACCATCCTCTCAGTTTCCCCAGCTCATAACCTACCTGACATCTTTGACTCCTCACTTCACTCCCTCCCTGCCCCATACCCAGTGTTGTCAGGTCCGATAGATTTTACCTTTGTTCCATCTCTCATATGGGCCCCCTTCTTTCCTTTGACACTGCTACCCCTCTGGTACAGGCCTTTATCTTGCAATGCTGAACTATTGCAAGAGTGCGATGGTGGGTCTGCCTGTCTCAAGTTTCCCCCTACTATAGTTCATCTTCTAATCTGTTATCAAGTTGATCTTCTTAACGTGTAGGTCTGATTGTGTCATCCCCCTATTCAAGAAACTTCAGTGGCTACCTTTGACCTCCAGGATAAAAGAAAATGAAGTCCTCTGGTATTTAAAGCCCTTCATAAAACCCTCTCTCCTCCCTCTGCCCTCCTTCCAGTCTTCTTACATCCATCCCCTTCCCTCCTGTGACCTCGGCCTCCATCTCCTGGCTCTGAGCAATTGCACTGACTCTCACATCTTTGATGTTCTCCTTGTCTCTGATTCTTGGTGTTTCTGATGTCCCTGAGATCTCAGCTAAAATCCTGGCCTCTACTGGAAGTCTTTCCTGACCCATCTTAATGCCTGTCCCTTCCGTTTTAATTATTTCCAAACGTATTCTGTCTGTATGTTGTTTGTAGGAAGTTGTTTGCTTGTCATTTCTCCCCTTAGACTGTGAGCTCCTTGAGGCCAGGAACCATCTTTTTCTGATCTGGCACACAGTAGGCACTTAATAAATGCTCGTTGATTAAATTCTAAAGATTCCACTTTGCCTAACTCTCATCTGCCTCGGACTCCTTCACCTGCTTCTTCATGACCTTCTTTTCTTAGCACTTTTCCCGCTCCCATCCTACCATGCTTTTTCCCTTGTGGGTTTCATCTGCTCCATGTTTTATGTGGATCATTTCCAAATCCATTTTATCCAATCAGACTATGCCCTGCACTCCGGTCCTGAGCTTCCACCTCCATGGAACACCTCTACTTAAGGGTCCCGTCAACAACTCTTCCCTCCAGGTGTCCCAAACACAATTCATTATCTTTTCCTCCAGACCTGTCCCTCCCCCTGACTGGCCTACTTCTTTTGACAGTCTCATGACTAAAACGCTTAGAATCATACATTTTGACTTTCCTTATCCCTGACATTTGAAGTCCTCTTGGTTCCATTTTTTGTGGTGTCTCTCTCATTCATCTCTTTTCCATCCTCTCTAAACCAGTCCCCAGCTGGGACTGATGCTTCCTGAATCCAGTAGCATTTAATTTACATCTCCCACATGCTTCTGTTCTGATTTCTGTGTTTGGTGTTTGCATGTATTTTATCTCTCTGCTAGATGGAAAGGCTGTTCAGGCAAGGACTTGCTTCATCTTTGTATTCTTACCCCCTCACAGTGCCCCAGACACAGTGTATAAACTTAACTTTTCTGGTTTCTCTCTTGTATCTAGACTGTCACCAGTTTCTGGTGGAGTTTTTTTTTTTTGAAATGCCTCCTTGATTCATCCTTTCCCCACTGCTGTCATCTCCTAGCCTACGGTCCCTGCCCCTTCTCTGGCCTGTCCTGCACATGTGGTTGTCACACTGTAGCTAAACTAACTGCTTTCATTGTGTCATCTCCCCTACCCAGGGACCTGCAGTGGGTCCCTCTTTGTCTCAAACTCCAGCGCCTGTTTTTAAGGTCCTTAATAATCTCATCAATGATGTTCCCCACTTCTTCCCAGCGTGTGCACCACTCCCCACCCCACCCCACCCCCCCGCCACCACCCCCTGATTCCTCACTGTCCTCTGTGTACACCATGTTCTGTCTTATATGTCTTTGTGCTGGTTGTTTCCCCACCTGGAATCCTCTTTTCTCTCCTGCTTCTTACTTAAATTGACCCCTGCTTGAAGGCCCAGCTTAAATAAGTCTTCTTCCACTAAGCTTTCTTCAAGTACCCTATCTTATGTTAATCTTTCCCTTCTCCAAACTTACATTGTACTTAGTCCTACAGACTTTACAGCACCTAACTAGTCTTTGATTTCCCTGTGTTAATTTTGTCTCTTTAATTTGATTTAAAGTTCTATGAGGGCAGAAGCTAAAAATATTGTGTGTGTGTGTGTGAGAGAGAGAGAGAGAGAGAGAGAAGAAGAAGAAGAAGAAGAAGAAGAAGAAGAAGAAGAAGAAGGAGGAGGAGGAGGAGGGGGAAGGGGGTGAGGAAAGGGAGAGAGGGAAGGAGAGGGGAAGAGAGAAGGTGGGGGGGCAGAGAGAGAGACTATTCATTCTCTGTGACACATATCCTATTTTCCACCTAGGATTCTTGCTTTGAGCATTGTATGGCATATCTCCGGGCCCATGGTTCTGATTGGCAACATCTTTTTTTGTCATAGATGTCCTGGCTCTGGCTTTAGTCATCAAAGAGCTTGCCTCTGCAACTAGGAAGACACGAACTGCTTTATGGTGTGCATTGCAGATGACTTTGCCCAAAACTTGCTTCAGCCTGCCTGTGAAACAGGAAGAGATTGAAAGGATGTTACAAGAACTGTGTCCCCAAAATGCTGGTACCCAGGAAAAAATTTCAGAACATGAAAATCATGAAATAGAAAAGGGAAGCAGGGAGCACAAAGTAGATTCTTGAGTCATTGTTTAAACATCCTGGGGGAAAAAAGCACTTTTTTCCAATTATAAATGTTTCCAGGTTCTCAAAAAAAATTTAAAAGTAACTGATGGATGCAGTTTGGTTACTGTGATTTCAGAATGCATATTTCTAAAGAGTGATGTGGTATTTCTTATAATATTGCAATGTTATCTGTGAACTGTTGGATCACTTAGGAAGATGGAAATAGCTGAATATTTCTTTGATTCTTTTGAATCTAAACTTAACTTCTATACCTTTAACCATGAATTGGAGAAAGGATAACTAAACTTTGCAACTGACAAATGATGGCAAAGGCTCTAAAAAGTAAATTTTCCGCAGAATGTCTGTAAAGGGTACATTGAGGTTTTTAAAAAATTCTTAAAATCATTTGGGTGTCAAAGTAATTTGAGTTTTTAAAGATATTTTTGCCCTACTCTACCAGAGCAGGAAATTGAAAATCTTTCTCATTTTTCCAAATTGGTTGATTATTTAAGCTATAGTGACTTAATTTGAGAATACGTTTCATGTAATCATGTGGTCAATTTAGGATTTTCAGCTGGGACATAATGATTACAGCTGAATTCCTATTTTACTGGTCCCCAAGGAAACAGAGGGACTGAGAGGTTTTTATAATTTAAGTAGCTTGTTAAGGTTACCATTAACAGGTGAATTAAAGTTACACTCAGGATTTGAAATCACATGTACTAATTCCTTATGATGGATTTTAAAGTAACTGTTTAACTTAGTGTGCACTTAATCAAAAGTATGGGTATATGTAAACATTCCATATTTATTTAATGTTTATTTAATATTTTATTTTAATAATATGATAGAGTGGTTTGTTCCCCTGCCCCCCTTTTCTGGTTAAACTTTCCTAATCAGATTTAATGATTTACTCAGGAAATAGATTGTTATATGCCTCTGTGTAATGTTGCTGTGTACATATACACATACACACAGGGGTGTGTACGGGGGTGTGTGTGTATGTTTGCATATGTGTGGTGTCCCCAAAGTCTTATTGTTGTTTAGAACCTTAATACCCTTAAAACTGCACTGAGACTTTGGGGACACTCTGTGTATGGATGAACACATATATAAAGTGTATGTTTTTTTGGGTGGGAAGAGATAGTCACAAAATATTTACACAAAGCTAACTCTACACTAAGTTACCAAAGTTGTTGAACTGATTTGTCGTAGCATGAGAAGTCCTACGTCCTAACTAGTCCCCGTGCTGTGGCTTAGACAATCATAGCGTTAAGTGTTATTGTGAGTATGCAGGATGAGAAATTAGAAAGAAGTCTTGTCTGTTTAGACTATTTAGGTCTGTTTTAATGCTTTCACAATCATGACTTAATGGTGTCTTTTCAAAATGCACTAAAAAGCAAGTCACCTTCATAGCGATTAGGACATTGGTGAGATTTAGTGGTAGACCCTGCCATTTTTTTTTTAATCGAAAAGGAGTTAAGTTAACATGTGGAAAGATTTGATAATTACTGTAAGTACAAGTTCACCATAGGTCTTTGTAAATCGGACACTTTATGGAACAATGCAATGTTTTTTCCATGCGCTTTGACAAACACTATAGTTCTGGATTTGTGAATGTTTCCAAACCAGTTGCTGTGTATTTAATAGCTGTACCACTACTAAAGGTGATCAGTCTTGCAGGGTAGTTATTTGTGGACTAGGGGAATGTAAAATTAATTATGTTAGAATACGATTTCAAAATGATCTTTGAAGTTAGAAACAATCTTTATAGGTATTTATGAGCATAAATATAAGTAGTTTTGCAGTCTTGGTCCAAATTTTTAAAAAATGATATTGAAGAGAAGTATTCTAATGTCGTCTTTATAGGTTTCTGTGCATGTCTTTGTCTTTGTGCAATGTGTCTGTGTGTGTGCAGCTTATTTGCACTATTTAAATAATTTCAGAAGGTGACTCATGACACAAATGAACTCTTAAGCATTCAGTGTTTACAGCATTTTACTTTAGGATGGAATCAGTCTTGAATACATAGCTAGAAAATCAGAAATCGAAAGCCGTGATTTTCATTTCTATCCTAAATGCCGTTTACAGTATCATCGTAGTCAAAGGAGACATTTTTGTGGTAGCAAATGTGTGAGCAAATTAGGACTCAGTTTTATTTGTGATTAATTGTTGAAGGAATGTGGTCTTAATATCTTTATAACACGGTTAATGTGCCTTTGCAGTCTAATTTTTTTATAAATAAGTGCATTCTTGCTCCTACTTCCTATTGCTATTTAAAAATACATGTAAAGAGATAATAGTGTATTTGCTTTGAATTCTGACCATGAGCAGATGGGCATTGCACCCTCGTGGTGTCTGGTTAGACACCATGGAATTTCAGTCAGCTCTTACTGTGTGGTGAATATGCACGGTTAATGGATAGCCTTTAACATTTGGAAGCTATAATGTACTTAAGAATCTTTAGAGTTAGTGACTGATCTTTGGTATGCAATAACCCACTCTTGGGGTGCTGGTAACTGCAGTATGATCTTCATAACTCAGTACTCAATTAGCAATAAGCTAGCATAGGATACAATTTACTCTCTGGTTTTTTGCTGTATAGATAAATGTTTGTGTTTGTATATTAGGTAGCAGTGTGGAAAAAGAAACACTTAGCGGTTTTTGTCTTTAAGAGTAAATTAAACTGAAACTCAGCATGTTTTGGATTTCTATTAAAATGAAAAGATGATTCACTTAAATTGAAAGGTTTTCTTGGAAATGTCGTTGCCACACTCCATGTTCCTCCTGCATTTTGAGGATTGCCATTTACATGTAACAGGAGTTGTAAGAAAGTCATTTTAGTTACCTTCTTTAAAAACAGATTCCTGGTGCTTGGACTTTAGAAACTGAGCTTGAATTCTCTTATGCATTTTTATAAGTTAGAAATGAAATCAATATCCAAGATATTCTTATGGTGACTAATCATAAATTTAAAGGTTGGACCTCTTTGGAACAAAAGCTCTGGTAAATCTGTCATAAAGCCAGTCTAGCAATAATACCAGGAAATGCCTGGCTGTTTGCTTTAGGTTTATTCTAATGCCGTGGCCTGTGATTTCATTAGTCTAGAGACTTCCTCCAGTAATACTCTCTACCACCTTTCCTTGCCTTCGGAGATGGTTTCCTTAATTGCTCTGGCCAAAAAATTCATCCCCTCCTGATCCACATTGGGATGAGGAGACTCTGCATGTAGCAAACCTGACCCCTCCTCCTGCACTCGTGCCAGGGCACCTCCAGAGCTGTTCTTGTGCTGGCTGGTGCCTTCTCAGAGAACCCAGGGGCACCTCTACTTCCTGAGGAGGCCTTAGAGCATAGCAAATATTAATGAAGGTGGAATACCTCAGTAGGAATGAAACTTGTAAAGGCTTCCCATAAAGCAGAATATCCACTTCTTGGAGAAATGCCTGTAATGGAAGAAATTGGATTCACCAAGTCACATATATATCACACATATACATATATATAGTAACAGTATGTAGCTTGGGATGTGAAATCCTTGGCTTCCAGCCTGGTGGAGTGGAAAGAGGACCCAAAGACCTTCAAGTCGCCCAGCCCATGATCCAGCAGCATAGTTAGACGGAAGAAGACTTTCAGTGTTGGGTATCAGAAAAGCTTTTAAGAAAAAAATGTGGCTTCTCCCAGCTTGTGACTGGATTTTTTTCTCATTGTACTTTGCAGTGGTGAGGTCTTTTGGCTTTTCCCCTCTTGAGCAGCAGTTCTGAAGGTATGGTCTGGGATCCTAACACTTTCAGAAGATCCAAAAGTTCTTTTCATCATAATGCCCCAGGACATTTTAATTACCACTCTGGTTAATAGCAGTAGATAAAACCCTGTTAAACAGAAGTTCTTTGGGGTCTCCAGTCATTTTTAAAGAGTGGGATGGGTGTCCTGATGCCAAAGTGTTAGAATCACCGCTGGAGAGCTTGACCAGCGTCACCTGGATGCTTTGAACGATTCTTAAGAACGTTCCACCCTCCTGGGATCATAGATTTAGGGCAGGGAGGTGTCGTCTGGTCCTCACTTTACAGAGGGAGAAAATGAGACCCAGAGAGGTTGGGTGAGTAGGCCAAATCATCCGTTTGTGAGAAGCAGAGCTGAGGATCGGACCCAAGATACAGTCTGACCTTTGAATCCAGCCCTCCCTTGGGCATGCCGCTCTGCACTGCTTCTGGGCCTCATTCCGATTGCTCTCTGTTTTACCTGGAGAGAAGCACAACCTTGAGCTCCTTACAATCTTGATGCATCAGTTGGCCTCTGGGCAACTCTTTCAGTCCCCCTTGCTGGCATTTGGTCTTTTACAATCAACAAGGCAACCAGCAGGCATTTTCTTAAATGCTTATCACATTAGGTGCTAGGGGCAGAAATTGTAAAAAAGGAAACTCCCTTCTTAGAAGTAGCTTATGCTCTAATGGGGAGACATACATGTATATGTAGGTGTTTGTGTATATGTACCCATGTACATAGATAGATATGTATGTGTATGTTACAAAAGGAGAGGAGAAAAGTCTGTCCACAAAATTACGTTGTAATCATTACATCACCTCTCCCTCTTCCCTCCACACGGATGACTTAATAGCTGGCTTGGACCAGCGGCATCGCTCTTGAGTTCCTGGTTTGGCCTTGAATAGATGTGCCCGGGTGTATAATAGCAACACTGGTGGAGAGTGTGTGTGTGTGTGTGGTGTGAGCATTAAAGCAGAATAGAGCAGGAGTGGTGTAGTTTTAAGAGAGGTAGGAAGACCTAGGTTTAAGCCCTGCCTTAGACACACACTGGCTGTGTGGTCCTGGGCACGTCACTCCATTTCTTAGTGGTCGAGGCAGCTCTCTGAGAGCTCTTAACTTGTCAAGAAATTGGCAGCTTGCATTGGCAGAAGGGGTTCCCTCCTTAAGCTCCCTATGCCAATGATGGTACATTCTGCCTTGGAGGCAGAATGCAAAACCAAAAAAAGATCAAAAAAGAAAAGAAAGGGGTGGGTGTGGCTGTATGTGTGAGAGAGCGCGCTCTTTGGGCTATTAGCAATGACAGCGTAAAGGATTAGACAGTTGGGAGCTGCTTTAACAAGTGATCAGTGGAAACTTGGTACCAAGGCTTCTCCCTATTGAGAAGTTGCATTTGGGGTGTTTCGAGAGGTGAGAAAGGATTTTAGAGCTCACCTTGGCCGTTTTCCCCTCATTTTGTTTGCTGAACAAACTTTCAGAAGCTGTGTATGTCATAGCTTTGGGGCTGGAGGAGACATCAGAGACGGTCTAATCTATCCCCCTCATCAATCTAGACTATGAGATGAGGTCTAGAAGCTGTCAGTCACCCAAGCTCACATGGCTGTAGCTGAACCAGGCTTTAAAAACCCAGGACTTCTGAGTCCAAATCATGTTTATTAAATTACATATGATGAGAGAAACAGATCAGTGTGAGGAAATAAAAGAAGAAAAATGTTCTGTCATACAGTTTTTAATTTCCAGTGGTCTCTGTGCACATTAATAACTGAATGACTATCCCTATAACCCTCCCCCCACCCCCCAAATCAGGCTATTTCTGGGTTATGTGGGAAGAAAATTAATTTTGTTTTTATTTTTATGACAAATATAAAGATTAAATTTATGATGTGTAGCTTTAATAAATTATTTGTCGTAAATACCTTACACCTTTTTAGTTAATCCTGTTTGCTCCAAATAGATTTTATATCACTCCTGAAATATATTTTGTAGCACATTTTGAAGCTGAATGTTTACTTTGCACTAACGGAAATGTGGAAGTATTTAATACAAAAATAAGATATAAGATTTGTTATCATCTCCTTGCGTTATTTTTTTTCTTAGAACAACCCTAAATATGTTACTGAAATTTGAAGAAAAAAAAATCTTACACCATTTCTACCTCTTACAGATTTCTAAGGAAGTTCTCATGCTATACTGAAACTACACTAGATTCAAATTACTCTAGGGGTTGTTAAATCAGTATCACTTTGGAATGACCTTAATATGTGTTACCTTACCTATTGTATTCTTTGGCCTTGGTTGGGTGCATTCTTTTCCATTTGGAACCTATATAATGTTATGTTTCTGTAAATTGACAGGCTCGAGAAGATCTTGTAATTAAAGATGGGTCAGCGTCATCACATTTTGTGTTGATAACTTTTAAATTTGCTCCATAGATATCTGTACCTAGCAAATATAGCTATTCTTTGGGTCCATTTGATTTTTAATACCTGTTTATTGTTCATCTGCTATTGTTTCTCATAAGATTTTCTGAGAGTATTTATCACAGAAATAATCTGTTCCTGTTAACGTGGCAATCCTATATTAAAGTATTTCATGTCATTAAATTGCTTTGATTTTTTTATTGAAGATGGAATAATATTTAAAATAAGGAAAATCAAGAGAATAAATACAATTTAGATAAAATAATATCTGTCTTTTAGGTATTTTTCTTTTCCTCCAATTCATTTTAAAAATAGCTTCATTTTGAAAACATTTAGGCATGATTATGATTATGAAGGAAGGGTTTTTAAGGGCTTTATAATAAGATGGTGTTTCACATATCCATGGTATTTGTGATCTCATTGATATAAGGAATTCCCTTCACCTGTACAGACCATAACCTCTTGCCCTCTCATCCCAGGTGATTCTTGTTCATACGTTCCCTTAAATCTCTTGTAGAGGATCCACACGATGCACTGGAAGCTTTCCTGCATTTTTAAGAAAAAAGAGAAATCTTGTATACCCGTGCAGTCGACGGGTTATCCATCTGTTAGGCCCTCTTCCTTTTTCTAATCTTCAGTTATATCTTATGCTGTTTTTGCCCACACCCTGTTGTTGGTAATGTTCTGGAGCCAACCTCACCCGCAGGTCTCTCTAGGGCCTTTTGATTCTTCTGAGATTGTGGTTATAAATCATTTAGTTTTCAGACAGTTTTGTCTGTTTTAGTCTTCACTGGTTTACCCCTCTCCTCCACCTTCTTAGTGTACTTTCTGTGCACAATTTACCACTTAAATACCGAATTTCGTAATTGTTGCACCCTGTTTTTTGGTATTTTTCCAATCCAAAACTTGGTTTATAACCTTGCATTGCATAATCGTCACACGGTAAAACTCTGTTCCTCTTGCCGCTTAAAAGGTAAACAGTAGCAGTTTATTCACTAGTGACATACTGATATGCATCTATGTCTCTAGCATTGTGAGCCACGAGCCCAATCCTCAGCACATGAGCATTGTCAGAATGTTTCTGAAAGCCCACTTGCATCATTCGTTTGGAGTGCTGCAGTACCAACAGTATTGTCACTCTCCCCGATGAAGAGCCATGGGTGCAAAGAGAGCAAGTGGGCAGGCAGAGCTGCTGTAAGTCACGTAACGTGGCAAGACTTGTGTCTTCCCACGCTGGCCGAACCATACAGTTCATCTGCCAGCAATACAGCTTAGTAATAAATGATTTTTAAGTAACACTGACGTAGTTAAAAAAAAAAAAGCTTCACATAATGGTCATAGCCCACTTTTTTTCAAAAAAAAAATTGGCATAAAATCATCGACGATTATGCGGCGAAATATGTTATGTGTGGCCTTCTATTATTCCTTGATCTCCCCAACTTGGCTATACAGTCTCTAAGAACTACAGGGTGTCCCTAAGGGCTGGACACATAGGAATAAATGCATATTTTGAAATATTTGGAATATTAACAGACCTTAGCCCCCTTAACTTCTTTTTCTGGGGTATGCTAAAGGAGAAGGTGTACTCAATGAAAATCACAGATGCACATAAAGAGTGAATGTGCTAAAATTGATGGCAATGTGGAGTTATTGTATCGAGTTCACGTGAATCTTGCAAAGTGTATCAACCTTTGCATCACAAATGATGGAAATCATATTGAAGATGTTATTTGTTAGTATTCCAATTAAATAAAATGTTGAAAATTCCATTCACTTCATTTTTTGAAAGTATGCATTTTTGCCTCTGTGTCCAGACTTCAGGAACACACCCTACAAAGCATTTCCTATGCTTTCGTATTCTCCTCAGTGTAGGGAGGGAGAGAAGTATTCAATAAATACTTGCTTGTCAGTTCATTGCGAAGTATTTGTAAAGGTGCCTTTTTAAAATACAAACTAGCTGAAGAAACAGTCTTGGGACTTTGTTTTCAACACTTTTCTTCTTAAGGAAAGATAGTTTGAAGAATCATGTCCCGAAGAATGGGAGTGAGCACTTTATCAGCATTTAATCTTATTTGTAAAACCAGAGATGGAGAGGCAAGGGAGCTTTTGTAGCTGAAACTGGAAGAACAAAATGCAGCCTAATCTCTTATCCATTCTCATCAGTAGTGATAGTGACAATTAACAAGTTTTTTTTTTCTTTAAGCCCTACTATGTGCCAGTCACAGAGCTAAGGCCACTGGAGAGTCCAAGAAAAATGAAAACACTAATCCTGCCCTCAGGGGGCGCACATTCTTTTTTTATTTTTATTTTAGTTTGCAACACACGATTCTACATAATTTTGAGTTCCAAATTTTCTTCCCTCCCTCCCCCCCCTCCTTCCCCAAGACAGCATGGAATCCCATATAACTTCCATGTATAACTTGGAATTGAATTAATTTACACACTAGTCAAGTTGTGGAGAAGAATTATGACCAATGGAATGACTCATGAGAAAGAAGAAACAGAACCAAAAGAAAACCAAAAACACAACCCAACAAATACAAAAGAGAAATAAAAGGGGGGAGAAAAAGGCAAGCATGAAGTGTGCCTCGATCTGCATTCATAAGGGGGCTCACATTCTAATGTGAGGGAGACACATGCAAAAAATGTCCCATGTAAGACGTGTAATATTAATGGAAAGTAATCTCAGATAGCAATGTATATGTGTGAGAGAAATATAGGTAAGGCCTCTCACAGCAGATGGGATTTGAGCTGAATTGTAAAGGAAGCCATAGGTGGCTATGAGGAGGGAGAACATTTCAGCCGTGGGGAATAGCCAATGAAAGTCTAGAGAGCTGGGAGAGAGGATATTGGGTACAGGCCTAAGAAGACTAGAAAGGTGGGAAGAAGGCAGGTTGCGAAGGCCTTTAGAAGTAGCATTTTATATTAGACTTTGGAGGTAATAGGGAGCCATTGGAATCCGAGTGGGGGAGGAGTTGGTATACTAAAATCATTTTGGTAACTGAGTAGAGATTGAACTGACTGGTTTGAGAAGAGACTTGAGGAAGGGAGGCCAAGCAGAAGCTATTGTCCTAGTCTAAGGGTGAGGTGATGGGGGCCTGTGACCAAGGTGATGTCTGTGTGTGAGTGCAGGGAATAAGATGGGAGTTGTGAAGATGGAAACAAAATTTGGCAAAATTCTATATGAAGACTGAGAAAGAAGACAAAGATGACATTGAGGTGGGAGCATTGTGGGACCCTTGATCATAACTGGAAATTTAGGAAAAAGGGAAGATTTTAGGGAGAAAGATAGAGTTCTATTGTGCACATGGTAAGTTGGAGATGACCATCTGTCTATATATCATATATACATAGTCTATGTCAACATCCGGTTGTCCAAGAGACAGTTGGTGATGGGGACGAGAGCTCAGAAGAGGGCCTAGAGCTAGATAGAGTAGAAAATTCTTGCGAATTATGTGCCTAGAAATAATTGAACTCAGGAGATTCCAGGCAACATGTTAGGGTAACCACTGTAGTACCCAGGTCAGGAACAACAGCTACACCCAACGGACTGCTTTGTCCTGGAGGCAAAGTGATTTTTGAATGCACTCAGGGATTTCATTTTTAAGCTGTGTGAAGATGAGGAAGATCTTTTAAAAAATGGAAAACATCACTAATGCTACTGCCAATTTTTTTTTTAAAAAGCCAACGGGAAACATAATTACTGAGCCTATGTTTGCTTTTTCATCTCTTGAAAATGTTAGAGAATTGTCTATTCTTAACATCAAGGGTAACATTGATGAAAGTATAAGATGGGCATAGGCTGGCTTTTTCAGACAATATCCTACAACATCTGACCGAAAGGTCAGATCTGAGATAGAATCTAAGATCACACACTGTAGAGCAAAGTGTAACCAAAAAGGCTCTCCTCAAAGTCTCTTCTTGTCTGTGTCTCTCCATGGGTCAAAATGATTTTGTGGCATATGTGACCACAGAAATAAATGCTCATCCATTCTACCGAGTGTCCAAGTCCTCATCTTAATTTCTAAAAGGTTAAGATTTAGCACTCCCAGTTAAGAAGGTTTAGAACTGGTTCAGGCTAGAAACCCATCTGTAAAAGTTGGGGTTTTTGGGGGGGAGGAGAGTGGCACAAGAGGGTCCTTTCTTGACCTTATTAAGCAAATGTGTAGTATAAAGATATAAATCACAAGGTCCCTGACTTCTGAAACTTAACAGTTTCCTAGTAGGGTAAAATGCACAAATAATCCAGTGAGTCTATGATGCCATCCGGGTGGTTATTTCCTCCACTGTCTCAATTTGCTGAGGCTTACTCCTACTCACTCTTCTATGCACACAAGAGGCATTTAATAAGCATTTGTTGAATAAAGATGCAATTCATAGGATCGTAGGTTCAGAGCCCTTAGAGATTATCAACTTTCTCATTTTGCAGATGAGAAAAATGAAGCTCAGTGAGTACAACTAACGCGCCCAAGAGCTAGCAAGTATATAAGGCAGGATTTGAACCCAGGTCTTCCTGACGCCAAGTCTAGCCTTCTGTTCACTACTCCGTGCTACTTTTCTAAAGCCTTCCCTGACTCCCTCTAGCCAACAGTGCTCCTTTTCTTCCCAAGTAACTTGTGACTCACATTAGGTGCATATTGTTTCCCTACAGTCCATGAGTTCCCAGAGATTACCAATTGAATTTTACCTTTTTGTATTCCCATCAGCTCTTATAGTAGTTTGTGCAAAGTTTGTTGTGATTGTCCCTTCTTATCTGACGCTTGTCCTACTCAGTCTTGTCCTATCAGTTGGTTTTTTTTTTCCCCTGCACACATGCCTGGTTTTCCTCCACTGTATTCCTGGTTCTCTGAAGGCAGCATCTATTTATTTCACAATCTGAGGTACTCGGGACTCCTTGGCTTAATGCCTGTGTTCAGTAAGTGTCTGATTGAGTTAGCAATTTGTCGTCAGTGAATTTGATAACGACGTAATCTATGTCTTTGTAAAAGGCATTGGAGACCTAATGTCTGCTGGCAGTCGGGAATTCCCGGCTGTTTATCTGTTTGAGCCTTGGAAAGCCATGAGCCGGTGATAGAAAGATTAGCCCGTGTCCCATCCTAAGGAAGGGAGGGAGGAGAAGCCTCATGAGAAGAGCAAGCAGGCTGAGTGCCCCAGAACTGCCACTGGGTCCCAGCTGTGGAAATTCCCACTGATGCTACAGCCGCTGGAAGGGGCTGGCAAGGATGGAGAGGCCAAGGCCCTAAGACAAAGATTGGCCGGCCTAGGCAAAAGGACAGAGAGCAGAGGCAGAGGGCCTGGAGCCACATACGCTGCTGGGAATAGAAGTGGGGGACGCATTTGTGCTTTCCCACCCTTTGCTTCACCTCTACCCTTCTCTCTCAGAAGTAAAAGTACCAGCTAGGGGATGCAATGAATAGAGGCCTAGCCCTGCAGTCAGGAAGACCAGATTTCGAATGTGGCCTCACACACTTCCTAGTTGTGTGACCCTGAGAAAATCACTTAATCTTTCTCTGCCTCAGTTTCCTCTACTGAAAAATGGGGATCATAAAAGCATTACCTCCCAAGACTGTTGTGAGAGTCAAATAAGATAATATTGGCAAAGCACTTGGCATAGGCCTAGAACATGGTGAGTGCTTAATAAATTTCTTCAGAGTTTGTCTGACTTTTTGTTCCCACAGTTTCTCTGAGATAAAAAGGCTAACTGTGGAATTGCTGCTCTATGTATGTATGTGTTCTTGCGCAATAGTAGTAGAGGGAAAGGTAATAGGGGCTAAATACATCAGGGAAAGTTAGTTTTCTTATTACTGCTGGGACCTTTCCTGACCCAGTAGGAATTTGGAGCTTTACAGGAGAGAATTTGTAGGTTAATATTTTTATAACTTTCCAAAAGCAGAGAAAGAAAATGTACATCCAGGCCAGATCTAGATAGGGGCAGCTAGGTGGCTCAGTGAGTAGAGCACCAGCCCTGAAGTCAGGAGGACCTGACTTCAAATCAGGCCTCAGACACTTGACACGTACTAGCCGTGTGACCTTGGGCAAGTCACTTAGCCCCAATTGCCCTGTCTTCCCCCCTCCAAAAATAAAAAAAAAAATTATTTAAAAAAAACCCAAACCAAGTAGTTTCTGGTATGTGTTGGGAGAAGGTTGGGGTGAGCTGGGAATTAACCTTTGTGAGATGATCATTTCAGGTATTTCTAGGGGTCATTTGATGTGTTTAGCAATCAGCGCGGGGGCGGGGGGAGAATACAACTATGTATTCACAATATGACTATGTTTAATTTCCATCATTAACATTTTCTCGGTCACTTAAGTCTAGACAATCCACAAACCAATAAATCAAGTCCTGATTTGTAGTGTTCTCCCGTTCCCAAGGTATAAATGTTCACACTGAAAAAAATCAATGGTCCGGCCGCCAGCTCGTCGCTGGGAGTTTCCCTTTTCTCTTTGTTTCTTCCTACAAGGTTTTAAGGAAAACCATTGCCCCCAGGAGCAAGAGCAGGAGGAGTAATTAGGGAGTATTACATGCCCAAGGGAAGGGCAGAGGAAGGGGCTGGGGAAGAGTGGAGCTGCCCCAAGCGGATGGAAGGAACCAGCTCTTCTCACCAGTCCAATTCCCCTGCCCTACCACACACACTAGTAGACTTTGATCCAAATCACTGATTAAAATATAACACGGCACAGGGCTGAAAGGACGCACGTCCGTGGAGTACTACGGTGGCTCTCTCCTTCTAAGTGGACAGTGACCTCTTGGTGACTGACCGACTATACTTTGAGCCCAGCTATTCCATCAGTTCCAATACCTCTAATTGTCCTCTCATCTAAGCCTATATCCCTCCACGTTTTTAATAAGAATAGCCAAAGGCACTTTATCAAATGCTTTGCTAAGATCCGTGTAAATTGTTTATACACATTCCACTGATCTCCCAGTTTACTGTGTGAAAACATGAAATGAATTTCATTTCCTTGACTTGAAATCTCTCCAAAGGCAAGGCTCTGACTCCTCCCTGTGACCAGCTCTCCATGGGAATAGGCAATCATCATCAGCGCCATCAGAATGTCTCTTCGGTTTAGCTCCCAGCGCCCACTTCTTCCTCTGTCTCCAGCACAGGGCTCGGTGGCCTAGAAATCTCCCTGTGATGGCGGCTCAGTAAGGGCTTAGTAATCACTATGATCCCTGTGGGGAGGTGGGGAGGTGGGGAGGTGGGGAGGTGAACCTGGACCCTGGAAGACTGGGAACCCAAGCCTTGGCAGGTCCTGTCAAGATGGGAAGTCTTTGAGAATGGGCCTGGAGAAGTTCAAAGAGACGCGTAACTAGAGTGTGGGAACTCATGAAACTCTGCTTGAATCTCGGCTTTTTGGAAACACAAGATACTGTCTCTCCCGGGCGAAGATTCAGAGGGTTATTGTATTCAAAGAGAGGGAAACTGAGTCCCAGAGAGGGAAAGTGACTTGCCTGAGGTCACATAGCTAGCCAGAACCCAGGTCTGCTTTTTCCACAACACCATAGACTCCATCACATTCTAATATAAAGGGGATGGTTTCCTCAGTGTCAGCTTCCTCTTCTTGCAAAGGGACGCCTCCTTATCCTACGAGTCAGTGCCAGGGACTAATCCACCAACATCCTGGTCCTTTGCTGATGGCTTTATTTGTCCATGGAGTGTGGGCGTCAGGCAGGGTCTGGGGAGGAGAGTGGGCAGGTGCATGATGTCACACACACACACATATGAGCGGGCATGCTGGTATATGCACCCACTTAACGAGCACTCTCGGTACTTGGCCTAATACAAGGCCTTGATCATGGGAAGCAGTCAACGGTTTGTTGATTTCGATTCATAAATCTATAGAATCTATAGAGCTGGGCCGGGGGTGGGTTCAGGGGGAAAATTAGAGATCTCTAGTCAACCTCTTTTGACAAGAAGATTAAACTGAAAGGACACAGTAAGCTAGGGGGTAGTGTGTGTGCGTGTGTGCGTGTGTGTGTGTGTGTGCGTGTGTGTGCATGTGTGTGTGTACATGTTTATATTCTAATACTGAATTATTCTAGTATATATATGTGTATATATGAAATGTAAGACTATATACTAAATATGTAGTGTGATACATACGGTATATGCAGAGCATAGTATTTGTATGTATATATACATAGATTTCATATTAAATATGTAGTCAATATATTCTAATATGTTACTCATATGTATATATGAATAGAAATGTATGGATATATATACTGAATATATATACACATATACACATATATAATACGTGTGATATATATGCTGAATATATACAGGATATGTAGTATGTGTGTGTATTTTAGGGACTGAAATTCATCTGTGCACCCAGACACATGCCAATCTTTTCTTTTTTTTCCATACACACACACAAATCTGAGCCCTTGTTTGGGTGTGGCCCATTTAAAAGCTTCTCCTTTACCTAAAGCTCTCAGACTCCTGTTGGCCTCCCTGTTGCTGCCTCTCTCCAATCCATTTCATTCTCTGGAATGAATGCCCAGTGTACCTTGCGTGCTTGTATAGGACTCCACAAATCCACATGGGAAAAGCTAGATGTGAGACTCTAAAGACTTCTCTTGGTAAACCCTGAGTGGGTGCATAATGAGCTAAAGAGATCGTAGGATCACAGGCTTAGAGCTGGAAATCTAGTCTAACCCCTTCGCTTTAAAGAGGAAAGCCAAGGACCGGAGAGGTGAGAAGATTTTGCCCAAAGTCACACAAGGAGTGAGAGGCAGAGATGGGGCTTGATCTCATGCCCCCTGACTTAAAGCCCAGTGATCTTGTCACTGTACAGATGCTGATTCTTTGGGTTAGCCCCTGAGATTGGACTGGGTCCAGGACATGGGGGTTGGGGAACCTGGGTTGTAGTAACACTCCGTAGATCTGAGAATGGCTACCTCTGCCAAGTGAGTTACCCGAAATCAGCATGTTAGTCAACATCAGAGGTGAGACTTGAATCCAAGACTTGACTCTAAGATTGGCCCTCAGTTCACTAAGCTAGCCTGCTGCCTCTCCTGAGATTAATATGATTTGGAAAATTAAAACCTCTTTCAGATGTAAGCCATTATTGTCTGTGTAGGTGATGGATCTGAGAGAGCTCAACTTTGTGAACTAATGAACAGGCTGGTGAGGCTTTGTTTAAAGTTTTGAGAGCGTCTCCCTGTGGAGGGTATGGATATATTCATTTGTACCTCTTTAAGAGAACTAAGGACATTTGCTGGAACCACCCTGGGCTCTGATAGGTGAGCTTCTTGTATCCAGGCCTTCCCCTCACTTCTTGGTCATCTCCACATCTTGCCATACGCCTATCCCTGCTGGGATAACTGGGAAATAGTTAACACAATAAATAAAAATAAAGATGATGCTTTTCATAAAGATGTGGCTTTCTGAGTCAGTGTGCAGCCCACAGGGATCCTCGTGTATGGTTTAGTGGTCCCCATGTCCCTCTGAGTTTGGCACTAGAGGGGTCTAGATGAGTGTGTGTCAGGGCAAGGCTTGAACCTGAGTCTTCCTGGTTCAGAGGCCAGCTCTCTCTACCACCTCATGCTACTTCTCACAGAAAGCACTTAATAAAGTCCTGTTCATTGATTCATTGGTTTCCCCTGCAGATGATTCCTCAATGGGTACTCCCTATGCTAATGATACCGTAGGTCTAGACCCAGATGTTTGACATCAGTCATTTCATCTGATTCTTACAATGACCTGTGACACGAAAAGAGCACCGGATTTGGGGTCAGAAGTCCTGCTTTGAATCTCAGGTCTTCTGTCACTTCCTAGCCGTGTGACACTGAGCATCACTTCCCTGCAATATAAGCCTGAGTTTTGTCCTCTTTGAAATGGAGGTAACAATCCCTGCCCTGTTTATCCCTCAGGATTGTTAAAAGGATCAGTGATGAGTGTGCACGTGAAGCCTTTATAAGCCATGAAGTGTAATGTAAATGTCAGCTCTTACTATAGTTTAGATAGGCAAAGTATTATAAACTCCATTTGATGGATGAGTAAACTGAGACTAAAGGGAATAAACTGCCTTTCCTAAGATCACGTAGGCTGTTAGGACTGAGGTTCTTCCTCCTAAGCTGCTCTGTATCAGTCTGTGTTCTGAGAGGACTTACAAAATGTCAAAGTAGGAAATAGCCTTTGAGATATCTTAGTCCAATCTTCTCCTTTTCTAGATCAGAATTTTAAAGGGGATGTTGCTAAGTCAAGGTCATACACAACCAATAAGAATGGCGCTCCAATCTAGGTTTTCCGACTTTCACAAGAGATCTGGATGACCCAGTTCTGGCCTTCTTGTCCTGCAACCCTCTAGGCTTGGTTCTGAGGGGTCTCCCCACTGTCCCCCATGGCTTCTGTCTTCTCCCTGCTCCCCACTGGAACCTCCCCCACACTGCCCTTTTGCCTCCCTCTCTCATTCCTGGGAGGGTGAAATTGGATCTCCCAGTAAGTGACACCCTGGGCTATTTTGGAGCTGGGCACTTGAGGTGGGGAGGGTGAGCAGAGCACGTCATCCATCCAGCCCAGCAAGGCTGGTGGGAAGGGGAGGGGGTGGTCTTTGCTGGAGCCCTCAGCGGCGGAGCCACTGCAGGGGCTACCCGGTACAGCTGCCCCACTCCCTGCGTCTCCACCGGGTCTGAGGGAGAGAGGGAGGAGGGAGAGACCCCAGCCCTCTGCTCCCTCTCTCTCTCCAGCTGCTGCCCCCTCCCCCAAATCCACCTTGGGACAAGCCTCCAGCCCTGAGCACAACCCAGACACCAGGTAAGCAGGGACAAAGAGAGGTCTGGGGAGACCACTGCTATAGTAAGTAGAAAGAACATCGGGTTGGAAGGCATACTATTGGACATCAATTGCACCCTGCACTTACTAACGATGTGACCTTGGCCAAGTGTCTTCTTCATTTGGGGCTTCGGTTTCCTTATCTGTACAACGAGGTGCTTCTCTAAGGACCTCTCCAGCTCCAAATCCTCTGAGTCTGGCTCTTTGTATGTGTATGTGGTGAATTGTGGCACGGGGCAGAGGGAAGGATTTCTTACATTTGGGGAAGCCAAGTTGGTCCAAAATCTGCAACCTGGGAACAATTGAGGTTCTTGGGACCGAACTGATCTTCTTGGCTGTCCTGAGTGCCTGAAGGTCATGGTCCCTCTAAGGGAAGAAACAAAGGCTTCTTGGGGTTCAGCCCGGCTATGATTTCACTCTGCAGTGTGGGACCATCCACACTAGAGCTCTGAGCACAGGAGGGGATTGCTTGACACTTGTTCATGGGACAGGACCAATATATTGGTATTCCCAATTCCTAAATTTCTCGGGGTAACTTGGAACCTGGCCATTCCTCCTCCTCCCTCTCTACAGCTTCCCTCTAGTAAGAGGGCTGATCTTCTTTTTTCATCCCCCCGTTCATTCCCAGCATTTTATCTTTGTTCCCTTCTCCTGAACAAGATACCTTCCATTTCTGCCTCACTAAACCTTGCCCTTCAGAGGACAGTTCAAGTACTGTCACTCCCATAAAGCATATCCATGCCCCACACCCCAAACAGGTTTGGGGAGACTTTGCTGGGCCCTAGGCTGTCCTGGTTGGGAGTAGACCTGACAGCTGGGGCTATTTTAGGCATGCTGTCTGGAGGGGTTTGGGAGGGAGCTGATATCTAACTCCAGGAAAGAATTTCCTGGCACTTAAGGCCAGTGTTGGGGCTGGGGAATGTTCATGAGAGGCCAGTCCAACCCCTTCCTCCTGAAACTCCCTCTCTTGGACTCTATCATCTCAAAGTTCCTGGGGAAGAAGGGGCAGGGGTCTGAGACTCTAGCTAAGATTCTCAATCCCCCTCCATATTCTCAAGATCTTAAGTCTGGGGTAGGGATCAGTACTGTTGTGGACCCTCAGATGGGGAAAAGGATAGTCAGGAAGGTGAGGGGTATCCATATATGGGAGAATGAAGCAATAGGGACATGGAAGAGAAGGGTTATGGCTGCCATATTTTTTAGAAGAACGTTGACAAGCGAGCACATCTAGAGGATGGGAACTAGGTTGGTGAGAGGATTAGAAATCAGATCATAGGAAGGGGATTGGCTGAAAGGACTTGGGATATTTAGGCAGGCAGTTAGCTAGGGGGAAACATAATGACTGTCTTCAAGTATTTGAAGGGCTGAGAGATGGAAGAGGGATTAGGCTTGTTTCCTTTGGTGCCAGAAGACAGAACTAGGAGCATTGGGAAGAAGTTACAGGAAGGTAGAAGTTAATTCAAGGCCAGGAAAAATGTCCTAACAGCCAGAGCTGTCTTCAGTGGCCGCCTGGGCAGGTCTTCAGGGGGAGCCCAGAGGACCACTTGTTTGGGATGCTTCTGAGGGAGTTCCTCCATGGAGATGATATAGAGTTGATGGTTCTATTTAGGGCTGAGGCTAGGCATAGAACACACACTGGGCCAGTACCTCAGAAAGGCCCAGCACCCTGGCAAAAAGAATGAAAACTTGCATTAATTCCATGAGGCAGCAGTGAGGGAGAGGCAGGAGCAGATGCAAGTCTTCACTGAGGGGGTGACTTGGTGACCAGCTAGGGTGGTGGTTTCAGTGGGGTGGGGAAGGGCAGGGAGAGGCTCTGGAAGGTTGGGACAGAGGGACACAATGATCCCACCTTCTACAAAATGCCTTTCTTGGTTGCCCTTCCTTCTGTTGATTATCTCCAATAAATCTCAAATATACTTTGTATGTGGTTTTTTTTTTTTGCCTGTTGTCTCCCATTTTGAGCTTCTTGAGGACAGGGATTGTCTTCTGCCTTTTTTTGTATCCCCAGCACTTAGTCTACTGTCTGGTACATAGTAAGTGCTTAATAAATGTTTGTTGCCTGACTAGTGGACCAGTGACAGAGACTGAACTGGGCCTTTGAGCGCACTGGCTCTCCATTTCTGCTAGAGCTCCAAACTGCCCTTGGCAAAGTCCATTGATTTATAGCTATGTATACAGCAGGGGCCAGATGTTGACCTGGGTTACCCAATATCCTCTCAGGGCCCAACACAAAACCTTTCACACAGAAGGCACTTAATGCTTATCTTTTGGAACGGAATCAGTTGAGTTGTTGGAATCTGTAAGCAGAGAGAGAGAGAACACTGGGAGGCTGTCAGCCCCCTACAGGTGGTGATAGAAACTCTGAGCCTCCCCAAAGCACAGTAAGCTATGGAGTTTCCCCATATCTAGTGGGGAGAAAGAGTCTTCTGGGTGCCTCTTTGCCTGTTAGGGAGGGAAGTCTGATGGAATGGAAAACAGCACAGACTTGTACTCATGAGACACCACAGACTCAGTTCAAGTCCCACCTTACTCCCAAGGTGGCTCTGGACAAGTCATTTCGCATTCTGAGCCTCAGTTTCTTCATCTGTAAAATGAAGGACTAAAACTACATGGTCTGTAAAGTCCATGCAACTTGGGATGGAAACTTGGTGTAGCGATCCTGTGAAATACGGGAGGTCAGAATACAGACAGCATGTCTAGGTGGAGCAGGCTGCTGATTCAGCGGTGCCCAGCTCTGTGTGGTTGCTATAGACAGAAGGAAACAAGTATTTATTAAGCACCAGCTCTGTGCCAGGCACTTTGCAGATCTCTCCTTTGATGCCCACAACTACCCTGTGAGGTTAGCGCTATGATTGTCCCTATTTTAAATTTGAGGGGACTGAGACAGAAGGAGGGTGAATGTGTGAGGCTGGGTAACTCAGGTCTTCCTGATCCCAGGCCCAGTGCTCTGTCCACTGAGCCACCAGCTGACTCCAGGTAGAGGTATCCACGCGGGATATGAGAGAAGGCACTTTAATTCAATAACCACATATTAGGTACCTAGGGCATGCAAAATGTTGAGGATACAAAGACAGGATCATGGGATCCCAGAGTCAGAAGGAATCTTAAAGGTCACCAAAGCCTAACTGCACCACCCCCAACCCCCACCCCAGGACAGAAATCTCCCTAGCGCATCCACATGATTATAAAAGTCAAACCCTCCTCAAGAAGTTTGTATTATAATAGGTTGTGGAGCGTGTGTGTGTGTGTGTGTGTGTGTGTGTGTGTGTGTTAGAGACAGAACTAAAGAGACAGAGAGACAGAGACAGACAGAAAGAGACCCAGAGACAGAGAGACAGAGATGCACAAATTAGCATAATGGAAAGTAGGGAGGGAGAGGGGTTCTACTCTGCCCCCCTATAGTGTAGGGAAATGATGAGCTGGTGGCCCCCGGGCCCCTCCTTAAGTGGAGGCTCCAAGGGAGCTCTCCAATGTCCACCATCTCCCATAAGAGTGAGGGAAGGGGCCCCAGGGCCCAGGGCTGCTGAGGACAGGTGAGTTTCAGAGCTGAAAGGGACCCTAGACACTCCTTAACTCCAACTCCTCATTTTATAGGAGTGGGAATTGAGCCTTAGGAGGGGGAAGTGTTTTCACCAAGGTCACATAGCTAGGAAGTGGCTAAGCCAGGATTTGAACTCATGTCTCCTAGCTCCCAGTCCAACACCCTTTCCCCTAGGCCATCCTACTTCTGAACTAATCCCACCATGAGGCCTGAGTTAGGCAGGTGGCAAACGGCATGAAAAAGATGGAATGGGGAGGGGTTGAAAGATCATAAGAGGGCAATCAATAGGAGTGATTGATTGCATATAAATTAGTGATCCGGGCCAGCAAAATAAAGGTTAAGAAGCATATAGGTGTTAAAACAGAAAGAGAAAGGGAGAGAGAGAGAGAGACAGAGAGAGAGAGAAACAGAGAGACAGAGAGAGAGACAGAGAGAGAGACAGACAGGCACATACAGTGAGAGAGAGAGACAGACAGACAGACAGACAGACAGAGACAGAAAGAGACAGAGAGAGAGAGAGACAGAGAGAGAGAGAGGGACAGAGATACAGGCACATACAGAGAGACAGACAGACAGAGACAGACAGACAGAGACAGAGACAGAGTCAGAGAGAGAAACAAAGAGACAGACAGGAGAAGAGGGCCACCCCCCTTTCCAAGCACCAGTGATTAGGGCGCTCTGAGGCAATACTGGTGTGGACGTGTTGCTTAGCTATCCGTTTCTGATATAATGTCTTGATTCAGAGTTCCATGAACAAAGAGACAACATCCTAATGATTACCTTGTCCTAACTCTCCAGCACAGTGTATCTACATATTTGTTGTTGTTGTTGTTGAGTTGTTTTAATCATGTCCAACTCTTTGTGAGACCATTTGGGATTTTCTTGGCAAAGATACAGGGGTGGTTTGTCATTTCCTTCTCCAGCTCATTTTACAGATGAGGAAACTGAGGCAAACGGGGTTAAGTGACTTGTCTAGGGTCACACAGATTTGTAAATTGAGAGGGTTAGATTAAATGATCTCTAAGGTTACTTTCATTTCGAATATGACATGAGTCTATGGGCAATGTAGTGTAAAGGGAATGAATGTCCGCCTGGGAGTTGGGAGAGCTGAGTTCTCATCTAAGTTCCACAAAGAGTTCACTATATGTTACTTGGCAACTGACTTTCTCTCTCTAGGGTTGAGTTTCCTGCTCTATAAAATAAGAGTTGACGAATGAGATCTCTAAGGTCTTGTTCGCTCTTAAGTCCTGTGATCCGATGACCATTTACCAAGATGAAATCCAAGGTCTCCTCCTGCTTAAAAATCCTCTGCTCCTATGAAATTTGGAATTGTGCCTTATATTTCCTTATTTTCCAAGATACCCAGCTCAGGGCTTGGTAAACAGTAAGTGTTAATAAATACCTGTTGATCTATGGCGTGATTGATGGGTCTGACAGAAAGATGGACGGGTTGAAGAGATATAAAGTATTACAAAGAGCGGAGACATAAAGAGATTACAAAAGATACAAAGATCGAGTGGAACGAGGTGGAGCTAATCAAGTTTCCTGGGGATGATAAGTTTTCAGAAGAGCAAGAATATGGTTTGTTAGTGAGAAGGACTGTATGCTAAGTTTTAATGGACATCTTTTTTTTTTTTTAACCAGCTTTTAGCCATTATCTAAGGCAGGGTTCTTTGTCTTTTCTTTTTTTAAAAAATTCAGAACAAAATCCTTATAACAAGTATGCATAGTCAAGCAAAATAAATTCCCAAATTGGCCATCGTCAAAAATGGATGCCAAATGATACACCTTGAAGCCTTTACCCGGCTCTGCCAGGATTCATCATTAGTCCTCTTGAGTCACAGTTGGCCATTGGGAACTTTCAGGTCTTTCAAATGCATTTTTCTTTACAATATTGATATTATATAAATTGTTCTCTTGGTTCTAGAAGTTTACCTCACTTTGTATCAGTTCATCTAAGTGTTATACCAAGTTTCCCTGAAACTTTCATGCCTTATGTTATATGTTATTATATTCATTTAAATAATTCATTATATTCACATATCATAATTTGTTCAGCCATTTCCCAGCAGATGAGCCACTCCCCGTCCTCCTCATGTCCAATTCTTTGTTAAAACAAAAAGGGATTCTAAAATCTATTTCTACATCTGGGTTTTTCCCTCTTTCTTCAATCTCTTTGGGGTATAGCGAGGCAGAGTTATTATTATTGTCGTTTTCCCACTCAAGTTGGTGTCTGAATGCTTGGATTTTAAATACGATCTAATGGAAAGAATCCTTAAGCTGAGGCTGCTGGGCCTGGGTGTAACAACAGTGTCGCTAGCAGCTGTCGAGGGGGTGAAAGACTAGCAACAAGAGCACACAGAAGGGCTGCCAGCACAGGTTCTTTGATCTGCTTTTCTAAGGAAAGCAACTTTAAGGGGTTAACAATCTCACTTTAATCAAACATACATATATCATGCACTTAGTTCAGGGGGAAAAGCCAGCATCCTGAACTTCAGAGCAAATACAAACAAATTACAAGCATGTGTTATATAAACAGAGCAAATAAACACTAACCAGCAGACAGGCTTCTAGCTGTCTTTATAAGCAATACATAGTTACCAGAGTAGCACCAACATCAGGTTTTTTTCAAAGCTGGGGAGCTCTTAACAACGGCTACCTAGAATCTCGTCTGGTCAAATCATATGACACTCTTTCAGTGAGCGAAAGCCCCAAACAAAATGCTAGCCTCTGCATTTATGTACCCTTCTTAGGGCCCGAAGGGTTCACACCTAATCAGCAAAAGGGTCTGGGGCCGGGGCTTAGTACCTAGCAAGACTTAATCAAAGATACTTGATTATTTTAGAATTCTAAAAGAGAAAACAGTAAAAAAATCCCACCTTAATTACCATTACACTGGGTTCAGATCCTGATTTAATAGCAGTATGATCTTGGCAAAGTTGCTTCATTTCTTTAGGTCTCAGTTTCTTCCTCTGAAAAAATGAAACAGTTTGATTTTCCACATGGATTTATAGATGAGTTTTATCAAAGGTCTAAAAAGAAGTTAAAACCTATTCTACACTAATTTTTCTCAAAAACTAAGAACACATTTTACCAAGCTTTTTATGAGAAATATAGTCCTAAATAACTAAACCAGGGAAAGATAAAACAAAGAAGAGAGGCCAAGAGAAAGATAATATTAAGAGATAGATAGGAGACGTGGATCCAGGGCACATCTTGGGGCAAGCTCCCGGTTAGCAGGCATGATGTGCATGGTAAGCCAGCAAAGGAAGCTGAGAAGGCATGGTCAGACAGGGAAGAGAACCAGCAGAGAGCGATATCCCCCCAAAAAAAAAAAACAAAAAGGAGAGAGTATCCAGGAAGAAAGAACAGTCAACAGTGTCAAACGCTGCCAAGAGGTCAGGAAGAATGAGGATTGGGAAAGGACCCTTGGATCTGGTGATTGGATCATTGGTAATTCTGTAGAGGGCAGTTTCAGTTGAATGATGAGAATGGGAGGCATTTCAAGGGGCTGAGAAATGAGAGAAGTTAAAATAGCAAGTGTAGACAGCTTTTTCCAGGTGCTTGGCTATGAAAGAGAGAAGAGATATATAGGGGGATAGACTGAGGGGGATGATAAGGTCAAGTGAGGATTTTTTAAAGATGGTGGAGACCAGGACATGTTTAGAGGCATCAAGGAAGGAGTGAGTAAATAAGGAGAGATGAGAAAGAAACAGAGAAAGAGAGAGAGGGAGACTGAGAAAGAGAGGGAGACAGAGACAAAAACAGAGACAGAGAGATATAGAGAAACAGACAGAGACAGAGAGAGAAAGAGAGACAGATACAGAATGAGACAGAGAGGGAGAAATAGGGAGGGAGGAGAGAGAGAGAGAGAGAGAGAGAGAGAGAGAGAGAGAGAGAGAGAGAGAGAGAGAGAGAGAGAGAGAGAGAGAATGATTATCAAGGCAGTCTTGCAAAGGAGGGGATGAGGATGAGGTCAAAGGCAGGGAAGTTTTGTGATTTGGGGGAAAGAGCACAGATTTGGGAATCAGAGGACCTGGGTCCAAATCTAGGCTCAGCCACTTACTACCTATGTGACTGGGCTAAGTCACTTCCCATCCGTGGGCTTCAGTTCTTTATCTGTAAAATGGGGCAGGGGGAGGTTGGACAAAATTTCCTCTAAGGTCCCTTCCAGCTCTAATCTCTGATTGGATGAACTATACACCAGTATCACTGATGAATATTGATGCGAAATTTTGTTATCATTCTCATTTTACTATGAGAGTAGGATTAAGACTCAGAGAGGTAAAGTTTGCCTAGGATCAATCACACACATCAGGACTGGGATTTTAATCCAAATCTCTTTTGGCCTCAAATCCAATGCTCTTTTCAACACACTGGAGGTGACTGGAAATCTCACAACTCTGCTGTCTCTGTTTGGAAGGAATTCCTCTTTGCTTTAATAATTCTTTTAGAAGGCTGTAGTCCACGCTAGGAGCAGAAGGCAGAAGCTGAGCCACATTTCTAATTGGGATAAATTCAAAGCTATATGTTTAAATTATAAAAATCAGCGGTTGGTGCAGGTAGGTGGCTCAGTGGACAGAATACCAACCCCAGACTTAGGAGGACCTGAGTTCAGACCCAACCGTCAGACACTTGCTAAGGGGGTGGGCACACTCAGCTGCGCAAGCACAGGATGAGGAAGATGAAGCCAAATAGCAATTTGGGTAAAAATGATCAGCTTCTAGTGAGCTACAAGCTTAGCATGGGTCAGCAGTGAGCCATGCCACTCCAAAAACTAGCACAACCAAAGGCTCCATTAATGGAAGCTTTGTGAGGAGCAGCAGAAGAGCATTAGACTTGGCATCAAGGGATGTAGGTTCGAATCCTGCTTCCATCGTTTACTACCTGTGTGATATTAAACACATCATTTTCTCTTTTGATGCCTCAAAGCGTTTATCTGTAAAATAAGGAGTTGGACTGAGTCGCCCCTAGCGTCTCTTCCGTTTCTAAATCTATGAAGGGGAAGGGAGCAAGCATTCATTAGTCCCCAACTATTTGTCAGGCACCGTGCTAAGTTTTCTGGTGCTTCTGAGTGCTTTACAAATATTATCTCCTAACAGCCCTGTGAGGTAGGTACCATTATTATACTAATTTATGGTTGAGGAAACTGAGGCAAATAGAGGTCAAATGATTTGCCTAGGGTCACACAGCTAATAAGTGCTTTTGGCTGAATTAGAACTCAGGTCTTCCTGATTTCCTGCGCTCTAACTCCTGGGCTGCTGAGCTGGGTTCTTGCTGTCTTTTGCCCAATCAAGCCACATCTGAAGGACTGTGATCAGCGCTGGGAACCATTTTTTAGGAAGAGTGTTGACAGCTGCTTTGTGTTCAGAGGATTATGACCAAGATGGGAAAGGAGCTATAGAACATTCTATCTGAGCACTGGCAGAAGGAACAAGATTTATTCAGCTTGGAGAAGACTTAGGAGCATGTGGTAGCTGTCTTCAAGCGTTTGAAGGGCAGACATGTGAAAGAAGAATCCGATTTGTTTTGTTTGGCTCCAGAAGACAGAAGCAACCGAGGAGAATGAAAAGGAGTCAGATTTAGGCTGTGTGTAAGGAAAGACTTCCTTCTAAGATTTCTCCCAGCGCTGAGACGTTGATCATCTTGGCATTTCTACAATCCTTGTGACTAGAGGATGCATGATATGCCAGATAGAGGGCTGGCTTTGGAGTCACGAATACCTGGGTTCAAATCCTGACTCTAAACTAGACGTGTGACTGTGGCCATGTCAGTGAATCTTTTGGTACCCTGGATCCTCTGAGTCTCAAAGTTATAGATAATGCATCTGTATTGGAGGAGAAGCTTTCCAAGAAATAGAAATGTTCTAGACAAATGAAATCATGGGTCCAGACCAGTGAGGGGAAAAAATCATGGTAACAGACCCACCCCCTTCCCCTTCACCCCCAAATCCCTGCAACTGCCAGAGCCGGGGGTTGTCACCATTTGCTCAGAGCAACTGCATTGGAGAAAGCTGAAAAATGTCCTGGGTATTATAATGAATATGGATTGATAAATATATTAATACTCACTGTTTATGTTTAATAACTCTTTGTGTAATCATTGGGTGGAATAGTGGGAGGCTGGAAACCTGGGTTCTAGTGCTGGCTCCTCCAGGAACCAACAAGGTGAAGCTTTGGGCAAGTCACTTTCTCTCAGCCCATTTTCATTAGGGACATGAAGGGATTGGACTACATGACCTATTAGGTCCCCTGCAGTTTTCACACTCTGTGACTTTTATTGTGTAATTGTTCTTGGGGTCACAAAGCTTGAAGGAAACTCAGTCGATGTTTAAGAAGGATGATGCCTGAGCGAGAATCTTCTCCATGACAGGACAAGCACCCTTGGTGCTTCCAGAAATTCTCTGAGGCTATGTTACAGATATTTGGCCAGTCTGCTCCAGAGACAGGAACTCACTACCTGACAAGAAAACACATTTCCTTGATGGGTGGTTTTCATTGTCAAGAAGTTCTTTTCTTTTTGAGAGCCAGCATCAGACAAGTGTGAAAAGCTATATGTAGTCTAGGGGAGGGGAAGTCAAAAACAGATCAGGGAAGGCTTCCTGAAAGAGCTTGAGGTGGGTGTTAATGGAATTCAGCAGGTGAAGTGAGGGAAGGGCATGTCAGCAGGAAGGAGTAGGGCATGAGGGAGTAGGGGCAGCAGGAGGTGCAGTTTGACTGGAGCATTAAGTTCATGAAGGAGAGTAATAAGATATGAAGCTGGAAAGGTAAGCTGGCACCAGATGACAGAGGGCCTTGAATGCCAACCTGAGTTTGAATTTTATTGGGTGAACAACAGGAAGCCATTTAAGGGTTTTGAGCAGCATTGAGAAAGCAGTTTAGTGGGAAAAGACATGGTAGAGGTTTTTGGGCCAAAAGATTTGGGTATTTGAGCCCTACCTTTACCAATAGTTATGAAACCACACAATTTTTTCACTCTCTGGACTTTATCTTCTTGTCAACAGCCTTGGCCCCTGTGCCCTCTTTCCAACTCCCTTTATGTGTTTTATTCTCCAGGTAGGATGTAAGATTGGGGGCTGTTGGGATTTTTTGCTTTTATTAGTATCCCCAATGCTTGGCACAGCACTTAAAGAATTCTCTCTCTCCCTCCCTCTCTTTCTCTCTTTCTCTTTCTCTCTCTCTCTCTCCCCTCCTCCTCCCTCCTCTCTCCCAGGGCTCTGTCTGTTCCTTTCCCTCCTCCTGTATCTCTTCCTCTCTCCCCCTCTCTTTCCTCTCCTCTCCTCTTCTCTCTCTCCTTCCCTCCATCCCTTCCTCCCTCTCTCTCCCTATCTCCTCTTTCACTCCCTCCCTCCTTCCCTTTCTTCTCTCCTTCTCTCTCTCTCCTCTCTCTCTGTCCTTTTCCCTCCCTCCCTCCCTCTCTCCTCCTCTCTCATCTCCATGGTATAATTATTATTCACCCTCTCTGGGCTTCAGTGTCCTCTCCACAATGAGAGTTGGTAGAGATAGTCTGTAAGGGCTCTTCTCCTTCTAGAAGGGGCATTGTGTGATGACCAGATCTGTGCATAGGCAGTTTAGTCTGACAAAGGTATGAACGATGGGCTGGAGAGGAGAAAGAGTGGAAGCATTGGGAGAAGGATGGGGATGGGGAGGCCTATTAGAAGCATGTTGCTAACCCAGCTGCTGCCGCCATCGCTCAGCCCTGACCACATTCCATTCCCCATACGGGTGATGTCCTTGCTTCTTCTCAGCTCAGGTCAGGGGTGCAGGGGTTGGGTTCAGTCTCACCGTTAGCCTGCCATGCAGCAGTGCCCAGCCTCCCCTCTGAGAGCAGAAGCTACCAGAAGCACGGTGAGTCAGCAACCTCTTTTTTAGCCAGCCCAGCACCCCCACTGCAAAGGGCTCAGCCTGCCTCCTCCCTTGAAGGATTAAACAGGATTAGAATGATATGATAGCAAGCTGTTCCCCCTGCCCTTCCTCCTCCTGCCCAGACCCTGAAGCTCTTCGCTGCTTTGGTACTTTAATAGTAGGGATGGATCACACCAAACCATCCACACCCTCTTACCAGTTCATTCTAGTGTTGGCTGGTTTATTCATGACTGGGGTCAGAGTTCAGTCTGTGACCAGGGTTCGAGCTCTACTTGAGGTTCTAGAGATCACTTGGAATCATACTTACACTCTTGGCCTCACTAGGTTGTGAGCCACACGGATGCTTTTTCTCAGAAACCAAATTGGGGATAATTGTGGGTGCTCCAATCAACCAGCCCGGCCCTTCTCTCCAAGGAGAAAGCCAGGCACACTGACCCTGAGCCAGTGGCATTTGATACACTACATCCCTTTTAGCTCCAGAGGGTTTGGATTTCCTAAGTTTCTTCTTCTAGCTCCCACACATTCCTTCAAAAAATCTCTTTAGATACTGCTCCCCTCTCCTAGTCCCAAATGTCTGGTGTGGTGATGGGAGACATGGTTCCTGCTTATAGGAGCCCCCAGTCTGGTGAGGGTTGTCTCAGATAAATTTAATAAAGGTAGACTGAAGTACAGACTCTGAGTGATGCATATAGCTGTTGACAAAGCAGGTCAGACTGGCAACCTCAGTAAAACCAGCAGCCTTAATGAGGAGGGGACCTTCTTGATTGACACGTGACAAAGAAGGGGTCTTGGTAGGCACAGCTATATTAAGAAAGGTAGGCTGGCATTCAGGTGATTTTCTGGTCTGAGAAGGTAGAGATCAGTGCGGGTTTGGGTGGTCAGGGAGGGCTCCTGAGAAGAGGTGCATGGGATAGGTAGAGAGGAAAGGGAGGGAGAGGACAGTCTGGAGGATCAAGGATGGAGATGAATAGCGTGAGTCAAGGCCTTCAACTAGAGGGTTGGAAATGGATCTGAAATATGCTGGGGACCCGGAGGAGACCCAGCTGACTTGAGGAGATGGTTTGTGATGGTGAGGTGGGGGGTTTAGAAATGCTTCCAATGGGAATCTCTTCCTCCCCAGCCCCCTCACCCCATTGTTTATGGGCTTGTAGTTCAGATACCCTGAAGGCTGACTGGGAGGCTTTGGACATATAACATGTCGTCCTCTCTGAGCGCCAATTTCCTCTTCAGCAAAATGGAGATAATAAGCCTCGTATCACCTACCTCAAGAGTGGTAGAGAGGAAAGCACTTGGTAAGCTTACCAAAATATAAGCTGTCATTCTTACTCCTTTATTAAAGGGATAGCCAATGACATTTAGAAAAGGAAGCTGTGGTCACGTAGACATCCAGCAGGGATTCATCCAGAATAGGTTGTGCCAAACAAATTTCATTTCCTTCCTTTTAACAGGGTTACTGGATTAGTGGATCAAGGCAATGCTATAGTTATCATTAATTTTTTTAACAAGGCCTTTACAAAGCATCTCACCATTCTTGTGGCCAAGACAGAGGGATGTGGGCTAGTCAGTAGAGGTTGGGTGAGTTTGGAACAGACTGAATGGCCAGGAACAAAGGATCACAGAAGCTCAGAGTTTCAGAGTGGCAAGAGCCCTCAATTGCCCTCATCTTGTCCAACCCATACTCAAAAAGTAATCCCCTCTACCCTATACCTGACAAGTTAACATCTCATCTCTCCTTGAAGACCCACTCCTTTTCCAAGAGGCCAATTCCATTTATGGGAATATCGAGCCTAAATTTACACCTCCCCATTGCTCCTGGCTTTATCTTCCAAGACCAAACAGAACTGGTGGAAATCTCTCTTCCTTCTGACTACCCTTCAAATAACTTGAAGATGGTTATCACATCCCACCTCAACTTCTCTTCCTCATTCCATACCTCCCTGGTTTCTTCAACCAATGTAGACTTTGCCATTCCTGGTTGGCCTCTCTGGATGCCTTCTAGCTCAGCAATGTCCTTAAAATGGGCCACCCAGGGGTGAACACAATATTCCAAATGTGGTCTGATTATTAATTCCTTCTTATAAGAATGGCGTCTGTTTTTATGCAATCCAAGAGCCACACTAGCTTTTTTGGCTGCCATATCACCCTGCTGGGTTCTGTCCCACTTGTAGTCCACTAAAACCCCATGACCTTTTTCAGACAACCAATTTATCCTGGCTCTTCTACTTCGAACTTAGGAAGCTGATTTTTGAAGAGTAGAGTTTTTGTGGGGGATATATTTTTGTTGATATCTTTTTTTTCACATCTTCAGCATCTTTTCTTCTCCTGCCAACCAGAGAGCCATCCCACGTAAGAAACAGTATTTTTTAAAGAAGAAAAAAAGGAAGAGACCGCCCCAAATAATATACCCTCACTTTCTACCTCTGCAAAGGAGTGGAGTGGGGGCACCTTTGCATATCTTGAGGAGTAGTCATTAAAAGCCTCGTGTCATTTTAGAAGGATGTTTCTAATAGAATACTTCAGGTTTTGTCCCTGTGTTATTCAATTTTTTGATTAATTGATTGATTGATTCTGTGTGTGTGTGTATGTGAGAATGATTTGGATGAAGGTAAAGATCTGTATTTATCAAACTTACAGATAGTCAACACTTGGATGGATAGTTAATATCCTGGATGATAGAGTAAGATCAATAAAAGATCTCAACAAATTTGAACATTGAACTGAATCTAATAAGATGAAATTTTTAGAGATGAATGAAAGGTTTTACTCCGGATTTTTAAAAAGCGGATTCTACATGTACAAGCCTGGGAACTGACACTAGACAACATTTCCTCTGAAAAAGGATCTGTGGGTCACAGTGGACTGCAAACTTAATATGAGTGAACAGTATAGTATGGCATTTAAAAAAAAACCCTTTTGTGATCCTTGGCTGCATTAAGAGAAGCAGGGTGTCCAGGACAAACCTGGTTTGAAAGTCTTTTTATGCTGGCATAATCAGACCACATCGGAAGTGTTGGGTGCCACAGAACCACAGTTCCGGGTGCCACATTTAGAGAAGATCTTGATAAACTAGAAAACATCTTGAGAAGGGTGACCAGGGTGCTGAAAATATTTGAGATCATGCTTTATGAAGATAGGTTGAAGCAACCGGGATGTTTAGCCTGGAGATGAGAAGACTGGCTGGGGAGCAATAATTGTCTTCAAGGATCAGAAGGTCTGGCATAGGGAATGGACTTGTTCTGTTTGGCCTCAGAGGGCAGAACTCGAGCAATGGTTGGAAAGAAGAAAACAAATACTTATTAAGTACCTACTATGTGCCAGGCACTGGGCTAAGTGCTTTACAAATAATATTTCATTTTATCCTCCCAACAACACTTTGAGGAAGGTATCATTATTATCCCCATTTTGCAATTGAGGAAACTGAGGCAAACAGGTTCAGTGACTTGCTCAGGGTCACATAGCTAGTTAATAGCTGAGGCTGGATTTGAACTCTAGTCTTCTTGACTCCAGGCCCACTATCCACTGCACAGTGCACATCTGCCATCTGCCCTGCCTCCCCCTCCCCCGCTTCATATCTCCTCCAGTTACCTCCTGGGAAAGTTGGAGAGGGGTAGATTTAAATTCGATGTAAAGGAAAAATTCCCAACAGTTGGTGGATCCTCACAGGAGGATGAACTGGACCGCTCTGTGGTAGTGGGTGAAGGCACCTTTATTAGGGTCTTCAAGAGAAAGCCGAATTGAGTTTGGCTTCCATTCTATCTCCAAGATCCTGTTATAGATCATTCTAAGTCACTTTCTAGCTTTGTGACCTTGGGCAAGTCATGTTATCCAATGCACTATCTGTTTGTTGAGAATGGTAACAAAGGAGAAGAAGAAGAAGAAGAAGAAGAAGAAGAAGAAGAAGAAGAAGAAGAAGAAGAAGAAGAAGAAGAAGGAGGAGGAGGAGGAGGAGGAGGAGGAGGAGGAGAAGAAGAAGAAGAAGAAGAAGAAGGAGAAGAAGAAGAAGAAGAAGAAGGAGAAGAAGAAGAAGAAGAAGAAGAAGAAGGAGGAGGAGGAGGAGGAGGAGGAGGAGAAGGAGAAGAAGGAGAAGAAGAAGAGGAGAAGGAGAAGAAAAGAAGAAAAAGAGGGAGAAGGAGAAGAAGAAGAAGGAGAAGAGGAGAAGAAGAAAAGAAGAAGAAAAAGAAGAAAAAAGGGAGAAGGAGAAGAAGAAGAAAAGGAGAAGAAGAAGAAGAAGGAGAAGAAAAGAAGAAAAAGAGGAAGAAGGAGAAGAAGAAGGAGGAGGAGAAGAATAAGAAGATGAACAAGAAGAAGAAGACAACAATGACACTGAGATAGTCAATAGAGAGCTGGCTTCAGAGTTAGGAAGACCTGAATTCAAATTTGGCCTCTGACCCATCCTGGCTATGTGACCCTGCTCAAAGCACTTAACCTCTCAATGTCTCCACTCAGGCAATTATCTAAGATTAAAAATGGCAAAATATTTGCTGATTTGCATTGATAAAGAGAATTTGCTTACTTGGTAGCTCCCTACATTGATGAAGTCACAGGTCCTAGAGCTAATACCTGAAACTCGTGTCCAAAATGGAACTCATTATCTTTCCCTCTAACCAGCCAATAAGCATTATTCAATCAACCCTACCCCACTCTCTTCCAAAATTCTCTACTTCTGTCGAGGGCACCATCCAGATCAAAAAGTGGAGTGAGGGAGAAGGAAGCAGGAAGGATGAATCTACATTTGGGAACCTGAAAGGTTTGGATCGAAAGAATTGGTTCGCAACCTTAGAGTCACCCTTGACACTTCCTTCCCCTTCACTCCCCATTTTCAATCAATTGCCAAGTCCCATTGATTCTACTTCAACATCGTCTCTCTCTTCCCTCCCCTTCTTTCCACTTCATCACTACCTTGGTTCAGGCCCTGATCACCTTTCCCTGGGACTATGACAATAGCCTCATCATTGGCTTCCCTGCTCCCCTTCTCCCTCTCTAATCCATTGTCTAAGCAGCTGGCAAAGTGAGTATCCAAAAGCACTTGTCTGACCATACCACTCCTTCCCTCAAAGGTTTTCAATGGCTCGCTATTTGTGTCTAGTATAAAAAAAAAGGCAAATTCCTCCACCTCACATTTTAGAAGCCTTCCACAATCTGGCTTCCACCTACTTTTCCATACATTTCACATCAACCACCCCATCTCAGCCACCCCTTCCACACACTCCATCAACAGAGAGCTAGACCTGGATTCAGGGAGACCTGAGTTCAAATCCAACCTCAGACATGTACTAGCTGTGTGACCCTGGGCAAGTCATTCAACTTCTGTTTGCCTCAGTTTCCTCATCTGTAAAAAGGGAGATAGTAATAGCACCTACATCTCAAAATTGTTGGGGGTCAAATAAAATGACACATAAAAGTGCTCTTCAAATCTCAAAATGCTACATAAATAGTATTATTATTATTATTATTATTATTATTACTGTTTCCCGAACTCCATCTGCCAACCAGGACCTTCTATAGCTGCACAATCAGTCCTCCCTGCCCAGAAGTTAGTCTCTGTCTCTGTGTCTGTCTGTCCGTCTGTCTCCTTCTCTTACCTTTTATCTTAGAATCCTTGACTTCTTTCAAAGTCCATCTCAAGGACTACCTCCTACTTGTGAAATCCTCCCTAATCCCTCCACCCTTAATTATTAGTGTTTTCACACCCCCTCAAATTACCTTATATTTACTTATCTGTATGGAGAATGAAGAATGGAATGTAAGCTATGTATGTGAGGGGAGGGAGGGGTTTTTTTTGTCTTTGTATTCCTTGGTCCTAACACAGAAACAGTGCCTTGTGCCTATACTTTATAAATCTTTATTGAATTGAACTTATGTAGTTTTGAGATTCCCAGAATATTTTGCATCCAAAGCCTGGCAATAACCCTATCAAATAAAGTGCTAGAGGTATTATTCATTCTTTCCATTAACACATGGGGAAACTGAGATTTAGGGAGGTTAACGAGCTTCTTTATAGTCACAAACTGGCAAATGCTGGAGTCAGAATTCAAACCTAGGTCTTTCTAGACTCTAAGGTTGGCATTTTTTCCCACTGGCCTAAGCTGCCTATCCAATATTTGGCTGCTTCCCTTATGGGACTGTTATGAGAAGGGTGGGTTGTAATTCTTAAAGAACTCACTAAGTGGAAGGAGTAAATTTGGGTTCTCTCTTCACCAATCAGAATGGGTCAACCTCAACCCTGCAGGCCAGGCAAATGTCTCAGATTGGGGTTGGGCGAAGGTGGGGACAGGAGATACAATTTACTGAGTGGGGCAGGACTTTGTGGGGAAGAGGAGAAGGTAGCATGTGGGGGGATTCCATAGACTGACCCTGCATGACCTCATCAGTAGAAAGGAAAGAGCTTCCCCCCCCCCCAAATCCTACCCTGGGCTGTTGGGTAAATATCCTCTGGGAATCCTGGTAAGTGGAGATTTGGTGTTGACTGGGGACCTGAATTCAAATCATCCTTTCTTCCATCTACTAGCTGAGCTATCTTGGACAAATTTGTGTCTCAGTTTCTTCACTTCTAAAAAGAGGAGGTTGGGCTTGGTGATTTCTGGGGTCCCCTTCCACCTCTCCTATGATCAAACTTGTCATTTTTCTACCCACGTTCATTGCTGTGTTTTCCACATTTCCCAGGAAGCCAAGATGGATTACACCACCTTCAGAAGTGGGGCACCCCGCTTCCTCACCCGGCCCAAGGCTTTCCTGGTGTCGGTGGGCAAAGATGCTACCCTGAGCTGCCAGATTGTGGGCAACCCTGTACCGATGGTCAGCTGGGAGAAAGACCAGGTGCCCGTGGCCCCCGGCGGGCGCTTCCGTATGGCCGAGGAGGGTGACTTATACCGCCTGACCATCGTGGACCTCACCCTGGAGGACAGCGGCCAGTATATGTGCCGGGCCCGCAACTCCATCGGAGAGGCCTTTGCGGCGGTCAGTCTGCAGGTGGGTGAGGACACCATGCGAGCTGAGCTGGCTCCCTACTTCCTTCTGCGGCCAACATCGATACGGGTGAGCGTGGGAGAGGATGCCACCTTCCGCTGCCGGGTACAGGGCAGTCCCCCGATGTCTGTCAGCTGGACGAAAGATGGCCGGCGGCTGGGCGAGCCATCGTCTCCAGATTTCCACCGAGTGCAGGTTGAGGCTCGGGGTGAAGACAGCTCCCTGCGGATCCGGGGTGCCCGTCCCCGAGATGGAGGCACGTACACTGTCTTGGCAGAGAACCCTATTGGGTCTACCAGTGCCGCTGCTGCCCTCGTGGTGGACGAGAAGGCCCTCCTGGGTCCCAGGGCGTCTGATGCCTCCTCTGGGACAACTGCCCTGCTGAGCCACCTGCAGAAGCGGAGGGAGGAGATACGATCGGAAGGGACCGGTTGGAGCTCCAGCTTGGGGCGCTGGACCAGCGGGGGCACACGCACGTGCACTGTGACTGAGGGCAAGCATGCTCGCCTGAGCTGCTACGTAACCGGGGAGCCCAAGCCTGAGACTGTATGGAAAAAGGACGGGGAGGTGGTGGTGGAGGGGCGGAGGCACATGATATACGAAGATGAGCAGGAGAACTTTGTTCTTAAGATCCTCTTCTGCAAACAGACGGACAACGGACTGTACACGTGCACAGCCTCCAACCTGGTGGGTCAGACGTATAGCTCTGTGCAGGTGGTGGTGAGAGGTGAGTGACTGGGCTTTCTGGCAGCCTGGAAAGAGTCCTGGGCTGGGAGTCATGAAGCCTAGGGTTACGTCCCATCTCTGACACCTAGGTCCCATCTCCACTTCGGTTTCCTCCTCCACCAGGCTGAGTTAATAATAATTATAATTTCTCCATCACAGAATTGGTGTGAGGAAAGTGCTGGGTAAACTTTAAAGCCCCAGAGAAATGGGAACGATTATTGTCATTTTTATGCCCCTGTCCCTAGCTCTTTGCCCTTGAGGCTAAACCCCCTTCTCTGATTCTCCCCATCCTCCTTAGTCCCCCTATTCCCAACTCTGTCCCTCTCCCTAGGGAGATAGAAGAACTAATTCTTTAGGGTTCCTTCTCAGTCTTAAGAATTGAGAACCAGTGGGCTTCATTTCTCCTCATCTTGGCTCCACCCAAGGAGCTCTCATGCCCTAATTGAGTTAAAGAGATACCATGACATGGTGGGGAAGGCTGCTGGTCTGAGAACCCAGAAGAGCAGTGTTTAGCTCCTGGTGCCCACAATGGCTAACCATGTGACTCTGGGCCAATGACTTCACCTTGGATTCCTTCTGTGTGAAATAAGGGCAGGGATATTTACACTAAATACCTCACAGGCTCATTGTGCAGAAAAAGTGGTTTATAAATCTCAAAGAAATGCAAGTTATCATTATTTTTTTTTAGCCCTGTGGGTCACGTATCCTGACCAAATATGGGAAGCAATGTTGGGGTGACAGAGTCCACCACTTCAGATTGAGGAATGAGGCCTCCCCGCTACAGATCACATTGTCTAGGGATTATGAGTCACCCTGGTGATAAGGGAATTATTACCATTCCTCAGGCTGGGATGGGTATCAGGAATGGAGAGGATGAGCTGTGAGTTATTATTAGATAGGGAATAGATTCTCTCAGCCTCATATAGAACACAGAATGTAAGAACTGAGAAAGATCTCAGAACATAGGATAGCAGAGCTAGAAAGGACCTTAAGACAGAGGAGGTCAGTGTTAAGAAGGGCTTTAGAATACAGAACAGAGAATGTCTGAGCTGGAAGGGATCTGAGAACATAGAAGGTCAGAGGGCAAGGATGGATCTTAGAACATAGAACATAAAATGCCAGAGATGGAAGGAGGTCTTAGAACATTTAAGGGAACACGAGACACAGAACATCTGAGCCCTTGCTCCCTCCTGGATTCTGTTGCCCTTTTACTGGATTCATCCTTCTTTTCCTAGAATAGTGCTATAGGTCTCTTTCCCATAAAATCTTCCCATTTAACCAAATGTCTTTATAACTTTCTGGCCTCAGTTTCCCTTACTGTCAGTCTGTAAGAGAGGGCAGAATGGTAATAGAGAAAGAAAGAGGCACATGGTGGTCAGAGCCCTAGACTGGGAGGCAGGAGACTTGGCTGTACCCCTGGTTCTTTCTTGGAAAAGCCACTCCCTCTTATTGAGGCTCAATTTTCTCCATCTGTCAAACAGAGAATATTCCTTTGTGCCTTGCCTACTTCTCAGTAGTCCAGTGAAGAGCATGGCTGAAATAGGGCTTTGGATAAAATGAAGTGTGGAGGGTGCATTAAGAAGAGAAAAAAATGTTCTTCCTGGGCAGGTTTGGTATCTGAGGGTAGCCTCTTGGACCAAAATGATCCTAATTCCTTTGGACACTCTCTCACCAAAACTTGACCCCCAAGGAGCCATCAAAGTCCATAATTTTGCCTGTAATCTACATCATCCCGTATTCTCCCCTGACACCGACCCTTCAGTAGCTCATTTGTCTGGGGGTGGGAGTAAGGGTAAGGACAAATAATCAGCCCTGAAAGGCCAGCGAACTCCTGCACAGTACACAGAGAGGAGATACGGAGATAATAACAATAATAACATATTTATATAATCCTTTCCCCACAAATTGCTCTGTGAAGTTGGGTTTTTTTTTTCCAATTTTACAGATGAACCAAGGTTCAGAGTAAATTTTTATAAATTTTTTAAATATCAGAGCTGGGATTAGAGCTCAGGCTTCCTGATGTCAAGACCTTTGTTCTCACTGCAACCTCTTTCTCTGGGCCTTTGTGTGTCTCTGTTTCTCTCTTCCTTTCTGTCCCGCTCTCTCCCTCTCTGTCCTTTCTCTTCCTCCCTCAGAACATAGAACGTCAGAGCTAGGACATGGAATATTGGAACTGAGAAGGACCTTAGAATCTAGAATGTCAGAGCTGGTAGGGGCCTTGGGAGATCATCAGTTAGAAGTCCTTTATTTTATGGGGCAGAAGGCTTCCTGGGGAAAGGGGCTTTTGAACTGGGTCTTAAAGGAAGGATAGCCCGGATTTTCGAGGGCTTAGAATGCCAGGCTGAGGGATTTGGTTTTAACTTGCAGGCTGATGGGGGGGGTGGGCTTTTTGGCTTAGAAGGGATCAGCTGTTTACCAGGCTCAGGCAGGGCAGTGTGAGAAGAGGCTGGGCCCCAGCTGCATGGGGAGGGATTTAGATGACAAGCCTCAGCCCAGGCTGAAGTGATGAGATGGGCCATTGGGAGAGATGGTGAAACTTTCCTTTCCTGGGTGTCTTTCTGACAAAGGGCTGTAGGCATCCAGTGTCCTGGGCAACAGTGGGCAGAATGACAGAGGGAGGAGGGGATGCCTTGGGAGCAGCACCTGCTTCAGGGATAGCTGAGCTCACATGTCAGGGGTGGGGGCAGATTTATATGTGGAAGAAGGAAAGAGTGATGGGGAGGAGGAATTGGGAAGGGAAGAGCCATCTCTTAAGTTGGCTGGCCCAACCCTGGACCCAAATAATTAGGGGGCTCAGGCCATTGCTTCCAACTCCCCCCCGGGAAAAGGCCCACAAAGCAGGGCCTCTTTCAACCCCATCCTCACTCAGAATGTTTTCAAGGATGTGGCTCATTATTCCAGTTTGCCTGGCACATGGTCACTCATGAGAAAAATGCATCTAGCTGTTGTCGAAGTATTAAATATACACACAGTAGTGGAGAAAGTCTTGGTCTAGGGGCCAGAAGATTTGGGTTCTAGTTCTGGTTCTGCTATGTGACCTTCTTAGGGAAATCACTGCAACTTTCTGGGCCTCAGATCTTAAAATATCATGTTGGACTACATCCAGGCTTCTTAACCTTTTCTGTGTCCAGGACTACTTTAGTTGTCACGGAAAGCTTATGGGGCCCTTCTCAGAATCATGTTTTAAAATAACTAGATGAAATGCTGAATTTCAGTTAGAGGCTAGTGAAAATAAAGGTATGATTTTTCCCCCATCCAAGTTAACAGACCCTTTGGGGGAGGGGGTGATCTATTGTCCACAGATTAAAACCCCCTGCACTACTAGATTATCTCTACAATCCCTTCTAGCTCTAACATTCTCTGTTCTGGGTTCTGAGGTCTTTCCTCAGGTCTGAAAGTCTGTGATATAAAGCTCTGGTTGTCTGTCTTCTATGTTCTAATGTCCCTTCCAGCCCTGGTGTCTTAAGCACCCTCCAAGAGTCTAGGTTCTAAGTACCTCCAGAGCCAACATACTCTAATAATTCTATGTGCAGTTTTTTAGTGCCTCTGAGAATCGTTATAGCTAAGAGAAACTGGTAAAGGTGGTGGATGAATTACTACATTTCAACAGATTCTTCCATGGGGCTCTTAGTCTGTATATGGCAGCCTGAGAATCCTGACATTTTGAGGAAATTCCCAGGAGGGGCTGGTTGGAAATCTGTAGTTGTTATGACCCAAATGTAGCTTGAGGTAGTGTTGGATTCAAGCATCCTGCCATTATTCTGGGGCTTTGATGAAGTGTTTCCATCCCGGGCCACCAGCTTCTCTTCTTAGAATGAATCAGCCCAGGGGTTGTGGGTGGGTGGGTGGGGGTTCAGATCCAGGGCTCTTTTCACCACTTGCTAGATAAACTGTCCTTAATTTCTGACCCCTATGGGGGTTCAACACGCAAAGATTTCTAGACCTTTCTGGGTTCCTGAGCCTATTTGGCATACTGATTTGAGACCTCCTGCACCTGAATCCCAATTTTTGGTTCATCTTTCTCCATCTGCCACCATCTCTGGGTAATCTGGTGTGGTCTCCACCTCTTATTTTTCCTCCTCTCTGAATCCGCACGCTCCAGAGTGTGAGAGGATATTTTCTAGGGATGGTCATTAGCTGTGTATTCATGAAAAGCCATCCAAAACATAGATTAGAACTCAACTTGAAAAATTCCTAGAGGCAACATCATATAGTACCTAGAATGATGGATTTGGAATCAAGGGGTTCTGGGTTCAAATCCCTTCTTGGACACTTGCTGACCCTAGGAAATTCCTTCCTGAGATTCAGGTCCCTCATCACCCAAATGAGTAATGCTAGCACCCACCTCTCCAGGATGTTGTAAGATAACCCCTGTCAGGTGCTTTGCCAACCCTAAGGTGCTATGTAAATGTCAGCTATTTTCATAAAATTAGGCTAAGGGCCCAAGATTTTATTTATCCTTCTCTTGGACTAGCTGCTTCCTTATGACACTGAATAAAAACACTCTTCTATTCAGAATACCCCCAAGCTAAATTTTGGATTCACCCGACCCTGACTGGAGTTCATTGATCCCTTCTCCCAAGCTCAGGCTCACTCTCAGCCAATCCGAAGGCCTCCTGACTGGTTGGCAGCCTTGTGGGGTTCCATTCATACCACTGCTGATCCCTTGGCAGCTTAGAAACAGGAGATTTTGACCTGGGAGGGACCTCAAAGATCCTCCAATCCAATCCCTTAATTTTCAGCTGATGGGAGATCTAATTTCACCTCCTCCTCCAGCAAGAGATAAACAAAGAAAAACAAGCAAGTACATAGAAAACTTCAGGATACCTCAAAATCAGTGATCCAAACTGACACCCAGGCCAGTTCCCCTCACCCTCCCTTCCTGTGATTATGCCATTCCTGATAGGCTGTAAAAGTCTCAACCATAAGACTATGGGGAAGCTAATGGTATGATCAGTATCCGGTGGGTTTAGTAGTCTGGGAAAACTTCCTGGTGGAAGGGAATTGATTTGAGGTGGAATTTGGAAGGGAGGGAAGAACAGAGGCTGTGGTAAAGGGATGGAGGGACTTGGAAGTAGGTTTGCTTATGGTGGAAGACAGAAAACTGCCCAGCCTTGTCCAAATGTGAAGGGAAAAAAAAAATTAAAGACCACTGGAGAAGCCAACTGGTACAGGTCTGATGCAAAGGCGCAATCAATAAGAATTCTCAAAACATTAATTAATTACTGTGATGGAGAACTCATTACTTCCTTGATGTAGTTATTTTCATGATTGGGCAGCTCTGATCAGTAAGTTTCCTTTACTCTGAGCTGAAAGAAGTCTCTCTGTAATTTAATAGCTAACATACTAGCTGAATACTTCAAGGTTTACCAAATGCTTCACATATAACTCCTTTGGACCTCATAACAACCCTGTGAGGTAGGTGTTATTATTATCCTTACTTGACAGATGGGGAAACTGAGGCAAGGGGAGATTAAAGGACTTGTCCAGGGTCACACGGTTAGTGTCTGAGTCAGGATTTAAACTCAGATTTTTCTTACTGTAAGGCCAGTGCTCTATTCACTGCATCTACCACCCAGCTGACATTTCTACTGTTTGATTCTTATTTCAGAAAAAAGTCTGATTCCTTTTTTACACAATAGTTCCTTAAAATACTTGAAGACAGTGATAACACCCCCTCCTTCTTGTCATCTTTTCTTCAGGTTAGATATTCTCAGTTCCTTCAATCAATACTTTCTTAGAATGGTACCAAATCCTCTATTAATCCTGGTTATCCACCTCTGGCTTGTCAATGCGCTTTCTAAAATGTGGCATTCCTAACTGAATATGGCACTCTGGATTCAGTCTGACCAAGACAAAAGACTACCAGGCTAGCATGAGCTCTTTTGGCTGCCAAGATACACATCTGACTCACAGTGAGCTTGAGGTCTACTTGAACCCCCAGGTCTTGTTCACTTATGTTTTTTTTTTAAGATACATGTCCTCCAGCTATTCCTTCTGCAATTGATTTTTTGGTTCTGAGAGCAGGATTTAACATTTATAATAAGAACTCCAATTTCTACAGCTCCTTAAGGCTCATGAAGATAGGTAGGTGAAGTATTATCATTTCACAGAGGAGGAAGCGATGTCTAAGAGAAAAGAAGGGGCTTGTTGTGGTCACCTAACTAGTACGTGTCAGAGCCAGAATCTGAATCCAGGTCTTCTGACTTTAGGCTCAATATTCTTCCTACTGAATCCTGTTCTTTTCTTTTTTTCCTTCCCATCTGTTTAACTCCAGCTTGCTATTCTAGCCCGTTGAGATCTTTCTGGAGTGTGAATCTCTCATCCATGAATGAGTAATCCTGCTTCTGACTTTGTAGGTATCCCTAGAATGGCTCAGAAAGGCAGCTGAATTGCTCCCTATGTGAAGCGTGGGTCTTGGAGCCAAAGGAGGCAATGCCATAGATTATCCTGATGTGTTGGGCTCAACCAGCTATGGCAGTCAATGTCTTTCTGCAGAGAATTTGGAATCCACTTTCTAGATACTTCTTACCAACAGGCAGCTCCTTCAACATACTTTTGGTCATCCAGCACTTAGCAGGAAAGGGAGCAGAGAAACTTAAAGACGCATTGTTTAAGGAGACCACTCCATCAGGAGATCAGCTCCATCTCCTCCTTTGATGCCTCACTGGGGCCTGGAGATGAGCCTGGGCCCCAGAAGGTCCTGCTTGCTGAGCACAAAATCTGCCAAATCTGAGTAAGCCTTGAGCGATGAGGATGGCTTATGCGGGTGTTGTCTGAGGATCGTATTAACTAATGCTCGTTATAGCAGGGTTGGCCACCAGAGGAGGGATTTCTTGGAGGAGGTTCAGTAGGTGGAGTATCTTCCAAGAAAAGGCCTGGAGGTGAGAAAGGTCATAACAAGGAATGGAGAACTGCCCAGAGTGATTGAAAACATAGATTCTTTGAAGAGAAGTGATATGAGGAAGGAAAGATGGCACCAGATTGTGGAGGGCCTTGAATGCCAGGATCAACAGTTATACTTGAATCAATGGCGAGTAGGAGGCGAGAGGGAAAGGAATGAAGATTTCAATGGATTAGTGCTGTAAGAAGATTAGTCAGTCAGCACATGCTGGATGGATTGATGAGACTTTTAGGTTGTTATGATTCCCCAGGCAGCCTAATGAGGCGATGGTTGGGTTTGAGAGTATGAAGGCCTGTCCTGTGGAAGAGGACTCAGATTTGCTCTTCTGGGTCCCAGAAGGCAGGACTAAAAGCAAAAGCGGGGAGGGGGATTGTGGAGAGGTGGGTTTCGGCTTGAAAGAAAGAGAATCATTCTAACAATTAGACCTGGCCCAATATAGAAAGGGCTGCTTCTGGAAGGAGTTCCCCTCTTGTGGAGGTCTTCAGGCAAGGGCTGGACAACCACCTGGTAGGGATGTTGCAGAATGGATTATTGTATCATTAAGGGTCGGCTTTGATGGCTTCTGAGGTTTCTATGAGCCCTGGGATTCTCCGAGGGTCTGAACAAGGGTGGCATTTGTGTTTGTGGGTGCAAGGAGCTGGGAAAGAGCCTCAGAAATAAGTTGGGAGATAACGCCCCTTGGGGCTCAAAGGGAAAGAACTTAAAAGGTCAGGGGCAGCTAGGTGGCACAGTGAGTAGAGCACCGGCCCTGGAGTCAGGAGGACCTGAGTTCAAATCCGGCCTCAGACACTTGACATACTAGCTGTGTGACCTTGGGCAAGTCACTTAACCCCAATTGCCCTGCCGTCTCCCCTCCAAAAAAAAAAAACAAACAAAGATATTAAAAGGTCGTTCAACTGAGGATGGAAGTAAATCCACTGATTAGTTCACAGACCCTTTCCTGAGTTGTCCCTGTTTGAGGGGGAAGGAGAAGGAGGGGAGAATGCCAGATTGCTGCCCTGGAAGAGCTCATGATGAATCCGGGGAAAGGAGACCCCAAAGTGGATCGTGCTAGTGGAAGAGCCAGAGTGTGGGCCATGGATAGCAAGTCCTATGGGAGATCAGAAGAGGGAAGGTCTCTGTGGGCCTGGGTGGTCAAGGGAGGAAGGACATTCCCTTGGGAGCCAGGGATATGGGCTTTGACCAGCAGAAATGGTTCTAGCCCACCTGCCCTGCTTTTTCATCCTCCTCCAGTCCAACGTCCACTGCCCTGCCTCCCCACCCCCCACTGCCCTGTTAGATTGTCTGCATCCTCATTTTTCTCAGTCTCTGAGGACGTTCTTTCTCTATCATTCAGGCGTTGTCTGTCTCACCATCTATCTCTCTTCAATATCACTTACTGAGGCTCTCTCTCACCATCCCCTCCTCTTCCCTAATCTTTCCCTCTCCCCCTAGCTGATCTGTCTTTTTAATCTCTGGGTGTCTCTTATCGTCTCTTAGTCTCAGACCAGTTCTTCAGCCACATCGCTCCCCTTTTCTTTCTTCCTCTCCCTATCTCCCCACCCTTCCAGTCTCTGGAAATCTCTTCCCCTCATATCTCTCCTTTCATTTTGTGGATATCTATTTCTCCTTTATCCCTCATCCTGTGTGTCTCAGGCTCTGGACATGTCTCCTTCCACCAGCTCCCCTCAGTCTCTAGGTATCTCTCCCCAACCTATTATCTCCCTTTTCTCATTCTGTGTGACTGTTTCTCTCTTATCTCTCCTTAGTCTCTTGGGATTTAGGCATCTCTCCACCTCTTTCTTTGCCCTATGCCATTTTCAGTTTATCTTTCCGCTGTCTCTCACTGTGTGGATCTCTCCCTCATCTCTTCCTGTCTCTAGGCATCTCTCTTCTCATCCCTTCCCTGCCTCTCTCTATGTCTCCCCCGATCTCTCAGGATCTGAGAACTTCTCTCAGCAGCTGTTGCTCCTTCTGTCCCTTCTGTCCCTTCTCCACTTCCCCTTTCAGTATCTGAGTGTTTCCAACATTGCTTTCCCAGATCTCACTCTGTATGTGCACATCTTTCCTGTATCTTCCATTCTGGGCATTTCTCCTCATGTTTCTCTGCCTCCCCTCCCCACTGCCTTCAGTCTCAGATTTCTCTCTCCCCTTTATCTCCCTCCTCTCAGGCTCAGGACGTCTCTCACCACCCATCTTTATCCCCCCAAATCTGTCACCTGTCTGTCTTACTCTAGAGCCGTTGGACTTTGAGAGTCTCTTCTCTCCCCCGCTCCTCCCCCCTCACTAGAGATCTCCCCCATCCTTTCGGAGGCTCCAGGCATTTCTCACACCATCCATCCCCCTAGGGCCTCCCCTCCCTGCTTCAGTCACTAGGCACTTTTCCCGTTATTCACTCTCTATGTGTCAGATTCCTAACACTGTGGATGAGTGTGTTTGAACAGTAACTCCCCAAATACCATCATCAGCTGGGTTTAGCAGTAATGATTCACACAGAGGGGAGGAGGGAGGGGGGGAGGGAGGGAGGGAGAGGGAGAGAGAGAGAGAGAGAGAGAGAGAGAGAGAGAGAGAGAGAGAGAGAGAGAGAGAGAGAGAGAACACCACAGACCATTACAGCTGGAAAGACCCAGAGAGGTCATCTAGTCCAACCCACTTTGTTTTACAGAACAAGAAACTCAGGACCAGAGTGGAGAAGGTCACACATAACATGTTTCTTATCTTTTTTCCTGTCTCAGCTGAAAAATGGAGATGATAATAACACCTACCTCCCAGGGTTGTTATGAGGATAAAATGAGATGTCTGAAAATCATTTACCACAGTGCCTGGCACATAGTAGGCCCTTAATAAATTCTTCCTTCCTTCCTTCCTTCCTCTCCACTTCCTCCATCTTTTCCTTCTTTCCTACCTCCCTTCTTTTCTCTCTCCCTCCTTTTTCCTCCCTCCCTTCCTTCCACTCCATTTCCTCCTTCCTTTCCTTCTTCCCTCCTTTCCTTCCTCCCTCCCTCTCCATTTCCTCACTCCTTTCCTCCCTCCCTTCCTTCCCTCCTTCCTTCCTTCCTTCTTTCTTTCCTCCCTTCCTCTCTACTTACTCTTTTCCTTCTTCCCTACCTCCTTTTTCTTCCTCCCTTTTTCCTCCCTCCCTCCCTTCCTCCCTCTCCATTTCCTCCCTCCTTTTCTCCCTCCCTCCCTTCTTTCTTTCTTCCTTCCTTCCTTCCTTCCTTCCTTCCTTCCTTCCTTCCTTCCTTCC
>CM053624.1:309115941-309148949 GCA_028646595.1 Phalanger gymnotis
CCCCCTCCTCTCTGCTCCCCCTCCTAACTGCCGCTCTTTTGTCTGTCCCTGGCGGCTCTCCCAGCTGCCCCCGTGCGCATCACCAACAAGTCGGCGGCCGCTGTGCAGAAGATCTCGGCCCGCCTGCACGAGGAGGCCCAGCTCTTGGCCGAGCTCTCAGACCAGGCTGCGGCCGTGACGTGGCTGAAGGACGGCCGGGCCCTGCCCAGCGGGCCCAAGTATGAGCTCCAGGCCACGGAGCAGCGGCGGGTGCTTCGGGTGCACGATGTGGCCCGGGACGACGCGGGTCTCTACGAGTGCCTCAGTCCCGGGGACCGCATCGCCTACCAGCTCTCTGTGCAAGGTGCGCGCGGGGCTGGGGAGGGAGCGGCACGTGGGGACGGCTTCCCCCACGCCAGAAGGGCCTCCGAGAGTGACCTCTGAGCTGTGGGCTCCCCCGCTACCCCCTGCCCCGCGCAGACCCTCCCCACCTGCAGGAATTCTACCTTTCAAAGTGTTGTGGCCTGAGGGACATAGCTCCGACTTGGAGTCAGGAGCCTCGGGGTCGAACCCCAGCTGGGAGACTTTTAGTAGCTGGGTGAGGTGGAGGTCTTAGGCAAGTTATTCCTCCTCTCTGAGACTCAGTTTCCTCTTCTGTAAAATGAGGTTAATAATCCTACCTCCCTACCTCATTTGGCTTTTATGGGAAGGACTTTATAATAACAGTAGCTAACGTTTACATAGCACTTATTATGTGCGAAGCATTTACAATTTGTATCTCATTTGGTCCTCACCACAACCGTGGGAGGTAAGCGCTATTATTATCCTCATTTTAACAAATGAGGAAACTGAGGCAAACAGAGGTTGTTTTTTAGGTGACATGCCCAGGGTCAGTCTTGGAGGCCAGATTTGAATTTAGGTCTGACTCCAGGCCCAGCCACTATATCCACTGCACCACCTAGCTGCCCAGAGATTTAGGGTCCAAGAAAAAACATGGTAGCCAGTATTTGGGGCAAGGCCTAATCAGAAGCCATTTTATTAACTAAAATAATTTCCACTTAGAGAAATGTCCAAACTGACAATCTCCTTCTGTCCTCAGGCATCTCTTGAATACAGATCATTTTGATGTCATATTTTATAGGATTCTTTAAGAAAGAAAATTTCACAGTTGAGCTTGAACAATAATTCAGAGTTTTGGGGGCACCTTGGTGGGGCAGTGGCTAGAGCACCAGCCTTGGACTCAGGCGGACCTGAGTTCAAATCCAGCCTTGGACCACACACTTGACACTTACTAGCTGTATGAGCCTGGGCAAGTTACTTAACCCCAATTGTCTCATCCCTCAAAAAATAATTCGGAATTTTGGAGAACAGCTCAGGAAACAGTTTGCTTCATCAAACAGAATAGTCTCAAAATGTCCAGGTATCCTAAAGAATAATTTTCTAAAGTCCAGGGGTGGGGAACCTGTGGCCTCAAGGCCACATGTGGCCCTAAGGGCCTGGAGGCTGCAGGTTCCCCACCCCTGTATCTAAACCATTCAAATGGGTCAATGGTGAAGGCTGAGAGTGCCCTTAACTAAAATACTTCTTGATCTAAGTTCGGTTACCCCCTTAATCCATTTTCTGGAACTCTAGCCTTTGTCCAATCTTTTGCAGAGATTTCTAAAAGAAAGTGGTTAAGCTTAATGGGGCCAAGGAGTTTGGGTGGGGGAATAGAGGATTTAGTGGAGGGCATTATTTCCAAGAAGAGTTGGACACAACTGAACAATAATTATTTCCAAGAAGTTTGGTTAAGTAGTGATAAAGTTTCCTTCATCTAGGTAAATCTGGAATGGACTTTAGACTGGGGAAATATTTCTTAATATTTTTTGTTGAGAGGCCTTAATATGCTTACACAAGAAAAAGTAACCAAAAAGGCATCTTATAACATTTTATTTAAATATAAATAGTTGCAAAAACAAGTTTAATTGAACATATGGATGCTTACTAATTAATTTCATCCAAAAATAATAATAAGAAGAAAATACCTGGGATTTTTGTTGACCGTCAGCCAGTAATGTGAGTCAGCTGCTAAAAATGTGATTGAGAGCCTAGGCTAACATGAGAAAAGCATCATGTCCAGAACAAGGAAGGGTCAGACCACAAGTGAAGAGCCACATTTTCAGAAGGACATTGACAGAATGGAACATGTCCAGAGCAGGGCAGCCAGAATAATAGCAAAGGGATCTTGAGCCATATCCTCTGAAGTTTGGTTGAAGAAGCAATGGATGTTTAGTCTGGAAAAAAAAAAAAGACTCTGTGGGACATGATTGGTATCTTCACGCAGTTGAATCTTAGGGAAGAGAGATTGGGTTGCTCTGCTTGGTCCCACAGAATAGAAGTAGGAGCAAGAGGGGGAAAGTATAATGGCAATTTTCCAACTCAATAAAGGAAAAAACTTTTAAAGTTGTTCCATGATGGAATAGACTCCCTTATAAGGTAGTGAGCTCCCTGTTACTGAAGGTATTGAAGGACAGGAGATTCTTGCATTGGGTGAGAGGTTGGACTGAATGACTTCTAATACTGATAAACAGTTCAAAGCAAGATTTTGAGGGATAGAGATAAATGAGAAATGCCTCTAAACAGTAAGGCTGGTGACTAATGGTATTTCAGCTATGACAACCTCAACGCTCCTCCTGCCTGTTCTCCTCAGCGCCTCCCCTAATATTTATCTAATTTTAATTTCTCAGGACATTTACCTTGTTGACCATGTGGTTTCAGATCTCATCCATTTCCTACACAAAGATGTGGCAAGAGAATATGTGGAAGCTGTGTTGGGGGGCCAGGCCCAGTTTGAGTGTGAGACCTCAGAGCCTCATGTGATGGTGCGTTGGTATAAGGATGGCACTGAACTTGGTCGTTCCCAGCGCCTCTCCCAAGAAGACAAGGGAACAAAGCACCGGCTGGTGGTGGACAGAGTCACCAGGCAAGATGAGGGCACGTATGCCTGCAGAGTTGGTGAAGACACACTGGAATTCAAGCTCAAGGTGTCCGGTGAGTAGTGGGAAATTGCGAGGGATGTGGGTGGGAGAGTGGGCCCCAAGTATGGCAAGTAGTTATTATAATAGGGCATTAGGAGTTGGCTCATAGCATAGAGTCCCATTGTCTTTGGCTTTCCTTTCCCTTTCTTTCTCTATTCTTAATCCTTCTCTTCCTCTCCAGTTTTCTGCCAGTGCTTTCTTTCCTCTATTTCTCCTACTCTTCTTCTGTTCTCCTTTTCCCTTTCTTTTCCAGAAGTTCTTGTTAATAGATTCTTATCCTTCAGTGGACCCCATTCTAGTGCTTATCATCACTATCACTGCCACGATCACCATCACCACCATCATTACTACCACCATCATCACCACCACCACCAGCACCACCAGCACCACCATCACCACCATCGCCACCACCATTAGCATCTCCATCACTGTCTAGAAGTCTTTTTAAATCTCTTAAATGTATGTGGCACTAGAATAGGTATGGTAAAGAGTGCTACACACAGAGCCTGCCTTATCCCTAGGGACACTCAAAATTTAAGATAGATGTACTGATTTGGATATGTTGGGGATCATAGGGTTTGTACAATCACTTAATTTTATAAGCTCAGTAGTCAAGATTATTTTATCTCAGATACACTTATGCCACCCTTGGGTATACTGCTATCACAGCACCAATAGTGACTCAGTTATGGCATTGTCATACCAGCCACGATTATACTATAGTTAACTCAGAGAGAGAGACTCAACATGCTTTTCTGATCAATTATGTTTTAAAAATAAGAATTAAAAACCCTCCTTATTAATGTGGGTGGAGGGTAACCTGGGGACCCCTCTGATCAATAGATTGCTATTTTAATGTAATAAGGTGGTCATGAGGGGAACCTCTGATCAATTACATGCCCTGTTCTTCTTGAGGAGATTACAGAGTTTGGACCTTTGTCAGAAAGGGGCACCTCCCATGGAACTGGACTTGTGGTCTGTCTGGCTCTTTGTTGGGGGACATAAACCTAGTTGTAATAAAACTGCAACTCTTGACTGTTCTCTTGAAGTCACTTCATTGTTGTGTTTCTGTTGAAAAATTGGCCAGTAAAGCAGCATGAGGGTGGATTTTCAATTGAGTTGTAAAACTTTTAGTCTCTTTTTTGAGTCTTTTACTTTTAAGATTCTTTGCCAGAGCATTCTCTTCCTTGGACTTCCAACAAGATGAGGAGGGGGTCACAGTTTGTGTCCTTCAGCAAGGAATCAGAGGTTCATATCTAGCCCCAGGAGAGGTTCCTCCTTCTGACAAAGATATCCACCCTGAAACTTCTCATCAAGGAGAATGGGGCATGTAACTGATCAGAGGTTCCCCCATTCACCACCCTGATATGTTAAAAATAGCAAAGTCTAACAACAGTAAAGAAAACATAATTTAAATAAGCATACCGATGGAGCAAGATTTAAAGAAACTGAACTCAGACCGATAAAGGCACAGTTCAGTGTATTTTTTCACTGTTCTTTAAACAGAACAATTTAATTTTACCCTGATTCCCCTCCCCTTCCCTGTTCTTCCAGGTTTCAGTAAAATGTTTCTTTCTATCTCAACCAAAATGCTGACTGTCCTCGGATTTAGAGTTAGAATGCTTCTAAACTAGTTGCCATGATGTAACAAGTCAGTTGGGTAAATAGATCTGTTGTCATTCCACAAGAATTGCAAATGTCAGCCACAAGAATTCAGAGGCAGTTAAATAGCTCAGTGGAGAGGTTACGGGGAGCTAGTGAGGAAGATCCAAATTAAAATCCACCCTCAGACACTAGCTAGCTGTGTGACCTTGAGAAAATTACTTCCCTTCTGCCTGTCTCAGCTTTCCTCACCTCTATAATGGGGATAATACTTTCCAGGGTTTTTGTGAGGATCAAATGAGATAATATTTGTAAAGTGTTTTGCAAACCTTAAATCTCCATACAAAATTTTAGCTAATTAATTAATTAATAAGCTAGCCTTGTGATCACTCTTGTAATTTCTGGGAGCTCTCCTATTCTCCCTTCTCCCTTGTTCCTTTCCCCACAAATGACTGAATCTGAAGTTTATAGTCACACCATATGTGTTCTGTGTTAGCTTTCTATTAGACAAGATTCTCTACTGGGTGACTTTCTTCCTAATCAGGAGGGAGGTAATACTTTTACTCATTCAAAGGCAGGAGAAGGGCTGCTAAGTGAAGTGAATAGAGAACCAGCCCTGGAGTCAGGAGGACCTGAGTTCAAATTTGGTTCAGACACTTGCAATTTACTAGCTGTGTGATCCTGTGCAAGTCACTTAACCCCGATTGCCTCGCAAAAAAAAAAAAGGAAGGAGAAATCTTCCCTTTTCCCAAATAGCTGCTATCTATGGTGTTTCATGATGAATGTGAATACAATGGGCCCCTTTAACAAGGAGTAACCTGTCTCCCACACAGAATTTGGAGTTTTAGAAACTTGAACTTTAATCCAAAACTTCTTTTTAGAAAAAAAAATAGAAACCAAACTAAGTATAAAACTTGAATAGAATCTTTATACACATAGGAAGGACTTTTAAACATGGGACAGCACTTCCCCTCACCAAAGGCAACATTGACAGATCTCCCAGACCCCCAGAGTGGACCACCAGGGCCCCTGGTTCCTAATTCCTTGGCCCCCCAGCCCCAAGCTTACAGCTTCCAGTTCACCCACTTTCTCTATGGTCAGCTCTGCTTTTTGGTCCATCCCACCTGTTACTTTGTGTCACCAAAAGTCTTTTCCCAGGACAGCTGAGAAGGCCCTAAAGGGAATCAGAAAAGAGAAACCATTAGAAACATGATCTCTGTCAGCTGACGGACCTATCACCTTGGAGCCAGGCTTGGGGGTGGATTGGAAGGTTGTGAGGGTAAGGTTGAAATAGGAAGAACCTGGCAGGACTGTTTTTTTTAAGGCAAGCGGAAAACAGCTGTTTTCAGTCTCCATGGGAGACTCAACAAAGGGGAAAAGGGCTTAGGATACAGCATAAAGGACTGAGGTTAGACTTGAGAAAGGACTTCCTAGCAGAAGAGATTTTTTAAGGAGAGACGGAAGTGACTGGAGGGCTGTCAGAGAGCTTTTGCTGGAGAGGGAATAGACCATCAGCTTCCTCACCCTCAGTCAGAATATGCTGATTGATTAAATATATTCTTTTTCACATAGAGACAAGAGGAGGAGCTAGGTGACATCAGGAGGGTCCTTCTGGCCAGAGAAGCCTAGGAGGGATGATGGAGACATAGGAATGACCCATTTAAAAGAAGACCTGATTCTCTTGCCTTGTCTGGCTCAGGTGGAGGACTGTTGTGAAGGTGTCTTCAATTAGATTTGATTTAATTTATTTCTGTTCAGTCTGACACAGAATACACTTTTATGTGAAGAGCACTGTGTGACATGTTGGGTGAGCAGCAGGTCACACAGGCATACAGAAATGAAAAATCAAGTAACCCCTGACCTGCTGGAGCTTGCAGTCTCAGGGGTGGTAGAGATATGACATATATACAAGTAAGGATGGTCTGATACAAGGTAGACTGGGAAAGGTACAGAGCAAGTGGCAGAAGCAGAACATCAAAGGATCTCAACAGGCTGGACCTGAACCTGATGAAATGAAACATGGCTGGGATCAGTGGGAAGTTCTTTATCTGGGTTCCAGAAGGTCATTTGCATCAGTGCAGAATGATGGAAATGTGGCTAGAAAGTAGTTCAAATGAAAAAGACTTGGGCATCTGAGTGGCCAGCAAGCGTGATAGGATATGACATGGTATAACGTAACATATAATGTGATGTAATATAACATAATGTAATATAACATAACGTGACCCAAGATGACATGACATAATCTAGTGCAATATAATGTAATATAACAATATGACACGAGATGACATGACATAACATAATATAATGATATAGCATAGCATAACATAAGCTCAATATACAAATACTATGAGACATCAGCCAAATAGCAAATGCAATCTTAGGCTGTATTAACATAAGGTCATGGGATCATAGATTTAGAGTTGGGAAGGACCTTCAAGTCATTTACTTCAACAGTCTTATTTTACAGATGAAGAAACTGAGGCCCAGAGCGTTTCAGTGATTTGCCCAAGGAAGGTTATGCATGCAATGGAATGGAATAAGCATTTATAGAGCTCTGACTCTGTGTCAGGCACTGCACTAAATGCTTTTACAAATATTTATCTCATTCAATCCACACAACGACCCTGTGAGATAGGAGCTGTTATAATCCCCACTTTAAAGTTGAGGAAACTGAGGGGCAGCTAGGTGGCGCACCAGCCTTGAAGTCAGGAGGACTTGAGTTCAAATGTGGCCTCAGACACAGTTACTAGCTGTGTGACCTTGGGCAAGTCACTTAACCCCAATTGCCCTGCCTTTCCCCCTTCCAAAAAAAAAGTTGAGGAAACTGAGGCAAATAGAGGTTAAGTGACTTGCCTTGGGTTGTACAACTAGTAAGGGTCTGAGGTCACTTTTGAACTCAGGTCTTCCTGACTCCAGGTTCAAAGTTCTAACCACTGCACTATCAGATGTTGAACTGAAATTTGAACCTAGGTCCTCTCACTCCAAATCTGTGGGAACTAGTGCCTCCTGATGCCTCTTATTCTCAAAGCACAGAGTGCCAGGTCATAGTGATTTAAGTTAAATTACCTTTTTTTCTAATAAGCACAAAGCTGGAGGATTGTGTTTAGTTCTAGGCACCATATTTTATTTTATTTTATTTTGAATATTTTGAATGAAAAGGAAATTTTGAAATGAATGAATTTTGAATGAAAATGCATTTATTAAGTACTTACTGTGTACTAAGTTCTGTACACAGGGCTGGGATACAATAGAAAAAAGACAGACAGCCCTGGCCACGGACACTTCCTCTAATTGGAGGAGACAATGCATGAACACAAGTCCAGCTGCAGGGCAGATAGGAAGTCACGGAAGTCTTACGGGTGTAGTGGTAGGGTGGATAATGATGATGATAATAATAGCTAGCATTTTTATGACACCTACTATGTGCCAGGCACTCTACGAATATCTCATTTGATCCTCATAACAGTCCCAGGAGGCAGCTGCTTTTATTACCCTCATTTTGTAGTTGAGGAAACGGAGACAAACTGAACTTAAGCGACTTAACCGGGGTCACACAACTAGTAAGTGAAGCACGATTTGAACTCAGATCTTTTTAACTCCAGGCCCAGCATTCTATCCACAGCACCAACTAGCTGGATGGCAGGCCTCAGAAGGTACCACATTTTACGAAGGACAGTAACAAGGTGGGACATGTCCATAGGAAAGGATGAGAAGGGGACCAGAGGCCATGCTATATTCATTTCAGTTTAACAAGAATATATTAAATGCCTACTGTGTGCAAGGCAGAGATACAAGGAATAAATGAAAAGGTCTCTGTCTTCAGGGAGCTTATATTCTGCTGGCATTGGAGGTGGTTCATAACATTTAAAGAGCTAAATAAATAAACTGTAATTTGAGGAAGGAATGGCCCATCCAAGAGGAGAGGATTAAAATTTAATCTTTATTATTTAATCATTAAATTTTCCACAGTCATCAGATCTAAGAGGCTCATTCACCTTTTCATGTCTAAATTCTATATTTTGTTGTTATGTCCCTAAACACATCTAGCTGTGGTTTGGCCGTTTAAGACTCTTGTTCCTTGGCCACACACCCACAATCTAGGTAACTGGGGTGTCCTTAGCTAGGAGAGAGTTGGACAATAGTATGTGAATATTGGCAGACAGCCAATCCCTTCCTGACTTCTCCTTGCTCCTCCAGGAAACCAACTCCATTCTATGAGGATTTATTGACAAAATTGGGGATGCTCAGGAACTGATTCACGTGATTTAGGGGATCATGATTGCCATCTTCAAGCGCAGGAAGATCTGTCTTGTAGAACAGACATTAGCAATGCTCTGCACGGCCCCGGAGGGTAGAGCTAGGAGCTCTGGGTGGAAGATGCAGAGAGACAGAAGCAGGCTTGATGTAACTGACCAATCGGAACTGTCTAAAAATGCAGGGGGCTGTCTTGGGTGGTAGTGAGCCCCCCAATGAGGGAGGTCTTCCAATAGACCTCCAGTGAAGATCGTTTGTGTCTAGGAGGTCGACAGGAGGTTTCTGTGAGATAGAGATTCTCTTCTAGCACTGAGAAATTCAATGGCTCTATGGGGGCTCGTACAAAACGTAGGCATTGCAGACCCTGAAGCTCTATGCAGCTCTGAGAGGCAGTGTGTATAGAGAGCTGACTCCAGAGGCAAGGAGACCTTCCTCTGGCAGATATCGGCTGTGTGACCCTGGGCAGGTCACTTAACTCCTCCGTGCCCCCAGAATGTTTGTGCGGATCAAGAGCTGGGAAGACGCTGGTAGAGGTTTGGAGGTGAGGGGCAGTGATGACTATGGCGGCTGTTTGGGGGGTTTCCTCCTCCTAAGGGATGTATGTGTGTGTGTGTGTGTGTGTGTGTGTGTGTGTGTGGAGGCATTTTGGGGTGTTTGTATTGGTCCAGGCTGTTGATCCTGAGCCCTCACCCGTCATGTAGCAGGATGGGGAACAAATAATAAAGAAGCTTCGAAACCAGACCTAGGCTGGCGCTGATTATCTCCGTGGTGCCAGCTGAGCTTGCACCAGATTCCTATGCCTAGAGAAGGTGCTGGGAGTAGCTCGGGGCTTATGTAACAACCCGCTCGTGACAGCCCAAGACATGTCACTGTTTTTTTTCCAGACCGCTGTAGCCCTTCCCACTCTGTGTCCCGTCTCCCTTTCCAGCCTCCTTTCCTAGTCCCCCACTTCATACACTCTCCATTCCAGCCAAACTCAGCCTGCCCTCTCTGCCCATGGAACGACCATGTTCCTCACCTCTATAGGTCAGAATCCTTCAAGGCTCACCCCCTCTATGTAGTCTTCCCTGATTGCTCTAGCTGAAAGGGTTGTTTATTCACTCCTTTCATATATTTTCCTCAAACACTTTGATCTCCCCTTTTCCTAACCTAACAACCCTTCCTTGTATTTGTTATATTTACCTGTGTCTAGGTCTTATCTCTCAGTAGAATGGAATCTCCTTGAGGGCAGGGATGGTTTCATTTATTCCTCTCTATACAGATCAGCACATACTCTGCAATTTAAAGTCTTAGTGATCCAGGAATACTGAGAGGTTATAGTTTACTTAGAATCAGTAAGAGCCAGAATGTGTCAGGGGCAGGGCTTGAACCCCAAGTCTTCTGGACCCCAACTTCAGCTCTATGTTCACTGTTGCCTTTTAATGTGTGTTTTGTCTTTGTGCCTCTGTGGCTGAGAACATAGAACTTTACACGTAGTGGGCACTTAAAAATGTTTTGTTGACTTGAATTTTTCTTTTTAAAATTTTTTTTTACTCAATTCCATTCTTACTCAGGTCTTAGCTCATCTGTTGTTCATTTGTTTCAGTTGTGTCCAACTCTTTGTGACCCCATTTGAGGTTTTTTTTTTGGCAGAGATACTGGAGTGGTTTGCCATTTCCTTCTCCAGCTCATTCTTTTTACAGATGAGGAGACTGAGGCAAATAGAGTTAAGTGACTTGTCTAGGATCACACAGCTAATAAGTGTCTGAGGCCAGATTTGAACTCAGGAAGATGAATCTTCCTGCCTCTAGGCCCAGTACTGTATCCACTGTGCCACCTAGCTGGCCCAGCTACTGTAACTTAACAGCCCCACCAGTGAGTGGGAGTGATGGTGTGGCTATTAGAACAACCTCTGGGCCCATCTGTAGCACTGAGGGGTTCCTCTTTTTTGACACCTCCTTCCTTTCCCTCCACAGATAAAGTGGTGAAGTTTATCAACAAGCCAGCAACACCTCCTGAAGTGATTGTCAGCCCAGGGGGGCAGCTAGAGCTGGCCTGCGAGGTGTCCGAGGCTAATGGGACTGTGGTGTGGAAAAGGGAACAGAAAGAGGTAAAGAAGGACCAGAGGACAGAGATTCACACCCAGGGCACTCGGCGGACCCTCATCCTTCACCGGATAACCCACAATGACCAGGGCACTTACAGCTGCCATGCTGGAGATGACCATATCACTTTCCACGTCCGAGTCCAAGGTAAGAGGGGGACAGAGAAGGTCCTTGGGGGTGCAAGGGAGGGTGGTGCAAGGGCCCAGGCCACTGCTTTTCCTTCCTTCCTGGAAAAGGATCAGTCAACCAGTTAATCAGTATCCATTAATTAAGCCCTTACTATGAGCTAGAGGCAGTATGATCCAATAGATAGAGAACTAGCCTTGAAGCCAGGATGACCTAGGTTCGAATCCTGTCTCTGATACCTACTGGCTGTGTGACCCTAGGCAAATCGCCTTCAGGACTTTGGACAGCTCTCTTAAGACTGTAATGTACAGAATAGGTCCCGAACTATACTGGTAGAGGGAGTTTCCTCACTTGAGAAGGTCCTCATACCAACAAAATCAAATCAAACATCAAAAGGGCTAACATATATAAAGTACTTTGTAAATCTTATGGTGTTATTATTTTTATAATGATGATTATTATTAATGACAGGTTCTATCTCTGTTACTCTCCCCTCACTATGTGCCAGGTTCTGGGGATATGATGAAAAACACAAAAATAGTTCCTGCCCTCAAGGCACTTACATTCTAGTGAAAGAGTCTAGAGAACAAGCTTCGTTTTGAGCAGGTGTTCTATTCGTGGCTAAACCTCTTCTCACCCAGCTCTTGCTGTCTTAGTCTGTTGCCTCCAGGGCCAAATCAGTTCAGGGGCTGAAAACAGGGAAACCAGCTCTTACTAAGAGTAATTAAGCAGGAAATGGGCAGATAAGCATGTGAATAGACAGGAGTAGCTGTGTGCTTCCCCTGCAATGTCTAATGTCTTTCCTGTCCCTGGTATCTCCACTTCATCAGAATCTGCTTCCTTCCCACCCCTCAAACCCAGGAAACTCCAATCCAAATGGGGGAAAGAGAATAAAGGAAGGGGATTCCATTCCAGCCAGACCTACTATGTGAAGGGTCCTATTAGACCCTGTGTTTGAGTGTAGCTATTTAAAGTCACTCCAACCTGGCTCAAGCCCTGCCTCCAGTCATCTGTCACTTGTCTCTTCCTCTCTCTCTGAATTTCCGTTTCCTCGTTTTGAGGGTTTTGGACCAGCAAGTCACTAAGCCTCCTTCTGGGTCTGGCATTTGATGTTCTGGGATCTAAGATTTCTTCCATCTCTGACAATTCTATGTGTTAAGATTCCTTCTATCACTAGGTCTGTTTACATTAAGTACCTGTCTATCTCTATGATTCTTACCATTTATTGAAATCTGAGTATATAGAATGGAATTATTCCTGCGGGGTGCATACTTAAGGATGCAAGGAAGAGGCAATGAGTTCTAAAAAGTGGATGACGTTATAGGGAGAAAGAGCAAGGAGGCCCAAGCTTCTCTATTTCCCCCTTTCCCCTTCTTGAGCAGAGTTTGGGAGTGGGGGTGGGCTGAGGGGCAATCTGCTGGATCTTATTGGAAAAAAAATATAAGACATGAATGATGTAGGGGGGAGGGGGACAGGTAGAGGTCTGAACTTGACCTGGTCTCAGGCCACTTAGTAATGTTGCCTCTTTTCTTTCTCAACCCCCTACCCTAGAACCCTCATCAGTGTTTGCCAAGGAACAGCCGGTACAGAATAAGGTGCAGGTGGTGTCTGGGGAAAGTGCTACCCTGAGTTGTGAGGTGGCTCAGCACCAGACGGATGTTACATGGTACAAGGATGGCAAGAAACTCAGCTTAAGCCAGAAGGTTCATGTGGAGGCCAAGGGCAAGAGCCGGCAGCTGGTGGTGCAGCAGGTGGGGAAAGCAGATGCTGGAGAGTACAGCTGTGAGGCCGGTGGCCAGAAGGTCACTTTCCACCTCAGCGTCAAAGGTAAGTGGCCTCTTGGAGTGGGGGGAGTCTCATAATGCGTTGTGTTGGTGATGGCAGCAGTGGATGATAACCCGGAGACTTCGGGGCTGCTCATAGGATGACAGCTCTGGAGCTACCACCAGGTCCAACACCCTTATTTTATAAATGAGGAAACTGAGTCTGAGAAAAGGTCAGTGACTTGCCCAAGGGCACACAGCTAGTATGTATCAGAAGCAGGATTTGAACTCAGGTCTTCTCGACTCCAGGCTTAGTATGGTGTCCACTTCCCCATCCTGTGTCCTTCTCTTGCCCTTTCCAATGTAGGCATTTAACCCGTTATCAACACAACCAGCAGCCTCTATAGCCCTTGCATGCAAAACAAACCAAGAAGATAGTACAGAGAGTCTTCACTTTATGGAATAAATATACTCAAGCAAAGTGGATTCATTTTATGGGAGTGGAGCCAAGTTTCTTGTTGCCTCTCATTATAAAATCAGATGTGTTTCCACAACAATTTTTTTTTTAAAAAAACCTCTTGCGTATTCATTTGAAACTTTCCATGAAGAAGGAATTGAAGCAATATATAGTCCTGTGTCACTTTGTCTATGTTTTTCCAGGACCTGGCATCCTTTCCTTCACATAGTAGGTGTTTGGTACATGTTTATTCTTTCGGATTGAATTATAGTTCATTAGCAACCTTCTGCCCAGGCAGCAGTCATAGAACCCAGAATGTCCATTGTGGAGGGGATCTTAGAGATCACATGGCCAAATTCTTTCATTTCACAAAGCAGGAAATTGAGGAATTGAGGCAGCTAAAGTGGTGCAGTGGATAGAGCACTGGACTTGGGGTCAGGGAGACCCAAGTTCAGATCTGGTCTCCAACATTCACTTAGATATATGACCCTGGACAAGTTACTTTGCCTCATTTTCTTCATCTGTAAAATGGGGACAGCACCCACTTCCCAGGGTTGTTGTGAGGATAAATTATGATAGTATTTATAAAATACTTTGCAAACCTTAAAGCACTATGTAAATGCTAACCATCACCATAGTCACTATAATGAATCATCTCTACTAGCCTCTGTAATGTTAATGGAATGTGAAAATCTTCCCTGCCCATTAATAGGCCCATTAAGGGAAGCTTGCTTAGGGGAGGCTTGCTTGTAGGAAGGCTTTCACACCTTTTGGTACTAGGTTGATTAGGCACTGAGTCAGCAGGGTTGTGATGCCTTCTGGTTCTGAGAAGTGTATATATACTCTGAGTTTGGTATTTTGCTTGGGGGTTTGCTTATGAGAAGGATCTTTTGATTCCCTGGCCGTGTCTCTGAGTACCCATATGTTCAGACCCTTTGACTGCTCAGATGTAAAGGCTCTCTTGATCCAGTGGTGTATGTAAAGTGTATAGCAAAATTGCTTTGATTTAGGCAGTCAGAGCCCTGTCTGTTGATCTTTATGCTAATTTCTCTGTTGGTATTTTCCCTGCTTGTATTTTCTCCCACTTTCAGGGGGCTGACTTTTCCCCTGAGCTAGTGAGTGTAATTAAAGAAGATTGTTGACTTCTTTAAAGTTGCTTTCCTTTAAGAACAGATTAAAGAACCTATGCTAGCAGGCTATCCTGGGTATGCTAGGGTGCTTGCTGCTATAGCTACTTTGTAACATTTTTAGAATTTTTGGCTGAGATCCCCCCTTGTTTCTCTTATCCAGCCCTTAGAAAATTCTCCCACATCAGGGGCTCCCACACTTGTAGTTCCCAGAACTCATCTCTTTATTCTTTTGTCTGAATAGTTACAGCAGGCTTGTAGTCTCACATTTCATCAGGAAGTACCAATGGCATTCTGGTCTCAACACTTATCTCCGTAACTTTGGTTTCTGTGAAATAAATTAGGACCCTCTGTCGCTGATCCTGCGTTCCATCCCTTTTCCAGAATCTGTGGCTGTATTTGCTAAGGATCAGCAGACAAAGAACGAGGTACAGGCTGTGGCCGGTAGCAGCGCCACCCTGAGCTGTGAGCTGGCCCAGGCCCAGACAGAGGTGACCTGGTACAAGGATGGGAAGAAGCTGAGCCCCAGCCAGAAGGTGCACGTGGGGGCCAAGGGCCGGGGCCGGCAGCTGGTGGTGCAGCAGGCGGGGAAGGCAGATGCTGGGGAGTACACCTGTGAGGCCGGGGGCCAGAAGGTCACCTTCCGTCTGGAGGTCAAAGGTCAGTCCCCCTGGGGGAGAAGAAGTGGAATAATGTCTTCTGATTCAGGCGTGAGAATGCGCGTGTGGGTGTGGGTGTGGGTGTGGGTGTGTGTGTGCAGTTCTACACTAAGATTTTTGGAATGCCGTGTATATCTTCTTAATGTACCTTGGTAGCCATCACATCTCTGCATACATTTTTACCCATCTTAAAACTGCACAAAGACTTTTGAAACAACCCGTTTATTCTATGTGAGGAAATCTAGGACTCCAAGGAGGGCAGGTATGGTAGAGAGATTTTGGTTGAATATCTATGGGGACAGAAGCAGGAATACTTTTGTCATCAGAGTATGCTATATAGACCAGCGCTTCTTAAACTGTGGGTTTGGGGTCACCAAAAAATTGGCAATAGTAAAAGATTTCTGAACGTGCAACAACCAAAAATTAATTAAAAATCAAATGTGTGATGAATATGAGGTGTTTCTAGCAGCTCTTTCCCCCTGTTGCACTGCACAACTGACTGCAGCCTTGGTTCTGAACACAAAGCGTGCGCACTTTGCACTACATGTGCCCTTGGGCCATGCAGTGCCAACAAATGCTGCCAAAAATGTGCAGAGGGGTGGAAGGGAGTCGTGGGTGGGAAAAGTTTAAGAAGCCCTGCTATAGACCACCTAGACATAAAGAGGATATAGATGAAGAACTGCCAACCACAAGCCTGAACAGAGATAGACATGTTATAGGAGTCATGGAAGACTACAGTTACCCAGACATCTAATGAAACTCCCTCTCTGCTAGAAGAAGAGGAAGTATCATTCACTGAAAATGTATTCCTTCAAAGGTAGCAGAGCCAATAAAGGATAACTCTACTCTGGATCTGACTGAGGTGGAAATGATGGGAAACTTGGGGGAAAGTGACCATTCTCTGTTAGAGTTGGTGAGAGAGCAGAAGGAAAGCTGGGCAGAGTGTGATGTGAACTCCAGATTTTAGGAGAGCAGATTTCCAAAGGTTCAGAGAAAGCATCCCATGATTAAAATGCTTTAGAAGAAGTCAGCCCAGGAGTGATGAGAAGCCTTCAAAAGCAAAATTCTGAAGACACAGAAATACTTGAAATGAAGAAGAAAAGGGGAGTTGTCAAAGCAGCCAATAAGCATTTATTTTATATTTTTTTAATAAATATTTATGTAGTAAGCATCTACTATGTGCCAGTCACTATGCTAAGCTCTGAAGGGGCTAATATGGATGCCCAGGGAGCTCTCCAATCACCTTGGGTGATAAGAACCTTTATATAAAAGATGGAGGCAAAGGCTTGTAATAAAGGATGACTAGAGAATATTACAGCAAGAACTGTGTGCTAAAGTTCACAATGAGGTTTTTTAAAAAAATTACAATTTTAATATTCAGTTACTAATTCCCTATCTCCCTCCACTCCCTCCCCTACCCATTGAGAAGGCAAGAAATATGGTACCTATTATACATACGAAGTCATGCAAAATATTTCCACATTAGCCATGTCGGGGGGGGAGCAAGAAAAAGTAGAAAAAAATATGCTTCAGTCTGCACTCAGAGTTCATCATTTGTCTCTCTGGAAGTGAATAGCATTTGCTCACAATGAGTTAAAGCTGATGAGGAACACTAAGGACAAAATAAAGGATTTTTTTTTGAGTTTTTTTTAGCTGCTCTGTGGAAAAGAGGAGCTTTTTGGGAGATAAAAAGTGACAACAGAGAGAAGGCAGAGCAACTCAGATTTTATTTTGATTCTCTTTTCTCTGCCAAGTAAACTGTCCTTTGAACTGGAAAGGACAGAGCAAAAGTGACTGGTGGAGGGATAATAAATAAACAAATAATCAAACAAGTAAAAACTTAAAACTAAATGAAGAGGCAGGAAGAGAGCATGTGTCTGCCTCTAATGAGGTCGAATCACCTGGACCAAGTGAAATACTTTTTATAGTTCTGAAACACCTGGCAGATGCAATTGATGAGCTGCCATTAATGACATTTGAAAGGCTGTGGAAAACAGGAAAGGGACTGGAGAAGGGCAAGATGAGGGAAAATGAGAATTTAGGCAAAGCTTTTGATAAAGTATCTTTTGATATTCCATGTAAAAGATGGAGAGATGTGAGTTAGGTGTTAGTATTAAAAATGCAGATAAACCTGGTTCAATGGCAGGACCCCAAGAGTAGCCAATATTGGTTGGATGTCTCTTGGGCAGGAGGTATCCAGTGGAGTGCGCCAGTGACCTGTGTTTGGCTCTGAGCTGTTTAATATTTTTATTTATGACTTAGATAAAAGCATCGATAGCATGCTCATCAAATTTGCTGACAAAATCTGGCAGAGATAGTGAACACACAGGATGACCAAGTCAGAGTCCAAAAATATTCTGATAGGCTAGAATCATGGGCCAAATCTAGTATGATGCAATTTGGTCGTGTAAATTACATTTTAAAATGCAAAACCTTGCATTTGGGTTCAAAAAGTCAGATTCATGAGAACAAGATTGGAGAGGCATGGGAGATGGAGATGAGAGAGAGGTTTTGAGGAGAAAGAGATCTAGGGATTTTGATGGACTGAGAGCTCATTAAGAGTCAATCAATAGTGTCCCATGGCAGCCAAAAATACTAATTCAATCTTGGGTTATGTTAAGAGCAACGTAGTTCTCAAGAATAAGGAGGTAATAGTCTTTCTATACCTTGCCCTGGTCAGACTATCTGGAGTATTGTGTTCAGTTCAAGGCATCACATTTTAGGAAATAGAAAATTAGAAGGAATCCATAGGACACAGCTAGGATAACGAATGGCCTTGAGTTCATCCCCCATTCCATCATTTTGCGATTTATAGCTCTGGATTTCTTCTTATCCTCATCCTACTAGCCTTAGGAAATTCTCTTGCCTAGAGAATCCGCCTGATCCTACTCTTAGAATTTCTAGATTTCATCTCTTAGCTTTTTTTCGTGTAACTATTCATTGTCCAGTAGAGCTGGGCTGCAGTATCACACTTCACCAAAAGGTGTCACTCAGGGCACTCTGGCCTGATTGTTATTTCCAAAAATTTCAGTTTCTTTAAAGTGAACCAGTTTCCTTTGGGGTGGGTCCTTGACTCTTGTGTTTGTCCTTTTTCCAGAGTCTGTGGCAATGTTTGCCAAGGAGCAGCAGACAAAGACTGAAGTACAGGCCACAGCTGGTAGCAGTGCCACCTTGAACTGTGAGGTGGCTGAGGCTCAGACAGAGGTGACATGGTACAAGGATGGGAAGAAACTGAGTGCCAGCCAGAAAATACGTTTGGAAGCCAAGGGCCAGAGCCGGCAGCTGGTGGTGCAGCAGGTGGGGAAGGAGGATTCTGGGGAGTACACCTGTGAGGCCGGGGGCCAGAAGGTCACTTTCCATCTGGATATTAAAGGTCAGTTGCCTGGGGTAGAGGGTGAAAATGTCTTCTGATTCAGAGGGGTATGTGTGTGTGTGTGTGTGCATGTGTGTGTGTGTGTGAGAGAGAGAGAGAGAGACAGACAGACAGACAGACAGAGAGGCAGAGATAGACAGAAATAGTTGCTGTGAGAAGATTCAGAGGCTCCTTATGCCTCTTCATCTGATTAACATAACACCTTGCCAGGCATTCAGTCCCTTAGAAACAACTCCGCTTCCTTTAACCCTTTCCCAAAACAGCCTTGCCTCTTGCCCCAGCGTCCCTAGTCTTTCTCTGCCACTGTCTAGAAATCTCTGATGCCATGGGTGTGAGAGGTTGAGGGGAAGGAGCCATAGACCAAATGAGGGCTTATTCTAGAGTCAAGTTTTCTATTGGCCCTCATGTTGAAAAAATCAGGAAGATGCAGCAGCCTAGACTTTGGGCTTTGTGGAACTGATGTGCACAAGCAAGAATGGAGTCATTCTATAAAGTATGTCAAATTGTTCTCCTGTCTCCCATTAGAAAATCGGATGTGTGTTGTCACACCCAAAATAGCAACAACAATCCCTAGTCCATTGTGTTCTAACTTTTTATAAGGAATTAAGACAATATTCAGCAGCATTCTAGGTATTATAGCATGACTATGGTGTTCTGCCTACTAACAGGAGTCATAAATTCATAGAATGTCTGAGCTGCAAGGGGCCATATAATAGTGAATCTTGAGAGAGGTTAAGTGAATTGTCCAGGGTCACATACCTAGCAAATGTCTGAGGCTGGATTTGAACCTAGGTCTTCCTGACTCCAAGCCCCTCAATCTAGGTTCTATGCCACCTGGATACCTATAATATAGTACACAGGATATCAGAAGTGGGAAGGCTTAAAGAGGTCCGCTGGTCTGGCCTCCTAATTTTACAAAGGAGAAAACTTAGTAATTGCATCTCTTGGCAGTTTGCCATTCTCTTATGGTATTTCTTAGAGCTTTATAGTACACTCCCCGTAATTTCTTTTCACTGGCTCTTGAGACAATCTCCCACATCAGAAGGTACCCCTGATTTGACTCTCCTGGCTCCTAGCACTCACCTCTTTCTTCTTCTGTAAGCAGAACTACACTGTCTGGGAGAGCAGAACTGTAGTCTCAGACTGTAACGGAAGGTGCAGGATCTAACATCAGTGTACTCCAACAAGAAAATTGCTGACCTCCAAAGCTTCACTTTCTGGAAAATGACATATTTACTGTGATGTGTCTTTGACCTTATATTTTCATCCCCTTGCCAGAATCTCTGGTGGTGTTTGCCAAGGAGCAGCAGACACAGAACAAGGTGGAGGCTGTGGCTGGTAGCAGCGCTACCCTGAACTGCGAGCTGGCCCAGGCCCAGACAGAGGTGACCTGGTACAAGGATGGGAAGAAACTGAGCCCCAGCCAGAAGGTGCACATGGAGGCCAAGGGCCGGGGCCGACAGCTGGTGGTGCAGCAGGCAGGGAAGGCAGATGCTGGGGAGTACACCTGTGAGGCCGGAGGCCAGAAGGTCACCTTCCATCTGGATGTCAAAGGTCAGCTGCCTTGAGTCTGGGGAATCATAATGCCTTCTGATTCCAGTGTGTGTAGATGTGCGCATACATGTGCAGGTATACATGTATGTGTCTATATGTATATACGTGTACATGTGCGTGTTTAACCTAGAGGAAACTCTGGGGCTGTTTATTGTTCTTCATCTATGTTTTTCTTGACTTCTCTCAAGTCATTCAGTCTGTTATTAACGTCACTTTCTCCTTTCCCTTATCTGGTTATTTTCCTCATTGTTGACCTGGCTTTGATGCCATGGCTGTGAGGAAATGGGAGGGAAGGGACATAGGAACATACAAATAGAGTTAGAATGGACCTTGGGGCCACTGAGTCCAGTCCCTCCAATTTATAGATGAGTTAAGTGAGGCAGGGTCGTGCAGCCATTAAGTGTCTGAAGCTGGATTTGAACCTAGGCCTTCCCTGACTCCAAGTCTAGTGTCTTGTCTTCTTTATCATGCTGCTTCCCGTACAGGTCATGAGAGTAGAGGGGACCACGTCCTAGAATAAAAGGCACCATTTGCTGTAGCCTGAATGCAAAACCAATTAGCAAAACTAATGTACACACATCCTCTGCTTTTTAGAATAAATGTGATTAGACAAAGTGGTAGTCTTTCTATAAAGCAAATTTAGTTTTCCTAACAACACCCAATAAATCAGACAAATACGCACACACACACACACACACACACAGACACACACACACACACACACACACACACACGCATGCCTCTCGAGTTAAGGTTTTTGGTAATAAGGGGATCAAAATGATGACCAGTCCCATCACATTCAGAGCATCATAGAACACCAGTGACTTTCTGAGACTGGGTGTAGAATCACAGAGTGATCACTGGAAAGGGATTTTATACATTTGCTGGTCCACGCTTGCTCCCCATCACTGAATACTAAGCAGTTACCTTGACTAGTAGGTCTCCCCACCTTTTCAACATTTTTAGAATTTTGTAGTGAATTCTTGGCTCTGGAATCCCCTCTGTATTCCTCCTACCGGTTGATCAGAATTCCTGCCACATTAGCAGATCCATCCAATGTTACCCTTACCAGGTATTTATTAGGATGCCAGGATTTAGAACCAGAAAGGACTTTAGAGGTGATCTTGTCCAACTCACTTACTTTACAGATGAGGAAACCCAGATCCAGGCACGGTTAAACGACTTGTCTAAGGTTATGCGGGTAGTAAGTTGCAGAGGCCAGGTCTGAACCCAGGTCCTCTGACCCGAGGACCAGGGTTCTTCTCACTATATCTCAGTGCCTCCTCTTTGAAACTGTGTGTGTGTTCATCCTCTCCCCAGAATCAGTGGAAGTATTTGCCAAGGAACAGCAGACACAGAACAAGGTGGAGGCCATAGCTGGTACGAGTGCCACCCTGAGCTGCGAGCTGGCCCAGGCCCAGACAGAGGTGACCTGGTACAAGGATGGGAAGAACGTCAGCTCCAGCCAGAAGGTGCACGTGGAGGCCAAGGGCCGGGGCCGGCAGTTGGTGGTGCAGCAGGCAGGGAAGGCAGATGCTGGGGAGTACACCTGTGAGGCCGGGGGCCAGAAGGTCACCTTCCATCTGGATGTCAAAGGTCAGCTGCTCTGGGTGTTGGGGAGCAGAATGCCTTCTGATTCAGGTGTGTGTGTGTGTGTGTGTGTGTGTGTGTGTGTGTGTGTGTGTGTGTGTGTGTGTGTGTAACTGCATTTGGTACTTACTCTCTGTACATTTTCAGGCTTTGGTTTTTGTGAAGCGCAGAATGCAAACTGCAAGCCTCAATCTCAGGTTCCTTGTCTGTAAAGTGAGGATAATCATAGCATCTGCCTCACAGGGCTCTTGTGAAAATCAAATGACATACCACACGTGAAGCGTTTTGCAAATATTAAAGTGCTATATGATTGTTAATTACAGTTAATATTATCTCTAAAGTCCTTCCAGCTCAAAATCCTATTAGCACCTGGGACCCAATATCCTCCATTGACTCTGGGCTCAGACTGACCAGGTGCAGTCCTGGAGGTGTAATGAAGAGGCCCTGGTCTGCCTTCCCTGGGGTGTTGCCACTTGAATGCCTCCAAACAAAGGGGCACACTATCTCATCCCATCAAATTGACAAAGGAATTATCAAAACGTCAAGTTGATATGGGGCTCCCCACCCATCCCACTTACACTATAATGGTTAGTCTATATTTTAATTTTACCTTTCTTATGGCCTTTGTGCAAAATGAATTAGGGAAAAGGAAGTATGCTTTGCCGTTGAAGGCTTCGGATAAGAGGAATCTTATTTAAGTATCCAGGTTTTATGATGGATAGAGTGCTGAAACTGGAGTCAGGAAGACCTGAGTTCAAATTCAGACTCATAGTTGTGTGACCTGGGGTAAATTAATCAGCCTCAGTTTCTTCATATGCAAAACATGGATGATCATAGCATCTGCCTCCCCAGTGTGTTGTAAGGATAAAATGAGACAATATATGTATTACACTTTGTAAATCTTTAATTAAATAAATGCTAGCTATTATTAGGTAGGTTACGTGCTGGTATGTGACATGACAGACATTGGCACAGGACTGCCCAGCGTGGTGGGCCTGCATCAAAGAGGGCACTGTGCTCTGTGAGCAAGACAGAATTGCAGTAGTTCAAAAGAAACATGAGAGGCACAAATTTAGACATTTCCACTCCAAATGTTCACGTGGATTATTTGTGCCTGACCTGTGGTAGAGCCTTCTCGTTTTGGTCTGATCAGCCACAGTGGGACACACTATACCTTGACCGTGACTTAGTGAAGTCATTTGGTCCTCTTTGAGAACAAAGGTCAACAACCAACCCAACCAACCAACTGACCAATGGATGGCAGAGCCTCATTATCTCATGTCTTAACTCTTGCAGTAGGGTTTTAGTTGGTCTCCTTGCCTTAACCCTCTCTCTTCTCCAATCCCTCCTCTATTCAGCTGATAAAGGGATCTTCCTAAAGCTGAAGTTCTACCATGTCCTTTCCCTACTCAGTAAACTCCAGTGGCTCCCTATGATCTCCAATCCTGTTTGGCTTTTCAAGCCCCTCACAGCCTGGCCCCTTCCTCTCTTTCCAGTCTTCTTACACTCTAGTCTCTCCCCTCCATTTAATCTGTAATACAGTGAGGGACACTGGCCTCTAGGCTGTTCTTCAAACACCATGTTCCATCTCCAACTCTGTGCTTTGCCACCAGCTGACTGCAGTGTCTAGAAGGTTCCCTCTCCCCATCTCTGCCTCCTGGTTTTCTCTCATTTCTTCCAAGTCTCAGCTCAAAACCTACTTTCTTCAAGAAGACATTCTCAACTTTAGTGCCTGCCCTCTAAGACGACCTCTCATTTATGCTGTATATATCTTGTTATAGAAATTATATAAATATATAATGTATATATTATATATGCATTATGCACATATGTATACCTATTGTATATACCTTGTACATTGTATGTGCATATATGTATATACATCATACATTGTATACACACATATATACATAAATGTATATATCTTGTTATATAAATTATATAAATGACATAGTTATTTGCCTGTTATCTTCCCAATTAGAACCTACAAGCTCCTTCGAGGGCGGGGACTGTTTTTTGCCTTTCTTTGTATCCCCAGTGCTTAGTATAGCACCTGGTATATGATAAATGCATAATAAATCTTGTTGACATGACTTGATTGTAAAATCAGACATACATAAATTTTTACAGCAGAAGAACAATACCCCAGTACCTTAATTTAGAACATTTGAAAAGAAAGGGACAAAGACAGCAGCCAGTTCCAAAGCATGCTGGGGGCAATATTCTTTCTACTAAATGTAGACATAGAATCATAGAATAAAAGAATAAGGAAGGACCTTAGAGAACATTTAATACAACCACATGTTTTACACAGAAGGAAATGGAGTAGTTGTCTTACAGACAGTTCAACTTCTTTTTGTAGCATTTTTAGAACTTTATAGCTATTTCCAGTCTTAGCAATCCTTCTGTGCTACTCCCACCAACCTAGAGGAAATTCTCCTAAATCAGGGATGCCCTTGGTCATGGTCTTACAATCCCTAGAGTTGTAGGAAAAGGAGTTATGGACTTGGAGTCAGGAGACATTGATTCAAATTCTGGGGTTGCGGTGGGGGTGTTGTTAGGACAGTGCTTTATAACCCTTAAAGTGCTGTGGAAATGAGAATAGTTATCTTTTTTTGTACCTTTATCTGCAAATAATAATAATCTGGTTCCTAAATTATAGCCTCAATTTCTATATAGGGTGCCAGTGTCTAATATTGTACTCTGGTCTTAAAATTACTCACCTACAAAATGTCAGTTTCTGGAAAGTGAATTAGTGCTCTGTGGTCTGTATCTTTATCTCTTGTGTGTTTTGTCTTCCCTTTTCTAGAATCTGTGATAGTGTTTGCCAAGGAACAGAAAACTCAGAGCAAAGTGGAGACTGTGGCCGGTAACAATGCCACCCTGAGCTGTGAAGTGGCCGACGCTCTGACACAGGTGACCTGGTACAAGGATGGGAAGAAACTGAGCCCCAGTCAGAAAGTGCATGTGGAGGCCAAGGGCCGGGGCCGGCAGCTGGTGGTGCAACAGGTGGGGAAGGCAGATGCTGGAGAGTACACCTGTGAGGCTGGAGGCCAGAAGGTCACCTTCCATCTGGATGTCAAAGGTAAGTTGCTCTGGAAGGAGTGACAATTTTAATGCATTCTGTTCCTGGTAGGTGTGTGTGTGTGTGTCTGTATGTTGGGGGAGGAGGGGACATACCTGTATGCATGAGCTAGAAAGTTTAACTAAGGTCTAGAAACTCTGGGACTTCTATTGTCTCTTCACCCTGTGGTTTCTCTACCTATCCTCTTATAGCACAGTGGAAAAAACACGCTGGCGTTACAGTCAGAGGGTGTGAGTTCAAATCTCATCCCTGCCTATTATTGTGTCTATAACTTTGGTTATAGACCTGTCATTTGTCTGGACCTTGTACCTCAGTTTCCTCATCTGTACAATAAAAGGGTCAGATGGGGTTATCTTTAATGTTCTTTCTGGCTCTATACCCTAGGAACCCTTATCAATAAATCATCTGTACTCTCTCTTCTGCTTGTCTTATCTCACTCTCTCGAAGTCTCTGATGCTTTTTGATGCCCTGACTGTAGGAAGCTGGAGGAAGGGACTGTAGACTAACTGAGGCCCAGGTCCAGACGCACAATTGCTATAGTCTTCATGCAAAGAAAATCAGGAAAACAGAAATAAATGCATTGTTCGTTTACTCAATCAATCAACAAACATTTATTAGGTGCTGACTATATTGCAGTAACCACTCTGGATACTAGGAAGACAGAAACAATCCCTGTCTTCCAGAAACTTACATTCAGCCAGACTAAGCCTGTACATATAAGATTACATATAAATATAAGAAAACAGATACCAGATAATTGGGGGCAGTGGGCAGAGGCATTAGTTGTTTATGGGGAGGTATAAGGAAGAACTTCACTCAGAGGGTAAGGATTGAGCTAAATTTTCGAGGAAGTGAGGGATTTTAAGAAGAGAGAGTGAGAAGGGAGAGTCTTCCAGGTTTGGGGGATAGAAAGCCAGATGAAAGGCATGGAGATAAGAGAGGACTGTAGAATGGATGAAGGGGAACACTATAGAAAAGGGGGAAGAAACATGCCAAGGATATGCTGGAGGCAGCTTGAGTTGGCTTGTGAAAGCCAGTTATTAAATTTTCAAGGCGAGCATTTACATCTCGGAAATTGGCAATTGTTAAAAATCAAAACTTGATTTACTGTTTTGTTGATTTAAAAAGCAATGGAGAATTAAACTAAAAGTTGTGTCATGTGTCCATTTCTGTCCCCAGAGAAGCCAGTTGTGTTTCAAGTACATCACTAACTGGGGCCAGGTTGTGAAGGGTTTTGAATGCCAAAAGAGTTTGTATTTTACTTCAGAGGTAATAGAGAACCCCCAGACTTTTTAAGTAGGGGAGTGACCTGGCCAGGCCTGTGCTTCAAGAAAATCCCTTTCAGAGCTACAAGGAGTATAGATTTGAAAGAGGTTCTCTGAGAGGTGATGAGGGCCTGAACCAGGCTGGTGGCTTTGGGAGCAGAAATGGATGGGAGAGATGGTGTAGAGGTAAAACCAGTGCGACCTGGCAACTGATTGGATATGTGGGAAAGATGGGGTCAAGGAAAGCGGGAGACTTTCTGTAAAGAGAATCCATCTTTCCAGTTACCTCCTATGATAAAATCAGGCATGCATTCTCATACTTCAAAACAAAACAGAAATGGAAATCCTTAGATTTCATTAGGGCAGCTCAGTGGCTCAGGGGATAGAGTGCTAGGACTGGAGTCAGGAAGACCAATTTTCCTGAATTCAAATCAGACTTCAGACACTCATTAGCTGTGTGACCCTGGGTAAGTCATTAACCCTGTTTGCCTCAGTTTCCTCATCTGTAAAATGAACTGGAGAAGGAAACGGCAAACCACTTCAGTATCTTTGCCAAGAAAACCCCAGATGGGACTACCAAGAGTCAGACACAACTGAAAATGACTGAACAACAGATTTCCTTAGAAATCCTTTAAACTTCTGATTTTAAGGACAAGGTTAAGGACGTGGTAGGTGGTGTTTCTGCTTGTTAAACACAGACAGAACATAGAATGTTAGAGCTTAGAACAGAGACCATTTTTATAAGCATTAGAAGTGACCTTAGAACATAACAGTGTTAGGACTGGAAGGGACATAAGAACATAGAACTTAGAATATCAGAGCAGGGAAGGATTTTAGAATATAGAATGTGAGAGCTGGAAGGGACCTTGGAACATATAACTTAAAATGTCAGCTGGAAGTGACCTTAGAACATGAAATGTTAGAGTCCAGGAGAGACCTTAGAACATGTAATGTTAGAGCTGAGAGAGACCTTATAACATAGAATATTAGAGTCCAGGAGGGACCTCAGAACATGGAATGTTAGAGCTGGAAGGGCCCTTAGAACATGGAATATTAGAGCTGGGAAGCATATTTAAATATAGGACTTAGAATGTCAGAGCAGGGAGGAATTTTAGAATATAGAATGTTAGAGCTGGAAAGGACCTTGGAACATGGAATATTAGATCTGGGAGGGGCCTTAGAACATGGAATTTTAGAGCTGAGAGGCATATTTAAAAATAGAACTTGGGCTATCAGAACAGGAAAGGATCTTGATCATTTAATGAAACTGCCTCTCATTGTACAGAACAGAAAACTTTACAGTTGTCACTACTGGCCGTTTATTTTTTCTTCGAAAACTTTTTAGTCTTCTGTAGTGCAGTCTTGGCTCTGGAATTCTCACTGTGTTCCTCCCACCAGCCTTTGGGAAAATCCATCACATCGGAGCCTCTCTCTTATCCTACCCTTGAAGTCCTTAGAACGTAACTCTGTCTTGTGGCTTCTCTTGTCTAAATACATTCATCAGAGCCGGCTGTAATCTCACACTTCACTAGAGGGTGCCAGAGTCTAACATCTGGCCTAAAAATTACTGATTGAGTTTCTGGAAAGTTATGTCGTTGACCTGTGTGTTCATCCCCTTCCCAGAATCTGTGCTGGTGTTTGCCAAGGAGCAGCAGACTCAGAGCAAGGTGGAAGCTGTGGCCGGTAGCAATGCCACCCTGAGCTGTGAGGTGGCTGAGGCCCAGACAGAGGTGACCTGGTACAAGGATGGGAAGAAGTTGAGCCCCAGCCAGAAGGTGCATGTGGAGGCCAAGGGCCAGGGCCGACAGCTGGTGGTGCAGCAGGCAGGGAAGGCAGATGCTGGGGAGTACACCTGTGAGGCCAGGGGTCAGAAGGTCACCTTCCGTCTGGATGTCAAAGGTCAGTCCTTGGGCAGTGGGCTTGGCCCCTTGTATTTCAGGATGAGAAGCAGAGCATCACTTCTAGCCTGGAAAGGGCGGCAAATGTTTCACATGGTCCGATAGCATTATTTCTGTGCCACATCCTGGGCACTAATGATCAGCTTCCTTCTTCCTTCATCCCCTTTCCTTCCCTCCAGCATTTACACCTTGGAAATTGACAATTACTATGAATTGGGATTTTGCTTTAAAAAGCAATGGAGAAATTCCTAATAATACACATTAAACTGAAAGTTGTGTCATGTGTCCATTTCTGTCCCCAGAGAAGCCAGTTGTGTTTCAAGTACATCACTAACTGGGGCCAGGTTGTGAAGGGCTTTGAATGCCAAAAGAGTTTGTATTTTATTTCAGAGGTAATAGAGAACCACCAGAATTTATTAAGTAGGGGAGTGGCCTGGCCAGGCCTGTGCTTCAAGAAAATCCCTTTCAGAGCTGTAAGGAGTATGGATTTGAAAGAGGTTCTCTGAGAGGTGATGAGGGCCTGAACCAGGCTGGTGGCTTTGGGAGCAGAAATGGATGGGAGAGATGGTGTAGAGGTAAAACCAGTGAGACCTGACAACTGATTAGATATGTGGGAAAGATGGGGTCAAGGAAAGTGGGAGGCTTTTTGCAAAGGGAATCCGTCTTTCCAGTTACCTCCTATGATAAAATCAGGCATGTATTTTCATACTTCAAAACAAAACAGAAATGGAAATCCTTAGATTTCCTTAGGGCATCTCAGTGGCTTAGTGGATAGAGTGCCAGGACTGGAGTCAGGAAGACTCATTTTCCTGAGTTCAAATCAGACTTCAGACACTTATTAGCTGTGTGACCCTGGGTAAGTCATTAACCCTGTTTGCCTCAGTTTCCTCATCTGTAAAATGATCTGGAGAAGGAAATGGCAAACCCCTCCAGTATCTTCACCAAGAAAACCCCAGATGGGACTACCAAGAGTCAGACACAACTGAAAATGACTGTACAACAACAGATTTCCTTAGAAATCCTTTAAACTCCTGATTTTAAGGACAAGGTTAAGAGGAGAAATAGTCCCATAGCACGTTAGGTGATGTTTCTGCTTATTAAAAGTAGCCAGAATATAGAATGTTGGAGCTTAGAACAGAGAGCATTAGAAGTGACCTTAGAACATACAGTGTTAAATTTGGAAGGGACATAGAACATAGAACTTAGAATGTCAGAGCAGGGAGGGATTTTAGAATATAGCATGTTAGATCTGGAAGAGACCTTGGAACATAGAATGTTGGATCTGGGAGGGACCTTGGAACACAGAATGTTAGATCTGGGAGGGACGTTAGAACATGGAATGTTAGAGCTGGGAAGCATATTTAAAAATAGAACTTAGACTGTCAGAACAAGAAAGGACCTTGATCATTTAATGAAACTGCCTTCATTGTACAGAACAGAAAACTTTATGGTCGTTGCTACTGGCTGTTCATTTTTTTCCTTGAAACCTTTTTAGTCTTCTGTAGTGCAGTCTTGGCTCTGGAATTCTCACTATATTCCTCCCACCAGTCTTTGGGAAAATCCATCACATCGGAGCCTCTCTCTTATCCTACCCTTGAAGTCCTTAGAACTTAACTCTTTCTTGTGGCTTCTCTTTGTTTAAATACATCTATCAGAGCCAGCTGTAATCTCACACTTCACCAAAGGGTGCCAAAGTCTAACATCTGGCCTAAAAATTACTGATTGAGTTTCTGGGAAGTGAATTAGTGCCCTTTGTGGTATGTCTTTGACCCTGTGTGTTCATCCCCTTCCCAGAAGTGTTTGCCAAGGATCAGCAGACTCAGAGCAAGGTGGAAGCTGTGGCCGGTAGCAGTGCCACCCTGAGCTGTGAGGTGGCTGAAGCTCAGACAGAGGTGACTTGGTACAAGGATGGGAAGAAAGTGAGCTCCAGCAAGAAGGTGCATGTGGAGGCCAAGGGCCAGAGCCGGCAGCTGGTGGTGCAGCAGGCAGGGAAGGCAGATGCTGGGGAGTACACCTGTGAGGCCGGGGGCCAGAAGGTCACCTTCCATCTGGATGTCAAAGGTAAGTTGCTCTGGAAGGATTGCATTCTGCATTATTGCATAGGATGCATAATGCATTCTAATCGGTCGTGTCCAACTCTTCATGACACAATTTGGGGCTTTCTTGGCAAAGATACTGAAAAGGTTTGCCATTTTCTTCTCCAGCTCATTTTACAGATGAGGAAATTGAGGCAAAAAGGGTTAAGTGACTGAGGCCAGATTTGAACTCAGGTCTTCCTGATGCCAGGCCTGGCACTGTATTGACTGAGGCACCTAGCTGTCCCTAAAAACTTACCCCTTGACAGTGGGCAGATGCTGCAGATCAGGGCTTGATTTATTGGTCTATTGATTTAAGAAAGTAATGGAAAAAGTATTAATAATGCAGATTAACCTTAAATGTGTGTTCTGAACAAGTACGAGATGGGGAGCCTTAGCATTATTTAGTGAAAAGACTTAGGCATTTTAGGAAACTGACAACCCAGTGCGGTTTAGCAGGGTGACACAGCAGCCTACAGAGCTAAGGCAAGCACAGGCTACGTTCTTCACTTTTAGAACCTTTGTTTCTAAAATCAGGGAGATGACAATGCCCCAGTCCTCTGCCCTCAGGCTCCACATGGAATATCGATCGTGTCTAGTGCGGGGCAGAGACAGGTGCTGATGAATGTCAGTGGATGGTTTTGAACCCCTTTTTTCTATATCTATTTACAACTAATGGATTTAGGCTATAGTAAACCCCTTTTGTCCTCTGAAGCCCTCCAGCCTGAAAATTTAATAATCCGAAAATCATTCGTTTCTCTAGAGTGAATCAATATCCCGTGCATCCACCCCATTAAAACAAAACAAAACAAAATTTGTTTAGAGTGTCCTGACAATGGGTGGGTCCAGTTTTCAGACTTATCTCATACTAGTCTTCTTCATTTATTCTATCCTTGCCACCAAAATGGAAAGCCCTCTCCCTTGTCTCCATCCATTCCTTTGTTCATTCCATCTCCCTTACCTAGAATGAACCCCTCCCTACCCCATCTCCATCTGTTGATGTCCTTTCTACTTTTCCTTTGAAGCCTGGCTCAGGTACCATTTTCCCTGACCTTCTCCTTACCCCTTCTCTCCAGCCTGAAGTGATCTCTTCCTCCTGAAATCCCTCCTAATACCTCCCAGGGGTCCAGTGTCTCCCTCTCCCTGCCCCCTCCCTCCCCAATTGGATATTAAACTTTTTGAGAGAAGGGTCTGTTTTGTTTATCTCTGTATCCCCAGCACCAAGCACAAGGCATTCTATAATTAACAAATGTTTGTCGGGTTACTGAATGAATGAACCCAGAGTTGCCTTTTCTACCCAGTGCTACAGATTTAGACAGAAACAATCTGATAGTTCATTTGGATTCTCTGACTTCATCTTTTTCCTCCAGAGATCACAGTGGTGTTTGCCAAGGAGCAACAGACTCAGAACAAAGTGGAGGCCGTGGCTGGTAGCAATGCCACCCTGAGCTGCCAGCTGGCCCAGGCCCAGACAGAGGTGACCTGGTACAAGGATGGGAAGAAACTGAGCCCCAGCCAGAAAGTGCACGTGGAGGCCAAGGGCCAGGGCCGGCAGCTGGTAGTGCAGCAGGCAGGGAAGGCAGATGCTGGGGAGTACACCTGTGAGGCTGGGGGACAGAAGGTCACCTTCCATCTGGATGTCAAAGGTCAGTCCTTGGACAGTGGGCTTGGCCCATTGTACTTCAGGGTGAGATTCAGCATATGTATCACTTATAGCCTGGAAAGGGCAGCAAATGTTTCACATGATCTGATAGCATCATTTCTGCGCCATATCCTGTCACTAATGATCGTCTCCCTTCTTCCCTCTCATCCCCTTCCCTTCCCTTCCCTCCATCTCCATCCCCATGAAGCCACGAGAAGATGGCAGCGGGGTACAGTGCCAAAAATACTTGGCATTAAGGGACCTGGGCCAATCATTTTCCTCTGTACCCCTAGAGGTAGCTAGGTGATGCAGTGGGTAGAAAGCCGGGCCTGAAATCAGGAAGACTTGATATCAAATTCAGCCTCAAACGCCAACGAGCTGTGTGACCCTGGACAAGTCACTTAACTACTTTCTATCTCACTTTCCTCAACTGTGAAATGAGGACAAAGATAGCACCTATGTCTCAGGGTTGTGGTGAGGATCAAATGAAGCGATATTTGTGAAATGCTTGGCATAGTAGGTGCTTAATAATTGCTTATTTCCTTCCTTCCTATTTTCTGAATTGCCTAATAAGGAATAAGGCATCAGGGGCAAGGTCCCAAGAAACTTAACTCTAACTGTGCCATAGGAAGGAAGCAGTTGGGGAGGGGAAAACAATCAATGCCTGGTCTCCAGGTCACTTAAGCCTTCTCATCCAGGGATATATAGGGTAGAGGGGGCTGGTGCCATACCTGTTAAACTGGATTTGGCCAGCTTATAACACATAGCATCAAATTTGAATGTTACGTGTGAGGTACGATGAGGGAGGCCTTTACCACCAAGAGGATCGTCAAGGGCTTCTTAGAGGAGATGGCAGCTGAGAGGGACTTTAAAGGATAGGTAGGAACTTAACCTTCTGGGTAGAGGCAGGAGCCCAGGGTCCATTTGGGTGGCTTGGGGTGTGTGGAGGTATGAGAAAAAACTGGAAAAGGAGGACGGCACCAGCTTATAGAAGGCTTTTAATGCCCAGCAAAGGAGATAATGGCGCCTCAAACTGACCACACCTTTTCTCTGCTCCTACAGCTACCATCCTCATCACTCCTAGCTTGAGTGAGCTCAGACTAGATCATCATTGCCTTGTCTTATAATAGTCCGAGTCTCCCTGTTTCAACAATCTGGCTAGCAGCTTCTGTGGGGGTGTAAGATCCACCCACAGCCAGCACCCAGAAAGCTGCCAACAGCACAGGTTCTTTTGATCTGCTTAACTAAGGAAAGCAAGGTGAAGGGGTTGACAAGCTTACTTTGATTCAGCATACAAATATCATTCACTTAGTTCAGGGGAAACAGCCAGCACCCTGAACTTCAGAACAAAATACAAAGTACAAACATCAACAGACAGACCTAATACAGATTCATAGTTACCAACATCTAGGTTCAGCCCGGGAGCTCAGAACAAAGGCTGGCCCAGAGTCACGC
>CM053624.1:309149449-309182599 GCA_028646595.1 Phalanger gymnotis
GACCACTGAGGTTTCTTCCAGCTCTAAACCTCTGACCTCCTGATGTAACATATGAAGAAGTACACTGAAATCCAGAGAAGAGAAGGAACTTGGTCAGGGTCTGCTAGGAAGCAGATTACCACCAAGTAGCCCCATGTCCCAGGGCTCTACTTCCTGCCCTGGGAGGATGCACATTAAAGAGGGTGGGTGGTCCAGTCAGAACTGGAGTATAGAGGGACCTTGGGGGAAGCATTAGATTTCCTGATCCAGTCACCCTATGGTCATATGAACTGGGCCGTAGGGCTTCAGGATAGGCCAGAAAGGTTATGGAAGGAAGAATTCAGAGAAGGAAGACTTCCTTAAAGAATTTCTCCCTTCCTCCCTCCATCATTCTTTTCCTTTGTATTCCTGTAGATTCTGTGGTGGTGTTTGCCAAGGAACAAAAGGTGCAGAACGAGGTACAGGCTGTAGTTGGTAGCAGCGCCACCCTGAACTGTGAGCTGGCCCAGGCCCAGACAGAGGTGACCTGGTACAAGGATGGGAAGAAGCTGAGCCCCAGCCAGAAGGTGCATGTGGAGGCCAAGGGCCGGGGCCGGCAGCTGGTGGTGCAGCAGGCAGGGAAGGCAGATGCTGGGGAGTACACCTGTGAGGCTGGGGGTCAGAAGGTCACCTTCCGCCTAGACATCCAAGGTTAGTTCCAGAGGTGCTCAGTGTGGGACTAAAAAACTTGGGGATAAATGACTTGTATTCTTAGGAAGACTGTGATTGAGTGGTAGAGGACATTTCTGTCTATAATCTCTGTCCTTGACAAGAAAGAGCCAGAAACTCTGACCCTGACCCTCGGGGATAAGGCCTCTGGGCACCAGCTTGTTCAGCTCTTGGGAAGGAAGCATCTATAGTGATTACGGTAACCAAACATATGCCCCAAACTTCCCAGAATAATTCCATTTTTTAAAAAAGTATACTTTCAAGTCTTTCAGAGGAATTTCCTGTAAGACCATGCTTTCCAATTTTTTTTTGTTTGGACAATATGGTCACTGTAATAGTGACTGCTTCATTGCCCCTCTTCCACAAGGGAACAGGTTTCCCAATCTCTTTTCCTGGTTGCCCCTAGAATGATTTTACAGAAGGAAACTGCCCCACTCCCTGGCTCACTGGTACTAGGTCCTCAGGGTGGGAGAATCTCAGCCGTTTGTTCATTCACCTCTTTGATGTATGAAACCATTCCAAGTTGCCCAAGACTGAATACCCATGCCCTGGTGCCTGCACCGCTCCCAAGCCTATGAACCCCTGGGAAGACGATTGGTGCCTAATTTTTTAAACATTGGGGTTGAAGGGGCCACACAGTATGATTTGTTCCTGGTCTCCCATAACTTCTAGTGATGATCCTGACTCATCAATAGTGAGGCTCTTGTTGTTAAACCAAGCTCTAACAGTGAGACCCCCTGCAATTTTTCTTAAACTGGCCCATTATCTAATATGAATACCACCTGCCTGGTAATGTTGGAGTCAGTTCAGAGAAAAGAGGGCAGGGCAGAGCTGAAGTGTGGTCCAGCGACAGAAGCAGGGGTTCTGGAGTCAACGACCTGGGTTCAGATCCTGTCTCTGACACTTATTACAGGCAAGTCACTTAACCACCTCAGGCCTCATTTTCCTCATCTGCAAAATGAGAGGATTGGATTAGATGATCTTTGAAGTCCCTTCTGACCATGAACATAGGAGCACAGAGGAAGAAGAGTCATCAATGGTCAGCTTGACCCAGAGATGGGGTGGTTTCTCATATAGCCTTTGTCACTGTCTCCCCCCCATCTAGAACCAGAAACAAAAGCGCCTGAGAAACCTGCCAAGAGGGAGCCGTTGGTGGTGCGGGAGCACGAAGACATCATTCTGTCAGCCATGGTCACCTCCCCAGCAGCCACCGTCACGTGGCTTAAGGATGGGCTAGAGATTAGGCGCAGTAAGCGCTATGAGTTTTCGAGTGAGGGAACCACTCACACCCTCACTGTGTATGGTGCCCAGACTCAAGACAGTGCCATCTACACCTGCAAGGCCAACAAGGAGAAGCAAGACTTTCCCGTCCAGGTAGAAGGTGAGGTGGGCAAGCCAGAGAGGGATGTAACCCCGGGCCCTCTGTGGCAGAGCGTGGGAGATGAGGTGGTTACTTAAAGGGGATCTAGAGGAGATTGCCCCCCCCAGTCCCTATCAGGACCCAGACCCATTGCCACCTTGAGCCCTCTCTCCCAATCATCCACAGAGGTCCCTGTGAAGTTTGCCCAACCTCTGGAGCCGGTGAGTGGAGAGGTCGGACAGACAGTGGTGCTGTCCTGTGAGCTGAGCCAGGCACTGGGCGATGTAGTATGGCGCTGTGGCGGGATGGAGATCCGTTCCGGCAAGCGATTCCAGATGGGGGCAGATGGACCCCGGCGCACCCTCACCATTGTGGGACTAAGGGCTGAGGATGAGGGCGAGTACTGCTGTGAGAGTCGTAATGACAAGACCACCGCCAAGCTCACAGCCATCGGTATGGGGAACATGTGTGTGTGTGTGTGTGTCTATGGTCACGAATGAGTGTGCACCCATAAGGCTGCTTGGGACCCAGGGCTCTGTGTGTGATATTTGTCAGATTGTACTAATCACATCATAGGCAATAATCAATAGGCAATAGGCACTTAATAAAAATTGTTGGATCACATTACAGAAATAGAGGGCAAAAGTCACCATCTCCAGGGGGCGTCTTGAAGCTTGAGGTGTGCTGAAATGTCAAGAGAGTTCTCATAGCTCTGGCTCCAGCTTCCAGGGAATTGATGAGAACTGAAAGGAATTTACTGGCCACAACCTAAATACCAAGCACACCTGGGTTAGGTCCATGGCAGCAGTTGCTAGGGCCACGCATACTACCCTGAGGTTTCAATGTTCTTCAAGGAGACTCTGGAGACATTGGAGCTGGCTGCCTTCACCCCGGGATATGGTAGCTATACCTAGCTAAATGATGAGTGCAAACATAAGATGTGGTGGAGCAAAAGGAGCCTCAGATTTGGATCTGGGATGCCTATATTCAGTCTTGGCTCCTGTGTGTCTTTGGGAAATGGGCCTCACAGTCTCACCTTCTGTCAGTCCTATGAGAATATAACATGTGACAATACGTGTACGTGTGTGCTTCTATATATGTGTATATATATACATATATATGTGAGTGTATATGTCTATAGGTGATTATAAGTGTGTGATTGTGGGGGATTGAAGGAGGAGGCTATGACAGAAATGCTCGCTGTTCTTAACCCTTACCACCATGCTGGGTTTTATGCCCAGCACATCACTGGCTCTTCCTTTGGGGGATGGAGGGCATGATTTCAGAATGATGCAGACACTCAGGATACACAGATAATAACTCGCATTTGTATAGTGCTTAAAGGTCTACAAAGCCTCACAACAGCCCTGTGAGAAGTGTAGTAGTACAAAGGTTCTTATCTTCAGCTTACAGAAGAGGAAACAGGCTCTGAAAGTTACAGTGATTTTTCCCAGGATCACAACAGCTAGTAGGTGTCAGAACTGCAATTCCAAACCTTTCGGCTCCAAGAATCTAACCACTGGACAACACTGCCAATTTGTGTTCCTTCTCTGTACTATGCAAAGAACTAGACAGAACTGGGGTACAGTCATTTGGGTAGGGGCACAGGACATATACTTCATGTCAACCAGCCCTCTCATTTTACATATGAGAAAGACCAGGCTCAGAGAGGTTAATGGATTTGCCCATGGTCACTTAGCCAGTACATAGTGGAGCCAGATTCTCTGATTCCAAATCCAGTCTTCTTTCCATACTAAGACACCTATTTGTGCAAGAGGAAGAGTAGTTAGTTGATTTCCCTATTCAGGAGGAAGTCACTAGCACTCATCCGGTTAGTTTGAGAAGACTTCATAGAAGTAGCGTGTTGGAATTTGATTAAATGGTGGGAGAGGACCTGTTTCTCTCTGCATTCTCTGCCCTACGTGTTCCCACTGCCTTCAACTCTTGGCTCTCAGTTCCCTCACAAAAGATTTTCTATTTCCTCAGTCCCCCGAATGGTCAAGTTCACGTCAGGCCTGAGCAATGCAGTCTCTGAAGAAGGCTCCGAGGCCACATTCCAGTGTGTCGTTACCCCCAGCAATGCTGTGGTGGTCTGGAGTCGGAATGGTGTGAAGCTGGAGCCTGGAGCTAAGTATGTCATCTCCCAGAGTGACGCTAGCCACAGCCTCGTCATTACTGCCCTGACCCTCGAGGATGCCGGCCAGATCACGGCCGAGGCCGAAGGGGTCACCGCAACGGCCAGTCTCAGAGTCCGAGGTGAGAGAGACTTTATGTGGCTTGGTTTTTTATCAATGAGTGCTCTCTTTGTAGGCTGATTTAGAAGCTAAGTCAATGCTGCCTGCTAGCTATTAAGTCTTTCTTCAGAGCTTGGCAAGCTGGTGTAGTCAGGTTGGACATAGTGACCTAGTCAGGACACAGGGAGAGACAGATTTAAGCCAAACTTTTAATGTATTCAATTCACCAAGTTAAATAAATTAAGTAAATATTTATTAAGCACCTACTACATGCCAGGCTTTGTGCTTGATGCTGAGGATACAAACACAAAAAGTGACATAGTCCCTGCCCTCAGGGAGATTACATACCATTGAGGCTGACACATGTAAGTCTGTACAAAATTATCTATACTGTCAGCAGAAGGTAAATTTTGGAGTCTGGAGAAGGCACTAGTAGATGGCGGGAATCCAGAAATGCCTCATGGAGGAGGTGGTTCTTGAGCTAAGCTTAGTCCTCCGTTGGTATTCCTTCATGGCATAGAGGGCACCCTGGGCCTTTGGAGACTTTATCTAGCAGACTGAAAACTCTAGCAAGTTCTGACAAGGTTTTCTAATAGGCAATTTGGCAAGGTAGAGCAATAGTTGGCTTCTGGATTCAAGATAGGAAGAGGATGAATGAAAAGCTTTTATTAAGCATTCACTATGGACCAACACTGTGCTATGCACTAAGGATGCAAATATAAAGAGAAACACAGTCCCTGACCTCAAGGAGCTTATATTCTAATAGGAGAGACAGGACCTCTAAGGGAATGATGGCCAAGGAAGGATGTTTGGCTTTGGGAAGTCACTGGGATGGTGAGTGGAGCCTTAGGGGAGTTGATTGACACACTCCTTCTATTTTCAGTGGCAGTGTTCATTTCATTGATTCTTAGAGCTAGAGGTAGGAAGTTGGGTGGGGAGCTTGGAAGCTGACTGGAACATGAAACATGGGGGGCTTTCTGGGTATAGTGGGCTATGAGTATTTCTACTAACTCATTAACCAATCGGAACAGCTTGGCCCGAGGGTGGGAATTCCAGAATGGAAATTTGGTCCCCCAAGGCATGGTCGGTGGAGATGCAGGTGGGGTGGAAGAGCACAAGATGACTTGGGTGGATGGCTCCACAGGAGTAGAAGCAGGGCTGGGGTGGGTTAGCTATAACAGGGAACTTCCCTGTCTATAACTTAAAATATCAAAACAAAGACTGCTGGGAGGATGAGTAGGAACTTCTACAAAGGTGACCACTCTGGAGCTCCAGCTCGTCCTCTTCCTGGGCTCTATTTGCAGTACTTGTCCAAGCAGGAGCTGGTGAGGGTGGGCTGCAGCCTGACCTTGGCCTGGGAATGGAGCAGGGAAGGGGGCCAAGTTCTTTTTACCCCAGAGTAAGGATCAATTTTACAAATGCACCAGTAGAGAAGACAAAACACCCTACATATCTACATACGTCAATCAGAAGTCAGCAAGAATAGAACACGTAAAAGGGTTGGAACATTTAACAGAGGAAGATAAAAGAGGCCTGGACGTTTCAATAGGGGCCAGATGTGGAGGGCCTTCCTTGAATGTGAGGCTAAGGACCCTGGATAGTGTCTTGTAGTCAGTGGGGAGCCAAGTATGTTGAGCATGGGGGTGACATGATCAGAACTGCACGTTAGGTAAATTAACTTGGCAACATTTGCAGGGAAGGAGGGAGGAAATAAATATTTATTTAGAACCTACAGTGTACCACACACTGCGCAAAGCAGTTACAAATATAATCTCATTTGCAGAATGGATTAGAGGGTAGGAGCCTAGAGGCAGAGAGACCTGCTGAGAGGACCAGTGCAGTACTATAGCTGTAATAGGGGGAGAGCCTGAACAAGGATGTTATTGTACATGGCAAAACAGAGATACTTAGGAGTATCCCCTGTCTTCCTATATATACACTAGGAGTAGAGTAAGGGTATGTTTAACTTCATGCCTTTCCTCTTCTGGGACTCGTTTGCTTATCTGTTAAACTGAGATGGTTCTGCTAAATTATCCCAAAAGTTGTGCCCAATTCTAAATCGTTCCTCCTCCTACAAGTGCGGCCCCCGTGGAATCAGGGGGTTGCTTGAGAAAGATGATCTTTTGGGCACTGCTTGCTTGACGCTTTTGGCTTTCCTCACCCCCATCCCCCAGAGGCCCCAGTACTGTTCAAGAGGAAACTGGAGCCAACAACAGTGGAGGAGAAGGGCTCAGTGACATTAGAAGTGGAGCTGACCAAGCCTTGTTCTTCTGTGAGATGGACTCGGAACACTGCAGCCTTAGTGCCCGGTGAGAATGTGGAAATCCGAGCTGAAGGCACGCGCCATAGCCTACTCCTTAAGAACGTGAGCTTTGCCGACCGGGGCTTTTTCGGCTGCGAGACACCAGATGACAAGACGCAGGCTAAGCTCAACGTGGAGAGTAAGTGAGACTGGTTTGGCAGAGGGGGGCTACCAGATGGGTCTGTGTGTGGAGTAGGGCAATAAAATGGGGCTGTAATTAATCCTTGACAGAGTGACAGTGGGCTCTGTCTCATTCCTACCATCTGAGTCAATGTGCTCGTTTCTCTGGGTGATGACTCACTTGGCATGGCCCCAGAGGAAAGGAGCATACTGGGGGAAAAGGGTCCAACCAACAGGGCAAAGACCACAAGTCAGACTTCAGCCTGGCTCCATAGCCAAGGAAGAAAAGGAAGAAATTCCTAGTAAGACCCAAATCCAGAGAAGTTAGAACAATCAGGAAGAACACACCATGACAGTATTGGCAGGATGAGGTATCTTATGAAATTTCTCTGAGCATTCTAGCCGCACCATCTTCCTTGATATAATGTGTCCAGGGTCCCTCTTCACTTCCCCCGCCAAAGGGAAAAAAGAGTAGACTTTCTCCCGTAAAAAGCCAGGTCTCCCAACTGTTTCTATCCTGGAAGCACCACATTGTTCTCTGCAATCTAGCACACTTGGGCTACAAACTCAGGGGATGCAGAAAGATTTATCAGAGTGGGAGAATTCCAGGATCCAAAATATGTGTAGCCAATCCTTTTGCAGTAAAGCCCATCACTTCATGCCACGAGGCTGTAGGAGTGCAGTTCTTATTGTTGAGTTGGCATGGTCTTGATTAGGATCTATAATTTCATTGGCATGGGGAACTCCCTGTGTGGAAATTCCCCCCACCAAGGGAGACTGGCAACTTGTCTGTAACTTAAAGTCTTAGAGAGTAGCCCAGGGGCCCCTGAGAAGGTGAAGTGACTCATCTGTAGGCAAACAACAGCTAGCATGTGTCAGGGGCAGGACTTGAACCCAGATTTCCTTGGTACTTTTTCTATCATGTCATATACCTCCATTAAGGCTTAGCTCAGTTTTAAAACATTTGGCATTGTGGCTGTTGGACCCAAGAGTCCTGTCTGAGCACTGCCCTTTAGACCTCTGGCCTCTATTCTAGACCTCAGCTTTCCCATGAAAACACTGGATGTCCTCCAAATCACAGTTTCAGAACTGTAATGGATCTTAGCATCCATCTAGTCCTATACATTTGTAAAAAGAACCCCCACGATGACACCCCTCCACAAATGATCACCTAACCTTTGTCCAAAGACCTCTAATGAGGAAATCATTACCTCCCAAGGCTGTTCATTCCACTTTTACATAGTTTTAATTATTAGGGAATCTTTCCTTAACAAACTGAAATTACATATTATTTTACAATTATAAATTTATGATAGTTATATTTATTACAACAGATATTATTATTCATTATAACAAGCTTCTTGTAACTTCCCCCTATTACTTTTAGAGCCTTCTGACTTAGTTGCTTTTGATGAGAACTCTTTCTCTCATACCCTAGGGTCTTTTTTTTCCTGGTCCCCTTGTATCCCCCCCCCAATTATTTCCCAATACTACTGCTTTGCCCAGCTTTCCACCCAAAACTGGTTACAATTTCTTCTATTCAGGCTTTTACAGTGTGCATCTGTATGGTCAGGACAGTTCCCATTGGCTTCCAAGGACAGACAAGTCATACCCAGCTCATTTGAAAATTTCGGGAAGAACCATTTCCTTTCTCAGGGAACTCTCCTAGTGATGCTCGGTCTGTCTTTGTTCTTCTTCTCTCCTTCTTTCCCATGTAGTGCGTCAGATACGGCTGGTACGGGGCCTGCAGGCCATAGAGGTGCGAGAACAGGGGACAGTGTCCTTGGAGGTGGAGCTCTCACACAGCGACGTGGAAGGCAATTGGACCCGAGATGGCCTGAAGCTCAAGTCTCAGAATAACTGCTGTATCACAGTCCAGGGTGGGATTCACAAACTGACCCTGTCTTCCTTGGGCCTGGAAGATGCTGGACTCATAGCCTTCAAGGCAGAGGGTGCCCACACTTCTGCAAGACTCACTGTCCTTGGTATGGCTGTCATTGGTCTTGGTCTTGGAGGAGGGGTGGCAGTGAAGGGGAATTGTCCACACATCCAGGCCACTTATGGTTATTGGTAGGACTGGAGTAGAAGTGTGTGTCTACACATCTGAGCGGCTCATAGTCACATTTTCATAGCCTGGGGAAAGGTGTCCCTGTATTTATTTTTCTGGTAGTTAAGAGAAAAATTTAGGTGATCTCCCCCCATTTTATGGATTAAAAAAACTGGGACAAGTATGGTTTATATGACTTTCCTAAAGTCTTGTAATAAGTTGGGCTGAGTTGGGAGAACCAGGTCTCAATTATATAGGGATAGGGACAAATGCCACCGGCCTCTTTATTTCCCCAAACTTCTTTGGGGGGTAGGATGAGTGAAAGTATCTACCTAACCACCACATCCTCCGTTCCCTATCTCCCAGAGCTTCCTGTGAAGTTTAGCCACCCCTTGCAGGACGTCGTGGCTACGGAGAAGGAGAAGGTCATTTTGGAGTGTGAATTATCCCGGGACAACCATGATGTCAAGTGGCTGAAGGTATCCTATGATCCCCGGACCTCTTTCTTCCACCGCTCCCCCTAGATGCCTAGCACTGATCAACAGCATCGTTCTCTCTAAGCGACCTAGGCCACCTTCGCAACTCTGGGCTGCCTTTGCCTCCCCTCTCACTGGAGGGCTGTAAGCCGACTCTAGCTGACCATTTATTGTAAAAGACTATTTATTGTGTATGAGTTGGCCCAGTGGGCCCTGAATTCTCTTCTAACTCTGGGATCATGTGAGTCTCTGGGAAAAACCTGTTATAGGGGTGAAGGCCAGCCCTGAACACAAGGGAAAGCCATAATGCTGAAGATAATGGTGGTTGGGGCTGGGGAAGCTATATCAGGGAAGAAGGCTTAGCATCAGCAACATTGGAAGCAGCCCAGAGAAGGAAGAGTCATTGGCAGGGCTGGAGAGGGGAACCTGACTGTTCCAGCAGGTTAGTGCCCAATGCCTCCTTGGTCTACTTTTGATCCATGTCTCTCCTCCAGGATGGAGTGGTGCTTCGAGCGGGGAAAGGACTGGGAATTGTTTCCCAGGGGACCAAGAGGAGCCTTGTCATCCACAAGTGTGAGTCTGGAGACCAAGGTACCTATGTATGTGATGCTGGTGATACCAAGACTTCAGCCACACTACGGGTGCAAGGTAAGGCTTGAGATGTGTGGCTGTGAGCAAACCACTGCTCTCTGAGCATCAGCTTCTTCACCTGCAAAATAAGGGTAGCAGAACTTCCACGACCGTCCTCTTAGGGCTGTTGTGAGGAAGGTGCTCTAGAAATATAAGTTGTTATATTATTATTAATAATTATTATTACAGAAATAATAACAAATGGTAGAGTCATATAGATTTACTTATGTAAATAGAGATGGTTTATGATAGCAGTTTGCCATCAGAAATTAAACAAAGGATATCTTTAAGGAGCCCAAACTTAATAATTAATGCAGATTATTCAAGGAAATGGTAGAAGTGATCTGTGCAAACAGATCACTGCATATTGCAAAAATTTAGCATTTACTGAATGCCCAGAAAGTTACAACTAGGTGGCTAGCATCATATATCAGAAGCTTGCTATCCTTTATCAACTAACAAATAAGGAATCTGCACACTACAAATATAAACCACGAGAATTCAACAAATAAACTGCTGGAAATAGAACATCATTGCAAAAAGAATCAAAGAAGAAGAACAAGTATTGAACAGAAAATGGAGGGGAGAAAGAGGAAGGAAGGAGTAAAGAAGTTGTTCGAAAGGAGGGAGGAAGGGAAGAGGAGGGAGGGAGAAGGCAGACAGAGGAAGGAGAATTGAGGACCTTATCCTGGAGTAAGGAACTTCCCTGCCCTTCACGGGGACAATCTTGGTGTGTGAGGAGAGGGAAGGGCCTTTTTTGCAGTAAAAGAGCAGCAAAGGGAAAAGGCTTGTTAATGCATGAGGAAACGTGAGTCAAAACAGCCAGTGCCCTGAGGATTGAGAGAGAGCTTTGTCTGCCTGGGGTAGAGCAGAAGGGTATCCAATCCTGCAGAAGCAAACCAAACCTAAAAGGGCTTAGGCAGAACCAGATTCATGGTCACAGGATCCTTCCAGCTCTGACATTCTATGTTCTAAGGTTCCTTTTGACCATTATATTCTATGTTCTAAGGTTCCTTCCAGGTCTGATATTCTGTGTTCTAAGGTTCCTTCTGGCCATGACATTTTATATCCTAAGGTTCCCCTGCAGCTCTGACATTCTATGTTACAAGATCCTTTCCAGCTCTGAGATTCTATGTTCTAAGGTCCCTTGCCATTTCTGATACCATATTCAAAGTTCTTTGCAATTTCTGGCATTCTTGGTTCTAAAGTCCTTTTCCTCTCTGAAATTCAGCATCTGTACAATCCACTCCTTTTATTCTAGGCAGGAATATACAGATCGTGAAGCCCCTGGAGGATGTGGAAGTGATGGAGAAGGAAAGTGCAACCTTTACCTGCCAGATCTCTCATGATGAGGTGCAGACCCAATGGTACAAGAATGATGGCAAGATCCGGCCTGGGGACAATATCAGGATGCGCCAGGAAGGTAGGGAAAAGTTGGGGGCATGAAGGTGGGCGGATGTGGAGGAGAAGGGATGGGAAGCTAGAGTGACTAAAAAGGAGACCAATAGCCAACCCATTTGCATTTCTCAACTTATGCCTGGGGGAGGAGGGTGGATGTCTCATAACATCCAACTCCATATCCATCCTCTTCTGCACAGGGGTTCCTAGAACCAGGGTTGGTATATTATCAGCTCAGAACTCTTCAAAATTCCCACTATACCAGGCTAGTGGGCAGACTCTGGGGAAGGATGAGGGACTGATTCAGGGAACAGGGCCAGAGAAGAGGAACCCTCTTCTCTTTTGAAGAATTTGAGCTGACCCTTTTCTGGAGTACTTCCTGGAACTCACCAATGGGTGAGTTGGGGACCATTATAGAAGGATGTTTCAGGGTGAGAAGGCAGCTGGGTCATAGTGGTAAAATCTGGTACAGGCAGGAGGGGAATGAAACACTAACATTTATGAAGAGCTTACTATGTGCTGGGTATGGATGGAGGAAAAAAATCCTACCCTCAAAAAACTTGCATTCTAATTGGGGAGATAAGACATACACACACATATACACGCACATCACCATAATCAAAAGTAGAACATGACAATGTGCTATGGGAGCTCTTAGCAGGGCAGATGTTTCTAGTGGGGGCGGGGGTGGTATCAAGTGGCAGTGCAATGGCAGCTTCATAGAGGAGGTGGCACCTAAGGTGGGTCTTATAGGATTTCAACAGGTAGAGATGCAACTGGAGGAAGGGGTGGGCATTTGAGACATGGGAAGTGGCATGAACAAAAGGGTGCATAGGTGAAATGGAGTGGGATGTTTTGGGGTGGCTAATAGTCTAGTTTAGTTGGAGTGTGGAGTATTCGAGAGTGAACAGTGGGAGATAAGGCTCAAAAAGTAGAAGGAGAGAGGTGCCAGGTTATGGAGGACCTGGAAGACCAGGCTGCAGCATTTGGACTTTATTTAGTAGGCCCTGGGGAGCCATTGACAGTTCTTGAATAGAGAAAGAAAAAAAAAGGGAGCTTCCCATCTTTACCTTTTTATACAAGAAAGATCCCATTTCTGACTTGTGGCAGTGGGGTTTTGCCAGTTTTTCTTGTTTCTCAGAGGGTCTAGACCACTGATTGAGTGGATGGCGGGGTGGGGCGGGGAACAGAGTGGGGGCCGGAGGAAGGAGAAGCAAAGGATCTATTCCTTTCACTCCACATCTACTCTTGGGGAACTTTGAATACTATAATTGGTTGTGGACATGAAGGAGAGAAAAAGGGATGGTAAGGTAGTCTGACTCACCCCATGGCTGACTTAGTAAAATAACTGAGCCCTAAGTTATTGAGCCCTTTCTTCGTAGAGACAGGGCTCTGCTCTTATGACCTTGGCTGCACTCTATAAAATATTAACCTGTAAATTTCCTAGAGCCCAGGGTCTCACTGCTCTGTAAATTTGGCCGTTATAAGGGACTTCATGGCAAAACAAAAGAATAAAGGTGCCACTAAATCTGCTTATGAACTGAATTTCCAATTTAACTCTTCTGGGCTAGTGCCCAGACCCTTAAAATATGTGCTAGGTGCAACAAACAGGTTAACATTCACACAGTCTTTTGTTCAGTACTTCATGTTCTGGGTATCACATCTATGAGCTGAGGCAGCAGGCAATTACCGAGGGCTAGCCTGGGCTCTAACATAGTCTTCTTCTCCAGGAAAGACCTACACTTTGCACTACTGGAAAGTCATGGTAGAAGATGCAGCAGAGATCAAATTTGTGGCAGAGAATGCAGAATCTCGAGCCCAGCTCATAGTGAAAGGTAAGGAGTGGAATGGAGGAAGAGAGCAGACCAGAATACAAGGGGAGGGTATGCCTCTCCAAAATGAGTGTATGTGCAAACTAAACCTGTATTATTCTACATAGATAGAAGTGAAAGAAATTCACTACCATCCTAAAGTAGTGAATATGTGTCAGGAAAGCAACCTGGAGGAATGGAGGTACTCAAGTGGTATTGGCCTCAAGAAGATCCAGGTTCAAATCCTGCCTCTGACACTAGGTGTTTCTGTAGCAAGTCACTTAAATTCCCCAAGTACTAGACAACTCAAAGACCACACATCTTTAAAAATTTAAATTAATAATTTTCAGTGAACAAAAAAGTATTTTTTCAATCTCCTGCTTCCTGGACCCATAAAAGGAAAACAAAATAATAATAAATATGCACAATCAGGCAAAACAGTGATTATAAGTTATAGATAGGTCACAGTCTTTGCCAATAAAGGGAGTTTTCACACATAAAACCACAAGTTCTTGATGTATGGACAAACATATCTCCCAGGCTAATTGCCAGTCACAAGGAGGCTAGGGGGAAGTCCATGAATAAGGAAGAAAATAGTATGAAAAGAAAGAAAGGAAAGTAGAAAGAGAAGAGTTTTTGCCATAGTAGCAGGAACTGAAGAGAGAGAAATAAGGAAGTGTGATGTTCTGTGTCCACTGGAGGAATAAAGAAAAAGGTTGGATGGTCTTTGTCCATTGGAGAAATTTGGAAGGTGAATGGTTTGCATCCACTGGAGAAATGAGGACCTAATTGAATTTTGGGGACCCTTTGCCTTCTCTCCCTTTCCCTTCCTTAGAGCTGCCAGTGGTGATTGTGCGGCCACTGAGGGACAAAATTGCCATGGAGAAGCACCGGGGAGTTCTAGAATGCCAGGTGTCAAGGGCCAGTGCCCAGGTGCGATGGTTCAAGAAGGATGTGGAGCTGTGTGCTGGGTCCAAGTACGAGATGGTCAGTGATGGCATCTATCGGAAGCTCGTCATCAACGATGCTCAGCCAGAGGATGAGGACACATACACCTGTGATGCTGGTGATGCAAAGACCAGCGCTCATTTCTTTGTGGAAGGTACTAGGGGAAAGTACTGGACTGAGGTGGCAGGGGTGGGGGATGAGATTTCTCTTGGACTTTGGGTGTTTGGATAATAAATGGAGGAGTTCCAAGCAAGGTCAGGTGAATGGGTCTTCTGACTCTCCACTGCTTCTGCTAGCCACCTCCCACCACCCACAGTTTTGCTTCCTTCCTCCCTGCCCCACCGCCTCCACCAAAACTACCATTTCCTTTGTACAGTAATCTTACCTAGCTCACAGTAACCTGGTAGAATTATTTACACTTAAGTGTTCATGGCTGCTGATAGTTTAATATTTACACCAGGGGTGGAGAACCTGCAGCCTTGAGGCCGCATGTGGTCCTTTTGACTAAATCTAAGTTTTACAGAACAAATCCTTTTATTAAGAGCTGACCTTCAGTTAGAGGGCTGCACTTGAGGACCTAGAGGGCCACATGTGTCCTTGAGGCCACAGGCTCCACCCCACTGATTTATACCCTCAAAGAAGGTGTCTACAGTTAGCAAAACTTTAACCTAAAGGAGCAAATCTCTAAGGGTGGGATTTCAGGCACTGTGATAATTTGGGGAGGGTTGGGGTTTTTTTTTAGCTTTTATTTAGTATTTTATTTTTCCTCAGTTATATGTAAAAACAATTTTTAACATGTTTTTAAAACTTTGAGTTCAAAATTCTCTTCCTCCCCCACTCCCATTGAGAAGGCAAGCAATTAGACGTAGGTTATACATGTGCAGTCATGCAAAATATATCCATAATAGTCATGTTATGAAAGAAAACATAGACAAAAAAAACTCAAGAAAAATAAAGTAAAAAAAAGTATCCTTCAATCTGCATTCAGACACCATCAGTTCTTTCTCTGGGGATGGACAACGTTTTTCATCGTAAGTCTTTCAGAGTTCTCTTGGATCCTTATATTGTCGAGAATAGCTAAATCATTCACAGCTGGTCCTCTTACAGTATTGCTGTCACTTTGTACATAGTGCATTTTCTTTTGAGGTTTTTCTGAGAGCATTCTCCTCCTCATTCCTTATAGTACAATAGTATTCCAGCATAGTTCACATACCACAGTTCAATCATTCCCCAATTGATGGACCTCCCCTCAATTTTGTGTTCTTTACCCCCAGAAAAGAGCTGCTATAAATATTTTTCTTTTTATTTTTTTGTCTCTTTTGGGACACAGACCTAGTTGTGGCATTGCTAGGTCAAAGGGTGCACATGGTTTTATAGCCCCTTGAGCATAATTCCAATTTGCTCTAAGAAATGGTTGAATTAGTTCACAACTCCACCAACAGTATATTAAAGTTTCATTTTTCCCACATCAGGAGGGGTTTTTGTGTTGGGAAAAGGGGAATGCCTATGTGGGTGGCCATTTATCTCATTTACAGGCAAAGCCAACCTTGTTTTCTTAATGTTGATTATGGGGAGATGGAAAACTTGCTTGTCCAGAGAAAGTAAAATTTGACTCCTTTCTTCTCTCTTCCTCTCCCTTTTCCCTGAAGAACAATCCATTACTATTGTACGGAACCTGAAAGACGTGGAAGTGATGGAACCGGCTCCAGCCTGGTTCGAGTGTGAGACCTCCATCCCATCTGTCCGTCCCCCCAAGTGGCTGCTGGGCAAGACGGTGCTGCGTTCTGGGAGAGATGTGACCATTGAACAAATGGAGACGGTCCACCGCCTGACCCTCCACCGCACCTGCTCCACCATGACGGGCCCTGTGCACTTCACCATTGGCAAATCCAAGTCCACAGCTCAGCTCATTGTCTCAGGTAACGCCCTTGCCTCCTTCCATATGCCAAGGTCAGCTGGCCCATGCTTGAAGATAATGCCACACTCTCTGCCTTTGCTGTCCCTGCATCCGAGTACTTGCAGAGAGGGGACTTCTTGGGGCTTTATGTCCTTTGAACCAGAGCCCTGTCCCTTCTTTTTTCCCTCTGCTTCCTCCTCCATAACAGGCCATGAATGTCAACACATTCTCATGTCGAGTGTCTAGAAAATCTCCATTAACCCGGGTGTGGAGGTAGATCAATACACAGATTCATTCCAGGTCAACAATCAAGATTTCCCTGCTTCGGGTCTCTCCCTACTCCAATTCTTCTTCCACTTGGCTGTCAAACTCATTGATCTTCCTAAAACACATATCACCCTACTTATTGAAGAAATTCCAGTGGCTCCCTGTTACCTCCAGGATCCAATATAAAATCCTTCGCTTGACATTCAGAGCCCTTCATAACCTGGCTCCTTTCTACCTATCCAGCCTTCCTATGCCTTTTCCTCCTTCAAATACTCCCACAAACTTTGCGATCCAGTGACACTGGCGGCCTTGCCGTTCTTCAGACACAGCACTCCATCTCCCAACCTTGGGCATTTTCACTGATTGTAGAGACCAGAAAGCATTTATTTCAACTTCTTAATTTTGTAGATGAGGAAAAAGAGTCACATAAAGTGAGGTGACCTACACACAACTTATAAGTGGCCGCACTTGAATACAGATCTTGGCACCAGAAGATGAGTAGGACTTAGATGGGCAGAGATGAATGGGTGGATAATTAGGAATGGCATTGGCTTCTGAGCTCTTTTCCCTAACTCCTCTCAGTTGGAATTCTGTCCCTCTCCTCTTGCTATAACCTGATTCTCTATTTTGAGATCAACAGGGGAGGGAATGGTTAGCTCCATGGCACTAATGAGAGCAAAGTCCCAGGCTTAATTGCCCATCTGCTTTAGTTAGCTTTGAACAACAACAACAACAAAACCCCAACCAAACACAAGCTATTTCCTTACCATGGCCACACCTGACTACCTCACTGATAGACAGGGGCATTATCTTTCTAAGGAATGAGGACTTCAGATGGTTTCTTCAGTGTGAGTCCTCTCCCTGCTGATATGGATTGCAGCCCTTCCCATCTCAGGGCAAAGTCTTTGTGACGTTCCCTAGTCCAAAACAATCTGCCACCACCATCACCCCCACACTCCCGGTGGCTTTAGAATCAGGGTGTCTGGATCCAAATACTGCCGCTGATGTTTGCTGTGTAAGTCAAATCACTTAAGCTCCCTGGATCTCAGATTCCTCATATGAAACACATGGGTACTGGAGTAGATGGCCTCTGGGGTACCCTCCATCTTAAGAGCCGAGATCCTGTTCCCTATGAACCCGCTGGTGGCAACCACCTGAACAATACTTAGCTAGGTCGATTCTCAGAATGCAAATACACAGTCCATTGCCAGGCCTATATGCAAAGCTTTTGCCTCTTGGCAAGAACTGATAAAATGTATGTTTCTCTGGCACAGTTTTCAAGAATGCAAGGTCACCTCTGAGTCCCAAGGAAAGCTTGGGAAGGACATTAGTGGAGGCAGAAAGGATAGTCCATTACATTACAGATGGGGAAATGGAAGATCCAAGTTTCAATGATTTGTCGCAATTGTCCGGGGGGATTCTCTTCCCCCATACCAGGAGGGGAGGTGGGCACCAGGTTCTAGCCTGTTGGTCACTGAACCATCTTCACTTCTATGATGGTCTGTTCTTCAGATATCCCTGTGCTGCTGATCAGGAAGATGGAGGACAAGACTGGCCGGGAGAAGCAATCTGTGGTCCTCTCTTGTGATTTCAAGCCCGCTCCCAAGGCAGTGCAGTGGTACAAGGGTGACACCCTTCTCGAACCCTCTGACAAATACAAGATGAAGCTGGAGAATCACATGGCAGAACTGCGGATCCTGAAGCTCACACCTAGCGATGCCGGTGTCTACCGGTGCCAGGCTGGCAACGCTGACAGCAGCGCTATGGTCACCGTGGAAGGTATGGCACTTGATGGGGTCAGGAGCAAAGCAGAGAAGGCTAAGGAAACTCTCCATTGACCACATGTCCTGTTCTGCTTGGGGAGTTTGACAGAGAAATTGAACCACCTTACTGCTTCCCACATCTATCATCCTGAAACCCGGAGAAGGGTAGCCAGCTAATCTGTGCTGATGTCCTTGCTTAATTGCAAAGTGTCTGTATATGGGATGCAATAGCCTTTTGGGCACATCTCTAGATTATAGACCAGGCTGGAAGAGTCCTACCAACATCTGAATAAGCATTTGCCAGCATAAGCAAAAGTCCTTTTCCAGGCTCATGGCTGCTCGTTGCCTTAAGTTCAGTGTGGAGTAACCATCTCTCCACTCCCACCATGGGCTGCTGATTCCTTGTATAAAACAAATTGCTGTGACTTGCAGCACTCAAGGTTTTTTTTTTTGTCCAGTTTGTTTTTCTGATGAGGTTCTGTGCGTTCTTGATCCTTGGCCTACTGGATTCCTAGCTTTTTTTAAAAAAATTTTAAGATATTTTATGTTATTTTCCAGCAGCTCCCCCTTTTCCCACCCTACCCCCAATAGAACCTTCCATTGTGATGATTAAGTTTAGTCTAACACTTTGTCCTTATCTGTAAACATATGCCTCATTCCACACCTATAGTCCACCACCTCTCTGCCAGGTGGCAAGGGGCACCTGGACTTGATTTTTAGAATGATTTCTTGTTCCTTTCTCTGAAATGAGGCACGGCAGTTGGACCATGATGGTCCTTGCATCTTCTGCCTGTTTTTGTCGACTTTCTGACTGGTCCCAGCCCTACTCCCTACTATGTAGGAATTGGGATAGTTTCTTAAATAATAATTTTGTTAACACTCTCTTATGTCAACCTGGGGACGGGCAGATGGGTTTAGGGCTCATTGCTGCTTCTCCACATCTCCAGGGTAAGGAGGGTCCTGAACATAGGTCCCCTGAGAACTTATTCCTTGTAGATAGGTAAGTGTGGGTGTGCCCTATCTGTTAAGAGGGCCAGAGAGCAGGAATGGCTAATAACTTAACCTCTTCTTCCCTTGCTCTTAAACATTTTGAAAAGAGATCTCCAGTCCTTCCAGTCTCACTTGTGCAACCCTTCCCTCCTCCAGGATATGGGTGTGGATGTCAGTTGCTTCTGGGACATTGGTATGTTAATATATAAGCTTAGGCATGCAGGTGGCCAGTGCTGGTATGGCTTCTCCCATCACTGTTACATATCCCATGGTAGAATCTTCAAGAATTACTCTAGCCCCCAAAATCTACCACTCTGAAGCCAACCTGGTGATGAGTGTCTGAACTTGGCTTGACTGGTCCTCAGGTGAAAGACGTATGGTCACAGAACCATAGAATGTTAGGGCTGAGAGGGACCTTATGCGATTGTTAAGTCCCAGCTCTGCGTTTCATAGGTGAGGCCATTAAAGTACAGAATAATTAAGTGATTTGTCAAAGATTACACAGTCAGTAAGTGTCTGATGCAAGATTCACTTTTTTTTTTTTTTTGGAGGGGAGAGGTGAGGCAATTGGGGTTAAGTGACTTGCCTAAGGTTACACAGCTAGTGTCAACTGTCTGAGGCTGTCATTTTCTGATTTCAAGTGTGATTCTCTATCTGGTGTGCCACTGCTTCTTTGTCCATCATCACCAGGCCCAAATTCGAAGCCTTTCCAGGCACCATGTTTCATTAGTATGGCTTCAAAGAACCCAAGCTTATCTCTGTAGCACAATGAGGCCTCAGGGAAGACTTTGTAAGGGAGGCTCATGTGCCTTCTATAAATTGTGATCTTTGCCCCACCCCCCTGTCTATACTTACTTGCCTCTTCTTCCATGTGCCTTCCCTGACCCCGAGCAGCCCGTGAAGTAGCGGTGATACGGCCCCTTCAGGATGTGGAGGCAATGGAGGAGGGCAGCGCCAGCTTCTCATGCGAGCTGTCTCATGAGGACGAGGAGGTGGAATGGCTGTTGAATGAGGCTCTGCTCTATAATGACAGCTTTCATGAAATCTCCCACACGGGAAGCTGCCATACACTGGTGCTTAAGCGTGTGAGCCTGGCTGATGCAGGCACCGTGAGTCTCAAGTCGGGCAAGGTGTCCCAGTCAGCCCAGCTGACAGTGAAAGGTGAGAAGGGCTTGTGGGTAGAGTTGGGGGACTGCCTCTGACCAAGTAGCCCTGCATCTCTTTAAAATCCTGTTTCTGATGTGGCTCCTGGCTTGCTTTGAGGGAGGAGAGGTTCTTCATGGGGCAAGGATGGCTAACAACTGCCCCTTGGCTGAGCTATTAGGGAGGTACCCCCAAAGATATCTCCAAGCCCTCATTCTAGAAAACTGGGTACTCTTCCTAGCCCAGGTGCTCTCCCAGCAGAGTGAGAGGCCTCCTGGTTGCAGGGAGGAGGGCAGCCTGGGTTTGAGAGCCTCTCCATCTCCTTCTGAAGTTCCAAGTTCAGATCCAATCCTGCTCTCACCCTGCATGTCCCCAGACTGGAAAGAAATCTCATCATTTCAGTCTAGAACCTTGGAGTTCCCCTTCTCTGGACTTTCTCAGGCTTCCCAAAGGAGAGTCAGGCTTGCAAGTCATTTTCAAATATATCCGACTCCTATACTGCTTGTAAAATGACCTGACCCCTTATTCAGGATGTGACGTCCACAACTATCAGATACCTGCTGTGTGCCCAGTACTGGGGTAGGCAGTGCTAGCGGCAAAACCAGGAAAAGACTTGGTGTATACCTCAGGGAGCTCATGGTGTAAGTGAACAGTTATAAAGGAAGTCCATGACAGGTAGTACCCCTGATTACATTAAGAGCTGATGCTATGAGCATTTTACATCCTATTTTACTTAAAATCATGCAAGAAGCATTTTACTGAGAATTAAATAAGGGAGGGATCAGATGTGAGTGAGGGGAGTCTGGGAAGGCTTCCTGGAGGAGGTGAGATTAGGCCAGATCAAGGATCACCTCACGGAACTATTGTGAGGAAAGCTCCCTGTTCTGAATTTGAAGTCAGGAAGACCTGATTTCAAATCCTGCCTCAGTCAGACATTTCTTGGCTGCAAAGTCATATAATCTCTCTTAGCCTCAGCTTCCTTATCTGTAAAATGGGGATAACGACAGCACCCACCTCTAAGGGTTGTTGTGATGATATATGTAAAGTGATTTGCAAGCCTCGGTTATTATTACTGTAAATCTGAGACAGCTGTGATGTGATAGTAATCGACATTTGTATAGCTCTTTAGGGTTTACAGTGTTCCATGTATCTCATTTGACATAACAACTCTGTGAGGTAGGAGCTATGATTATGTCTCGTTTTATAGAAAAGGAAACTGAGGTTCAGGGTCATACAGTTATTAAGTGCCAAAGTCAGAACTTGAACTCAGAACTTCCTCACTGCAAGTCAAGGGTTCTCTCTACCATCCACTCTCAGAGGATCTGGGTTTGAGTCCTGGCTCTACCACTTACTAGCTCTGTGACTCTGGGCAAGTGCTTTTCCCCTTTCTGAGATTCAGTTTCCTCATACATTAAGAAAATGTTTCATCAGCCTTAAAACAGAATAGAAATTGGGGCTGCTATAATGGATTAGTGAGGAAGAGGTGGGAAGACTAGGAGCCGGTGGTGGGGATGGCAGGGAGAGTTTGAACAAGAGTTTGGGGACAAAATAAGTAACATGTGGGAGACTGTAAGGGAGCCAGACTGGCTGGAGCAGAAAGGTTGGATTCAAGTGGGGATAGGTGTGGAAAAACCTTGAATATCCTCCTCCTCTGCTCTCTGACCCCACTATTTCTGAGAACTAGGAAAATCTTTCTGGATAAGGAGGGAATGGGGAGCAGGGTCTATGGTTCAGACTAGAAGGTAAATGACTAACTAATTTCTGAAAGAGCAGCAAGCACCTGACGTACTCTCTCTCTGACCCTCCAGAGAAGCCTGTGGTGTTCCTCAAGCCCCTGGATGACATAGCAGGTGAAGAGAGGGGCAAGCTGGCTCTGGAATGTGAGGTCTCCCACCCCAAGGCCCAAGCCATCTGGAGGAAGGATGGTGTGGAGTTGGGCCGCAGTGACAAATACGATATCCTGCACACCGACCGTACCCGGGGTCTTGTGATACATGACCTCTGCCAGGATGATGCTGGCCTCTACACCTGCGACATTGGCACTGACATGACCCGCTCCCAAGTCAGTGTGCATGGTAAGTGGCCCTCATGTTGAGGATAGTCAGAAGACCTGAGTTCAAATCAAATACTCAGAATCTGAGTCAGTCTCCCCATCTGTAAAACAGGGAGTACACTCCCTGTTCTTCCAACCTCACGAGGATGTTATGAGGAAAAGACGAAAGCTCTGAGTCAAAAGACCTGAGCTCATGTCTCTGCACTAAGGCATGTGTTAAGTAGGACTCAGAGGTGTCAAACTCAGGAACCAATGGCCCCCAACCAGATGAACATGTTTCATAAAACAAATAGGAATATAATGCAACATAGCTAATGTTAATTTGTAGTTTTCTAAGTCAACATGCCACCTGCAAAAATCTCCTTTCATTTGAGTCTGGCACCACTAAAGTTGGTCATTTCCTGTCTCTGGCTCTCAGTTTCCTTATTGTAAAATGAAAGGATTGGATCAGATTATCTCTAAGGTTCCCCCCAACTTTAAATCCTATGATCTTATAAGATGGTACTAATAATATTTGCAGTTTCTGCCTCACCGGAGTCATAGAACCACAAATTTAGAGCTGTGGCCATCTAGTTTAATTCAACCCCCTTATTTTAAAGATTAGGAAAGCTAGGTGGTGCAGAAGATAGAGTGCTTGGAGTCAGGAAGACTTGAATTCAAATCTCCCATCAGACACTTACTAGCTGTATGACCTCAGACAAGTCACTTAATCCTGTTTGCCTCAGTTTCCTCATCTGGAAAATGAGCTGGAAAAGGAAATGGCAAACCAGCATCTTTGGCAAGAAAACCCCAAAAGGGGTCAAGAAGGGTTGGACACAGCTGAAAATGACCCAAGAGCAGCAACAACAAAAACTTGCCCAAGGTCACACAAGTAATGTGTAGCTGCACTGGGATTTGAATCCAGGCCCCCTGCCTTTAAACCCAGAGCTCTTTCACTTTGTAAAGTACTGTAGACATGTGAGCCATTGCCATTACGAAGAAGAACCCCGGTCAGGTCTGCTCTCACAAAAAGCAAGCATTCTTTACAATTAACACATGAAATTGCTGCGTCTCTGGGCATCACCATGTTCTATATGTGTGAAAGTTTTTGGTGTAGTAGAAGGAACATTGGATTGGGAATCAGACCATCTGGAGTTGAATCCTAGCTCTGCTCCTTGGATGATTTTAAGTAAATCCCTTTTTGGAGCTCTGTTTCCCACTTTGTGAAATAAAGATGGTGTCTCTTTGAGCCCAATAAGCTTATGATCCTACGAGTCTCTCAAAGAGACTGAACACCCCAAGTGCTCAGCAAACCCTTTGCTCATTGGGAAGGAGAGCAAAGGAGATGTAGGCCAATCCAGGCACTGGCCCTGCTTTCATCAGAATCTAATGTCTCCTCACCTTGTTCCTCTAGAACTGCACATTGGCATCACCAAACGACTGAAGACCACGGAGGTGCAAGAAGGAGAGAGTTGCACCTTGGAGTGCATCCTGTCCCACCAGAGTGCTGGTGATGTGGGCACTTGGACAGTCAATGGGAAGGAAGTGGGCAGCTCTGGCCACTTCCGGGCCTCATGCCAAGGCCGGAAATACACCCTCACTCTTCGAGATGCGGCAATGACGGATGCTGGTGAGGTGGTGTTCTCCGTCCGTGATCTCACTTCTAAAGCCTCCCTGATCATCAAAGGTAGGACCCGGGGCCTGATTGTAGAGTCTTTTCTTGTTCTGTTCTGTTTCTTCCTTTCCTTTCTCCCCTCTCTTCCTTCACCATTCCTCCCTCCCTCTACCCTTCCAGCCATGAATCTGTGCCTCTGATGTTGTTCGAGTCATTCTCAGTTACAATTTATCCCATAAGGTTTGAGCACATGGATTGTGTGAGGCTCTCGAGACAGTCGGGGTGGAGGGTGGGGCTGGGGGATAGGGGGATGGACATCTTGGAGACTGCACTATGAATACTCTGCCATAGGCCTTCCACCCACCTGGCCCCCCTCTTCAAATCTTCATAGGGCTCTTTGTCTGAACTCCAGAATGGCCCCTATCCATTCTCCTGGGTAGCATACGTATCTAAGAATGTGTTATGCCCCACCCAGGATCATAGAATTATACAGATTTAAAGCTGGAAGGGACCTTAGAGACCCTGGAATCTGAGTATTTCATTTTGTAGATGAGGTACTGAGAGGTGAAGTCATTTACCTAGGATCACGTAGCTAGTAAGTGCCTGAGGTGGGCTATGAACCCTGGTCTTCAGACTCCCAGCCCAGTGTCCTATCCACTACAGCAGATACTGCCCAAAATAAAACAGTGAGGAAGTTCTCTCCGGTCTCTGATTGCTTTGGGTTTGAAACTCCTGAGGAGACAATTATAATTGGGGAAGCTTTGCAAAATAGAGAAGACACCACTGGACTAAAACTGGCCTATTAGATTGTAAACTCCTTGAGGGCAGCAACTCTGCCTTGTCTCATTTTTATATCCCAACCTAGCACTGAGTCCAGGCCCTTGAATGCAGTAGGTGTTTAACTGGTGTTGGTTTTTTTTTTCAATTGATTGAGGATTCAGGCCAAATAAAACAAGTACTAATCTTGCAACCATCCTTTGTCTTTCTTATAAATAATTCACAAGAGAATGATCATCTCCTAAGCCTACAAATTGGCAAATGGCCATCAGTGATCAGTAAATGAAGTTCACAGGGGTATGCTTTCTGTCACATCCACATGTTGCAACCCTGGTTGTCCAGTGGGCTTGGGCTGCAAGGCTGACCCCTAGGTCCTGTCCTGGGCCACTATGAGTAGAGAAGAATCACAGTGAGGACACCCATCATTCTGTCATTGCAAACCTTCAAGGGCTAGCTACGCAAGCATTGCTACTCTTGAGTGAGCTCTCCACCCTGCCTTTTTTATTATGACGATTCCCACGGTATCATGATGACGATTATTATTGTGTGGGCTTCTTGTCCAGCTTACTTTATTCTGCATCAGTTCATATAAATCCTGACTCTCAGTTCATTGTTCCAGCCACTATACTGACCTGCCTGGGCCGCATATATGCAACTGTTTCCCCCACCAAACACAACCGATGGCATCTTCTCTGGGTCTCAAGTTGCTTCCCAGATAGTAGATTTGGCCTGATGATGCTCAGTCATTTCAGCTGCGTCTGATTCTTTGTAACCCCCTTTGTAATTTTCTTGGCAAAGAAACTGGAGTGATTTGCCATTTCCCTCTCCAGCTCATTTTACAGATAAGGAACTTGAGTCAAACAGGGCTAAGTGACTTGCCCAGGGTCACACAGCTAGTAAGTGTCTGAAGCCAATTTGAACCCAGATCTTCCTGACTCCAGGCCTGGAGTTCTATCAACTGCACCACCCTAGCTGCCAGAGAGATTTGGCCCAAACTTGGGAGTTATACATAGAAATGAGTCACAAGAGGCTTTAAAGGAACTAAATATGAAGGGTCTATTGTGATGATTCCCTCTACATTATCATTAGTCTTTCTTGTTATGGCTCCAAATTATTTTTTCTTTTATTTTAAATTATATTGGTGTCTTTTTTTTATAGCATCTTCACTTCTGAATATGTCCCTCCCCTACCCAAGCAAGTAGCTATCCTTCATAAAAATTAATAAAAAATTAAAGAGAAAAAAAGCAAAACTAACCACCACATCAGCAGTGTGCATGGGGCTCCACATCCCTAGTCCTGAACTTTGGCAAAGAAGAGAGATTGACTTTATCACTTTTTCTTTGGGGCCATTCAAATTATAGAGTTCAGTTTTTTCTTTATTTTACTGTCTTTGCCATTTCTGTTGTTGTAGTCACTGGGCAGGTTGTTTTCTTGATTCAAATCAATCAATAAAAATTTATTAAGTGCCAGGTGCTATGCAAAGCACTGGGGATATAAAAAGAGGCAAAAGACAGGCCCTGCCCTCAAGGAGCTTATAAAATCTAATGGGGAAAATAACAAATAAATATAAACAAACTATATACAGGATAAATAGGAAATAATTAACAGAGGGAAAACACTAGAATCGAGAGGGGCGGAAAAAGCTTCTCGTTCCGTTTGCTTTACCCTGCAACGTTTCATCTGAGTCCTGACTCTCAGTTCATTGCTCCTACCACTCTTGGGCTTCACCCTGCCTGGGCTGCATAGACCACCAATCCCCCATCAAACCCAACCAATGGCAAGCTGCCCAGGGTCCGCTGATGAGTTTAGCTTCGTCCCCTGTATCTGCGCCAAGGCCGCTTGTCGGAAAGCACCTCTATCAGTGAATGAAGGGGCAGGCGTGTGGATAAATGGTTTATTAACACTTTTGTTCTTGACCACCTGGTTTGCCCATTAGCACATCGGAGTGGTTTTCCTAAAAGCAATGAATTGTGTTTGTGTTGATGCCTTTAATGTTGTTCTTTAAAGATAACAGTGTGCTAATCCCCTACTTAGAAATTAAACCTAATTAGAAGGCAAGCCGCCAGGTTGAAAATGGAAGTGTTAACATAGGCCTAATCTGATTTCTTGGCAATTCCCGGGCCCTCTCTGGGTCACAGTTACCTCTTCAGTAAACAAAGGGGTTGGGCTAAGGTCCTATCCGACTTTAAATTCTATTCTCTGATCCTGTGAATTTCCAGGCTTGACGGACATGAGCTGCTTAAGGATCTTAGAACAGGGAGTTAAGTCACAGCTAACCCCTCTATCTGGTATCCGAAGTCCTCATGGTTGCCCCCAGCCCACCTGAGATGCCTCAGGGCTCTTTGGTTGGCCCTCTTTGGTCAGGGACCTTGGTTCTACCAGACGCTGATCTTCCTGCTCAGATTTATCCTCCTTCTTCCTGCACATCTCATGTTCCGTTCACCACTATCACGTAATTTAGACAAGAAGTATCCTCAGGCCAGGCCCAGAAAAAGAAGGGAAGGCCTCCGGTATATTGGGTGGCCTTTATGCGTTAAAGTCTTGGGAGGACGCAGGGAAAAGCTGAACAAGACGGTCAGGCGTGGCTAGACTGTGATCTGCTTTGTTGGGTGGAATACCCACACCCAAGAAATCATGGGTCTATTTGAGGATTTTGAGTGAGGTTGGAGTGACTACTTGCTTGAGATGTGCTAGTGACCCTTTTCAGATAGAGCTTGGCCTAAATAGCTCCTCAGATCACTTCCAGCTTTGAGGTTGTGTCATTCTTTTTGATTTTGGGATAAGATGATGAACGAGAGGGGAAAACCATGGCAACCTCTCAGTGATTCAAGGGCAAGAGTCTCAGAGACAGATAAAAACCAATGTTTGGTTAGTTAAGGGAGGAGTTGGATGATACAGTTTGGGAAGTAAGGAAAGAGAATCTCCTGCGTGGTGCCTGCAAAGGAAAAGCATCTTCTCTGGATTTCAAGGAACTTCCCAGAGGGCAGATTTGGCCTGAACCTGGAGGCTACACATAGAAATGAATCATAATAGGCTCCAAAGAAGCGGAGCTGGAAGAGTCTAGCTGGCCTAGGAGCAGGAGCAAAGTGGAGAAAGAAAAAAAGACCCCATTTCTTGGGAATCTAGGCAAGACAAAGAACTTTACTAGGAACCAGGAGTCCTGGGTTCTAGTCCCAGTTCTTGAACTAATTGTGTGATCTTGGGCAGTCACTTCTCACTGGGCTTCTCATTCCTCATGTGTTATTTGAGGAGGTTGGATTGCTTGGTCTTTGAGATCTGTCAGTCTGGATTCTGTGTTCTAACCTCCGATCTGGGTCAGAGAAAAGCTGGATTCTATAACTAGGGTACATCCCAGACTGTACCTTGAGATTCTTCATATTGGAGTGAGGCGGTTTCTTGTACTCTGAATGACTAGTGGAATATGACATGGTAGACGACTCATTGCCAAACAAGGAAAGAAGGTCCTGACTCATCAGCTTAGAGAATTCCCTTCATCCCCCACTAAGTGATGGGTGAAGGCAGAGAGCTCTCAGCCTCTCTGTCCGTACTTGCTACACCTCAGCAAGCACAGGCATGATTTATTTAATTCAATTCAACAAACACTTAATAGGCTCCTACTGCCTATAGGACTCTATGTAGAGATATGTAGTTATATACATTGACACATATACCTATATTAATACATATATATATCTTTACATAGATATACATATTTATAACTACAGAACTGAGTTCTAATATTATGTATTACATATTCACATAGAGGTATACATATTGTAGATATATAACTATGTATATACATATACCTAACTATACATGTATATACAGAAATGTGTATAGATATATTTATGTATCTACACATGGATACACATCTATGTGTATATGCACATGTACATTTACCTATATGAATGTGTATACATAATATATGATATGTATGCATGTATGTTTATATTACAAGGTAGCAGAGGAGAAATCCAAACAATATACTCTAGGAGAATTTGGGGAGAGATTGCTTTCAGCTGGGAGGTTGAGAGAAGGATTCCTGATAGATATGGCCTATGAACTGAGCATCGAAGAAAGGGAAGGAATCCAACAGGAAGAGAGGAGAAGAGAATATGCTGCAGGTGGAAGAATCAGCCTGGATAAATTCATAGATGCTGGAGCAGATAAGATGAGGCTGAGGAATGGCTAGTCATCTAGTTTGCCCAGCATCTGCAGTACATGAAAAGAAATACTGTGCAATAAGTCTAGAAAGATAGGTCGGAACCAGATTCTTGAGGGCCTTAAATGATAGGCTAATGAATCGATATTTTATCTTCTAGGCAAGAAGGAGCTATGATAGGATTTGGAGGTAGGGTGACCTGGTTAGGTGTATCTAAGCTTAGGTAAGTCAAAGGCCACCCTTTCCCCTCCGTCTTCTCCGAACAGAGAGTTAGGAAGCTACATACAACAGAAAGACCATGGCCCAGTCTCACATTTGGTTTCTGCTGTTCTTCCTTCCCACACCCCAACCCCATCTCCTGCAGAAAAGCCAGCATCCATCACCAAGCCCCTGGAGGACCAGAGGGCACCAGCTGGGGAGGACGTGACCCTAAGCTGTGAGCTCTCCAAGGCAGGTGCCACTGTGAGGTGGTCGAAGGATGGCAAAGCAATCAGAAAAGGTCCCAGATACGACCTGTGCTGTGAGGGCTCCCAGGCCATTCTTGTCATCCGTGCGGCCTCCCTCAAGGACTCTGGAGAGTACACGTGTGAGACTGAGGCCTCAAAGAGTAAAGCCACCCTCCGGGTGGAAGGTATGTACTCAAGATTGTTGGATGGTTTTTCCTCTCTCTTTAAAAATAACATTTTAGGGGCAGCTAGGTGAGCATAGGCCCTGGATTCAGGAAGATCTGAGTTTGCATTCGGCCTCAGACACTTGACACATACTAGCTGTGTGACTCTAGGCAAGTCACTTAACCCTGATTGCCTTGCAAAAAAATAATAAAAATAACATTTTACTGATCCCTTTTGTTTTGACCCTGCAATCTCATATACTCCACCTGCCCCTGCTTCCTCACTCTAAAGACTTTCCTTTGTAACAAACAAACAAACAAAAACCAACACGGTTTTGTTCCACTCTGGTTATTTGCTCCAGCATGGTTGTTTTCTTTCTTTTTTTATTAATTAGGAGGGGAAATGAGGGGAGAGAGAAGAGCTAGTGATAGGGTTACACACATATACAAAAGAATGAATGAAAAGATTGCCACTGAAGCCTTTTCAGTGCTCAGAAGAGAACTGAAGGAAGTTCATTGGACAGCTTTGAAAGTAACATGTCATTTTATTGTATATATATATACATATATATATATTTAAAAAAGCAAGCTGTACTTTGCATTTTTACCTATCATGCTTTGCCTATTCTATTTTGCATATGGAAATTTGGGGGAGTATTCATTCAATTCAGAAGATTTTTTTTTAAAAAGACAGTTATATAAAACCAACTGACACAGCAACTGAGTCTAACAGTGATGCAGATAAGCCTCTTTACCAAGAGGAAGGATATGCAACCTAAATATGAAAGATCGCATGAGAAAAAAAAATGTATTTTTCCTCCCTCCCACATCTACTTTCACCAAAGAAACACAAAATCCTTGTAACCAATATGCATAGTCAAGCAAAACAGATTCCTGCGTTGGCCATATCCAAAAATGTCTCATTCTGAACTTTGAGTCCATCATCTCTCTGTCAGGAGGTAGGTAGCATGCTTCATTTCTTGTCCTCTGGACTCCCTGTTGGTCATTGTACCAACCAGAGTGTTTAAGTCATTCAAAGTTGACTGTTGTTTTTATTGTATAAATGGTTCTCCTGGTTCTGTTTATATACTTATTTATAAAATATCTTCCCAGGTGTTTTCTGAACTCTTCTTTTAATCATTTCTTATGGCACAACGGTATTCCATTATAGTCACATGCTATAATTTGCTCAGCCATTCTCCGAATGATGGACACCCTTTAGTTTCTGGTACTTTCCCACTACAAAAAAAGAGCTGCTGTAAACATTTTCATACTTGGGAGTCTTTCTCTGATCTCTTTGGAGGATGTCTGGGTCAAAGGGTTTAGTAATTTGGGGGATACTTCCTATGACATTCTTCTAGAACAGGAACCCTTTCTTCTAGCCTCCCTAGTAGTTCATGGGTTTATCAAACATTGGATTGCCGGATTAAATCGTTTCTGGGTCTTATTTATCTATCTAGTTTTCCCTCATTTCTCTTTATAGAGGTTATGCCCCTGGCATAAAGCATTTTCTCTCTGTAATGGCCCGGCTGAGCAGAGGTAGCTGCACAAGGGAGAGGACTCAGCTTCAGCTTTGTTTTATTGAGTTTCTGCCCCTAATAACAACTCTTATTTTCATGATGCTTTCAATTTCAAAGCACTGTCTTTATGCAGCTCTATGAGGCAGCACAAGATTTTTTATAGATGAGGAAGCTCAGGCTCAGAGACATTAAGTGACTTGCCCAGGGTCCCCCAGCTACCTAAGTGTCTGAGGTGGGATTTAAACTAAGTTCTTCTTCCAGGTCCAAGGCTCTATCCACTGTATCATCTTGCTGCTACCTTTCTGGGCCTGAATTCCCTTGCCTGTAAAATGAGGGGCTTGACTAGATGATCCCTGAGGTCTCTTCGAGCTCCTGTGATCTTTTTACTGAGTTAGTCTTTGAGATCCCCTTCCTGGGGACTGGTGTGTACAAAAGGATTGGGGAGTGAGTAAGGGGAGAAAAGTGGAGTCGAGTCTTCTCAGTATTTCATCTTGTCCTCGTTTTTCAGAAAAGCCCAATCGCTTCACCAAGGAGCTGACAGATGTGAAGGGTGAGGAGAAGGGCACGGCGGTATTTGAGTGTGAGACAGAGAAGCCAGCAGCAGCTGTGACATGGCGGAAGGGCATCACAGAGCTCCGGGCCACCAAGAAGCATGCGCTCAGCCAGGCAGGCACAGCCCTGAAACTCACCATCTCTACCCTGGTGAAAGGAGACAGTGACACCTATACCTGTGACATTGGGGATGCCCAGTCCCAGGCTCAGCTTGTGGTACAAGGTGAGAACCGTAGAGAAACACACGGCTCGTTGCCCAGAGGCCCTTCAAGAGATAGCCTCTTTCCCAGAACAGATTCAGGGAAATCCTGGGCCTCCTCCCATTGTACCCTGGGCTCTACTATGTCATACACACACACACACACACACACACACACACACACACACACACACAGAGGCATGCATGTGCACACACATATACATACATGTGTATATATGTACATACAATAAACGTGTGTATACATACATATACAGGTATCTGAGGCCACGGGTCTTATTATAGGCACACACATGTATGTGCACATGCATGTATGTGAATATGTGTATAGATACATATACCTACATACAAGCATGCATACATGTAGACATCTGGGGCCATAAGGCTCATTGATTATAAGATATGTGTGTTTATTCATGTAGGTATGTGTATGTACACACAGACACACATACATACACATGCACATAACACATATGTGTGTATATATGTATATATAAATAATGGAAGTCAGGGATATATGTACACACGTATCTGACAATAATGGAAGTCAAGGATATATACATATACATATATATACACATATGTATGTGTGTATATACACATACATATAGGAATCTGGATAGACCATGGAGCTTGTTATAATCTCCCATTCACATACACACATATGTATGTGTGTTTACATATGTGTAGCAACAATTTGGCGCCAGCACAAGTTCTTTTGATCTGCTTTACTAAGGAAAGTAACTGTACCCCCTTTCTCTACGGAATCACCATGGCGGCCGGGACCCTGTACACATATCCAGAAAACTGGAGGGCCTTCAAGGCCCACATTGCTGCACAGTACAGTGGGGCTCAGATCCACGTGCTGTCCGCACCTCCCCACTTCCACTTTGGCCAGACCAACCACACCCCCAAATTCCTCCGAAAATTTCCTGCAGGCAAGGTTCCAGCGTTTGAGGGTGATGATGGGTTCTGTGTGTTTGAAAGCAATGCCATTGCCCACGATGTGCGCAATGATGATCTTCGAGGCTCTACTCCGGAGGCAGCTGCCCAGGTGATCCAGTGGGTGAGCTTTGCTGACAGTGACATCGTCCCTCCAGCCAGTACCTGGGTGTTCCCCACCCTTGGCATCATGCATCCCAACAAACAGGCTATAGAGAATGCAAAAGAGGAGGTGAAGCGGGTTCTGGGTCTGCTCGATGCCCACCTGAAGACTTGAACTTTCCTGGTGGGGGAGCGTGTGACTCTGGCTGACATCACGGTTGTGTGTACTCTCTTGTGGCTCTACAAGCAGGTTCTAGAGCCGTCTTTCCGGCAGGCCTTTCCCAACACCAACCGCTGGTTCCTCATCTGCATCCACCAGCCCCCATTCCAGGCGGTGTTGGGAGAGGTGAAGCTCTGTGAGAAGATGGCACAGTTTGATGCTAAAAAGTTTGCTGAAAGTCAGCCTAAGAAGGAGGCCCCAAGAAAGGAGAAGGGACAGCGAGAAGAGAAACAGAAGGCCCAGGCCAAGCAGAAGGAAGAGAAGAAGGCAGCCGCAGCCCTTGGCCCCGAGGAGGAGTTGGACGAGTGTGACCAGGCTCTGGCTGCAG
>CM053624.1:309183099-309221397 GCA_028646595.1 Phalanger gymnotis
CATCCTCTGTGCTACCACCTAGTTGCCCGCTTCCTCCTCTGCAGGGAGGTGCCAGTAATTAAACGAAACTGAACACAGAAAAAAAAAAGAAAGTAACTATAAGGGGTTAACAATCTTAGTTTAATTAAACATGCATATATCATTCACTTAGTTCAGGGAGAAAAGATCAGCTCCCTGAACTTCAAGGCAAATACAAATAAATTACAAACATACATTATAAACAGACCAAATAAAACCAACATCTATCTGGGTTACAAAGCCGGGGGGCAGTTATGGCTTGCTCAGAGTCTCAATGCTTCTTCCGTGAGTGTGCCCCAAAAGTCAAACGCCAATCTTGGATCTTATATACCCATGTCAGGGCCCTGGGGCATTTGGTTACCTCGGTGCTGAGAAGCACTCAAATAGCAGTGAAAAATCCCATTTAGGGTGTGGGAACGTTAATCCCTAGTACCACCATATACAAGTCAATGACTCCTGATTGTCTTAATGCTGAGAAACTTTCCAAGACAAGATCCCACTTTATCTGCCCCATTCAAACAAAGGCCAGAATCATTAAAGGCACTTAAGAGAAGAACAACAAAAAGTCCCACCTTAATTACTACTACAATATGTGATATACATGTACATATACACACATGTATAGGCATCTGAAGCCATGGCTCTTGATTTAGGCTCACATGCACATACATATGCCCCCATGTATATATGCACATATATGTGCAATATACATATGTGTGTGTGTGTGTGCATGCGCAAAATTACAAAGCAGCGCATCTCCTTAGATATTACAATTGGGAACAGTGACCTCACTTGTCGCAGGACTTAGAAGTGGAAGGGACCTGAGACATCACCTTGTCCAACTCCGCTTTGCAGATGAGAAAACTGGGGCTTGGTGGGGCTGAGAAGTGGTCCAAGATCCCCTAAGAAGTGAATGGAAGGTCTGGGACTTGAAGCCAGGCCTTCTGCCTCTAAATCCAGTATTCTGCCCCATGCCCAGTGCCCCTCCGAGATGGAGAATTTACAGTGAACATATATGTATAACACACACACACATATTTGGATGATGCAGAACCATAGATTCTTAGAGTTGGGTGAGATCTCCAAGGATTTTTGAGTAGTTTGTCCTTCTCCCTCACTTCTATTATCATCATCTTGTCCACCTTGGAGGAGGCCCTAGTGGCCCTTCTTTGGTGCTTCTCTCACCCTCAACACAGCTGAAAGAAAATCCTTCTTTTGGGAAAATGGTAAATGTTGGAGAAGATGTGAGGAAACTGGAACACTGGTGGAGTTGTGAACTGATCTAACCATTCTGGAGAGCAATTTGGAAACCCAAAGGGCTATAAAACTGTGCATGCCCTTTGATCCAGCAATACCACTTCTAGGTCTGTATCCCAAAGAAATCATAAATATGGGAAAAAGACCCACGTGTACAAAAATATTTATAGCAGCTCTTTACGTGGTGGGCAAGAATTGGAAATTGAGGGGATGCCTATCAATTGGGGAATGGCTGGACAAGTTGTGGTGTATGAACATAATGGAATACTTTTGTTTCATAATTGAGCAGATGGACCTCAGAAAGACCTGGAAAGACTTACATGAACAGATGCTGAGTGAAGTGAGCAGAACCAGAACATTGTATATAGTAACAGCAACATTGTGCCATGATCAACTATGATAGACTTAGCTCCTCTCAGCAATACAAGAAAATTCCAAAAGACTCCCAATGCTAACCACATGCAGAGAAAGAACTATGGAGTCTGAATGTAGAGTGAAGCATATTAGTTTCACTTTATTTTTTTTCTTTTTCATGGTTTTTCCCTTTTGTTCTGATTCTTCTTTTACAACATGACTAATGTGGAAATGTGTTTACCATGATTGTACATGTATTACCTAAGAAGAAAAAAGAAAAAAAAATCCTCTTTTTGGGCCTTAGTGCTCCTGACACTATCCTTACAGGCCAGCTGCTACCCACCTGTAGGGATTCACACAGAGACAAATGATCGTTTGTCACTAGGTAGTATTAGTAAGGTTTATTACAGATTAAATATAATTTAATTAAATAATTAATTAAATAAAATGATTAAATATTTAATTAAATAAGATTATACAGATTAAAAAAAAACCCTCTGAAAACCTTGGGGCACAGTTACAATTGTCTTCACTGTTGCTGATTGAAGGCCTTCATGAGGGAAGAGAGAAATTGATAAATGAAAAAAATGGCTGAAAGGATAGCATCCAAGAACAGAAATTTGATTTCTGGGCCTTGACTTAAAATATAGCTCTTGGGTATGCTTAGAATGCAGACAAGTATGTATGTGTGCACTCCAGACCACACCTCTCACAGAATCCTCCTCAAGGTTCACCTCCTCCAGGAAGTCTCGTGCTTATGCTGCCTGAATCAGGCTGATGAGAGAAGGTCACAGACTGGAGAGTCTTCACCGCATGCATCCTGCTGTCCGCTGCCCGGGACCCAGTAATAGCGCCCATGACCCCATCAGGCCACTTTGGCGTAGGAGAAAGAGTACCAGACTTGGAGTCTGAATACTTAGGTTCAAAACCCAGATGGAGAATTGTGGCCATTTCATTTTACTTTCTGAAACTGTTTCCTTATCTATAAAATGGGGATAATACTTCCAACCTATGCCAAAGGGTTACTTTATAAAATTTAAACATAATAGAAATTATTGATTATTGTTGTTATTATAATGATTACCATCATCATTATTATTTTAGGACAAAAAATCCGCATCACTGAGGACCTGGAAGATGTGGAAGTTTCAGAGGGATCATCGGCCACATTTCGGTGCCGGATCTCACCTGCTGACTATAGTCCTGTTCAGTGGTTTCTGGATAAGACCCCACTCCACACGAATGAACTCAATGACATCGAGGTGCAGCCAGGGGGCTACCACATGCTGACTGTGAGACAGCTTGCTGTAAAGGACTCGGGTACAATCCACTTTGAGGCAGGTGACCAGAGAACGTCCGCTGCCCTGAGAGTCACAGGTAGGCCATCCTTGGGGACGGACCCCAGTGTCTACTGTAAGCCATTCCTTCACTGTGGATACTGCATTTCTGCTTTCCCTAACCTCAGATAGCTCTGAGCTGTATCTCCATATTGGGGTCAGGCTGCCCTGAGACTGGCATTTTTTTTTAGCTATACCTAGAATATGCCAGCCCTGGCAATAGATTACATTGATTTTTTTTTCAGGACCAACCTAGCTAAGTATGGGGAGGCTCATCACCCATAGCCTGGCCATTTGGTGATGAATTCTTTGGCCATGGGAACCCACGAAATAAGTCAAGTCAACAAGCATTAATTACACACCTGCTATGTGTCAGGCATTGTGTTAAGCACTAAGGATACAAAGAAAGGCAAAAGTAGTCTTTGCCTTCAACGAACTCACAATCTAATGGAGGGGGTGACATGCAAACAACTATGTACAAACAAGCTATAGAGAGGTTAAATTGGAGATAATCTCAAAGGGAAGGCATTATCATTGAGGGGGATGGGAAAGCCTTCTTGTAGAAGGTAGGGTTTTAGCTGAGACTTGAAGGAAGCCCAAATGTTCTTCAGCAAAGTGACAGTGGCAGAAAAGGGGGCAGAGGAGGTAAAGAATCACACACTTTTTAGGCTGTTTGTAAAGTTTAACTTTGCTATTAGTACTCTGCATGTGGGCTTCATGTACTATGAGTAATGAATAGAAACTCTGCTGGAGGAATAATCTCTGTGCCAAGACACAACATAGTACCATAGAAAGGGCACTCAGATTGTCCACTAAATTTGGGGTTAAGGGACCTGAAATCAAAGACTAGCTCTCCCACTTACTGTTTGTGTAAGTAGTGATCTGGGCAAGTCACCTCACTTCTGTAAGCAGCTAGGCATCACCATAATGCACAGAGAGCTGAGCCTGGAGTCAGGAAGATCTGAGTTCAAATCTAGCCTCAGACACTTTCTGGCTGTGTGACATAGGCAAGTTACTAACCACTGTTTGCCTCAATTTCCTCATGTGCAAAATGGGGATAATAATAACACCTATCTCCCAAGGTGGTTTTGAGGATCCAAGGACATGATATTTATAAAATGCTTTGCAATTAATGCTAGCCATCATTAGCCCTAGTTTCATCTGTTAATTGAGAGGGGCTGTGTTAGATGATCTCTGAGGTCCTTTTCAGCTGTAGACCTGTGATCCTATTATCCCAGAAATTGAAAATTTCAATCTTGACATACTCACTATTACAAAGGCAGAAAACAAAAGAAAGTTATAGCCAAAATGGAAGCATGGCAAACAGGTTTTCCCTGGAGAGACAAATAAAAGAGTTGGAGGAGTTGGTTCTATGGTGTATATAAAGCAATATCATTTCCTGAGATATTTGGTTATTTGGTATCGCAGTGCTCGTGATAAGAATTTGTAAAAAGACCACCTTGAAAATAATTGCAGTTTCTGTGCTGACATTTATTATAGAAAATGAAAAAGTGGAGAAATCTTATGAAGAACTAGATAGATTAAATTAATCAGCATATTAACCACATTGGCATATACACGTCAGCAAATTAAATTAGCATATTCTTTAATGTTTGGTGACTTTAACATGGATGGAGTTAAGAGAACCATGAAAAATGTGCTGGAAAATATGATTCAGGGGTAAGGAATGAGAGAGGCTAGTAACTGCACAGAAGCCTCACACCTGTAGATCATGAATACCTTCTCTTACAGAAGAAATGAAAGGTATTGGGATGTGACAGGCGCTGAATAACATCATGAAAATGAAGTTAATTGTATTTTAAAACATAGGAAATACATTACTGTTGATGGAGGAGCCATTTTTCAACTGTCTCAGTATAGTAAGTTAAAGCAAAGATGAAAATTAATACAAAATGAGAAAAAGACATGGCATGTGATTTAAACAACTCCAGCTTGAACCATTTAGACACATCACTGATGTTGAAAATGAGAAATGGATGAAGGAAAGGATAGTGATGCCAATTGTAGACGTTTACACAGAAGTTTAATGGATATGTCAGTTTTCATAATAAAGGAACCTAAAAACCAACTTAATCATGGTAAAAACTTGATTTATTTGCTAAGTAGAGAGATAGAGTGGCTAATGGCAGTACTAGTTTAGAATAAAAACTTATTTATGAAATCTTGTGAAGAAAGATTGTGGAAGATTATGAACAATGTTATTTCATAAAGCAATAAAAATTAGTGGAGAGAAAAACCAGTTTAAAAAAATCTCGGTGAGAGACCTTAGGAGCAAAAGACATTTAAGGATGAAAATGGAAGAACAAGACAGAAGATGGAAACAATCTGGATGTGGAGTCAGGAAGACTTGAGTTTAAATCCTGCTGTAGGCATTTATTAGCTGTGTGATACTGGGCAAGCCACTTTCATCTTTCCTAGCCTCAGTTTCCTCATCTGTAAAATGGAGTTAATAATAGGACCTACCTCCCACATTTGTTGTGAGGATAAAAATGAGATATTTGTAGAGTGTTTTACAAACCTTAAAGTGCTATATAAATGCTAGCTGGTGCGAGAGAGTCTTTCCCGATCCCTCCGATTGTTCATGCTCTCTTCTTCATCAAATTATCTTATATTTCTTTATCTATGCATCTGTAGTCAGTAGAATGTAAAAACTCCTTCTGGCTAGGTACTGTCTTATTTAGGTCTATGTGCCCCTCTTGGATAGGGAAGTCATTTAATAAGCCTTTGATGAATTGACTCAGTAGGTCCTAAGGGGGTCTTTTTCACAATTGTGACTAGTCTAATTAAGAAAAGTCCAAGTTAATAAAATAATGAGGATGATAGCAAATTATGCTCTCTGTTCTGCTTAAGATAAGGCACAAGACCCTTTTGGGGAAAATTTCCAACCTAATGGTTAAAATAAAAATAATGTGGGCACCACATTATCTGGAAGATTCCCTTTTGTGGAATGCTTTCTTCCCAAAGATGATGTCGGTGGAGGTGTTACAGTGTTTACAGTCAGTTCACAAATTACTTACCTCCTTACCCCCATCAGAGGGGAAATATGATGAGACAAGCTTTTGGTCATTTCTACAAGACGACCTTGAATGTTCATTTTAACCTGATTTGACCTTGAGGAGTGAAAGAGAGTAAGCTGGGATGTGCTCTGGACCACTCCCACCCCCAACAAAAGACAAGCCCTGCCCAAGGAGAAGGAAATGGCCAACCACTCCAGTATCTTTGCTAAGAAAACCCCAAATGGGATCACAAAGAGTCAGACATGACTGAAACAACTGAACAGCATCAATAACCTCCCCAAGGTATATGGACAGGGCTCAGTGTGCCATCAGGGTTAAGGACTTAGTCTATAAGAAGGGCTGAAGCTCTTGAGGTCTATGATCTGGGTTAGGGTTTAATCTAGGACCTGGGTGAATTTTGGAAACTGAGGGGTTTTTTTTTTTAGTATGTGGAGCTAAGTAGTTCAGACAGAGACTGAATTTATGTGTGTTGACCTTAATATCACTGTTCTAAGGTATTCTCCACAGACACTTCTCCCACCAGTTTCATTCTATTGTCACACTAACCTTGTGGGATGGTCTACAAATAGGGAAACCCAGGCACAGAAATAGATGGGGACTTTCCCAAGGCCATCCAGGGACTAAGGGGTTGAGGTAGGATTAGCTCTATCTCTTCAATTCTATGACCTTACTGAAGATCACAGGCCATATGTGGTCCAGTTATTGTAAGATGGTTCCTCCCTTGTCTTCACAGAGAAACCCTTTGAATTTTCCCGGGAGCTTACTGACACTACAGTTACTACAGGGGAGACTCTGACCCTCTGCTGTGAGACCACAATCCCAGACAGCTCAGTGCGCTGGACCAAGGATGGCAAGGCCCTACGGCCCTCAGCCAAGTGCCAAATCAGCCGTGAAGGCTGTGAAGCCCGGCTGGTCATTACCGGTGCCAGAGAACAAGATGGTGGGCGCTACGTGTGTGAATTTGGCAAGGCCCGGACCAGCTCTATCGTCAGGATTGAAGGTGAGATTCCCATGGGGCCACCAGGGCACTGGGGAAAGGGAGGGTAGACCCTGTAGACTGACCGGTCTATTCATCAAGGCCTCAGTTAGAATGTAGATAGTCACTTCCTCTGGCCCAAAGACCCCAGTCATTTATAAATAACTTCTCTCTGTTATCCACACTGCCTTTAATCAATGACATGGATGAAGTCATAATGTAGAAAAACAGAATGTTTGAGTCTAAAGATCTGACTATAAATCCCAGCTCTGCTATTAATTCCTTTGTGGACTTGTACATAAAGGTTAAGTCACTTGACCTTTGCGGGCCTCAGTTTCTATGAAGTGAAAGGGCTGGACCTGAGAATCTCTACGGTTCCATATGGCTCTCAGTCCCTTGAACCTATGATCTCCCTCCATCTGTCATTTCTTAATTGTTTCATCTTTGGTCCCTCCCTGCCTAAGTCTCCTCTGCCTACAAGCAGGGTCAGGTCTCTCCTAGTTTCAGAAAACCTGCTTCTGAGCTTGCTACTTCCCTCAAGTTATAAACTTATCTTTTGCTTTGTAACTGTGGGTGAGTCAAACCTAACTCTCCTCAGCCTCTGTTTTCTCACTTGTAAAATGGGTATAATAATAGCACCTACCCCTCAGGACTGTGTGTGGAGATTGAATGAGATGATAGACAGGCTGTCTCAAAAGCTTGCTAAAATCTTCTCTAAGATTTTTGAGACGCCTTCTATTTGCGGCACTTTGCAAACTTTAAAGCCATAATATTCCTCACTATCATCCTCCTCCTCATTGTCATTATTATTTCTCTTTCACATTCAGCTTCTATACTCAATCTCTCCACTTTGTTATTTATTTGGAGCCAGAAGTCCTGGGTTCAAATCCTCTCTCTGTCATGTACTACTCATGAGACCCTGGGCAAGTCACTTAACCTCTCTGAGTCTGCAATATTAAGAGGTTGAAATGGTTGACTTCTAAGATCCCTTCCGGCTCAAAATCTTGCAAATACCTGTTCTCTCCTCCACCTCCTTGCACTCTAGCCTCCATCTCTACACCTCTGCCGAGGCACGCTTTCTAACGTCATCCACTTCCTAACTGCCTTTTTTTAGTCATCATTCTCTGGCCATGCTGCTGCATTTGTCTCTGTTGACTGTCCCTTGCTTCTACATACTCCCTCCTTCCGTGGCACCATTCTCTTCTGTTTCTCTTCCTACCTCTGAGAAAATTTCTTCATGGTCTCCCTTCTATCTCCTTTTCCCCCAGTCCCCTAAATGAGTGTGTCTCCCAAGGCACTGGCTTCAGCCCTCTTCTCTGCAGCTGCTCAAGATTCCCTGTTGTGGGCCATCATCTTTGAATGCCCAGTCATTTAATGCTGTGATTGGTTTCTTTTACTTTTCCATGTATGGCATTTTACGAGTTTAATTAGGTGACATCCTCAGAACTTTGGAATATTCCCCAATCCCATAACCCAGAATCATTTTCCCATGCCTTCTCTTGCCCTTCACTGTGAACCAGACTCATAATCTGCATCCTAGCCACAAGCTTGATCTCAGCTATGTCTTCTAGACTCACAGACTATTGTAGCTAGAAGGCCCCTCAGACATTATCTACTTAGACCTCTATGAGGAAATAGGCTCAGAGAGGGAATATAACTTACCCAAGGTCACCCAGCAAAGTATGGGCAGCATCAAGACTAGGACCTGTTCTTTTTTTAGTGTTCTTGTCCCTACACTGGGCCATCACTTGCTGATGGGGAGGAAGCACAGCTGGATAGATCCCAGACCCCTTGTTGGGGGATTGACCCAGAGAAACAGGAACCCCTTTTCTTTCTTTTTCTCTTTTCTTTTAAAAAATTAAAAATAAGTTTATTAAGGAATGTTCATAAGAAAGCAACAACTTTTGACATGGTTCTTCATGCCATATAATAAAGACGATGTAAAAACTTGTAAGTGTGTGCTTCTTTCCACTGGGATTCTTAGAATCTAATTCAGTCATGTCTTCTTTGCTAGAATAAATTAGTCTCTTCCTTGCTTCTTTTCACAAATGCCACGTGGAAACAAAAAAAAATGGCATCTCCTCTTCATTCTGTAAAGCTAGCGCCAGGGTTTTTACCATCACAGGTGACAGTTTTTACTTTATCCACTTTAATTAGCTGTCATTCTTTGAACTCAACATCATTTGATGCGAAAGTCAACAGATTGTAATGGAATGGAATCTGTTAGTCTTCAGAGAGCCCTTGAATTGGACTTTGTTGCTGTGGCTGAGCTGGGGCTGCAGCTGCAACTTGTCAAAGGGAATTGGGATTTGAAGGGCCACCAGGGGAGTACGCTGATTGAAATCATGAGACTTGCCCAAAGGCTTCTCCCTCACTGTCGTATTTCTATTTAATTGACAGGCTGTGGCTTAAGAAAAAAATGCCGCTTTTCCTAATATCCAACTTTGAAACTGTTGGAAATTTTCAGGTTTTCGTAGATGCCATTCTAGCTGTGACGCTTCTTCTTTAACATTGTTCTCTAGAAACTTGGGCATGGGATTCGGACCCTTTTTCCTCAGACTCAGGAGTGCTTTTCCCAAAGGGAGGGGAGGTTCTCCTAGTTCTAGAGATCCCCAGAGTTTTGTTATAGGCTAGGTTGGTTCAGCATATATTTCAGGGATCCAGCCGGCTAAAGCCAAAAGCTATGATGCATAAAGGGACCCTGTTCTGTGCAGCCTTTCCTGGGGACCTAAGGAGTGGACATGGAGTAACAGGGGAAGTCATTCCAAATGAGAAAATTGGTATAAGTAAAGTGGTGAGGAAACACAAGGCATATTTGGGGAACAGTGGATAAGTGGACAAAGCACGGAGGAACTAGGAGCTGTCCTTCCTTTCTCAGTTCTGAAGTCTCTCTTCTCTGCTGTTCCCTCTGCTTCCAGCTGCACCAATCTACTTCAAAGAGGAGCTGAAGGCTATAGACGTCTCAGAGGGAGGAGCCACCACCCTACGCTGTGTGCTCTCTGCTGTGGCTGCCCCGGTGGAGTGGCGCAAGGCCACCGAGGTGATCCAGCCTAGCAACAAGTATCACCTACGGCAGGAGGGGGCCACTCTCGAGCTGATTGTCCGGGACCTGGAACCTCAGGACAGCGGGGAGTATTCCTGTGTCTTCAAGGACCAGAAGACCACAGCCACCTTGACTGTCAAGGGTAACAGCTCTTCAGATAGTTTCCTTAGTGGTGCTGATCCAAAAGCAAAGCAAGGGCTCTCTCTTTCTCTCTCCTCTTTCTCTCTCCTCTCTCTCTCTCCTTCCTTTCTCTCCTCCTTCCCCATTTATTAAACACCTATTGTATACAGAACACTCTGCTACAAAGTCTGTATTAGGTATTATTCCTGCTCTCATGAGTCCAGAAGAGTGACACAGAAATAAGTAACTATAATATACAATGCTCCAATGAGGCAGCTTGCTGCTGTGATAGATAAGCGTTCAGGACTTGGAATCAGTTAAGACTTGGGTTTAAATCCTGCCTCAGATCCTAGCTGTGTGACCTTAGGCAAGTCACTAAACCTCCTTCAGATTCCTTGTCTATTAAATGGGGGCAATGACAGTACCCACCTCACAGGATTGTTGTGAGAATCAAATGTGATTGATTGCACATGTAAAGTGCTTTGCAAACTTCAAAGTGCTATGTAAATAAATATTACTGGCTATTATGGACCCCCTGGCCAGTCCAGAGAGAAACTTTCCTTTGTGGAATAAGGAGCTGGGTGACTGGGGAGCCTCTGGTTCTCTCAGTTTATATGGGAAGAACTGACATTTTCCACCAGCCGTTAGCTTACTATAAGTCAAAAGTATGAGTGCCTGAAAGAAGTCTTACGTCCAGCTCACGAGAGGTAATTATCTTTCTGTCCTCTGCTCCAGTCAGGGAACATCCCGTAGTATATTTAAAGGGGATATTGACAAACCAGAACATGTCCAAAGGAGGTTGACTGGGATGGTGAGGGGTCTGGAGATTATGTCATATGAAAATCCAATGAAGGAACTGGGCAGAAGGCTTGGTGGGTAGGGTAGGTCATGATCCACGTCTTCAAATATCTGGGAAGGCTGTCGTGGAAAAGAGAGCAGATTTGTTCTGTGTTGATCTGGAGGGTTGAACACAGACTCTTGGGAGGGATGATCTTCTAACAGAACTATTCCACTATGAAATGATCTGTATCAATAGAAGCATCATTTTAAAATAGAAGGAACCTCAAAGATCGTTTAATCCAAGCCCCTCATTTTATAGATGAGGAGAGTTGGGCTAAAGGATTTACCCAAGATCACATAGAAGCCTTATGGGGGATGGGGAGTCTCCTGGACCATGTGTCACACGCTGGAGTGGGGATAAGGGTTTTTGCATTGAGGCACAGTGGATAGAGCGGTGGACTTAGGGTCAGGAAGATCTCAATTCAAATCCTGCCTCAGACACTTGACTAGCTATGTGACCCTGGACAAGTCCTTAACCTCTGTCTGCCTTAGTCCTATTTTACAGAGCTGCTGTGATGATCAAATGAGATAAACTATATGAAGAAACAACATATATATGAGATATTATGAGAATAACATACATAAAGCACTTTGTAAACCTTAAGATGCTATACAAATGCTAATTATTATCATTATTACTGGTTTTGTTGTTATAATCATTACCATCATTATTATTATTAGGGACAAAGGTTGGATGAGGTAATCTCTAAGATGCCTTATAACTCTAAGAAAACAAAAATTGATAGGAGAATAGGCAGCTAATTCAATTTAATTCCACAAATATTTTCTAAATACTTGCTCTATGTGGGGTGCCATGCTTGACATTGCAATGCAAAGACCTCTGTGACCCAGGCCACGTTCTCAAGGAGCCCAGAATCTAAGGAGGGGAAGGACATCTACATAAACGCCCTTGGTACACAAAGGAATGAGTGCAAAGGAGAGGACCAGGCAAAGCTCTGATGAATTTGAGGAGGGAGAACCACTTCTAGCTGGGGATATCATGAACACAGCTGCAGGGGAAAATTCCATTCCCAGCCAGCATTCTTGGACTCTAGATGTGAATGCCTGATAGATGATTATAGTAGGTGGCATCTCATTCAATAAAACAGATAATTAATAATTAAAGAGGTGTTCGCAAGTGAAACAGAATTACGTTTGGCAGTAGTTGCTGGCGGAGGACACAGCAATAATCTGGATTACTGCAAAAAGTCAAATGTGGAAGCCCCAAGCAAGTTATCTTTCATTTCCACTGAGAACCAAGTAAGAGGAAACAAGCTTATGTTATAGCAAGATGAAATTCACTTAGACACCGGCATGAACTTCTTTGCCCTCCACGGAATTCATCAGTAGAAAAAAAATGACCTAGGGGAGTTGTGAAGCCTCTTAAAAAAACCAAAGAAACAAAACACTGTCCAAATGTCAATCAATATACTGAGATAGTCTGTGGAAAGTTTTGCCAGATCTCTGCCTCTTGACCGTACTGCACACGAATACTTCCTAAGTGGCACATTTCCCTTGCCTGTGGTCTGTCTATAAGACCCAAATATCTCTGAAATCTTTCTTTACTTGATACAGTTCCTGCCACATCATAGAGGCTTAATAAATGCTTGTTGACTGGCTGACTGCTTGCATTGGAACAGCATACTGAATATTGTTTCATGTGTCATTAGTGCAATGAGTTCAACTTTGAATTCCACGAGGTGAGGGTGATCTACACAGTCCACCAGAAAAACAGTCTCATTAATTGCTGGTAACTTTTTTTTCCAAAACTGATTTGCTCCCTCGTGTCCACCAAGATCAAAGTTGAAGAAATCATACCTGTAATCGTCAGCTCTTCAGATGTTGGATGTAGTGCTGAGACTCGTTGGCCCAATCAATCCATCATCTCTGAGCATATGCAAAAGGATTTTTTCCTCCCTGCGTTGTCCAAACCCAAGAAGACAAGTTTTCCGGATTTTTTGAATAGTCCTAAAAAGACAGAACACTGCTGAAGCCATTATAGATCCACTCAAAAGTGAATGGTGTCATCTTAGTTTAATCATGACTTGATTGAGGCTCCTGGGCAGCTGCTCCAGTGATGCCATCTCTGAGCCTCCCTCTCCATCACTGAAGCCAACACAACAGCAGCACCGACAACTTCCAACCACTTGCTGGAAATACATGGAGCCTCTTTCCATGAAAACCTTTAGAAAGGTTTGAGACAACTGTCTGCTGGGGTAGTTTGGGGGCTCTCTCTCCATCCCTGAAGCAAGTGATGAGGCAAACTCCTCTGAATCATGATTCTATGACTGACAGTTTCTGTGACTGTGCAGCGCTTGGCATGGAGACTACAGGGCAGGGATAGTTATTTCTACTTTTCTGCCTTCTGTGCTCTTTTCTTCTTCTCAGAGTCTTTTCTACCAGCTGCCCCAGCACATGGGACCCTCCATCTACCCTAGGCCTTCCCTTACCTTGGAGAAAAGAAACTGTTAAAACTCAACCTCTCCGAGGTGAGGAGGACTCAGTGTATCCATGCTAATTTGAGTTTCTAAAGAAGGGCCTTAATCTGGATGAGGAATGAAGCTATGATGGTAGAATTTCAGGTAAGTAAATTCAATTCAGTGCATTTATTAAGTACCTGGTGTTTGCAAGGCACTGGTAGAATGAAGACCAAAATCCCTGTACTCCAGGAGCTCACAGGGATATAACATACATACAAAAAAGTAGGCACAAGGTAATTTGAGGAAGAAAGCACTGATTTGGGATAACAAGGAAGACTTCTCAAGAAACCAAATATCTGAGTTGGTCTTTGAAGGAAGATAAAGATTCAGAGAGAAGGGTCATAGATTGAGGGTTTAAAGGAAGCTCATGGATCATCTCCAATCCCTTCATTTTACGGAAGAGGAAACTGAAACTCAGAGATTAGGTGATTTGCTCACCTCTACCCAAGTAGTATGAGGGAAGCTAGGCGGCGCAGTGCATGGAGCACTGGGCTTAGAATCAGGAAGACATCTTCCTGAGTTCAAATTTGGCCTCAGACACTTGCTAGCTTGTGACCCTGGGCAAGTCACTTAACCCTGTTTGCCTCAGTTTCCTCATCTGTAAAATGAGCTGGAGAAGGAAATGACAAGCCATCCCAGTGTATCTCAAATGGGAACAGGAAGAGTCAGACATTATTGAAAATGATTGAACAACAACACAAGTAGTAAGCATCAGAGGAGGAACTTGAACCCTTCTGTTATGGCTCTAGTCAGGAGTCTTTCCACTATACTTCTCTGCCTCCTTAGATGAGGAGGGCATATGTGCCAGGTATGGAGGAAGTCCTATTGCAAATACAGAATGGTGAGAGAAGAAAGGACAAGATTAAGGAAAAGCTATTATTCCATTGTACTTGAACAGAGAATCAGGAAGAGGATCATCTGAGAAGAGGCTTGAATGCCAGGATCAGGAGATGGTATTCTAATCTACAGGCAATGGGGAACCATTGAATGTTCTTGAGCAAGGGAGCGACATCATCTGATTAGTATATTAGAAGGATTACTTTGGATATCATTTATAGCAGGTATTCTTAACCTTTTTTTTTAAATCATGATCCCCTCTGGCAGACTGGTGAAACCTAGGGACCTTTTTTCAGAATAATGGTTTAAAATTTGTAGTATAACTATGTAGAATTACAAAGGAAATAGCCATCCAAATATTAAACAAACAAGTCCATGGACCTTGGATTAAGAACTCCTAGTACATAGGATGAACTAGAGAAAGTAGAGATGGGTTGTTGAGAGACCTATTAGGAGACTATCATAGTAGTCCAGGCCCACTGTGCCACATGTTCACTTCTTGCTTACTATTGATATCTAGCTCAGACAACCCATTCATTCATTCATTCAACAAACCTAACTATGAGTATTGGAAGAATTCACTGCTCCCCCTTGTGAGCCGTGCTGTGAGCCCAGGTCCAAATAGTGGCAGCAGAGAACAGTTCTGAGCTTCTAAGAACCTTCTGTCTTGCCAAGGAGAGCCAGCAGTTGCTGTCGCTGGCCTTCTCTGCTGCATCATGTCCTGCCGAGGAAGGAATCCATTGTCTCTAGCACCATGCTGCTTTACTCCGATGGACAAGGTCAGGAGACCGCCCAGTCTCTGTCCTGGCTTCTGGCACTCTCATGGTGATTAGTAAGACTTCCATGTATCCTTTCTTGCTAAATAATGGCTTGTGTGGGGCAGCTATGTAGTGCAGTGAGTAGAGCACCAGCCCAGGAGTCAGGACTACCTGAGGTCAAATTCGGCCTCAGACACTTGACACACTTACTAGCTGTGTGACCTTGGGCAAGTCACTTAACCCCAACTGCCCAGCCTTCCCCCTGCCAAAAAAGAAAAAAAAAAGAAATGAAAAGAAAAGAAAGAATAAATAACGGCTTGTGCCACGAACCACAAGAAAATGTTCAGGGCACTTGGGGTGTTTATCCTGGGGAAGAGAAGACTTGAGGAGATGGTAGCCGACTTTATATGGAAGAAGCTGTCTCCAAGGAGTAGAAGAAGGAACAATCCAGGAAAGATACAGATAGACATTCTGTCTTGATATAAAGGAAGAACTTCCTGAAAATTACCACTGGCTCAGAGAACCAAGGGATAAAGACCCAGGATAAAACACTACAGATGCTTCACCCACAGGGTCTTCTAGCTTCAATTGATTTCTTCCCTGCCCTTGTTCTAAGTACCCTTTTTTCTTGTTAATGTGATCCAATACACACCAGTCCCCTTTCCATTTTGTGGCTTCCCTAAATTTTCTCTGGAAGTCTTTTAGTCAACCAACATTTATTAAGCACTCACAGAGAAAGGCAAACACAGTTCTTTTGCCCTCAAGGAGCTTACTATTTAAAGGGAAAGACAACAAGTGGAAGTGTTGCTGCTGCAATTACTCCCTTGGGCTGTTTGTGGAAGCCTTGGGGCAGGAGCATAGGAAAGAAATCCTTACATGTAGTGTAAGATACTGGCTGTACCCTCATTTATCTTCATACCCCAGAAAATTCCAGTCTCTGTACAGTATTGACAGTACCCACACTTCTAACACTACTCCAACAGCTTCAACTTCATCCCACATTCAGAGCATACCCCATCTTCCACGAATCACAGCTCTTCCCCACATAGCTTGACTTCACCCTCCATCATCCACTCTCAAGATTCCTGGCATGGTCCCATTTCTTCCAAGTCCTCTAAGACTCGTGCTATAATGGAAAAGTAATATTTATTGAGGGATCTAGTTTTGAATTCCATTTATACTTTTTACTTACATAGCTGTGGACAAGTCACTCAACCCCTCTAGGTCTCAAGTGTCTCTTCTGCATAGTAAGCGAGTTGGACTAGACTCTCTAAAATGCCTTCAGGTTCTAAATCCAATAATCCAGTCTCCTTTCCTTTTCCTCTGCCTCTCCCACTTCAGACTGGGTGTTCCTCTTCTCCTGTATGTGACCCATTTCATCTCTGGCTATCCCACGTCAAGTCTGGGTGACCCACTTTATTTCTGGGTAAGCTCTGGCTGTTCTTTCCGCTGTCTCACTATCTCATGGCATATCCCTTTGCGGGACTTCATCCTCCCTGGCTACTTTCATTAATACCTCTGTCACCAGCTGCAGTTTTGGTTTTGTCTGTCATATAGCACTAGCAGGACCAGCAATATAATCGAATAACATTTATGATGTATCTGGCCCAGTGCTCAATTGGGCCAGAGAGTGAGACGAGCAGGGTCTTTGTTCCTGGGGATCCATTCTTCCACTTGCTGTAGCCTACCCTGTTTTCCCCTGCATCCATCACATATTTCCTTTCCTCGTCTGTCTTTCTTCTCTTTCTCTGCAATAGTGGTTGCCTCTTTTTGCCAAGGAAATGAGCCCTTCTTATAATAGTAATAATAATAGCTTCTACTCATTTATGAAGTTTTTTCCTCACAACAGCTCTCAGAGGTAGAGTGCAAATACCTCCATTTTATAGATGATAAAACCAAGAGCCAGAGAGTATGCACACTGGAAATAGCATGGGGCATCTGGAACTGTGCTTATACATTTAGAGCTGAAAGGGACCAGTTCCACTCTCTTATCCAGGGAGGTTTCTTCTCTCTAGTAAACTCATCCCTGGTTCTCCCAGATCCTCTCCTCTTCTGCCTTGCCTCTCCACTGTGCTCTTGAGAGCCCTCTGTTGTTAAACCCCTCTTCATACTAGATCTTTTCCATTCACATTCCCTTTATCTTCTGGGGCTCATTGAAAGCTAGCTTCCTTTTGAAGATACTTTCCAAGAACCCTTTCCAAGGCCAACTGTTCCTTCTTGCACGTCTTCTGACACCTGGGGCCAAGAGGAGGACTCCGCACAACTACTTTGGGACCTCTTTTCTGCCATCATCCCTCATCAACTACCTCTCCTCTACAGTTCACTCCATCCTGTCCAGGTCCTTGTTGCTGACATTGAAGGACCTCCTCTCTGCCTCCTCCTCACTAGATTTAGTTTCACAATCGTCTTCATTCCAGTCCATGATTCCTTTAAACACCTTGACTTCACAGGTCCTCAACCTCCCCAACTCTTATGACCTCCTTCTACAATCTACCTTGACCATGTACTCATGTTACACCTTAGACACCAACCCTCATTCCACCCACCTGAATTTCCCTGAGGTATCAAAATGTTTAGCAATAGCTTTTAATTATAGGTAGTAAATAGTAGTGGCAGGACTCAAACCTAGAGCCCCTGACTCCAAAGCCATCACCATACTATGCTTTCATCGCTATTAATGGAATCATAGGTTCTTCACCATAGGCAATGACTTCGTCCCTTACAGATCTTAAGTCCATAAAGACTGGAAAAATATCTTGGGTATAATAGATGTTCAATAAATAAATGTTTATAGAATGAGTGATGGCCATTGATGAAGAAAGAGGACTGGACTTGGAGTCAGAGGAGACCTAGGCTGAAGTCCCAGCTCTTCTGCATCTTGACTTTGGGCAAGTCACTATCCTTCTTTGTACAAATGAAAGGGTTGAACTAGATGATGTCTAAGGACTCTTCAAGCCCTGACATTCTATTTATTAAGTTCTCAGGTCTCTGATATTCTATTTTCTACAATGCCTTGCAGCTCTGGTGTTCCAGGTGCTATGTTCTAGGGTTTCCTCCATCTTGGACGTTATGTCATTCTTTGACTTTTCCATCCATCATTTGAGCCAACTGTGTTAATTTTCTCTCAAGGCATGATATCAGCTCATCTGAATCTTTCCTCTATTCTGTGGTCCTGTGGAGGTATCTGAGAGCAGGAGAATGGTCTAGAGCAGGAGTTCTTAACCTGAGGTTTGAACTTGTTGGATTTTTTAAAATCCAACAATATTTCAATATAATTGGTTTCCCTTGTAATCCTATTTATTTTGTTTTACATATTTAAAAATATTAGTGTGAGAAGGAGCTGAAAATTTTCTCCAGATCACCATAAGGCTCCATGACACAAAAAAGGTTAGGTACCCCAGGAAGTGTTTGAAGTGTTAAGGGATATCATGAAGTCTCCAACTGCCCTTACTCCAACCCACCCTCCACAAGTTGACTCTTTTACCTTCTCTGAGAACTTGTGTGCAAACTTTGTGAGACTTATAGCAGACGTTTTATAAAACTACAAGTTTGTTTGGATACGTGCACTAAAATAAACCCTAAGTGAATCAGAATTCTAGAAGAAATAATACAATTATCTCAGTTATGGAGAGAAGGAACATTTTATCAATAAAACAACAGAGGAACCTATTGGAGACAAAATCAACCAGATTGATTTATGAGGATAAAATTCTTTTGGACAACGAAACACAATATCTCTAAAATTAAAAGAAAAGAAGCAGATTGAGGAAAAATATTTGCAGCAAATGTATCAGCTAAAGTCCTGCCATGCATAATCTACAAGGAAGGGATATGGATTTGTAAGTCTGATGTTATGTACTCGTCGATGGAACAATGGCACAGTGAGTGAAGGACACGATCAGACAATTTACAAAGGACAAATGACAAAGAGTTTTTGATTCCCTGATAATAATAAGAGAAATGCAAATCAAGACAACCTTACATTCACTAGAATGACAAAATGGCAAGAGGTAACCCTGGGTTCTTGAAGACTATGTCCACAGAGCATAACGTCTTGGCTACTTTTTGCTGAAATGGCCTGGAGTTCTGGCCATAGACTTAGTCTACTTTCTGAAGACCAGCTTATAAAGAGGCCCATCACCAGTAGACTGACCACTTGGGTGTTGAATTCTTTCGCCATAAAAACCCAGGAAACAAAGAAAAACACAAATTGATCTTCAGTCCTATGCCTGTCTCCGCCTCTGTTCCTGCTGTGTTGATGGAAGGAAGAGAGTGTGTTAATACTCACACAATTTTTAGATTGTCTGTAAACTTTAACTTAGCTGCCAGTACACTAAATGTGTAGATAACATCATAAGAATGAAATTGATTATATTTTAACAGATAGGAGGCACCTCAGTACTCATGAGGGTGTCATTCTTGAATCAGCTATCTGTACACTCAGACTACCACCTTGTTAGAGCAAAGATAGAAAATTAGGAGGAAGCTAGAAGAAAGAATAAAAAAGCTAAAAAGACAAGGCATGCAATTAAATAAATCTGACCTATTTAAAGAAATTATTCATGATGAAATATGGCATGTGTTGCTATGGATATGAGGAACTTAAGCAAACACATTCCCATTCCAAGTTCAAAAATATCATCAACTCATGAACTGTGGGATAACATCTGCTTAAGTCTTTCACATCTGGAACAACATAGGAGCTACAGGAAAATGGGGTAAGATGAGAAGGAAGAATATAAACTCAGTTTATAGTATTTCATGCAAAAGTTTAATTGATATAAATCACTTGCCTCAATGAGGAGACCTGAAAAGCTTTTTTAAAAAGCATGTTAGTAACAAATTGTTAGACTTAAGGTATGAAAAAAGACATTTTTTGAACTTGGCCAACGTAGGAATATGTCTTGCTTGAAGATGCATATTTGTTACAAGGATTTTCTTTTTCTTTTTTTTTTCAAGGGAGAGTAGAAAGGTGGGAGAGAAAGAAAATAGATTTTTGTTCATTGAAGAAATAAAATTAAACTTTAAAAAGCAGTAAGAAAAAAAAGGCACATTAGTTAGCAAATACTTGACTTGCTTGCCAAGAGAATATATGCGATAGCCAAGGGCAATCTCAGTTTAGAACATCAACTCCTTTGTAAAATCTTCCAGAGAAGGATGGCAGAAAATTATGAGTATTATTACTTCATAAAACAGAGAGAAGAAGTAGAAGGTAAAGTCAGCTTAAACAAAGGTTCACAAGAGATCTAACAAAGTGAAAGCATCTCAAGCATGTTTAAGGATGAATTTGGAAGGACAATAAACACACAAAAAATGTAAAAGATCTTCAGAGATTTTTATAACAAACTCTTTTCACCATCAAAGTATCATGAATTCATGGGATTAATTCTAAGGGTTGAAGAGATATTAATAGTAGTTAATATTTACTTAGTGCTTTAAGGTTTGCAAAACATTTAATATATATTATCTCATTTGATCCCCACAACAACCCCGGGAGGCAGATGCTCAGGCCTGATCCTCAATGTTTGGCAGCAGATGATCTCTAAATGTAAAATTATATGGCAAATTTCCACACAACTAAAAGATGAAAGTAAAATTCAACACACAACTCATTTGGATCCCACAGTTTTTTGGGGGTTTTTTTTGGGGGGGGGGTTGAAGAATATTAGTTTTGGTTGGCTGGATCTTAGATGCTTAGTTTGTTGTTTTCTATTTGTATGCACTTACATCGTGTTTGGTACATCGTGAAAGTACTAAAATAAATGTGTTTTCATTTATCCGTTCACCCATCCATCCATCCATCTATCCATAGTGAATGCAGGGAATGTTAAAACTCTTAAGGCTAGTAAGATACTTCTCGATAAAAGGGCATGTTCCTTCAGTTCTGTAAAGTTCTTGGGCCTCTGCAGCCTTTTTCAGACTAATATAAGCCCCAGAATTCATGTTAGGGTTGCAGAACAGATCTTTGACAGCAATGCTATTTGATTTTGTTCTCATTTAATGTTGTTAATGTTGTTCTCATTTATGTAGAGGAAAAGTCATGTTTCTAATGCTACTCCTTAAGAGTAAAAGTCTACGTTTTAAATGTTCTTGTAGATTTAAAAGAGCTAATTGGCCAGGGCACACAATTCTAATCTCATGGACATCCTTTTCTGAGTGCTAATTGGCCAGGCCACATGTGTGTACGCTCATGGACAGTCTGCCCATGGTTGATTTGGCGGGGAGGGCGGGAGGCAACAGGGCTTTGTCACACATTCAGTGACCTGAGATGTAAGTACCTGTTATTTGTAAAGAAACCTGTGATGACTCATTCTCATAAAAACCAAAAACAAACAAACAAAAAACCCCCAAGGATGATATGCAGTCAAAGTGGCAACTATCTCAGCATAGGAAGTATGCTCAGATTGGGTACTAATAATTATCCTGACAATAACCTTGAAAGAAGCTACTGTTATCTTCACATAGGACTGAAGACTTGTAAAAATTATAAGAGAAAAAACTTTTGGCATGTAAACCTAGGAGGTTACAAGTAGCTGTGCTTGAAAGAAAACCATTAACTCTTAACAAACAAGTGAAAAAGACTTCAATAAATCATACCTAATGCAAATGTTTCTTCTGCTTTGGAAAGGAGACTCCTGAAATGGGGACTACATTTGAAGTTTTGGCATCTGATCATTGGATAATGATATAAAGAATTATACCCCATAACGTTGTTATTCTTCATAAACGAACAGATGATAGATCCTCATGCTACAACTACAAATCCCCAAATATCCTTTAAAAATGCACGAATAAAGTGTACTCCAGAAAATTATCCAATTCAGAAAATCGTCACAGCTAAGACTATCACCATAACTACTCAGATGTAAAGTTAGTCCACACATATCTCAGAACTTTTAATAGATGCTGCCATACAAAACATTCATAACCTCCGAACAACATGATTAGAAAAACTTTCAAGATGTAAAGACCTAGCAGAATTAACACCATGTATAAACAAGGAGAATACAATATCACTCCTGTCACCTGGTCACTACAAGAATTGTCTAGAAAATCAGCCTGCATCCAAATGCTTTTTACTAAACTATGTATATCCACCGGTGCAATAATCTGACAAATAGCAAACATGAAGGAACTGTAGAAGGCTAGTGACTTGTCCCAGGACTATTTCTATCTGTATAAAAAGATGAGAAGAAAGAAGTAATGACAATAATATCTTAATTACCACTTAGCCTCATGTCTCCAGATAGAAATTAGTATACCCGTGGCCCCTTAGGTTGTAAAGAGGGTCACTGATGAAAAACAGCTGCTGAGGACACAAGTGGAGTCTCCATGCATGGACTTTAGGATCACCATTCAGATTGTGCACATAGAGGAGAAAGAAATGATGCCAAAAGGAGAACGAAGGAGGGGAAAGTTTCATGGAACACATCTGTGGCCACCTGAGAGACCATCCAGTCTGACTGTCTCATTTTAGTCAAGGAAACTGGGATGAAATGGCTTGTCCCAAGTCATGCAAGACAGTAAAATGGCAGAAATGGGATTTGGACTCTGGAACTCTAAATGCAAAGGTAGTATCTTTGTATTATACCATGTACTGCCAAATTAGACCAAGTGCACATGGAAGTGAAGTATCCTGGGAGCAACACAACTGGGAGAGCATTGAGGAATTATTTCACAAGTTATTATTATTTCACAACTAAAGAAGAGGAAGGCACCAAAGTCAAGGAAAAAAATCTGACTCAATAGTAAGAAGAAGGAAAAAAGGGGAAAAAAGCTTATTGAGAGAAAATCAACTTTCAACCTGTATGCTTCCTACTTTCCCATTTGGATGTAATATTTTTATGAGAATAGTCTATATATGCATCAAAGGCATCATTGATAAGGGTATTAGAAGGATTAGAGGAAGGGAAAAGTCCATGATGACCATAAAATCTTGACGATGGATGACTGGGAAGATGATAATGACATACACAGAACCAGGTAAGTTGGGAGAAGGGGTAGATTTAGTAGGGGAAGAAGATCATGAGTTCAAGTATGGGATATGCTGAACTTAAAGAGTTAGTGGGACATCTGGGGGGCGATACAAGACTGGAAGTCAGAAGAGAAATTAGGCCTTATTTAGATAGTTTGAAAAGTATTCTTTTTGTTCCTAAATACAAAATTTGAGCTTATTATAAAAGCCACCACCTGATTTCCCTTGATTGGAATAAACGCCTAGATGTCAGGAACAGTGCTTATCCTGAAGTTTGTGTAAGTCCCAGTAAACTAGGCATTTTTTTTTCATGTACTTGGTCATGAAGACATCACAAAGTCCTGTGTTTCCTTTGTTACCTTTTGTCTAGAAGATCAAAGGATGGCAAATGAAATCATTGAAGTTAGAATAAGGAATAGATCCGTGGAAAATAAATTTTCACATGAGCTATTTCTAACAAAAGTCTGATGCCCAAGATATAGAGGGAATTGATACAAACATGCAAGACCAAGAGTCATTTATAAATAGTTTTCAAAGAAGAATTTCAAATTATCAACAACCACATGAAAGGTTGTTTCAAATCACTAATAATAAGAAAAATGTAAATTATGATCATTTGGACATTTCACCACAAACCAAGCAAGTTGGCAAAGATGATAAAAGACAGAAATGGTCAACGTTGGAAGAACTGTAAAAACACTAATATACTGTTGGTGAAGCTTCTAAGTTGTTCAACTGACCTAGAAACCATTCAAAATTATGCAAGAAAGTTACTTCAAGTCACAAAGTAAGATGTCACTCTTTGACCCACTACTAGGTGTCTATCCCAAGAAGGTCAAAAATAGGAAGAAAAATCACATACATGACAAAGGTTCATAATTTTGGTACTACAGAGTAGTACTTTTTGGTAGCAAAAAACAAAACAAAAAAAATAACCAACACAACCCTAAATAAATAAAGTGGGTACCCAGTGATGAGCCAATTGTGATATATGATACAATGTGCTGTAAGAAATGACAAATATGAGAAATTCAGAGAAACACATTTAGATAAATTGACGAAGAGAGAATGAAGCAGAACCAGAACAATATACATAATAACCACAATAATGTGAATGAAAAGAATACTAAAAGGAAGTTGAATTCAGAGTAATTATAATGTCCAATCTTGGGGAAGCAGATAATAAATCTACTTTCTCTTGGTAGAGAAGTGAGGGAGCTCATGTGCAGAATGTTAAATACACTTTCAGACATGGTCACATCATCAGCTTTGCTTAACTGTTTTTCTTGTTCACAAGGTTCAATAAAAGGTGAGGAAGGATATATCTAAAAACAACTGATATAAAAACAAAATATGTCACCAAAAATTTAAAAAATAATGTCTTTCTGCAATAGATAAATAGTCAAAAGATGTGAACAGAAAGCTCTCAAGAGAAGAAATCTAAATTATTAGCAACTATATAAAAATGCTTCCTATCAATCATAATAAAAGAAATGCTAATTAAATCAACTCTGAATTTCCACCTCACACTCATCAGATGGGCAGTTGTTGGTAGGGCTGTTGGAAGATAGACACACTGATGCATTGTTTGGGGAGCCGTGAATTATTACTGACCCCCAAAGTCACTGAATTGTTCATATCCTTGACCCAGAGATGCCACTAGTAGGTATATTTCCCAAATAGACCTAAGATGAAGAGAAAAGGTCTATTTCTACAAAAATATTTATGACAATACTTTTTAAAGAAATTATAGCAAAGCATCGGGAGCAAATTAGATGTTTATCAATGGCCAAAATATGTTATATTAATATAATGTAATATTATTGTGCTGTAAGAAATGGTAATAGGGACAGATGAAGAAAAGCCAGATAAACATGTATGACCTGATGCGCAATGAAGTGAACAGAATAAGAATTTATACAGTAATGACAACATTGAAAGGAAAACGATTTTGAAAATTTAAGAACTCTTATTATTAGCGCAATAACCAATCACAATCTCTGAAGACTGATGATGAAACATGGCTCCCATCTCTTGGAAGAGACATGATGGACTGAGGTGCAGAATGAGACATACATTTTCAGGCCAATATGACACAAATTAATTTTGTTTCACCCTACTTGAGAGAGGACTTCTACTGGGGAGGTGGGAGGAAGTTAGAGGAATTAGGGGAAGTGGTGATAAAATTTTTTAAAAAAGAATAAAGAAAAAATCATCAATAAACATTTAAAAATACACAGAAAAGAACAGAAGGTAGTTCATAAGGGAACACTGACATGGAGGATAGTGTTGGTAGTTTCATGTTAAATTGAACACATATGAGAAAAACAAGCTGCATATAATAGATTAAGGGTTTTATTGCAATCCTGTTTTTTCTGGTTTTCTTTTTATATGGAGCTGTTCAATTTTGTCGATGATTTTCTAATTCACAATAAAAAAACTTTAAATGTAGTGATTATGAAATTTAAGGTAAATCTTTGTTCCATTTATATCTGCATTATTAATGGGTGTTACCCACATATCTTTTGAAAGGTGTATTATGAACCTATTTTAAACTGTCTATATTTTTGTTTGTAAAAACAAGTTCATTTCAATAATTTGCATCTCAAAATAAGGAAAATGAAAAGGAAGAGAAGGAAAAACAAAGAGAAAGAAAAGAAGAAAGAAAGAAGACAGAGGAAGAAGAAAAAAAGGAAGAAGAACAAGAAGAAAGAAGTGGCAACCATGCAGAAGATGATTATATGTGTTTATAGATAGGGATGGATAGGTAGATACGCTATTGATCGGCTGGTCAGAGGCTGAAACACCTCCTGAACAGGTCCTGGCAAAATCACAGATGTGTTACAAACTGAACATACGAGTCACGTAATAAATGCTTATTAGAATTTATTTCTTTATTCCCAACCCATCTTTTGGCTTCTTGATGATATCAGGGTCCAAGCTAGGTGGTTTCTGTTCCTTTGCCAAGGAGTTAGTATTAGTATGGTGCTCTGAGTGTGTCCCTCTCCATTTTCCTTCCCTCAGAGCTTCCTGTAAGGTTCACAGTTGAACTCCAAAGTACAAAATCCACAGAAGGAACCACAGCCACATTGCAGTGTGAGCTGAGCAAGGCAGCTCCCGTGGAGTGGAAGAAAGGTCTAAAGAGGCTCCGAGCCAGTGACAGATACCATCTGAGGCAGGATGGGGCTGTGTGTGAGCTGGTGATTCATAGCCTTGATGTGGATGACACTGGAGACTATACCTGTATATGTGGAGAGGAGAAGACCACAGCAACCTTGACCGTGAAGGGTAAAAACCATACATTGGAAAATAAGTCTGTAGTTTGTTTTTCTACTCAATGTTACTCTGTCACCTGGACCATTCTATCCATGACTTCAGCTTTCCATGCCATCCCATGTGTGTGTGTCTATGGGTTGCTTATCTATTTCTTGTGTTGTCTCTACCTAGTCACTCTCCCAGGTGCTTCATGAATCTTCATCAGGCTGACCTATAAGAAGGTCTCGTTTGTAACTCATTCTCAAGCCCCATCTGTTGCAACGTTCTGTGTTTCCCCTCCACCACATCCCTGTCCAGCCACCTGACACCCTTCCCCCAACCATCTTATGTTCTCCATGTCTGTCTGATCATTTCTCAGCCCTGCCTGCCCAGTTCTTGGAAGGACTGAAGAGCACAGAAGCCACAGAAGGGGCCATGGCCACGCTGAGGTGTGAGTTGAGTAAGGCGGCTCCTGTGGAGTGGAGAAAGGGTCTGAAGAGGCTCCGAGCCAGTGACAGATACAGCCTGAGGCAGGACGGGGCTGTGTGTGAGCTGGTGATCCATAAGCTGGATGTGGAGGATTCAGGAGACTACACCTGTGTGAGTGGAGAAGCAACGACCACGGCAACCTTGACAGTGAAGGGTAAAGACAATGTGTGTGGGGAAATGGCCATGGATTTGGTTTTCTGCTAAGGGTCGTCTTGTCACCCAGTCCACTCCTTCTACACCTGTCTCATCTCACTGTTTCCATGTGTGTCATTCTGGGCTGTCTCCTGACTGCCTTCCAAGCTGCTCTGTGGCTCTAAAGCAGGCTGCTACAGAAGAGGAAATGGTCTGTGCCCATCCCCAGACTTCCACAGTGCAGTTCCCATCCTCTGGCTTTGTGGTTTTCCTTTGATTCCTACGTCAAACTGTCTCCCAGCATTTTGTGGTGTTTTATGTCTATCTGACCCTCACTGTCAAGCTCAGGGAGTGTCTGTGTCAGGGAGTGTCCAGGGTCCCCCTGTGCTGTGAGTGTACTGAGTGAGGTGTTCCTATAGAATGGAGGAAGGGATGAGAGACTTAGAGCTCATGACACACAAAGTCTGAGTCAGGATGGGGGCTCTGTGTGAGCTGGTGAGCTTCGTGGATGACAAGAGACTATACATATGTTGTGAGGAAAGGACCATGGTGACCGTGGTTGTAATGGGTATATGAACATGGGATTTCCCACTCTTCTCCACTGTCTCACAATTCTGCTTTATCTGTTTTTCTCTTCCCCATCACTAACCAGAAGGCTTGGCTTTCCCTGCTCCTCTAAGAAACTTCACCTTCCTTTGTTCAGCACTCTAGATTTCAGTATCTGATGGTGCGAATTAATTAATGTGTCTGTTTTCCTGGTTTCCTTTCCATCTCTGGCCTCCCTGTGGTCCTGGTTGATGAGTCTGTTCTTGTCTAGGTGACCAGAGAATAAAGGCTGAGGAGTCTTGAGTTCCCCAGGATGAGCTAGTCTGAGGGCAATCTCTCTCTTCACCTTCCCTTTCTCAGCCCTACCTGCCAGGTTCATTGAAGGACTACAGAGCACGGAAGCCACAGAGGGCACCTCATCCACAATGCATTGTAGGCTAAACAAGTTGGCCTCAGTGGAGTGGAGGAAGGGGTTGAAGAAGCTTCGAGCCAGTGACAGATACAGCCTGAGGCAGGATGGGGCTGTGTGTGAGCTGGTGATCCTCAACCTTAATGTCAATGATGCAGGAGATTATACTTGTGTCTGTGGGGAGGAGAAGACCACAGCAACTTTGACCGTGAAGGGTAAAGAGCATTTGTAGGGAAAATGACACATGGCTTGGTTTTCTGTCCTGTATTGCATTCTCAGCGAGTCCACCCTTTGCTTACCATGGTCTCTCTCCGGGCTATCTCCTTCACACAGTCCTCCTTCCCTGTCTCCCTGTTGATCTGTGACTCCCTTCCCAAGATGACCCAAGACTGATTCTCAGCGTACTTCCTCCAACTTCCTTCATGTTCAGCCATCTCCCACCTCCCCAAGAGTTTCATGTTCTCCATGTCTGTCTGACTGTTTCTCAGTCCTGCCTGTCCAATGTCTGGGAAATTGAAGAGATCACAAAATGGGCTACCCAGCACTGCAAACTGACTGAGTCGGTCCCTGTAAGGAGAAGTGAAGGAAGGGTCTGCAGAAGCCAATCACAGCTACAACTTGAAAAGTGAAGGTTGCTCAGGGATAGGGGCCAAATGATAGGATAATCAGGTAGACTCTGCTGTTTGAAGAGTTGGATTCATGAGCTTTGAGGGGTCTATAGTGGAGTGCCCCAGAGGTCCATCCCTGGCCCTGTGCTGTTCATCATTTTTTGTCAATCACTTGAATGAAGCAAGAATGATTTGCTTATCGTATGTGCAGATCAAATGAAGCCAGGTGAGGAAAAGACACAGTAGAAGATTAAGTTAAGATCCATGTGGTTTTTAAAAGCAAGCACGAAATCTGGGTCTGATAAGATGAAATCGAATGGAGACATGTGAAGTCCTACAGTTGGGTTCAAAAATTCAGATACCTGAGTACAGGATGGAGGAAGCAGAAAGGAAAAAAAACCAGTTCCTTTAAAAAGCAAAAACAACAGCCACGACCTTCAGGGTGTCAGTGGACAGCAAGCTTAATACAGACAGCAGTGCGACGTAGTACATAAAAACGCTAATACGATTTTAGACTGCATTAACAGAAGCGTAGAATTTAAAAGAGGGTGAAGATAGCTCTACCCGGCCCCAGCCATTTGCAATTCTTGCCAGATCCTATAGTTAATTGTGTTAAGCCCTGGGCACCACTGTTGGGAAGGGCATTGACAAACAGAAGCCTTACTAGGGTGATTAGGATAAAGAGAGGACTAGAGGCCATGTCATACATAGGAGGATCATTTGTAGTTAAGGGTTAAGGAGGAAATGCTCTCTGCCTTCAAAGAGCTATGCAAAATTGGAATGTCCTACATCAAGACACTAGATCAGGACAGCTAGGTGTCACAGTGGATAGAGCACTGGTCCTGAAGTCAGGAGGATCTGAGTTCAAATCCAGCCTCAGACACTTACTAGTTATGTGACCCTGGGCAAGTCACTTGACCCTGATTGCTTCCAAAAAAAGTAGAAAAAAAGATACTGGATTTCTATTTGTCAGGAATATCATAGAGCAGGGCTGTCCAACCTTAGGTTTTTATTGATACAATAGACAATATATTTTGATTTGCCATTTTGGTGAGAGCTCTGCAGTAGCTCGGCTTCATTTACTAAAGCATTTATGTAAATTTCTGTGCTGGTAGGCAGGCTACTTGCAGCCCACAGGCTGCATTTTGCACAGCCCTGTATAGAGGATACAGAGATGGTCTAGATGCTCTTAGACATTCCTTCCAACTCTAAGAGTCTGTGATAGTGTGAGGCACTGTGTGAGTTGGTAATCGATAGGGTAGACATGGTTGACCCTGGAAACTGACATACATGTGAGAGGATGATGGTGACTCTGTGAACTTCATCCTGAATATGGTACCCTCAGTCTGCTTCCTTGCTGCCTCTTAGCTGTTTTATCTGACTCTCTCCTGTCTCTGTTGACCACACGGTTGTCACTTGTGGTTGGTTCCCCTCTCCTATGCCTGATTTCTCACCTATCTCCGTGTAGCATGTCTTTGTGTGCCTGAAGTGATTAGTTGGCATGTTCCATTTGTTTCTATCCACTCTCTTGCTCCCTTGTGGTGTCGTGGCCCCAGCTGTTTGGTCTGTTTCTGCCCTGCAGGCCAGCCCAGCTAATGCTGAGAAAGTCTCTTTTCCCTGGCTGGGCAGCTCTGAGGTGGGTTTTTTCCATCTCCCCCTCTTCAGCCCTGCCCACTCGGTTCATCAAAGGTCTGGGAATTATGGAAGCAGCTGAAGGATCCACGGCCAAACTCCACTGTGAGCTGAGCAAGGCAGCCCCCGTGGAGTGGAGGAAGGGGCAGGAGAAGCTCCCAGTCAGTGACAGATACAGCCCAAGGCAGGATGGGGCTGTGTGTGAGCTGGTGATTCACAGGCTGGCCATGGATGATGCTGGAGACTACACCTGTGTGTGTGGAGAGGAGAAGACCACAGCAAATCTGAACGTCAAGGGTAAAGATGACATTGGGGAAATCGGCAGCTAATTAAGTTTCCTATCCCTTATTGTCTTGTCACCCACCCCATCCTTTCTATGCTGCTTTTTTGTTTCTTCTTTCCCCGTTTTAGTTTTTGTGTTTCCTCAATCCTGCTTGTGTCTTTTTGTCAGTCTCAGTTTTTTCCATCTTTCTAACTTGCTCTCTTTTATGTTTGTGTCCACCTACCTTCCATGGTCCAGAGCATCTCATGTACTGCATATCTGTCCAACTATTCTTTAGCTCTGCTATATAAATTTATGGGAGTACTACAGAATATGGAGGCCCCAGAAGTGGCCACCACCATACTGCATTGTGAACTGAGCAAAGTAGTTCCCAGAGAATGGAGGAAAATTCTGGAGACACTCAGGTCCAATGATAGATAGCACCTGAGGCAAGATGGGGCAAGATGTAGGCCAGGTGATGGATTAACCAGGTGCATTTGGACCTAATTGAATGACTGAGACCAACGAATCATTAATAACGCATAGAAGTCAGCACATAGAAAGGTCTCTGATGTAGATGTTCCTTATCCTTGTGGTGTTTCCCATTTTTATCAATGACTTGAATGGCCGTGCTTACTATATTTGCAGATGACGTGAAGCTAGAAGAGATAGCTAATATGTTATGTGACAGAGTCAGAATCCAAGTAATTCTTAATGGGCAGAAAAGTCTTCCACTTGGGTTCAAAAAGCTAATTGCAAAAGTACAGAAAACAAGAGACAAGGACATCCTGTATTTGATATTGAAAAAAACTCTGAAACGTATTAATTGTATTATCACATCTGGAGTATACTATTTGGTGCTCAGAGAAACCTCCAAGGAAATACATTGACAGAGTGGCAGGCATTCAGAACAAAGACTGGAGACCAGGATGTACCCCTAGGGACCACTTGAAAAAATCTAAGGATGGTTTATCTTGGTGAAGAGAATATTAGGAGGAGGAGGGAAAACACAATAGGAGATTTCACATAGTTGGAGATATGACATGTGAGTGAAAGCCTAAACTTGTTCTGATTGACCATAGAGGGCAGAATTCAAATCAGTGTCAGGGAAAGCTGAAGGGAAGAATATGCCTCCTTTATATAATGCAGAGAGAGCCAGGTGATATAGTGGGTGAATTCGACTAGGGGTAAGGAAGACTTGAGTGCCTCAAACCTTTACTGGTTGTGTGACACTGGGCAAGTCACTTAGTCTATTTCAGCCTCAGTGTCCTGATCTGTAAAATGGGATAATAAAACATCTACCTCAAAGATTTGTCATGAAGACTAAATGAGATAGTATACAAAAAGTGCTTTGCAAACTTTAAAGTCTTATATAAATGTTAGCTACTATGGGTCTTTCATGCCAAAGGAATTATATATAAAGCAATTTGCAACCCTTAAAGCACACTGCAAATGCTGGCTATCATCATCATCATCATCATCATCATCATCATCATCATCATCATCATTATTATTATTATTATAATGGAACAAATTCCTAATGGTTAGAGTTGTGTCAAAGTGGAATGGGCTGGCTGACATAATCAGGAATTCTGATTGATTACTATCTAGGAGACAGAGAGCACCATGTAGGGACACAGGGACAGGTTGGACAAGATGTCCACTGAAGTCCTATTCAGCATGGATTTGACTCTGTGGCTGCACTGGGGAAGTGCAGCCTAAGCTGGTGATTCATGGGCTGGGCACTGGTAACTCTGGAGACTGCCTGTATGTGTGGAGAAGAGAAGACAGTAGGGGGCTGTTTCTTGAATAGAGGACTTCTCCTTTTCTTCCTTTTTCTCCCTCTGTCACCTCCCTTGGCTGTTTACATCCTTAAGTGCATGGTCTGGGCCATGAGTTGATTGTACATATGGATTCCCAGTTTCATTCCTGTTTAGGGTTGTCCTCTCCTACCACCCCCCGTAAACAGGCCATTTCTCTCCTGGGGGGCTACAAGACAAATGAAGAGAAATCATGGTATATCCCTGAATGGGCGGCTCTGAAGCACCTACTTTCTATTTTTCCTTCCAAAGCTGTGCCAGCTCAGTTCACAGAAGGCCTAAAGATCACAGAGGCCACAGAAGGGTCCATAGTCACCCTGCACTGTAAGCTGGGTAAAGACCATGTGTGGGAAAATCACCTCATTGTTCAGTTGTCTGTCCAGCATTGCCTTGTCCTGAGTTCAGGCCATCTATGATGTCTCATTCCTATATCTTCTCTCTTTTTTGCTCCTCTATGACTCTCCAGTCTACTGTACCAAGAGAAGTCTTCATGATTAACTCATTGTCATGTTATATTCTTTCCATCATTTTGTTTTCCCCTTCATTGAGTTCATGTCCAAGCATCCTTTTCCCTTAAGGGAATCTCATGTTCTTTGTATCTGTCTGACTCTTTCTCAGCCCTGCCTGCTAAATTCACAAAAGTTCTACAGAAGACTGAGGCCACAGAAGGGTCTGTGGTCACTTTACACTGTGAATTGAGCAAAGCAGCCCCTGTGGAGTGGAGGAAGGGGCCAGAGAAGCTTCAGGCCAGTGACAGATACAGCCCAAGGCAGGATGGGGCTGTGTGTGAGCTGGTGATCCGTGGGTTGGACATGGATGATGCTGGAGACTACACCTGTGTTTGTGGAGAAGAAAAGACCAAGGCGACCTTGACTGTCAAGGGTAAAGATGATGTGTGGGAAAATCACCTCCTTTTGGCATTCTGTCCTGCCTTTCCTTGTTGTGTTATCTACCAAAGCCATATTGTGGTCTATCTTCATCTCATACTGTGCTATACTGCTTCCATGTCCTTTCTCCCTTTTTTCCTAACTATTCTATGATCTCTCAGCAGGCTTACTCATGAGAAGATGAATGACATGGTCCCAATTTTCTTATTCTCCCCTATTTTGTTATCCTGTCCAGTCACATGCATGCTATGGTACAGTCCCATCCTCCTTGGAGAGTCTTGGATTTTTGTGCCTGTCTGACAAACTGTTAGCCCTGCCTGAAAGTTGATATCTGAGGAAATGTACTGGGTGTGGGCTACAGTCAGCTTTAATGGTCTTAAAGATTGTTAAAATTTAAATGTGAGCATTTATGCCTCAGAAATTGATGATTGTTACAAATCAGAGCTTGATTTATTATTATTTTGTGTATTATCTAGAATTAAGAAATGCTATTATTGCAGGTTAAACTTAAAAGCATGTGCATATCCATTCCTTCCCCCCTCCCCCAACTGCCTCCAGAGCTTGGTTGTTAACCCTTTACCAGCAAGCCCTTGTATTGCTCCATAAACATTTCTTAAGCTGAGCAGAAGTGAAGTAGAAGCCTTAGGGAATGAAGTCATCAACAAATAGGTGTCCTGGTGACTATAAGATAATTGATAATGATGGTGGTGGTGGTGATGATGATGGTGATGATAATACTTGACATTCCTATAGCAATTTAAGATGTGCAAAGTGCTTTCTATCCATTATCTCATTTGAGCCTCACATCATCCCTGGTGGGGACCTCAGAAGGGGCTGCACTGTGTGCAGAAGTCAGAATACTGTCCTTGCTGAATCTCAGAACCTCAGGGCTGGACGGGGTCACAGAAGCCATCGACTGCCATTTACACCCAAACAAGGATCCCCGCTATGATCTTCTCAACAAGTAGTCATGCAGCTTCTGCTTGAAGACTTTTGGTGACCCTTACCCAAGGCAGCCACCTCCACTTTGGGACAGTTCTAATTGTTGGAAGGGTCTTTCCTTGCAATACCTGGGGTTGTGAACTTAGAGGCAGGAGAAGCCACCCACAATGCTGAGGAAATGGGAGCTAAGTGTTAGAATAAAGAAGGCATCTAAGATCTTGTAAAAGTAGGAAGGCAGTGTGGATTAATGGAAAGGGCTTTGGATTTAGGGTCAGAAGACCCGAGTTCAAATCTTGACTTTGCCCCTTACTACCTAAGGAATTGGAGTGAGTCACCCAATCTGGACCTCAGGTTTTTCATTAACATTGGACTGGGTAGGTGATCAGTAAAATTCCTTCCAGCTCTAAATCTGTGATTTTTTAAAACTTAATTTATTTATTTTCAGTTTTCAATATTCATTTCCGTAGGTAAATCTGTGATCTCTTATGATCATGGTTTGGTGTTAACCTGGAGACATCTGTAGTGGAGAACTACAGGAATTTGAGTTTATTTAGCCTTATGTTGTTCATAATTTTTAATCAGTAACTTAAATAAAGTCATAGAAAGTATGCCCATCATGTTTGCAGATGGAATGAAAGGGGGGTGGGATAAAAAACATCCTTAGAATATAGTCAGAGTCCAAATAGTTCTTGCCAAGCCAGAATGATGGGTAAATTTATTAAAATGAATTTTAGCAGAGTCTAATTATGTTAAGTCTTCTCCATGGATCTAAAAGTTCAAGTGCATGAGTAGAAGATGGGTGAGACAATGGGGATGATGATGATATGTTGATATGTTCAGTCATTTTCAGGCATATCCAACTCTCTGTGGCCCCAGTGGAGTTTTCTCAGTAAAGACACTGGAATGGTTTGCCATTTGCTTCTCCAGCTCATTTTACAGAGGACAAACTGAGGCAAACAAGGTTAAGTGACTTGTCCAGGGTCACACAGCTAGTAAGTGTCTGAGGCCAGATTTGAACTCATGATGAGTCTTCCTGACTTAAGGCCTAGCACTCTATCTACTGCACCACCTAGCTGCCCTGGATGAGACAAGGATGTACAATAATTCATATGAAAAAGCTCTGCCCCTGTCAGGCCATATATGGAGTGTTCTGCTGAGTTCTGATGGACAGCTCCCTTTTTAGGAAGGATACTTGTGAGCAGAGCCATGTGTAGAGTGATCAGAGTGATAACAGGACTGGAGACCATGCCATAGGAGGATAATTACAGAATTTGGGAATGTTTGGGGGCAACTAGGTGGTGCAATAAATAGCGTGCCAGGCCTGGAGTCAGGAAGATTTCTCTTCCTGAGTTCAAACCCAGCCTCAGACACTTACTAGCTGTGTGACTCTGGACAACTCCCTTAACCCTATTTGCCTCAGTTTCCTCATCTGGAGAAGAAAATAGCAAATTTTCAGTATCTTTGCCAAAAAAACCCTCAAAAATTGTCACAAAGAGTTGGATACTACTGAAAAATGACTTAACAACCACAAATGGAATATATAGCCTAGAGAGGGAAAAAAGTTAAGGGAGAAATAGCCTTTGTCTTCAAGTGTTTGAAGAACATGGAAGAGGGACTAGATTTGTTCTTTTTGATCTCATTGGGCAGAGCTAAAAGTGGTGAGGGAAGCTGCAAATACGGGTTTTAGTTCAGTGCAAAGCAATATTTGGGAACAGTCAGAGCTGTGTGAAAGTAGAATAGGATGCCTTGGGAGGTAGTGAGCTCTCCATTGCTGGGAGTCATCCAACAGAGGCTGGAGGACCCTTTGTCAGAGATATTATGGAGGATACAAAAATGGATTGAGATGGCTTTGGAGGCCCCTTCCAACCCCGAGGGGCTGTAATAGGGTAAGGCTCTGTGTGAGTTGGCTATCTATAGAGTGGACATGGTTAACCTTAGACATTGACATGTGTGACAAGGGAAGACCACAAGGATACCAACTATGAAAAGTATCTCGAAAGGTAGACATCTCACTTGTTTCTTCCATACTGTCTCTTGATTGTTTTTTTCCAGTCTGTTAACCAGAAAGATGACACTAAGATTGATTTACCCTGACTTTATCTATCCTTACACCTCCCCTTTCTGGTGTAGCATACCCTCAGGTAATGTCTTATGATATGAGGTGGATTATTCATTATGTCTCCTGGTCCACCATGCCTGGCCTCCTTGAGCTGTTGGAGTTCCAGCTGGTTGGCTGATCCGGTCCCATCTGGGTGCCATAGAGGAAATGGTGAGAAAATTCAAGTGGCCCTGAATGGGCAATGCTAAGGTAGGTTCTTTGTATCTCTCCTTTCTCAGCTTTGCCTGCCCAATTCACAAAAGGTCTGTGGAGCATAGAGGCTAATGAAGGGGCCACAACAACACTGCATTGTGAGCTGAGCAAGGCAGCCCCTGTGGAGTGGAGGAAGGGGCCAGAGAAGCTTCAGGCCAGTGACAGATACAGCCCAAGGCAGGATGGGGCTGTGTGTGAGCTGGTGATTCACAGACTGGACATGAATGATGCTGGAGATTACACCTGCGTGTGTGGAAAAGAGAAGACCAAGGCGACCTTGACTGTCAAGGGTAAAGCTGATGTGTGGGAAAATCACCTCATTGTTCAGTTGTGTGTCCAGCATTGCCTTGTCCTGAATTCAGGCCATCAGTTATGTCTCCTTTTGGTGTCTGCTCCTTTCTTTGGCCCTATGTCATAGCTCCTCTATTACTCCTCATCCTGCTAGACCAAGGAAAGTCTCCATCCATAACTCATTCCCATTTCCCATTCCTCCATCTTTGTTTTCCGTCCATTGAGTCTATGTCTAGCCACCCCCTGACCTACAGGGAGTCTTATGTTCCCTATATCTGTCTGACCCTTTCTCAGCCCTGCCTGCCAAGTTCACAAAAGTTCTACGGAAGACTGAAGCCACGGAAGGGTCCATGGTCACTCTACACTGTGAGTTGAGCAAGGCAGCCCCTGTGGAGTGGAGGAAGGGGGCAAAGAAGCTTCAAGCTAGTGACAGATACAGTCCAAGGCAGGATGGGGCTGTGTGTGAGCTGGTGATCCATGGGTTGGACATGGATGATGCTGGAGACTATACCTGTGTATGTGGAGAAGAGAAGACCAAGGCAACCTTGACTGTCAAGGGTAAAGATCATGTGTGGGAAAATAACTTCATTGTTCAGTTGTGTGTCCAGCATTGCCTTGTCCTGAATTCAGGCCATCAGTTATGTCTCCTTTTGGTGTCTGCTCCTTTCTTTGGCCCTATGTCATAGCTCCTCTATTACTCTTCATCCTGCTAGACCAAGAGAAGTCTCCATCCATAACTCATTCCCATTTCCTATTCTTCCATCTTTGTTGTCCGTCCATTGAGTCTATGTCTAGCCACCCCAAGAACCTACAGAGAGTCTCATGTTCCCTATGTCTGTCTGATCCTTTCTCAGCCCTGCCTGCCAAGTTCACAAAAGTTCTACAGAAGATTGAGGCCACAGAAGGGTCTGTGGTCACTCTACACTGTGAGTTGAGTAAGGCAGCCCCAGTAGTTTGGAGGAAGGGGCCAGAGAAGCTTCAAGCCAGTGACAGATACAGCCCAAGGCAGGATGGGGCTGCATGTGAGCTGGTGATCCATGGGTTGGACATGGATGATGCGGGAGACTACACCTGTGTGTGTGGAGAGGAGAAGACCAAGGCAACCTTGACTGTCAAGGGTAAAGACCATGTGTGGGAAAATCATCTCATTGTTTGGTTGTCTGTCTAGCATTGCCTTGTCCTGGGTTCAGGCCATCTATGATGTCTCATTCCTACATCTTCTCCCTTTTTTGGTTCTATTACCCTGCTCCTCTGTCACTCCTCAGTCTACTGAACCAAGTGAAGGCTTCATCATTAACTCATTCTCATGTTTTATTCTCTCCATCATTTTGTTTTCCCCTTCATTGAGTTCATGTCCAGGCATCTTTTTCCCTCCAGGGAATCTCATGTTCTCTGTATCTCTCTGACCTTTTCTCAGCCCTACCTGCCAAGTTCACAGAAGTTCTACAGATGACTGAGGCCACAGAAGGGTCCATGGTCACTCTACACTGTGAGTTGAATAAAGCAGCCCCTGTGGAGTGGAGGAAGGGGCCAGAGAAGCTTCAAGCCAGTGACAGATACAGCCCAAAGCAGGATGGGGCTGTGTGTGAGCTGGTGATTCACAGACTGGACATGAATGATGCTGGAGACTACACCTGTGTGTGTGGAGAGGAGAAGACCAAGGCAACCTTGACTGTCAAGG
>CM053624.1:309230533-309298280 GCA_028646595.1 Phalanger gymnotis
TGAACTTCAGTCTCACATCACCAACTACTATAGGCATCTTAAATTCAACATGTCCAGATCAGAGATCATTACCTCCCTACCCCGCCCCCAGTCTGCTCCTCTTCCTAACTTCTTGTTTCTCTCAAACCCCCACCAGCCTTCTAATCGCCTAGGTTCATGACCTTAGAGTGATCCTAGATTCTTCAGTTCGCTTCACCCTCATATCCAATCAGTTGCCAAGTCTTGTCAAGTCAAATTCTATAACATCTTTGACATTAGCATCTTTGTCTCCACTCACATGGCCTGATCACCTCTCTCCTGGATGATTACAGCTGCCTTGTAATTAGTCTCTCTGCTTCAAATCTCTCCCCTTTCTAATCCATCCTCCACATGGCTTCCAAAGTGATATTACTAAAAAGCAGATCTGATGATGTCACTTCACATTGATGTCTTTAGCATCTCATTTTTATGAGCCTTCCATCCCTCTTGGACTGACTCCCTGCCCTGTGGAGTTTTAAGCCATAGTACTCTAAGGGTCTTTTTTCTAGATATTTTAAGTCCACTCTCTCCAAATTGGTGTTTCCTTAATGTTTTCCTCCACTGGGAGTTCCCTATGCCAATGACATCATATAGACAGTCCCTATCCCTATATCTTTCCATAGTCATATTCCCATGATAATTTTCATCCCATCAAGCATTAAGGACATCTCTGAGGTCAACTTTGCCCCTTAATGATAAAATCTCTTAGTTAACTCATTTCTTACCCATACATTGTACATTTAGGTTTGGAGACTTGAGGCCATGAGTTACATCTCTGACTTCTTGGATACTATCTCTTGTGAACAATCTGCCCTTTTGTGCTACTATATTTCTCCTTCTGTTCAGTTCAGTCTTACCATGTGTGAAGTTTTCTCCGTCCTCTTCCTCTTTCATTTTTAATGCTTATTCTCAATCAGATTCTTAAGGCTCCAGGAAGATTTCTAGCCCTTATGAAGTATACTCCATTCCCTGACCATTCCTACATTTTAAGCCATGGTCCAGAAATCTCAATCTTATTGTCAGGTACCAGGTAACCAGCTCTTCACTTCCCAAAACCAATTTTAATTTTGGAAATGACAGTAATAAAAATACCACAAATGCCCTAAGATCTTTATTTTCTTGATCAAGAGTTAAAAACCCCTAAAATTCCCAGTAATTTCCTCTGGCTGGAATCATTGGTCTCCAGATGAATTTCTAGGAGAGGAAAGGGCTCATCATATTTGCCATAGAAGCCAGACTTCAAATCTGGTGCTGTCTCCACACAGAGATGTGGCCACGAGCAATGAGGAATTCACAAGGGCACAACAAGTGCCCATCAGTGTCTTCCTTGAGGACATTCACTGTGTTTACCAATCTTCCGTCCAATTTTGTGATTTCCTCCAGCTTCATTCAGCAGGATCAGAATAGGAACGAAGGAGGTAGATAGTGGGAATAATCCATGGTTGGGGTTTGTCAAGGCATGACAAGAATAAAGGACAACATAGAATAGAATGGGCTCACCAAGAAGTCAATATTAGGAAGAGAGGAGAGGGAGAAGTGGATGTTCTGGGATAGTACTAAGGGAAAAAAAAACAAGCACAGGAGTTAGTAAAATTTATTTGGAGTTAAGGGCTGTGCTCATGGATATTCATTAATCACTTGAGCCATCTTGATCTACATATCCTCCTTCCACTCATGGATGAAGGGGCTGATCTAACCAGCCTGGATCAAAGGCGGAGATGCTAGAGTAAATTGAGGGAGACTCTCAGTGACCTTCCCATCCCCCTCTCCCTTTTGCCTTCATCCCAGAGCCTGAAGTAACCATTGTCAAAGGACTGACAAACATGGAGGTATTTGCCGATGAGGACGTTGAGTTCCGCTGTGAGGTATCCAGGGAGCAGGCAGGGAACGTGGAGTGGAAGCTTCAGGGCCTGGCCTTGCAGACCAATGAGATGAATGAGATCTCCGTTGTGGGAGGCCGTGTGCACACACTGAAGCTGAGGAATGTCACACCAGAGGACACCGGTACCATCTCCTTCTCTGTGGGCCAACACACATCAACGGCCGAGCTCATCGTCAAAGGTAGCTGGGTTGGGCTCTGCCTGGGAGAAGGCTGGGAGAAACCAGGACATAGGGGAACAGAAACTTCCAGCAGTGAGGTCAGTGGGTCTGCTGGGATGTTGAAACAATCCCAATCGATAATAAATATTCCCTGAGAATCTACCATATGTCTAGACCTCTTTGATGTACTAGCCATGCAAAGGACTCAATTCAACACAATATTATTAAGCATCTACTTGGTACAGAGTTCTTGCTGGAGAATACATAAGGTTCAGATTCAGTACAGTTCAACAAGCATTTATTAAGTGCCTACTGCATGCAAGACCTTTTTCTGGGTATTGTTGATAAACAGGATGTTTTAAGACATAAACTCTGCCCTGGAGGAGTTTACCTTCTAATAATAGTGAGAATATAATACTTGTCAAGGGAGTAAACCGTGACAGGGCAAAGGAGAGGTGTAAACATGGTGCCCTAGGAAACTGAGGAAGGAGAGATCACTTTTAGCTGAAGTTGGGGAAATGGGTGGGATAAGGGATCAGGAAAGGCTCTGTGAAAAAGGTAGCCCCTAAGCTGCACCTTGATGAAAGAGGATTTCGATGTGTAGAGATGTGGCAAGGGGGAGCTCTAGTCATGGAGGAGCAACCTCTGTAAACAGCGCTCTGCTAGAGCTGGAGCTCATTGTTAAATTTTCAGTGTGAACATTTACACCTCAGAAATTGGCAAATACTACAAATCAAGGCTTGATTTATTGTTTTGTTGGTTGTCTAGACTTGAGAAAGTGATGGAGAAAATATGAAAAAAGCAGATTAAACTTAAGAGTGTATTGTGCATACATTCCTTGTCCCACCCCCACCACCACGCTGGTTGTTAAATATTTACCAGCACACCCCTGCACACGAGTACAGCACTGGAGAAGGTGATAATCTAATTAAGGAGAGCGGGCATATCGTCGTATCACTCTGGATAAGTCACGACTTCTCTGAACCTCAGTTACTCCATCTCTAAAATGGAGAAAATTATTACTATACTACCTATCTCAGGGCTATTATGAGGAGAGTATTTTAAAAACCTTACAGTGCTATGCAAATATGAGGTATATGTGGAGAAAAATTCAAATCCTAACTTGGATGTAACATGCTCTGTGAAGAACTTTCCGCTTTCTCTCAGGCAGTGAGGTGGTTCAGTGGCTAGAGCACTGGACCTGGAGTCAGGAAGATCTGAGTTCAAATCTGGCCTCAGACATTTACTAGCTGTGTGACCCTGGACAAGTCACTTCTCTTGCAAGCCTCAGTTTCCTCATCTGTAAAATGGGGATAATAATAGCAACTACCTCCCAAGATATGGAGATCACATGATATAGTCTTTGTAAAGCACTTTACAGTTCTTAAAGCACTATGTAACAGGGCAGCTAGATGGCACAGTAGATAGAGTGGAGTCCAAATTCAGGAAGACTTGAATTCAAATGCTGGCTCAGACACTTAACTAGCTGTGTGTTAACCAGCTGTCACATAACCCTGTCTGCCTCAGTTTCCTTATTTGTAAAATGAGCTGGAGAAGGAAATGGCAAACCACTCTGGTATCTTTGCCAGGAAAACCCCAAATGGGATCATAAAGAATTAGACATGACTGAAAGGATTAAACAACAAATACAAAAACTCTATATAAATACTGGCTGAAAATGGTCTCTTCTCAAATTTCTAGCACTTTGCCTAGATCCCACCTTTATACTTATCTCACTTTCCCTTTTACATCATAGTCAATAAACATGTATTAAGCACCAATTGTGTTCCAAATGCTGGTGTTTGGGTGTGTCTTTACTCTCTATTAGATTGTGGGCTCCTTGAAAACAGGGTCCATGTCAAATCAACCTTGATATATCCCCAGGTCCTAGCATCTATCTTTGCATATAGTAGTGCTTAATAAATGTCCGTTGAATGAAAATGTTCATTGGGTTGGATGGAAGGGGTGGAATCTTCTTCCTAAGAATAGTTTGGTGATAACAATCTGCCAGGGAGAAATGGTTGTTTGTCCTTCATTCTCAAAGAGTACCGTGACTTCAGGGAGGTGATGCCATGACATGCAAATGAATTGGATTTAAGTGAGGGAGGGCTGTGCAAAGTCACCAGCCTCACCTTCTCCTCTGAAGCCGTCTGGGTCCAGTGTCAAGGCATAGGTCAGGGTGACTAGAGATGGCCCTGGATGCAGTGAGAGACCTTGGCCTTTTTAGGCTAAGGTCTTTAAAAATTTTTTTTTAATTGGCTGAGGCAATGATCATTCAGTGATTAAAGCTAGGTAAGAAAAGAGGCAGAGAATGGCCTCTTTCACCTAGTCCAAAAAAAAAAATCTGGGAGGGGAAGACCCTCCCATTTTCTGGCCATGACAGAAACAGTTGCTATTTACACTCACTCTGTGCCATCAAGGCCCAAACAATGACCAAGGGTGAGCAGAAGAGAGAGCGACTGAATCACAAGATCAGGGAAAGCCTTGGACTTGATATCAGAAGACCCAGGTTCAAATCATAGCATTTCCACTTCCTAGCTATGTGACCTGGGAAAGTCGCTACCTCTGTCTAGACCTCAGTTACAGACCCCATCTGTGAAGTGGGAGACTGGAGGGGATTGGAAAGGAGGATTGGGCTAGATGTCCTCTAAGACGCTCAAGGGACTTAAACTCCATGAACCAATGCTCCTAAGGCTCCCCATTATTCATCCCCTTTCTCCTTCCTTCCAGCTCCACCTCCCACCTTCTCAGAGAAGCTGCAGAACACGGAGGCCAAGGAAGCCTCTTCAGTCACCCTCCGCTGTGTGCTGGCCTCTGATGGGGCCCAGGTGGAGTGGAGGAAGGGTGGGCAGAAGATCACCCCTAGCACCAAGTATGAGCTCCAACAGGAGGGCACCGTCCATACCTTGAGAATCCACCACCTCACCCCTGACGACGAGGGCGAGTACACATGCGAAAGCGGGAAGGAGAAGACAACAGCAGCGTTGACCGTTCAAGGTAGGAGAAGTCAGCAGGGACAAGGGACCTCAAAGGCAAAAGGTGGCGAGGGAGAGGGAGGGCTTACGCTGGTCTGTGGGTTCCTAGTCTTCTATACAGTTGTTTGCATGTTGCCCTCCCCGTTAGATCGTAAGCTCCTCGAGGGCAGGGACCATCTTTGGCCTCTTGTTGTAACCCATCACTTAGCACAGTACCTGGCACATAGTAGGCACTTTATTTATGCTATTGATTGACTGACTGAGTAGACCTGGCAAGACTTCCATTAAAGGCTAGACATAGAGAAGAGCTTACCCCAAGTGGAAGAATCATAATGCACCGCAGATATTTACAAAACACTTAGCATTTTCCAAAGCACTTTTACATCCATTGTTTTGTTTTTTTAACAAGCATTTATCAAGTATCTACTCTGTGCCAGGCTCTGTGCTAAGTGCTTTACAAATATTATCTCATTTGATCCTTACAATAAGCCTGGAACATTATTTCCGTTTGACAGCTGAGAAAACAGAGCCACTGGAAGTTGTGTTTTACACAGTCACACAGTAACTGATTAAACTCTGGTGCTTATTAGCTATGTGACCTTAGGCAAGTCACTTATTTATTCTGAGTCTCAGTTTAATTGTCTGTACAATGAAAGAATTAGACTAGATGATCTTCAAGGTACCCCCCACCCAGTTCTAATGTATCATGATTCTATAATTCTATACCCCCAAATCATTTGTAGGATATGGGAGGCAGTCAGTCTTCTGGGATACAGAAGAGCGTAAGCCTGTCCCCAGGAGTGCCATAGAGTTAGTGTGTGCTGGTGTCCAGGTCAATTAGATCCTGCCCCATCCCTACTTTAACTCTGTCTGCAGCCAGAGTACCTTGTCCTTGCTCCAACTCTGACCCCGAGTGCGACCCAATGTCTATCCTCTGTATTCCCAGCTTCCCCAGCCCTCTTCAAGCGTGAGCTCCAGCCACAGGTGGCCCCAGAAGGAGCTGTGGCCATTCTACAGGCTGAGCTTACCAAGCCTGATGTGCCGGTTGTCTGGAAACGGGGGTCTGTCCGACTTCAGCCCAGCGCCAAGTACGAGATGAAACAGGATGGGGCGGTGGTGGAGCTGCTCATCCGAGACCTGCAAGCCTCAGACACTGGCAGCTATACCTGCGACTCCAAGGACCAGCAGACAACAACTACTCTGAGCATCACAGGTGACCGGAGAGTGATCTCCCCATCCTCGTTGCCCATTCCTCCTACCCTCTAGGGACCTTCTCTGTACATTCTCCCTTCTCCATGCCTCCATGACCCCTCCCACCAAGGGAATCCAAGTCTGCCTTTACTAGGACATGAACTGGAGCCTTTAAATTTTCGAAGGCCAGAGATCTCAGAAAATCACAGTGTCATAGAATGCCAAGCTCATAAGAAAGCTGAGAGATCTCTTTTTACAGCGGAGGATACTGAGGACCAAAGATGTCAGTGACTTGTCCAAGGTCACAAAGCTATTAAGTCAGGGTCAGGCTCAAAACCCAAGCTGACTCTAAATCCACTGGTTCTAACTTCCCAACTCTGTTTGTCTTTTTTCTTGTGTTAGAATGAATTATCATTCTTTTTTCCTCTAGTATCTTCAAAAACCCATAAGCTATGCAGAATCAATTGGTGGTCACAGTATGGAGTTTAATTCAGTCAGTTGAGGATATTGGGTGGGTCCTGGGACTAGATTGGAAGCCATGGGAGCCCTGGACCAGGAGTCAGGAGGCCTGGGTCCAAGTCCCATTTCCACCATATGGCTGTGTGACCTTGGGCAAGTCACTTTGATTCTTTGGGTTTTATTATCCTCACCCATCAAGTGAGAAGGGTTAGATTGAGAGGGTTAGTCTCTAAGGTATATCTCCTCTGGCTCAGTCTATGAATCCATGAAACTACAGCAAAGGAAACCTGGCCCCTCACCTTCCTGATGAGAAGGATCTAATCCCCGAGCTTAGGGATCCAGTTTCCATGGCTTCTTTCCCAGCCTTAATGAGCTGATGTCTATCTCTCTGTGACCATCTCTCCTCAGCACCTGAGGTCAGCATCGTTGAGCCCCTTCAGGATGTGAAGCTGTGCGAGGGGGAGGATGCCAAGTTTGTGTGCCGGCTATCGAGGGCCCCAGGGCAGGAGGTCCAGTGGCGCCTGGGCGGCGTGCCCCTCCAGTCCAATGAGATGAATGAGATCACTGTGGAGCGCGGCACCCTCCATATCCTCACTCTGCGCAAGGTGACAGTGGAGGATGCTGGCGTGGTCAGCTTTCACGTGGGGACCAGCAGCTCGGAGGCCCAGCTGTGTGTTACAGGTCAGCTACCTTCACCCATCCCAGATAGCTTCCTAGAACACCCTAAGCCATTAGGCACTTGTTTCTTCTCTTGGAAAAACATAATGAAAAGAACCCTGGAGCAGAGGACCTGCATTCTAATCTGGCTCCTGCTGTCTACTGCTTGGGTCAGCTTGAACAAATGGCTTCTCCTCCATTGGGGCTCAGTTTCCTCAGGTGGGAAGTGGGGGCAGAGACCAAATGACCTCCTTCTGGGTTCTTTCTGAGAGCTCCTGTATATCTCATCTCTCATCACCCCTCCTCCTCTGGCTGCCATTGCCAGCTTCTCCATCTGCCCTTTTCCCCTCCATACCTACACACTGTGAACCATGAAGATGCAATGGTGTAACGTGGCAATGAGAAGGGCTAAAGGCACCTCGGGGCATGTCAACAGAGTCAGGGGATCCAGAGCAAAGGAGGAGGTAGTTGGAGGGTTCTTGTCTAGCTCGCATACCACATGGAGTTCTGTGTCCTGTTCTGGGGCTGCATTTTAGCAAGGACATTGACAGATCAAAACATTTTAAATACAGTAATAATAGTTAGCATTGACATAGTACTTTAAGGTTTGCAGATTTTTATTTGCATTTACTTGCAATAAATATTTATTTATTGTGCAGATGTAATTGCTAATTAAGGTGAGCTCATTTGATCCTCACAATGACCCTGGGCAGTTGGTATTATTATTAACCCCATTTTACAGATGAGGAAACAGGGGCAGGAAGTGGTTAAGTGACTTGGCCAGAGTCACACAGCTAACGTGTACCTGAGGCAGGATTTGAACTCAAATTTTCCAGAATTTCTACATCCAGCACACCCCCTGGTTTTCTCTACAATTTACTCTCCCTCGCTCTCCCTCTCATTCACCCATTTACCTTGCACATCTACTGCATTAGGTGCACACCTACATAAATGCATAGGAAGCACACCTGATTATAGTAGAAATAGCCTTGGGCTTGGAATCAGAAGACTTGAGTTCAGATCTTGGCCCTGTGACCCTTCACAAGTCACTTCTCTCTGAGCCTCAATTTTCTCTGCTACAAAATGGGTAGACATAATACCTCGCACTACTTTACTTCAAGAGGTTGCTGTGAATCACTTTGCAAGCCAGTGTGGTGTAGTAGAGAGGGCACTAGACCAAAATGCACAAAGACCCAGGTTCAAATCCCACTCCAGACATTTACAATCTGTGTGATCTTAGGCAAGTCACTTAAACTCTGCCTGCTTCAGTTTCCTTGTCCATAAAATTAGGGCGTGAGACTTAATGGCCTCTATAGTTCCTTCTAGATGAAAATCTATGATCCTCGGATATTGAAATTATTACTATCAGTAACAATAATAATTCTGGCAATAAAGCTCTTTCTGTAAATATGATAAGAATAGTACATTTATATAGCAATCAAATTACCCTCTAAGGTGGTAACACAAAGATTTTTTACCCTCATTTTTTTGGAGGGGTGAAGGCAGGGCAATTGGGGTTAAATGACTTGTCCAAGGTCACACAGCTAGTAAGTGTGTCAAATGTCTGAGGCTGCATTTGAACTCAGGTCCTCCTGACTCCAGGGCTGGTGCTGTACCCACTATGCCACCTAGCTGCCCCTCACTGAGCCACCTAGCTGCCCCTACCCTCATTTTAAAGATTCAGAAACCGAGGCTTGGGATAGCTTAGTAGCTTGCCTAGGGTTACACAAAAATAGAGTCAGAATTAGGACTGGAACTTAGGTCTTGGGACTACATATCCACTGCTCTTGCCATCACACCATAACAGCAGTAAAAGATGACGTGCTTTAAGGTTGAAAAAGTAGTTTACACGTTATCTTGTTTGAGCTTTACAACCACCCTGGGAGTGGGTAATATAGGCAGTATTTTTTAAAGGAGGAAACAAAGCTCAGGTGGTTTCACTGGCCTGTCCCTGGTCACCAAGTGTCAGAGGCAGAATTCAAAGCCAGGTCTTTCCTGCCTAGGGCTGCACTGTGCTACTGTGTGATATAGGTGAAAGGATGGATGGGTGAACAACAGTGCCAGTGACTGGAGAGGAGAAAGTCTCTCGTCTATCCCAGTGGATTGAAATTCTCAGATACATCATAGAAAGGCTTGCACTGAACGGTGCACTGAAAGGTGCGCAGGACGCACTGATCTTAGCCTCAACAAAATTAGTTATGTTTTGAATAAATGTAAATTGAACTGATCTGAACTAGAAATTCCTGCCCCCCCGCCCCGCAGAAGCGCCTTCTGTATACTTCCAAGAAGAACTCCAAGACGTCACTTCAAAGGAGCAAGGCACAGCTACCCTACGCTGTGAAATTTCTACACCTGGCACTCCTGTGGAATGGAGGAAAGGAGGGCAGGTCCTAAAGGCCAGTGCCAAGTATGAGATCCGCCAGGTGGGCACCCAGGCTGAGCTCATCATCCACACCCTGGAGGCAGAAGATGTTGGTGCCTACACCTGCATCGTTGGAGACAAGCAGAGCACGGCCACTGTCTCCGTACAAGGTTAAATAGGGGCATGGGGTGGAAGGGGAGGGCAGGGCCACAAGCTCAGAATTCTTAGATGGATGGTTATTTCTGAGGCATTTATCCTATAGTGACCAAATGATCCTCCTTAATGCTCATCTTAGGGATCTGAGTTCCCAGAAACAAGTCCTGAGAAGAAAACATGATTCCACTGGGACCACTTAAATATACAACAAATGTCACGTCAGGAGAATGTGGTTGCCTTCCAACTTGTTCACCTTAAAAGATACATCACTAATTTTAGGGGAGAGACTTTGTCTGTTTGTGTTTTGGGGTAGAGGATATGGATGAGGGGGAATAAGTGTGGATGAAAGGGAATCAGTAGAATTAGTTTTGTTTAAACTTTCAATAAGCTGTAGACAAAATCCTATATCAAGGCCTTTTTTATAAAGTTGAGTCACCATGATCTGTCTTGGTAAGGAATTCAATTCATTTCAGTTCAGCAAAGTACCTACTATGTGCCTGATGCTAGGAAAGAGACAGAGTTTTTTTAAAAATGACGCAATTACTGCTATCGAGAACCTTAGCTCCTACTAGGGAGATATATACATACAAACAAATAGGATAAAAAGGGAGAGCATAATTGGGGCCACAGGAGAGACACAGACAAGGTGCTCTAGGAGAGCCATGTGGCCAGAGAGGTTCAAGGGGAAAGATGAGTCTCAGAGAGCAAGAAGAAACAAAGTGGATGATTACACCTAATTAGATCACTGGAGTTCTGACTTTAGGGGTTTGACAATAAATGGATTTCTATACCATTTGCTTCAATTTCCATTTGGATATATCAGGAATGTGCTTATTTCTAATTGAAGTCAGCTGATAAAATAGATAAAAAATGAAGGCGGCTAGCTAGCTTGTGCAGTGGTTAGAATTCTGCGCCTGGAGTCAGAAAGACCTGAGTTCAAATGTGACCTCAGATGCGTACTAGCTATGTGACCTTGGGTGAGTCACTCAACCTCTGGTTTGCCTCAGTTTCCTCAGCTATAAAATGGGCATAATAATAGCACCTACTTTCCAGGATCGTAGTGAAGATCCAATAAGGTGATGATTGTAAAATGTTTAGCACAGTGTAGGCACTATATTAGTTATTATCATACTGTCATCCAGTCTCTGTTGAAAAAGTAGGACATTTGCCCAAAATATATATTTAAGTCTCGTTCACAAGTCCCGGGAAACCGTGCTCTCAGCCCAGGGAACAAGTATGTCAGTAAGATGTTTGCCATTGCACTTCGACACAAGAATAAGAAGACCAGGGTCTGAGAATCTTCCTTCAAAGCACCAGTGAAGGGCAAGGAGGATTTAGAAGTGACCTGCAGAGAGTTTGTGTTGCTTGTGTTTCTGCCAATACCAGCCAACACTCAGGTGTGCCCTACGCATACTCATATCACCTCTGTCCTAGGAGAGGAAGTAGAAGGGCTGGAGAGGTGTATCTTCATTCTCCAGGTTATCGGGGAAATGGATGGGAAGTCCAAAAAGAGTGAAAATTGCTTCAGGGGGTAAGAAGAAGCTAGCAAACGTGAAGGAGTGGGGCAGAAATGATTGTCAGTGGTCTTTCAGTGAGGGCAGAGAGCAGATGTCTCCTGGGACTGGAAAAGGGCAAATGTAGCCATTTTTTACAAATGGAAGAAGACCTAGTCCTCAGTGTATGGCACCTGACTTCTGTTCTGGCAAAACTCTAGAGCACATCATTAGAGGGATAGTTTGTGAGCATGCAGGAAGAAAGGAATGATCATTGAAAAACCAATGCAATGCAAAATTTTTCACTAAGAGATTTGCTTAACCAATTGGACACCTTTACAGGGAGATGAGCTTTTGTTTGGGACTTTGATTGTATGTGTCTATGGAAGGTATGGGCAGGAGTCAAAAGATCTGGGTTTAAATTCTACGCCTGACATTTATTAACTGTGGGACCTTGGAGAACTCCATAGTTTCTTCACCTATAAAATGAGAGGGCTGAGCCAGATGACTTCTGAAATCACTTCTAGTTCTAAAACTATAATAAGGGGAAGCAAAAGCCCCATAAGGTTAGAGGTCTGTTTATATAACAAACTTCAAGTTCATTTCTTTCCCTTTCTTTTTGTTCTTCAGTCATGTCTGACTTTTCATGACCCTGTAGACCATAAGGCACATTGATATTGTCCATGGAGTTTTCTTGGCAAAGATACTGGAATGGTTTGCTGTTTTCTTCTCCAGTAGATAAAGGCAAATGGGTTAAGTGACTTGTCCAGGGTCACACATCTAGTAAGTGTCTGAGGCCGCATTTGAACTCAGGTCTTCCTGACTCCAGGCCCAGCTCTCTGTCCAAACCACAGAATAGTGTCAAAAGGCCAGAAGCTCATATGGGTGTCTGGGGGTGAAAAGTGGGACCTACAAGAAGGTTTGTGGAGATTCGCCAGGTGGGCACCCAGGCTGAGCTCTACTGAGGATCTACAAGAAAGTTGTGGCTCTACTAGCAGCCCCAAGTTTATTTCACTTCTGAGAGAAGTCAGAACTGCCAGGTGGTTCTATGGAAAATTTTAGGACCTTGGGGAAATGGAATTCAAAGAAAATAAAGGAGAATGGTATTGATTGGTTATAGACTATTGTAAGTCCTTTATGTGTTTCCTGAATTATTTATGGCTTTCTGTAAATCCTTTGAAATAGTTTTGCATTTTCTATGAAGTTAAAACTGTCCTATACACATTGTTACCTTGAATACTCACATAGAATCTGGGAATCCCTTTGTGAATACCTAGAATAGAGCTACATTCAGAGATTTTTCCCAGAGAAAACTTTGGACAAGGACATAGTGAGCCAAATAGATATTAATCTTTGGATTTATTCCCAAGACTGAACATGGTCTGTATAAGCCAGAGCAGGGGCCAGCGTGCCATAGGTTATATGTAAAATGAAAAGTTTGGAAGATGTGATTTCTAAGAACACTCCCTACCAACTCTTGGGCCTATGGGCCTATAAAGTAACAAAAGCTTGGACATACTGATCTAAACCAATTCCAAGTTAGATATTTTGAACAAATGTTCATTGAAATGAACTGAACTAGAAATTCTCTCCAGCAGCAACACCTGTACACTTCCAAGAAGAACTCCAGGATGTTACTTCAACAGAACAAGGCACAGCCATCCTGCACTGTAAAATTTCTACACCTGGCACCCCCGTGGAATGGAGGAAAGGAGGGCAGGTCCTGAAGTCCAGTGCCAAGTATGAGATCCGCCAGGTGGGTACCCAGGCTGAGCTCATCATCCACACCTTGGAGGCAGAAGATGCTGGCGCCTACACCTGCATCGTTGGAGACAAGCAGAGCACGGCCAGTGTCTCCATACAAGGTTAGACTGGGGTAGTGAGAGGTGGGCGTTGGAGAGGGAAGAAGGGCTGTGTCATAAGTTGATTGTTCTTGGATGGATATGATATGTGAGGGTACACTGTCCTACAGTGACCTAGGTAGATAACATGGTTCTGTTAACATTATTTAAGGACATAGCCAATGCTACACTTGGGCTGGACCAGTGGTGTACCTGAGATTTTACTTCTATTCAAGGCACTGAGGAATAATTTGTGGGAGAATGTGGTTGCCTTCCAAGTTGTCAACGTTCAAAGATACACCGTGAACCTTAGCAGAAAGAGTCTCTGAGTGCATTGTGTCTAGGTTTGGTGGGTGGAGGGTACATATAAAATTAGTAAATAGCTAAGGGGAAAGCAGTGGATTCAATCATTTAGAGACTTTCCATAAACTATAGACAATGTCCTTTATCAAGGCCTTTTTTTTTTAAAAAAAAACTGTTGGCATGAAGAAGTGTATCTTCATAAGGAGTTCAATTCAATTTAACATACATTTTCGAAGAGCCAACTGGGAATTTTTAAAAATGAAAATTAATACAACTTCTGACTTCAAGGAGTTTACAATCTACCGGAAAATAGGGGCGGGAAGAGTGTAACATGAAAAAAAAGTTTGATCCAAGGAATGATATGATGGAGTCAAAGGTAAAAGCCATCCAAAGTATTCCACAAAATTCCAAGGAAGAAGAAGTCAGTGTCCACTGTGGGGCAGATCAGAGAAGACTTCATAAAGAGATAGAGCCTGAGCTGGGCATTTAAGCAAGAGGGGAATTTCAGCACCTAGAAATTATCTTGTAAAGAATACATTGCAGATGGTAGTTAAGAGACCACTCTCTTCCCAACAATATGAGAAGGTAAGTGGTATTTGTGTTTTTATTCCCATTTTATAGATGAGAAAACTGAGGTGTAGGGAAGAGAAATGATTTTTCTAGGGCCATTTTGCTGGTAAATGTCAGAGCCAGGACTCAAACATAGATCGTCTGACTCCAAGGCTCTTTCCACTATACCATGAGTTATCCGTCTAGAGCATCTGGGGTCCTCAGGTCCCAAAGGGGTCCTCTATGTGTTTCCTGAATTGTTTATGAATGGTGGTAAGTTCTTTTTCATTATTTTGCATTTATTGTGAGGTAAAGGAAAGGCTGTTCTGAATCATTTTATATACACTGTTACCCTAAGAGGTCTGTGAATAGTAAAGTCAAGGTAACATGGATTTATTAAGTGATTCCAATATGCCAGACACTATGCTAAGTGCCTGGGATGTGTACAAACAGAAAGAAAGACCATTCCTGCCCACAAGAAACTTAAGTTCTAATTCAGGAAGATAACACCTAAAGGGGAGTTGAAACATGGGATCAGTTTCAGAAGGTCTAAGAACTTTGAAAAAAATTATTTTAATAATTCTAATTCATTATATCTAGTGTCCTTTGTAATCCTTCATGTTTTTTATTTTATGCAATTAAAAAAAATTTCGAGAATAGGTCTATAGGCTTTATCAGATTGCCAGAGGAGTCCATAACACAAAAAAGAGTAAGAACTCCTGCTTTAGAGACTGGTCTTAATATTTTTTTTAATGTTGAGGAAAGGGAACACATGTTCAAATCACTGCTTTCACATGTCACTAAACTCTTCTGGGTGATGAAATGCCAACCCAGAGAGTATGGACTGCAGCCTCAAAAGGCTCAGTAAGCTGGCAGACTCAACTCAACGAAACTAACACCTCTATAAGCACCTACTATGTGCTAGGTGTGATGCTATCTCCTGAGCTACACAAAATGAAACAAAAGGCTGCCCCTGACTCTGGGCATTTTGACTGGAGAATAATGACAATAACCCAAGCTAATATTTCTAAGACCTTTGGTGGTTGACTTATATTCTACTGGTGACCATTTTTCTCTGTTAGCACAGGTAATCCACACATGTAGTTTTTGCACCAATGTCGATGAAACTCTTTGACTCTTCAAACCCTTCAGTGCCCTTTATGGACATTAGCTCGTTTGATCTTCATTCTACAGTCCTATGAAAGATATAGTTTAGGAGTTATTATCTCCATTTTAGAGATGAGAAAACTGAGGCCCAGAGAGGAGTAGTAACTTCTCCAAAGTCACACAGCAAATGGCAGAGCCAGGATATAATCGTACAACTCCTGAGTCTTTCCAGTCTACCAGAAAAAAAAGAGAAGGGTCAATGGGAATATGTGAGCCCTTTTCAAATACAAGACAAGAATAGACTTGTATGGGATTGATCCGGATGGCAGAACTTCAGCCAGTGATTGAAAGTTACAGGGAGGTAGATTTGGGCTTACCAAGAGGAAGCCCTTCCAAATAACTAGAGCAGCCCCATAATGGGACCAGCTGCTTGTGAGGGAGTGAGTCCTCTGCATAACAACAATCCACACGTTTGTAATGCTTTAAGGTTGAGAAAACACGTTCTTCACCTTAAGTCTTTGAAGTCGGAAGACCCTGCAAGTATTAACACCTCCCCCCCTTTATAGATAATAAGAACAGCTGGCATTTACATGGCACCTACTGTGTGCTAAGCACTTGAAAGAGCAGAGGTGAGGTGACCTACATACACTCACATAGTTAATATTTGAGGCTGGATTTGAACACAAGCTGTTTGTTGTCTGAGCACTGATGTTGAAGGCATCCTTGTACTGGGGGTGGGGAGGAGGCAGGGTAACCAGATCACCTGTAAGGTCCTTTCTAGCCTGGAGAGTCTGAGAATTCGACACGTTGATTTTGTGGCTTGTCTGCTGGAGCCTCTGACTCCAGGGTGCCATCCCCTACCCCCCTGCAATCAGCCTTGTGTGGGGGATGGGTAGGTGTGTATCTCATGGCAGGCAAGGGCAACTCGGCACTAACCTAAGCAAAGTAAGTCCAGTCACAAATCGGATGCCCGAATGATTCTTTCTACAGCGAGTATCCGAGACAAATGTGAGTACTTTGGGGACATCCCCTGTTCAGGGTGGTCCAGGAGGTATTTGTTGAATGAATGGATGAAGGAATGCGTCCATGAATCGCTTCAGTGAGCACTTATTAAGGGCCCACTATTGTCATGGCATCACTAGGACCCTGCAAACGCAGACAAAAATAAAGTATTTCTTGCCTTTAGGGAACTAGCAGAGCACTGAAAAAACGAATATTCTCCTGGCTGCTACTACTCTCTGTTAACACAGATAACAAATATTTGACCACGTACATGTAGTTTTATGCAAATATTGATGAAACCATTTGACTCTTCAAACCCTTCAGTGCCCCTGAGTAAAGCCCATGAAAAGAGGCTGATTGTCAAACCCCAGATCTTTTGTAGTCCTATTGCCCCTTTGTCCATCCATCCATCCATCCATTCATTCATTCTGCCTGCATTTAACAAGTGCCCACTGTGTGAAAGGTCATGTGCCAGGCACCAGCCCATGCTCCACTCTGTTTTCACTCTGTCACACAGAAGAGGAATTTCGGCTATTGTGCGGTTTACAGAATGTGGACGTCTTTGTGGGTGAGACAGCCACCTTCTCCTGTGAGCTGTCTGCCAGGGGCATCGGCAGGGCCCGCTGGTGGCTGGATGGGACCCTGCTCCAGGACGGTCCCTTCAGTTCAATCTCAGTGCACGGAGGGACAGTCCACACCTTGACGCTCAGGGACCTGGGGCCAGAGGACTCAGGGACTGTCACCTTCCGGGCAGGGTCCCTGGTGTCCTCAGCTAAATTATTAATCAAAGGTATTTGGGCTTTGGAGGGGGCTCCCCCCCACTCTGCCTCCATCCCCCGAATGGCCTTCGTGCTAGTGCTTCTGCGTCAGGTTATCGTAAGAACCTCCTGGCCCACCAACCACCTGTATAAACCACTTTTGGGTTGTGTTCTTTATCTTAGGAAGACCTGGATGGAGCTTTACCCTAGGAATACAGTGGGATGATAAAAACAATAGTATCTAGCATATTTATATATATATATATACACATATATATGTAGTGCTCTAAAGTTCACAAAGCACTTTATATATTTAATGTTTCATTCAAATCACCTAACAACTCTGAAATATACTCTTTTTTTTTTGAGGAGGGGGGAAGGCAGGGCAATTGGGATCAGATGACTTGCCCAAGGTCACACAGCTAGTAAGTGTGTCAAGTGTCTGAGGCTGGATTTGAACTCAGAGCCTCCTGACTCCAGGGCTGGTGCTCTACTCACTGTACCACCTAGCTGCCCCAGGAATATACTCTTACTATCCCCATTTTACAGATGAAGAAACTTGGGCTGAAGGGAGATCAGATCAAACACTTAGCAAGCATCTAAGAGGATTTGAATTCAGTTCTTCCTGACTCCAAGTCCAGCACTGTGCTTCCTAGATGCTTTCCTCCTTATTATTTCCCCCTTTCCCCCTTTTTCCAGTTGCCCTAAAGCAGAGGAGGAAGGGTATGTTGCTTTGGTTCAGTGGAAAAAAGCACTGGATTTGGACTCAGAAGTTCTGGGTTCAAAATCCCACTAAAGTATCTACGTGACTTTAGGCACATCCTTTAAACCTTTCCAGCCCCAGTTTCTTTATCTAGAAAATGAGTCGGACTAGATGCCTTCTAAGGTCTCTGCTCATTATGTGTGTGCCTTACCCAGTGAGGGAAGGCTAAGGTGGGGTGAGAGGAAGGAGGTGTCACCCTTAAGGTAAAGGTCCTTGCTCTCCTAACTAAAAATCACCAGTGATATTGCCCCATCTTCTCTTCTCCCAAATCATTACCTTTCCCATTCCTTCCAAGTGTCCCAACCTGGATTGCCATCAGGTGTTATAGTCTGTCTGCTCTGGTCAGGGTAATTACTCCTAGTTAGTTTCCAGGTCTTTCGAGCACCAGTAAGGGCACAGAGAGCCCTTTGCCTGTGTCTCTCAGGGCAGGCTTCAAGGAAGAGTGGCCTCTTCTACCAATGGTGATGCTTCTCTGATGGCCAGAAGCCAGAGACCATGATAGATGCTGACTTTGCCATCTTTGACTCTTCCTGTTCTCACTGAATGTTCAGCATAGGAACACTCCATGTTATATTCTCAGAGAGACAGAAGGCAGATTATGGATGCAACCTGCCTTCAAGGAGGTTTTGTTCTAATTAGAGATATGAGATAGACACAATCAGGATGCATATGGAAAGCCAGAGTCTCTTTATTTGTTCATGAAGTACCTGTTGTGTACAGAATACAGAGGTTGCCAGCGGGAGGGACACGAAGATAAATGAGGCGTGATCTCTGCCCTCATGCAGTCTATGATCTAGCAAGGGGGATGCGACATGCATATAAATATGCACTATTGTACAGTATTGATTATTTCCTCTTCTACTTTTCTCTGAAGTTTACAAAGTGTTTTCCTCACAATACTCTTCTATTGTTGGAAGTGTTATATTATATTTTATAATATTTTTATAAATTTTATATTTTATAAATGAGGAAACAGAGGTAAAATGACTCATCCATGATCACATCCCTAGTAAGTGGCAGAACCCACACTCATGCCCATGATTTCTGACTATAAATCCAATGGCCTAAATGCACAAAACCCAAGATGTATGGTTTTACTGGTGTAGGTACTCCCTTCTCTGGCATAGATTGCAACCCACTCCTACCCCAATTTAGTAGTTCATCTTAATTGTTTACTGTGGCAAAAGCAGAAATAGAATATACACGCACGCGCACACACATGCACACACATAATCCATCCTCTGGTGGCCACCCTTGTGGTGATAAACCTCCCTCAGCTTTGATATGGTGGTCTTTGGACAACATATCCCCTGTCAAAACCTACATCAAACAAAAAGAAAAGTGCCTGAGGCACATTTGCACACACACATGAATAATCCATCCTCTAGTGGTCAGAGGAAGTCAGGCCCATACCCAAAGCTTGTCCAGCTTGACAGGGTCAGCCAGGGTTTGTGCTGCACCTGCCTCACCCTTAAGAAGCCAGAGTCACCTCTACACCTCAGTGAGAAATTGAAGATATTAGCAAAGGTGAAATAGCTTCATAATAAATTTAATGTGGACCATCCTATGATAAGGTATCAGAAGGATGAAGGGTAGTTTGGCTTAAACATGGTGTAATATTGGTGGCGTACTGTAGGGGGCACTACAGAACTGCTGTCTCAGGCAACAGGCCATCCACTACCCTGTCTTTGGTCAGTTTCATCAGTGACTGGCCCTTCCCCATCCGTGTGAATCCATCACCCCAGTTTACTACACTGACCCTTAGGAAGCCTCTTCTTCACCTACAAACTTGACCTTCCCAGGAAGGGACAATTCTGAAAGAGACAAGGTTCCACAAGGTTAATCCTGACACATGAGTGAAGACGGGCTTCAGTCTCCCAATGCTCCAGACGCAAAGGTGCCTGGGAAACATAGTCCTACATGAGTTTCTGTAGAGGAGCCCACCAACCTCCATGAACACAAAATGGCCCCGTGAGATTGGGACAAGGGGCCAGAACAGAGTACCAACACCAGCTGGATCCCCAGCTGCTACTGCCTTTTCTCATGGAGTCCTGGGATCATGGGATCCTCCATTTTAGAGCTGGAATGAACTGTAGCAGACATCTATTCCCAGAATGTCAGGGTGGGAAGGGACCTCAGAGGCCACCTAGTCCAACCTCATCCATGTGCAAAGTCAGCAAGAGATCATCCAACTTTTAAATTAGTAGGAAGGCTTTCAACCCTAAGTACTCTGGCTCTAATGCCAGTATTATTTTCACTACATCACAACCTCTGAGGTCTAAACTTTGATTCTTCCAGTTTCTATATACTTAGGCAAGGACAGCTTGTCTAAGGCTTTCCTTTTTTTAAAAAAAAATGTCCAGAACTGAACATGTTTGACCAGACAGAGTAGAGCAAAACTACCACCTCCCACTTTCTGACTACTCTGTTTATGTCATCTGAAATAGCATTAGTTTTTCTGGAGTCTCATGTTACTCTTGATTCACATTGAACTTGTGGTTCACTAAAACCTTCAAATCTTTTTCACAGGAATTGTTTTCTAACCACAAGTTAATTTTTTGAAGTCCCACGTCTAAACTTTTGCCTTTTCCCCTATTCAGTTTCACTTTATTCAATATGACCTATCATTCTAGTCCAACAAGGTTATTTTGGGGGGTCCTTATTCTATTAGTCATCATGTTTTCTACCTTTCCCAGATTTGTGTCTGCTACAAATTTATTTTTCTTCTGAAAAGTTGATAAGCATGCTATGTAATTCTACTGGTTAAAACATTGAATACCATAAGACCAAAAACAGATCCCTTGGCCATTTCCCAGAGATCTCTTTCCAGGTTGACATGAAATTATTACTTTTCTTTGGGTCCAACCACTCAACCAAGTCTAAATCTATGTAACTACACTGTGATCTACTGCACATCTCTCCATCTTGTCCACAAATGCAATATGAAGGACTGTTGTATTGGCATATAGATATGCTAAGCCTTTGTATTCCTCTGTTCTACTAGTCTAATAACCCTGCCATAGAAGGGAATGAACTTAGTTATGCATGAGCCATCCTCAGTGAAGCCACCCAGGTTTTTAGTAATCACTGCTTCCTTTTCTAAGCACTCACATATCATCCCTTCAATAATGTTTTCTAGATTTTAATCAGGAATTGAAATCAAGTTCATTGGGCTATAGTTAGCAGATTCCACTCTGTTCCCTTTAGGTGGATATTTATTCCTCTTTATCCCAGTGACACCTCACTTGTTTACATCTCTCAAAGATCCCTGGCAGTGGCTCAACAGGGATGAATGTAAGTTCATTAAATGCCCCAGGGTGTGAATAATTTAAACCTACCTATAAGCAGCTCTCTGTCTTGGGTTTCTATTCTCACCTAGCAATGTTTGTTCTACTCAGATGGAACAGAGTATAGTAAAATATTTCATTATGTGGCACTGATTATAAATACCATAGGAATTCTGAGACAAGGGAGATCACTGTAATCTGGGATGGCCAGAGAAGGCTTCTTGGTGAAAGCAAGACTTGAGCTGAGCTGAAGAATCGGTGGGATTTAGATAAATGGGAAGACAGGGAGAATGGGAGTAAATACAACAACATATAATACGCACATACCATAGACTTAGAGTTTGGACCTTGGAGTACATTTGTATAAGGAACTCCCAGGTGAGAAAATTCCTGCCAGTGCAGACTGGCACCCTCTCTACAACATATAGTTTTAAAGAGTTGCCTAGAGCACAGAGAAGTTAAGTGACTTGACCAGGGTCACACAGTCCTGCTTTTGAGGCCAATTCCCTCACAGACCATATAGTCTGAAAAGAAGCTGCATTTCCCCCTAGATCTGGCTCAAATAAAGCCTGAATGTAGTTTATAATCAGTGTTATTGTTTGATGAACATCTAGATTTTTTTCTTTTCAAATAATAGTAATGTCATGTTGTCTATAGCACTTGACTCTTTATTAAAATGCATTCCTTACAACTAATCTAAAAGAAAGGTAAAGCAAACATCATTGTCTCTACTTTCTAGAAGAAAGGAAAGTAGGCTTGGCCAAGGTAACACAGCTTTTAAGTAGAATAACTAGGACTCAAACTTAGATCTTCTGACCCTAAACCCAGTGCTGAAGTCATGATCTATATTCAGGCATTGTATATATTCAGACCAATAGAATATAAGCATACACATACACAAAGTTAATTCATTGGCATATACCCTTCTGTACAGAAGCTTGAAAATGGTCCACAGTAAGGCCTAACACATAGGTGCTTGGCCGAGTGGGCAGAAAATGTCCTACAATGTTGGCATTAATAGGAGGCCTGCCAGGCATTTGCTTAAAAACCACCCAGGGCTTGGTACATGAGATTGGTTACCCCTAAGCCTTAGAGCCTAAGAGATTCCTTGTCTGTATAACTCGAGCTAGGTACACTGCCCACACCTTAGAAGCAGATGACAGCAGTTCAGTGTTAGCTTTGGGGTGGCCCAAGTGAAGTGGTCGGGCTCTGATTGAGTGGGTAGTGCTGAGTTGTCAGATAGGGAATGATTATTCAGCCCTCTACCCCGATAGTTCTGATGGCAAGAGACTCTCATCTTCCAATACCTCCTTTGGATATAAGCATATCATTCCATTCTTCATTTCAGTTCAATTTAAGATATGTTTAATTGTCTACTAGTTACAAAGCTCTACTCTGGCCACTGGAGGAGATAGAAAATTAGAGAAATCACAGTCCCTGCCGTCATTCTGCTTACAATCTAGTGAGTCCCATGTGTTTGCCTGTGCCCTAGCCTGCAGGGACAGACCCAGAATCCATTTTCAGATCTCTTTAGGGTGGAAGAGTTTGTCTGGCCTTAAGTATGCACTGACCCAACTTCTTTAGTCATGGCTTCCCAGCATCTAGGCTCCCTTGGTTCAGAAAACACAGTACCTCTTCTCGGAAAAATACCCTGTGTCATGGCCTGTGCCATGGCCTAGAGTTCCAGAGAAACCCCACACAAAGGAGAGAAAAAAAGCTAGAAAATGCATTCTACTTTCCTAAAGCCTGGTGCCTGATTTCCATCAGGCCTATCCTGACATCTTTCCGGCTTGAGACACATAGGTCGATGTTTGGCCAGCCCAGGCAACCCATCCGATTCATCCAGCTCTGCTAAGAAAGCATGGGACTATCAGCTGCTTTCATCTGGGGACCATGAAGGGCAGCCCTCCAGGATCCCTTGGCCTCCATCCCCTAGCAATTAGCTGGTGAGCTTGTGCGGTATTTCATCTTGTTGGCAGCAGTGATGGATTCAGGGAAGCAGAGAACAAACAAGCTTTGGATCCCTGCAGGGAGCAATTAATGGTGGGACTAGAGCAGCAACAAGCCTTTGGCATTACCTAGTAGCTGAAGTTATCCTGCAGCTGCAGAATCTAGAACAGTGCAGATGCAATAATGATCGTTAGAATAGACCATGGGTACAAGCGAGCTGCTGTAATCAATCACAGTAGTCCTGAGGGCCTGGATTCCTTTCCTTCTATAATTCCTATGTCTGCCATCTCCTAGCCAGGGGTGGGAAACCTGCAGCCTCATGTCCACATGTGGCCCTCTAGGTCCTCAAGTGTGGCCCTTTGAATCCAAACTTCATAGAACAAATCTCCTTAATAAAAGGATTTGTTCTGTAAAACTCGGATTCAGTGAAACTGCTACACCCTAGGATCTAGGTTCCCCACCTAGGTCCTCAAGACCGCAGGTTCCCCACCCCTGCCCTAGTCCATCCCGGCAGGCTGTAGGTAGTTCTGTCTCAAATAGATAGAGAATTTCAGTTTTCTTCTGAGAGTCCTTGCTGGAATTGGTTGTTCTAGGATCACAGCAAAGCTGAAGCAGAGTATGTGTTGTTGTAAGATGAAGAGTAAGACTGCTGGAAAATATCAGAATTTACTGGGGAAGGCATCTTTCAAGACATGCCATGTTCTTAATGGTCCCCCTAAGATATGTAGGATTTTATAAGACCTTTGTGCCCAATGCCCTGCAAGAGCAATATTTGGGTTCACTTGTCCTAGACAGCTGGGAAGAGTCTTGTGTAGGAGGAATTGGTCAGCTATATGCTCCGTATCTGGAGATCTTGTGGGCCCCTTCTCTAGTCTAGAAGGCTTTTTGGCAACTCCTCACATCCTTAGTAACTCTGCCCACTTGCACGTTTAGAGCTTGCAGCTAGCTCACCCTGCCACTAAACTCACTAACCGTGGCTAGGCACAGGGCTCCCCGTCCTTTACATTTATGGGGGGGAGGGAGGTGGCTACCCCACCCCACTAACGCATGTCCTCCTGACATATTGGCCGACAGATCCCACCGTTGAAGTGGTCAGTGCCATGAAGGACCTGACCGTCGAGGAGAACAGCATGGCCGAATTCGTATGCCAGTATTCCCGGCCTGTACAGGCCACGTGGAAGATCAATGAGCAGGAGGTCTGTGTGGACGGGCAGCGCGTCACTGTTGAGCAGGATTGGAATGTAGCCAAGCTAACCATTAAACCTGCCTTCCCGCGTGACAGCGGCGTCTATTCTTGTGAAGCGGGGGGTACCCGCGTGGTGGCTCTGCTTGACGTCCAAGGTGAGGCATGCCTGCAGGCTGGTCAGGCAGGAAGCCCACCACAGGGCAGGAGGGAGGAAAGAGGAGGAGGCTGACCAGACCCTGGCTGGACTTAGAGCCAGAAGACCTGAGTTCAAATCCCCTCAGCTCTGCTACCTTCTAGTTATGTGACCTAGGGCAAGTTAACATCTCTAAGGCTCAGTTTGAAGTGAGAGGGTTGAACAAGATGACATTTTTTTCAGCTCTAAAATCTTATATTCCTATAACTCTGGCATGATTTAGTTTGTAGCACCTGCTGTTTTAACTATATAGCTATGGTAAAATGGAAGAGCAGATAACTCCTTGGACTGAATGCTTCCACAGGCAGAGAGCTCTGGAGGAGATGCTGGGGAGAAATAGAAAAAGGAAAGAGACACAACCGCTGCTGTCAGAGGGCCCCCAGCATACCATCCTCACTGTTGGGGTACCCCGAGTCTGATGGTGGAGATACACAATCTCCCCAGTCTGAGTGTGGCCATGTGGTTGTCGGTTAATTCAACAAACATTTATTAAGTACCTGTTGTATGTCTCTGATGCTGTGATAGGCCATGGGAATACAAAGAATGAAGCAAAACAACCCCTGCCCTACCAGAGTTCCCATTTTACTGGGTGGGGGTAGGGAATTCAACATATATGCAGATAAATAAATACAAAATATTCAAAGTAAATATGGAGCAAATTCATGGGGAAACAGCTGGAGAGAATCTGGAGAAGACTCATAGGAAGGGGTACTTGAGTAGAGCCTTGACTGAAGCTAGAGATTGTCAGAGCTAAAGACAAGGAGGGATGGGGGGGGTGGATATTCCAAGAATGGGAAATGGAATGTGACATAGGAAGAACAGTCGAGGCCAATCTGACTGAAACAAGGAATGTGTAAAGAGGAGAAATGTTCAGTAAGCCTAGAAAGAGGGGCTGGAGCCAGATTGTAAAGGGCTTTAAATACCAAGTAGGGGTTTGTATTAGATTCTAGGGGCAATAGAGAGGCAGTGGAGTTTTTTGAACAGGGGATGACATGGTCAGACTTGTTTTTAAGGAATATCAGTCTGGTGACTATGGGTGGATGGATGGGACACAGGAGAAACTTGAGATGGGGTGGGGGAAGGGGGACCAATTAGGAGGCCACTGCCATAGTGGTACAGACAAAACGTGATAACAGCCTGAACTTGGGTGGTGGCCTTGTGAGTGGAGACAAATGTGAGAGATGTTAAGGAGATAGAATTGACAACTCATGGCAACTGAAGGGTGAGGAAGGGAGAGCGAAGAGTCCAAGGCTGCAAATCTGGGTGAATGAAAGAAAGGTGAGGCCCCCAACAGAAACAGAGACTTGGATGCTCCCAACCTGAAGATGAAGTTGTGGCCCTTGTCCTTAGGGGGCTTCTAGTCTAAGAAAGTAATACAAGGGAGAGACGGGGGGGAAAGATGTAAAATACTTAAAAGAGGATAGGAAACTTTAAAACAAAAAGCTTTTTAAAAAACCAAAAAATGTTAAAAATTGTTTTTATGTGTAATTGGGGGAAAATGAAATATTGTTTTCTTTAAAAAAGAAGACAGAACCCCCACAAATGTGGGTTAATGTGACAAAAGCTATGTCCATAAATACTGAGTCACTACACCAGGTGGAGAACTTTGAGGTCATTTAATCCAACCTCTTCATTTTCCAGATGAGGAAATTAGGGCTCTGAGAGATTGTGACTTGCCCAAGGTCTCAGAAACAGGTCCTCCAATCCCAAATCTAGTATTTTTTCTCCTCTGTAGCACTTGGCTCCAATCTTAGCCTTTATCCAAGTCATTGATGAAAAATGTCCAACAGCTCAGGACCAAGGGATACTTCTAGGGGCACTCCACTGGATCTCTAGGCTAGATTACTCCCTCCAAGTTGACCTTCCAGTCATTCAAACAGTTCTAATTCCACCTAACTGTACCAAGATCTAGTCCATATCTTTCCATTCTGATTTTTGACATGTCAAAAGCTTAGCTAAGATCTTGGCAAACTTTGATTAGAACCTTTCGCAAAGGGACTTCATTCTTCTGATGCTTTAAGGGTCAGGGCTTTCCTCACAAGAGCCTTATAAGGGAGGTCGTGCAAGCATTGCTATCCCCATTTTATAAATTAGAATACTGAGGTTCAGAGAGGGGTACATGACTTGTCCAACGTTACACACTAGTTGGTAGCAGAGCCGGAGCTTGAGTCCTTTGATCCCAAATCTACTAGGTTCCAGAGACCCCAAATCCTCCTTAGTCATCGACACTAAGTGCACTGGATTAAGAAAGGCAGGTAGAGGTAGTGATCCTTGAACTGTCTTAAAGGAAGGAAGGGATTCAATGAGGAAGGAGTGAGGGTGGCCAGTGCAAAGGAGATGGAGAGCCAGGTGTTCACACATAGCAAGAAGCAAGTTTGGCTAGCCTATGGTGTATGAGAAGAGGTGTACTGTATAATAAAACTGGGAAGGTTGGTTTGGTTGAACTCCATTGTAAAAGATTTCAAAAGCCAAGCAGAAGAGTTGATATTTTCTCCTCATGTCAACGAGAAGCCACTGGAGTTTTATTGGTAGAGGTAGTCATATGACCAGACCTTCTTTTAAGAAAAATCATTTTAGTTGCTCTATGGAGGATGGATTGGAATGGGGAGAGGCTTGAAGTAGGGAAACTAAGTGGGAGAGTTTTAAAATAGTCCAGGCAAGAGGTAATGAGGGCCTGGGCTAAGCTGGTAGCTAGCTATGCCAGTAGTGAAAAGTTAAAGATAATACCAAGACTGGGAATGTGGAAAGCTGGAAGAATGGTGGTAACCTTGACAGAAATAGGGGAGTTTGGAAGAGGGGTGGGTTTGGGGGAAAAGATGAGTTCTGTTTTGGAGAAGTTGAGTTTGAGATGCCAGTACTTAGCACAGTACCTGACACATAGTAGGTGCTTAATATAGTTTATTGATTGATCCAGTTTGAAATGTCTAATGGACAGTTGGTGATGTGGGACTTCACCAGATGAACCTATGGTCTGGAACCACTCTCTGAATGCCCAATGGATTGGAGCATTTATTATACACTAGCAAGTACCCAGGAAGCCTCTGAGGCAAGTAGAGATGCATATTTGTCTTTATCTATCCATACAAAGTCTCATGCCCTTATGCAAGTGCATGCAAGGGTTCACATGTCTATAGGACTTAAAATTAAAAGTGTTTTCTTCACAACAGCCCTGTCAGGGAGGTGGTACTAGGATTATCATTCCCGTTTTATGGTTAGGAAATAGAGGCTCAGGTTTAGTCTTAGGTCTCATGGCTGGTATGTAGCAGAGATGGGACTTTTGCCCATGTCCCCTGGTCTCCAAGTGCAGTTCACCTACCACTACAGACCCCACTCTTTCATCTCAAAGACTTTTTAGCTCCTTGAAACTAAACATGACCTAGAAATTACCAACTGTCCTCAGTCTCTCTCAACTAAGTGTGAGCTGAATTGTTCTCATCTCTTCTGACTTAGACCCTGGAAAGCCATCAAAAGCCATCAAATCCAACTATCCACCAAACCTCAATTTCCCTGATCTGTAAAATGAAGATAATAATGCTTGCTCTGCCTACCTCACAGGATTGTTGTGAGAAAATCATTTTATAACCCTTACAGGATAAGAGAAATGGGAATGATACTACTGCTCTTTTTAGCAAGGAGATTTTCTGAACATGGTGCCAACCAGCCTCTTGGCACAGCTTTAAACATCCCCTTTTCCTCCATCCAGCCCTTTATTTCCCCAGATCCACAGGGGCCTTCCCTAGGGCATGAACTCATTCTGTGGCTAGTAATGAAAACTCACATTTATATGGCACTTTGAGGTTTACCAAGGTATTTTCCTCATAATAACCCTTTGGGATACTTAGAAGGATCAACATGCCCATTTTACAGACAGGAAACCTGAGGATCTGAGAGATTAAGAGATTATGCCAGTATAGTAGGTGTGATGGTAGAGCTAAAAGATGAAGTGCTTTTCTGTGTTTCTGTTGTAGTTTCAGATCTTGGGATACAGTTATTAAGTGGAGAGTACTGTTCTGGTGAGGCATGGTCCTTGCTATCAAAGAGATCACACTTGTACCCTTGCCCAAGGAGAAAGGACATATGCATGGATGGTTGTAATATATAATATTTCATGATGAGTGTATGAAAGGAGTGCAGACTGTGATGGGTGAAAGATAAAACCACTGAGGAAACAAAGGTTTGAGCTTCTGAGCATATTGATTTCCTAAGCAGTTCATACCGATTGCATAAGAGATCAGGACCAGGCCTCAGCCTGGGTCTAGACCTTGAATGTTTATGTTTATGCCTTAAAATAAAACAATTAATAGGCTATAAACCTGGATACAAGATTAATCTGATTTCTAATTGGAGATTAGGGAGATGGGGAGCAAACAGGTACAATTCCCCGAAATCAGAAAGAGGTGGTCCATTCTTCCCTAAGTGTCTGTATTCAATCAAAGGAACAAGGAAATAATAACTGATTGAACCAGTATGGGGCCAGTTTTCAGATAAGACATATGGGTTGCTTGAGATGTATAATTGTGAGAAAATTCCTTGCATTAATTTTATCTTTATGTACATAATATTTTATTTTCCCCCCAATTACACGTCAAAACAATTTTTAAACATTTTTTAAGTTTTGAGTTTGAAATTCTATCCTTCCTTCCCTCTTTGCATTAATTTTAAACAAATCTGAGAGAAGTGGTCCAGCTTCCCAGCCATACAGGGTTAAGTTCAAACAATGGTGGTTTTCTCGCAATTTCCATAATTGGATAAAGTTTTCTCACAAAATAGAGATTCAACTAGACCTAGAATGGAATAGAAAGGGAATTGAGCTAGAGCCAGAAATGAGTCACAAGATGGAATCACTGTGGTTCACTCAATTCCCACAATTCCCTGAAGACCAAAGTATTGTCTAAGTCAGTGAGAAGGCTTCCTGGAAGAGGCGGCATTTTAGTTGGGCTTTCAAAGATGGATAGGCTAGAAAGACATTCAAGGCAATGGAAACAGTAGAAGTAAATGCATGAAAGTAGGTTAGCATAGAGCATATTCAAGGGGCAGCGAATTGCCGGGTTTAGCCAAAGTATAGAATGTATGGAGGCACGCGGTATTAACCAAAGCTAGAGAAGATATGGTGACATTTAATTGTAAAGTGCCTTTAATGCTAGACAAAAGAGTTTGAACTTTATTTGGTAGGCCACTAGGAACCTTGGAAGGATTTTGAGTATAGGAGTGGCACTACTAACTTTATGTATAAAGAAGATTAATCAGTCCACGCTAAAGATTTGTCATTGAAATAGCTTTAATTAATAATCCACCACACCCTGTTCTTTAAGACCATTATAGATGGGTGAAGAGGGTAGGGAGGTCGTTTCTAGGAACCAAAAGACTTTAGAAAGCAAACATTGAAACAGGAGTTAGGAACCCAGGGGTAAAGCCAACTGGGCGGCAAAGACCATAGCAGACTGGAAGCTGATTATGATACCCCTGGGCTGTTAGCTCTCAGATGCCTTGTAAGGCTCTCAAACCAGCCTCTCACCCAAAATAAAAACAAACCAAAAAAAGCCCCTTCATTATTTTCATTAAAAGAATATTAACTATATAAATATAGAACCTTTAAGTGTGTGCGTGTATGTATACACAGAGAGAGAGAGAGAAAGAGAGAGAGAGAGAAAGAGAGAGAGAGAGAAAGAGAGAGAGAGAGAGAGAGAGAGAGAGAGAGAGAGAAAGAGACAGAGAGAGAGAAAGAGACAGAGAGAGAGAAAGAGACAGAGAGAGACAGAGAGAGAAATGGAGGGAGGACCCATAGTAATGAAATATCACAAATCCAACAAAATGTCAAAAGGTATATTCTACTAAGAGGAAAGAGAGAGGAAAAGTACAGACAAAAAACTTAAATAAGAAAAGAAAAGTGGGCAATAGAAGATAAAGGAAAAAGGAAAAAAGAGTGAGTGAGGGAACCAGAGAATGAAGGAGAAAGAGGTTGGGGAAGCCAGGCCTGCCCCCACGTGGGCTGGACTCTAGGTGCCTTACAATCTATGAAATGCTGCTGAAACTGACCATGAGTAGAAGCCCAGCCCTGCCTCCTCCATCCTCTCCCTTAGCTACCCACTCAGAACACAAGGTTACATTGTAAAAAGAGATCTTGATAATGAAATAAATGCTGTTGAGAAAGGCAGCCTGGACGGCGAAGGGGAAAGCAAGTTGGCTTTTGAGTCAGAGACTGGGATTCAAATTCTGACTTTGTTACTATCTGTGTGATTCTCAGCAAGCTATTTCTCTTCTCTGCACCTCATTTTCTCCTGTTGAAAAGGAGAGGGATAGAGAAAATGAATCGAGTTGAAATCCTGCCATAGCCTCTAACTACCTGTATGATCTTGGGTGTATCACCTCACTTCTCCTCGTCTGTAGAATGAGCTCATTCAGTGTCTAGTTGTCCTCTTATCAAAATTCCTTTCTTAATCATCCCTAGGATCCTTTCCAATTCTGAAACCTTATGATTTTAAGAAGAATTCATTTATTCAACAAATATTCGTTAAGCACCTATGATGCATAATGGTCAACCACATGGCACAGTGGATAAAGTAAATAGGCTTGGAATCAGGAAGACTCATCTTCCTGAGTTCAAATCTGGCCTCAGACACTTAACAGCTGTGTTACCCTGGGCAAGTCACTTAATACCGTTTGCCTCAGTTTCCTCATCTTTGAAATGAACTGGAGAAGGAAATGGCAAATCATCTTGGCATCTTTGCCAAGAAAACCCCAAATGGGGATGCCGCTGAAATTACTAAACACAATGCATAATAATTATTTTTATAATCATAATAATAATGATGACAACTGGCGTTTATATAGTACCTACTTTGTCTAAGTTTCCCTTTAGCCAAACCAAGATCAGTAACTATCTCCTGACCAGGTGCTGTGCCTTCCTACTTACATGCCTTCCTTACCCCCGCCCCCATCAAGATAGGAGGGCATTCCAGGCCTGGGAGATGGAAGGAGAAGGCATGTAAGTGAAGAATTTATACAAGAAAAAGTTAAAAAAAAGTATAGAAGCTATAGTCAAGGAGAGATGTATTGAGAGTCTCAACTAGGATGGTGGTGGTGGTGGTGAGAAGGAGAATAAAGAGAATTGATAAGACCCAGTAACTAATTGGATTTTAAGGGAAGGAAAGCATCAAAACAGCCCTCTAGTTCTATGCATGGTAGGCTGGGAGAACAGTGCCATTTGACTAAGATAAGGAAGCCTGAAGGACGATAAAGAAGATGAAGTCTGTGTTGAATATATTGAGCTGGAGGTTCCAGTGAGACACACAGGTAGAGATGTCCAGTAGGCAATTGTAAATGCCAACCTGGAATTTGGGGGAGAGGTCAGAGATGGTGACGCAGGTTTGGGAGTCATTTGCATTGAGACAAGAGTTGAAGTTATAGGAATGGAAAAGCTCACCCAGGCAAAGGGTTTAAAAAGAGAAGATACACACACATGCACACACACACACAAGCACACGCGCACACACACGCACACATGTTTTTTGTTGGCTCTTGACATAGGTCTTATCTCCTCTGTTGCTGTTTCTTCTTTAGGGGTAAGGGAAATTCCATAACAAGATTGCTTCAGGTACACAGTAAGGTACAGGTGATTTCACTGATATAGGGAATTCCCAGGTGAGGAAATTCCCCCTCCCAGTGCAAGTGAGGACATTCTCTGCAATTCATCTTGGTCTTCCTGGCTCTGAGGCCAGTTCTCTATCCATTACTCCATGTTCTAAAGTGCTCTGTAAACCCTGAAATACTCCTATATGTCAGCTGTTGTGACTATTACTATCATTGTTAGCGTTATTACCCACTTACTGGCCGAACCTGAGACAACTATCAGTAGGAGAGTCATCTGTCTAATGATGATAATCCCTTTGGACTCCTCCTGGGCCACTCATGCAGCTCCCAGAAAACAAGACCAGTGGCATTTCCCAGAGCCCACTCTTCCAAGGACACTCAACCCACAACGCTTGCTGAGTTGATCGAGGCCTCAGGGCGTCCCATAAATTTGGTGCTCTCACTCTGGAATATTCTTGGACCATTCTAAATGACAAGCAATCTATTCTTGCAAAAACTCCTATTCTATGCCCCACATATAAACTCTGCTCCCTCTTGACTGTAATTCTCACAGTTTTTTTCATTAGATGTCAACGTTCCATCCATATGTATGCTACTGCTCTTGCCTTAGGCCACCCTGGGATGTTATTGGCCTGTCCCTGATGGTTTTGCTGTTGCTCACAGTTTTGTCACCAACATAGTGATAACAAGCTAGCTTCGATCAGCCAGACATCCTGTGGACAGAGACAAAGCAAAGTGACAGATCTTGAGTGTTGAAAGGACCCATAACCTATTAGGATGATGGACCTAATAATTGAAGACATTGAAAATGTCTCCTAAGCCCAGTTCTGCTGGTTACTGTGTGGCCTTGGAAAGGTCACTTTCCCTCTCTGGAGCTTAGTCTTTGGGGCTCATCTGTAAGACTGGGGGTTGGATGAAGTGACCTCTAAGGTCCCTTCCATCTCTAAATTCTGTGATGATAAGCCATCTTTTGGTTTCTAAAATAAATTTCTTGAGTGCCACAAACACATTGCTTCACATATGTTGAGTTAAACATTTTCAATTCCATGAGAAAACAAACTTTATTTTATTTTAATTAAATTTATATTTTCAATTAACAAGCATATTTTTGGTTCTCTTCCAGCTTCCCCACCCCTGGGGAGAAAAAAAAACCCTCTTATAACAAATATAAATAGTCAAGCAAAACAACTTCCCATATCGAGTTCCGAAACGTGATATCATTATGTAGATTAGGTCTATCTCCTCTTTGTTAGGAGATGGATAACATTTTTCAAAACTGATCCTCTAGAATTGTGATTTAGAATTCAATTTTGAAATTGTTTGGAGATTCAAATAAACAAACATTTATTACGTACCTTGAAAGTACAAAACATTGTTCTAGGAACTAGGGGAGATAAAAAGTTTAGATAAGATCCAGTTTTTGCCTTTGTGGAAATCAGCCTAGTAGGACAATGTGACATAATCTCCAGTACATTTTATACACCACAGTACATGATCAGTACATGAGAAAGGATCAGAGGGCTATGTGAGGCCCAGGGTGGACCTGCTAGAATCAAGGTTTCCTGGGAGAGGTGGCATCTGAGCGTGGATAGGAATCCAACAAATGGGGGGGGAGAGCTGAGCGTAAAGTGTAGTGTGAGCAAAGACATAGATACAGCAAAGAGTGGAATGTTAGCAGCAGTATCCAATCTGGCTAGACAGTAGAGGAAGTGGAAATTATATCTGGTAAGCAATTAGAGATGAGGGATAAAGACACGCTATATCTGTATAAGTGCCAGAATAGTGTCATGAGAGATATTGGCCTTTTGAAATAAAACGGATTTGCCTTTTATCAATTCACACTCATATTACCTCCGTGGTTTCCTAATGGACCCCACCAGCCATCCTGGGCTTTCCCTCATCCCTCCCACACTACTCCTTCTTAAAGCACATCTCTGACCATCTCACTCCCTTCCTTGAAAGCCTAGAGTGCCTGCTTGTCACCACCAGGGTCAAACCCAGACTTCTCACTGTGGTGTCAAAGGCAAACCACCTAATCTGCCCTTCAGCCCCAACTCCTGGCCTGCGTTGGCATTCAGGTTCAACGGACTATTTAATCCAACACAGACTATTCCCAGGGTAGAAGGCCTAGCTATATGGCCAGAAGCCACTTAACCTCTCTCTGCATCAGTTTCCCTGACTATAAAATCAGGATCATAACACCACCTATCTTCCAGGGTCGTTGTGAGGTTCAAATGAGATGATATTTATAAAAGCACTTGGCACAATGCCTGGCACATGTTGTTGTTCAGTCTTCCTTCAGTCGTGTCTGACTCTTCCTAACCCCATTTGGGGTTTTCTTGTCAAAGATACTGTAGTATTTCCTTTGCCAGCTCATTTTACAGATGAGGAAACTGAGGCAAACAGGGTTAAGGGACTTGCCCAGGGTCACATAGCTAGTAAGTATCTGAGGCCACATTTGAACTCAGGCCTTCCTGACCCCAGGCCTGGCACTCTATCCACTGCACCACCTAGCCACTCTGCCTGGCACACAGTAGGTGCTATATAAATGCTAATGATTATGGTGGAGGTGGTGATGATGATGAGGAGGAGGAGGAGGAGGAAGATGATGCCTGTGCCTGTGTCTAAGGCACCGTATTGAGTAGTAGGCTAGATACAAAGCTAAAAACTGACACAGACTCCATGAGGTTGATAGGGGACTTGGGGCCTTACATCTCACAGTCGATCATGATTCCATAGCTTTGTTCCTCAAGCAGCCCAGGGGAAATGGCCCTGGATTTCTATTCCAGTTCTTCCATGAATAAAAAATCAAAGAATTCCAGCATGGGAAGGGACTTCAGTGGCTCTTCCAATTCATACTTTAATACGAATCCTCCCTACAATCTATTTGGTAAGCAGTTTACTAGCCTTGGCTTGAAGGCCTCCAGTAAGGGGGACCCACTACCCCCAAAGCAGCCCATTCAACTGTAGAATAGCTCCACTAGGAAGACTTTCCAACCGTGAGGCCTCAATTTGCCTCATTTCTCTATCCCCATTTAAGAGTTACCAAGTACTTTGTTCCCAACTGCCCTGTGAAGTTGGTATGGTAGAATGGCGGAGTCATAAGGCTGCTAGGCTTGGAGCCCAAAGACCTGGCTTCAGCTTCCAGTTCTGCATCTCTCTGAGACACGCTGTGGTGTAATGTAAAGAAAGACCACTGGTTTTGGTGTCAGAGGATCTGGGTTTGAGTCCTGAATACTGTTTTCTTTGTGACTTTGGATAAGTCCCTTAAATCTCCTGACAACTAATTCAATTCAACAAATATTTATTAAATGGCCACAGCATGCAAAGAAGGCACTGTGCTAGGCCGCAGAAACACAGAGACAAAAGCCAAACAATCTCTGCCTTCAAGTATCTTATACTCTAGCTTGTCTCCTCATTCAGGAAGATTAATCTTTCTAAAACAACATAGGCACTCCTCAAACTAGATGATGTCTAATATTCCTTGTATAATATAATCTTGGGCTTCTCTCTGGTCCTCACTTTTCTATGAAATCCTATCCAGTTTGAATGAGATAACATTTCTGAATTCTCTTGCAGGCCTGTGATTCTTATATGAATATCATTATCTCTTCAAAGCTGAGGCTCAACATTTAAGTAATTTGCTCTGGATCACACAGTACATGACCCAAATCCAGGACTCTTAAGTCGAGTGCCCTTTCTACCATACATAAAGCAGTTAACTACCTTTTCTTGTATTCCTCAGAGAGCCTGGGCAAAAGGCAAGCATTCAGTGAATGCCTACTGTGCTCACTTTTACCAAAGTTGGTAGAAGGGTTACACATAACCCTTCCTACATCGCAGGTGCCTTCTGTTTTGGAGGCCTGAGGTGGAGATTAGCTAACTTGGAGCTTTCAAATATAAAAGGCATAGCCTGGAATAGTGGAAAGAATCTTAGAGACCTCTGCTGGCTGTCTGACATTGGGCAGGTGACTTAATCTCTCAATAAATCCAGTTCAGCAAATATTCATTAAATGCTTACTTCCTACAAGCCAGAGGTGCTGAGGCTACGGAGATTTTTAGGCAAACCTCTTTTGCCCTCAGGGACTCTGTTCTAAATTCAGTCTCCTCAGTCAATGGGTCAACAAGCATTTATTAAGGTTGTAGCTGAGTTTTGGGAGATACAAAGACAAAAATGAATCAGTCTCTGACCTTGAGAAGCTTACATTCTTTAAGGAGAAATAACATGTCATCCATAAAATGGGGATAATGTCTTCATACCCTACCTCACAGGGTTGTCATTAGGAAGGGGATTTATAAATCTTAAATCGCTGTGGAAGCGGGAGCTGTCATTACTGTTAAATTGGAATGTCTGACACTGCCAGTGGACCAGGTAGGAACTCAGCATTTGACCAATTGTGTCTCCTTCACCTCAGCCAAGAACACCATTATCCGGGGGCTGGAGAATGTGGAGGCAGTGGAAGGAGGAGAGGCCCTATTTGAATGCCATCTGGCCAAGCCAGAGGTTGCCAATCACAGTTGGCTGATGGATGACGTGCCAGTGAAAACCTCAGAAAACATTGAGATGGTCTACTTTGAGAATGGCCGGAGGCACCTGCTACTGCTAAAGAATCTGACTCCCCAGGACAGCTGCCAAGTGACCTTCCTGGCCAATGATATGGTCACATCTGCTTTTCTGACCGTCAAAGGTATTGGTGATTGCGGGGTTTGGAGGTGTGTTTCAGTTATGATGGTTGGTGAGGGGAAGCGAAGAAAATGGGGAATGAAGATGGAGGCCTTGAGATTGGTTGAGAGGGAGGCTATAGAATGAATTATTCTAAAAGAGGTGGAGTGGTAGACATACACCCAATCCTGGCGTGGGGGGAAGTTAAGGAGATTTCAAATGGCCAGGACAGTCAGACTCAAAGTACCATTCTGATTCCATTTCCCATATTGGATCAGGGGTCCTAATACCATGGAAAAGTCATTAGTGATTTCATCTGGATCATGACAGGTACAATCTTGGCTATTTGGAGAAATTGTAATTGGCTGATGGAAAAGATATTTTCTGGGTGGTCCATGGGTGATCCATGCACAAAGTCAATGCTACCAACCCACCCACTGAGTAAAGCTTCAGATAATAGAGATACACAAATTCCCAATACAGACACACCAGCTGGACACACAGACACACCCAGTACAAACATATCAACATGCCTGATACAAATAGTCACACATCAACAATCTATGCAGACATCCCTAATCCAAGAAACACCCATCAATTAGCTTCACAGACAGATTCTATTACAATACATACATACACAATCTAGCCTCATAGACACTCCCCTCCCAGTAAACATACCCCAGCTGGCCATACAGACATATCCAATCACAATACAGGCACACCAGGTCCCCAGAGCCTTTTAGGCTATCTATATCAATAAATCTTTGTTCCGTATCCTTGTCTAGCTATTGCCATACACCTGGGCCTATACTGAGAGTAGGTTAGCATATATGAAATGGCATTCTTGTCAGCGGCCAAACAGGTTGTGATGCACTGTCTAATAGACACAAATTCTCAAATCTTCATTGAATTGGGCTAGGTTCTTTCCCAAGCCCAGGAGTGCCATCTAAGCATCCCTCTTCTAGGAGAAATACCCTTAAGACCCAAAATGTACACATGTACAGAGACCCCTTCTCTGCCCAGCTATCTCACCTGAGCTCTGAAGTTCTGCATGGAGCCTTAGGGTTGAGTGTAAACCAGTTCTGCTCATGCCAGCAACATTTAAAAGCATATTTTCACTCTAGGCTGGCGTCTGGAATTCCTGGAGTCTTTGCTCGATGTGAAGGTCAAGGTTGGTGCCAAAGCCACTTTTGGCTGTATGCTCAGCGAGACAGTCCCTGTGAACGAGGTGACCTGGTACATCAATGGCATCGAAATTCAGCCCGATGAGGACTGGGCTATCCAAGCTGATGGCAGCCGCCACGTTTTGCTCCTCAGGAATGCCCAGCCCCACCACGCTGGGGAGGTGACCTTTGCAGCCAGAGATGCCGTTGCCTCAGCCAAGCTGTCTGTGATCAGTAAGTGGGAAAAAGGAAGAATCCAGGGAGAATGCAGCCATTCCCTAGTAATGACCAAAACCAGACCATAGAATCTCAAAATTGGAAGGGATGTCAAAGTCACTTAATCCAACCTGTATCTGAGCAATAATCTCCTCTATGTTATCTCCAACCAGTGGGTATGCCCCCTTGACTTAGAGACTCCTAGCAGATGGAGAACTCAGTAGTTACCCAGGGAGCAAATTTAATTCACAGTCATAGAGGCTTAGAGCTGGATCGGGTCTCAGAGGACCTTGAGTTTAGGGCCGACTTGGATCAGGATCCCTTCTACACCAAATTAGAAATCCACTATAATACAAGTGGTCATTCGGCCTTTCTTCTTGGAGACCTCCAGGGACAGGGCATTTACCCCTTCCTAAAATAGTATATTCCATGTCTCTAGGGCTGAGAATCTACTCTAAGCCCTGGGATCTGCTGTGAGCTAATTGAAAGGTTGAAAACCCTAGAGATCACTGGTGTTTTATCATAACGAACTGAATTCATGGAGGTTTTCCTAATGAGGATTTAATAGACCATTGGGGAGGTTGAACTAAATTATTTTTCAGATGCCTTCCAACCAAGGGAATCCATATTTTTATAATAACAAACTATACAATCTGAAAATCCATATGTGTGTGGACAGCAGGTATTTTTATATATAATAATGGCAAAGTACATAGGCTGTTGGCTATTAAGATTTGTATTTTTGTGATAATGTAAAACCAGTTTAATCAACTTTATTCATGCCAAGGTACACAATTATAGGCCTAGTACTACTTGCAGACCAAGACCTATCAAGCTACAGAATCAAAGAATATCAGTACTGAGAGGCACCATACAACTCCGAAGGAAGAATGTGAGAACTGGAAGAAACATTAGACTGAAATGTTAGCACTGGAAGAAGCATTAGAGCGTGGAAAATGGACTTTTTGAGTTGCCAGTGTGGTTTTAGAGATCATCTTGACCAAAAGTTCTTAACTTTATTTTTGTCATGAACCCCTTAGGAAGTGTCTGGTGAAGTTTATGCATCTCTTCTCAGAATCACATTTTTTAAATGCATAAAATTAAATACATAGGTTGCAAAGGAAACCAGCTATATTGAAGTGCAGTTATCAAAATATTTTTTAAAACAAGTTCATGGATCCCAGGTTAAGAGTCCTAGAACTAGACCAACTCCCTCATTTTATAGGTAAAGACACTGAGGCCAAGAGAGGAAGTGACTTGTCCAATGTCAAACTGCTAGTAAGTGACAGAGATAGATTAATGAGAATCCCAGTATTTCGTGGACTAAACTGTTCTTGAAAACTATTTTATTAACTCAAGATATACCTAATTTCTAAATCCAAGTTTCCATAAATGAATAGCAGTCCTCAGCTTTGATTTCAGTCAGTCAGTCAATGAGCATTAATTAAGTGCCTCAAATGAGATAATATTTGTAAAATGTTTCACACAATTCCTGGCACACAGTAGGTGCTTAATAAATGCTCATTTCCTTCCTTCCTTTCTTTTTCTTTCTTTCCTTCCTTTCTCTTTCTTTCTTTCTTTGTTCCTTCCTTCCTTTCTTCTCTTTCTTTCTTCCTTTCTTCCATTCTTCCTTTCTTTCTTCCTTCCTTCTTTCCTTCCTTCCTTCCTTCCTTCCTTCCTTCCTTCCTTCCTTCCTTCCTTCCTTCCTTTTCTGTCCCAGAAATGAAATAAAAAGGATTTTCCCAGAAATGGGTGGACCCAATTATTAGAGCTATAACTAACAGTTTTGGTGCTTGAAGCAAGCAGCACAAAAGGCCTCCTTCAAATCAATTTTGTGGTTTATTTTGTGAAAATAATATGAGTATTTAAGATAAATTTCATTGAATGGGAGAAGAGACACTAGAATACAAGGCTTGGGGGATAGGGTAAAGCAGGGACAGAGACCTTGGGACAACAGTCCCACATGAAAGGACCCTGGGTGAAGGGTCATTTGTGTAAAGCCTCTGAGCTGGGAGAAGGGAGTATACAAATGTCAGTTTCCTATTTTAACTAATTATTCTTGCTAATTAGATACTAAACTCAGTCATTTCTATAGTACTGAGAGGGCAAATTCTACCAAAACATAAATGCAACAAATTTTTAAATTGCATGATCATTATTTAAAATTTTATGGCCACTTAATTTTAGGAACAAAACCCTGGTTGCCCCACCTTAGTTATAGTTCTGCTGAACATTGCTCAGAGTTTGGTCATGGAGCCAGAAATCTGTCCTACTAGTTTACATGGCTGGCTCATTTTGTTTCTTAAAAAGGTGGGAGGAGGTAGTTAAAAATCATAGGTAGGTCCGATTTTCTCCAAGGTCAGGCTGGCCTTATTTGATCTGTTGGCTCTATGTTAGATACCTAGACTTCCAGCTCTTAAGATTTTATGATTCTGAGATTCAGTCCATGACAGGAACTGGAATTCAGGAGGCCTCATGGTATTAATCCTGACTGATAATTAATAAATTACATGACCCTGGGAAAATTACTGCCCTAATCTGGGCCTCAGTCTCCTTCTCTGTCCTCCAAAATCAGTGCTGACCTCAGGGAGAATAAGTTGGTGCCTCCACACCTTCCCTTTCAGAGGCCACTGGTGGCACAGTGGATAGAGCTGTCTGCTTAGAAATCAGGAAGACATGAGTTCAAATCCCACCTCAGACACTTACGGTGTCTGGGTGACCCTGGGCAAGACACTTGAACAATGTCTGCCTCAGTTTCCTCGACTGTAAAATGGGGGTGATAATAGCACCTACCTCACAGGATTGTCATGAGGATCAAATGAGATCAGCTTTGTAAAGTGTTTAGTGCATAGTAGGCAGTATATAAATGCTTATTCCCTTTTAGTTCCCCTCCCCCCACAGCCTCCCTACACATCCGTGCCCTTCCTACAGGCCCTATCAATGCCAAACGGTAGTGGAATGCCTGTAGAAATGGTATCTCAGACAGATTTCTGAGCTATCAGGTTTTCTTTAGTTAAAATGGTCTTTCCAGTCACGAGAATAATAGTTTAATAGTGAAGTCAAAATAATACTTCACATTTATATAGCATTTTGTGACTTAAGAAACCCTTGGTATATATTGTCACAACCCTGTGAAATAGCTCTAATTATCATCCTCATACAGTTGATGAAGAAAGGCCCAGGAATATAAAGTGAATTAGCTGCCCAAAATCAAATCACAAAGTGAGCAGAGACTTGAACCCGCAACTTCTGCTTCCCAAGCCATGGCCTTTTGGTAGGGCCTTGCTGTAGAGCAAGTAGGTGGCACAGTAGATAGAGTGCCAGGCCTGGACTCAGGAAGACTCCTCTTTGTGAGTTCAAATCTGGCCTCAGACACTTATTAGCTATGTGACCCTGGGCAAGTCACTTAACCCTGTTTGCCTCAGTTTCCTCATCTGTAAAATGAGTTGGAGAAGGAAATGGCAAACCCCTCCAGTATCTTTGTGAAGAAAATCCCAAATGAGGTCACAAAGAGTCAGACAAGACTGAAAACGACCAAACACCTGATCAAAAGAGTCTGCTGTGAACCTCCTCAGGATCCCTGGATGCCCACTGCTGCAGACAAACCGCTTTACACGCTCTTCTTTGTCACCTCTAGGTCTCCCTGACCCTCCTGAAGATGCTGAGGTTGTTAAACAGAGTGGCCGCTCGGTGACCTTGTCATGGGCAGCCCCAGGGAGCGATGGTGGTGCTGGCCTGCTTGGGTACAGGGTGGAAATGAAGACAGCGACAGGTGAATGGCAGTCATGTCACAAAGATCTGGTCCCAGGCACCGAGTGCGTGGTGAACGACCTTATTCCCGGGGAGCCCTACCGCTTCCGAATTGCAGCTGTAGGTCAGGTGGGCACAGGAGAGCCCGTGCACCTGCCTCAGACAGTAAAGCTTGGTGAGTGACCTTCATCTGCCTTCTGTCTCTCTCCTTCCCTGTCCTCCTCATCTTCCTCTTTTCTCCTCTCTGTCCTCCTATTTGCCTTCTCTCTTCCTCCTCCTCCTCCTCCTTTCTCCTTTTTCTTCTTTACAATAGTTTTGTTTTTCTTATTTAGTTGTTTTTCAGTTATACCCAACTCTTTGTGACAGCTTTTAGGGTTTTCTTAGCAAATATACTGCAGCGGTTTGCCATTTCCTTCTTCAACTCATTTTACAGATGAGGAAACTGAGGCAAACAGGATTAGGTGCCTTGCCCAGGGTCACACAACTAACAAGTGTCTGAGACCAGATTTGAACTCAGAAAGAGGAGTCTTCCTGAGTCCAGACCCAGCACTAATTAAATCCCAGATCTGCCCCAGTTTAAATCCCACATACCTGCAATGCAAACCTTCCATAAAACAGAAATAACAGTAATCCCTTACCTTCCTGAATGGATAATAATTCCATGATGCCCCTTCTAGTCGTAGTCTTTGGGGTTTTATGGGAAGAATTTGGGTTCTGGCCATCTCTCTCCTCCTGAGGGACACTCTTCACACAGCCAAGACTCTGAAATGCTCCCTGGTTTCTGCTTTGGGGCATGTTGAGTAGAAGACCCTGGATATCTTGCTTTCCTGACATTCTTGGTGCCATAGTCAGAATGTTCATATTCCTTTCCTTTGCACCCAGCCAGTCACTCATCTAGCCTATAAACTGATCAGACCCTGCCCTGGGTTCAGCAACAAGGAAGAAAGTCTTGGGAGCTAGGGTTTTGAAGAAGAGACCAAGGAGGATACTTGATCCCCACCCTCGGAAAGCCCCTCTCTTTCAGGGAAGGCATGTTTCCCCTCAGCACGATGGGGAGGCTGAGTGATTTAGTGGCAATAGCATTGGGTTTGGAGTTAGAAGACTCCCAGGGCTGCCATCGCGTGCTTCCAATGCCTGTGTGACTTTGGATAGGTTATTCCCTTCCCTGAGCCTTATTTACCCCTTTACAAAATCAAAGGGTTAGGCTAGGTGATCTCTAATGTCAGGTCTGCTTCTAAATCCTATGTTCTCATAACCCAAAGATTATATAGCCCCGCCCCTCACCTTGGCAGGGTAAAAGGTAAGAAATGGGCGCCTGGTGGGAATAGTCTAGCAGGTGCTCTCACTATCCATTGATACGGGCCAATGAAGGACAGCAATGATGGAGGGAAGTATTTCACAATCCACATGTGCCCTAAACACTTAATAGGCCACTCCTCTTGATAGTTATTCTTCACCATATTTCAGCGAGCTAGGTGAAAACCCAGACTGTATTGACTGTTTCGTAGATGGGAAAACCAGCGTCTGTTTAGTCCTGGCTGAGAGCCTGAGGCCCCTCCCAAATGACACAAGGACCCCACTAGGAGCATCATCCATAGTATCAATGCCGTCGATTATATGTCTCCCTGCAGAGCCTGTGCAGGCAGTTGCTTCAACCTCCATGAGTAAGTTGGTGGCGGTCGGGGAGGAAGCTCACCTGGAGTGTGAGATGGCAGGTGAGATCCAGGAGGTGACCTGGAGGAGAGGAAATGAACTGATCCAGCCTGGGGGCCGCTATGAGCTCATCTCCAAAGGCAACAAGCAAATACTAGTGATCCATGGGTTCCAACCCGATGACCAAGGCTCCTACACTTGTAGCTCCACTAGCAGCAAAGCCTCTGCTGCTGCATCTTTTGAAGGTATGTCTGGGGGGGTTAAGGGGGATGGGGAAGGGAAATAAAAGCAGGCTGAACATTACAGAAGCATACAGGAAGTTTATTCAGTCATTCATTTACTCATTCGGGCATTTGTTAATCTACTCATTCATTCATTTGATTTTACATGTATTCATATATTCTTTCATGTGGTAACTCGTCCATGTGTTTATTTGTTTATTCAGTTATGAGTTCATTCATTCACATTCATTCAGTGGGTGTCTGTTAAATTAATAGCACCTAATTCCCAGGGTTGTTGTGAGGATCAAATGAGATAATATTTGTAAAGTGCTTAGCACGATGCCTGGCACATAGTAGGTGCTTAATAAATTCTCATTTCCTTCCTTCCTCCCCACTACGTGCAAAACACTATGGTAGGGGCTGGAGAAGATACAAAGAAGTCAGCGTGGTCCTTGGTTTCATTGGAATCATGGCCCAGTAGTGTAGATAAGACATGAACAAAAATTACGGTGATGCAAGGAATGGGAAAACACATCAAAAGACAAAGCGAGAAGGAATCAATTCTATTTGGGGAGGACCAGAGAAAGGTTTATGCGTAGGTGACACCTGAGCTGGACTTCAGTCCATGTGGGCTTTATTGCCACAACTTGGGGAGTAGGACATCAGAAGACCTAACCACTAGTCCCTCCTCTCCCACTCACTGTTACCTTGAACAAGTCATTTCCCTGTCTGCGACTCAATTTCATTCATCTGTAACGTGAAGTGATTAATCCTTTCCCAACATGCTCCACATTTACCTTCACCATTTGTCCATGAGGCAGACATGAGTCTGTGATTAGTGATCCTATTTTACACATGGAGGAGATGACTACCACAGAGTAGAAGTAACTTGCCTAATGTCTTACAGTGAGCCAGCAGGAGAAAAACCAATTCTCCTGCCTCTCAGCCAGTGGATCTTCCCATTCTCCCAAACTTGCTCTGTGTCCTTTGTCCTCCACCAAGGTCCTTTGGGTCCACTCCCTATACTTCTTGTGGTCAGTCTGACCTCTCCCATGGGTAGTGGAAGAGCATGGGCTCTTGAGTCAGAGGAACCAGATTCAGATTTTTGATTCATGAGTTGTTATGGCCAAAGAATTCCTCACCACGCAATCAATTCATAGTGATGCGTCTGTCCATTCTTAGCTAAGTTGTTCCTGGAATAGCAAAATCAGTCTGTCACTAGGGTGATACTTGATGCCTCGTCCAATGAGGTAGATCTTTTGAAAAATTATGCTCCTCCTGCATTGCTTTTGAGAAGCTAGGATCACCTCCACCCCACGATGAGGTGTAGTCCATGAATCAGCAAGCATTTATTATGTGCCTACTCTGTGCCAGGCACTGATGATCAAAACAGAAAAGTGACACAAGTTTCTGCTGCTAAGAAACTTAACATTTGTAAGGGATGGAATTCCACAGATTACACTTTTTTTCCAGAACAAAACTTCACTTAAGTTTATTTCAGACATAACAGCAATGTCATGTTAAAATGGACAGGTAAACAGATTACACAGTCTAATGTGGAGCTACAGCCTATTCACAGGTAAGTAAAATATACAGTGTATTCAAGACAAATACTCAGTAATCGGAGAGACACTAATGGCAGGGAGAATCAAGAAAGGCCTCTTGAAGGGGCTGACGCTTGAGCTGAGCCATGAAGTGAGTTTGGAGTTCAAAGGAAAGCGAGACTAAGTCTAGACATGAGAGTGAGTCTCTTCTGAGGCACAAAGGAGTTGAAATCTACTGCGCAGGGAACAGCAAGTTGTAGGGTTTGACTGGAATGAAGGGTCTATGAAGAAGAATAGTGTGTAATCAGTAAGCCTGGAAAGCAAGGCTGGAACTAGATGGTGGTGGGTTTTTAATGCCAAACAGAGGAGGTTGTTAATTTAACCAAAAAGGAATGGGGAGCCACCAAAGCTTCTTGAGCAGAGGAGTGACGTGGTCAGGCGTGGAATATCAGTCAGGTAGGTGGAGGTGAAATATAAAAGAGGAGAGATGATGAAGAGAGGTATTTCAATAGAGGAGGTGATGAGGTCCTGGACTAAGGTGGTTGTGCTGAAGTAGAGAAGGAGACATGCTGAAAAAGGTGGAATTGGCAAAACTTGGCAACTGGTTTCTTACAAAAAGTGAGTGAAGGTGATGAAGGCGTTCTTTTGATACATTCGATTTGAAAAAGCTTTGTTGAGTATGTGAAATCTACAAGGGACTGTGTTGGGTGTTATGAGGGACCAAAAGAAAAATAAAACATGATCCAGAAGTAACAAGGCATTAACTTCTTCTGTTGGTATCAGAAGACCGTCAGGTAGTGTCCTGAAAGGAGGAATGATGTCTATTGTAGACGTGTGACCTCAGATGTCCTTCTGACTGACTCCTCCCTCCCTGTGCTTATTCCCCCCAGTGGCAGTATCCCAGGCCCCAGAAGCAGAAGCTTTGTCCGATGGCCTTGCCCAGCCCAGCTTGCCCCCCGAGGCAGCCCAAGAGGGTGACCTGCACCTGCTGTGGGAGGCTCTCGCTAAAAAGCGCCGCATGAGCCGGGAGCCCACGCTGGACTCCATCAGCGAGCTGCCCGAGGAGGATGAGCGGCTGCACAGGCTGCGGCGAGAAGTCGAGGAAGCTGTCCAGGACTTTTCTGAGGGCTATTCCACTCCTGACGAGCTGGCCCGCACTGGCGAGGCTGACCTCTCACACACCAGTTCTGACGATGAGTCTCGGGCTGGGACCCCATCCCTTGTTAGCTACCTCAAGAAGGCGGGAAAGCCTGGGAGCAAGGCCAAGGTCCCTGGGGCTGCCACTACAAGCAAGCTCAGGAAACCGTCGGAGCAGGCAGAGGCTGAGCCCATGGCCACCCCTAAGCTGCCTGGCGACCTGACTGCTGAGATTTTGGAGGACCCCTCCATGGATAAGGCTGCTATAAAAATACAGGCAGCTTTCAAGGGCTATAAGGTGAGAAAGGAGATGAAGCAACATGAGGGTCCCAGCTTCCGGGATACTTTTGGGGACGTCGTGGCGGAAGCAGGAGGCTCCCTGCACCTAGAGTGTGTGGCTGTCAGCAAGACGGACATGAGGACCTCCTGGCTTAAGGATGGTGTAGAGTTGACAGATGGACGGCACTACCACATCGACAACTATGGGGATGGCACCTGCTCCCTGCTGGTCACTGGCCTTGAGGCCGACGATGCTGGCTGCTATACCTGCCAGGTGACCAACAAGTTTGGCCGCATCTCCCACAGCGCCCAGGTGACAGTAAGGGGAGCCACAGGGACCAGCGGAGCCGAGAGTGAGGCAGAGAGCTCATCAGGCAGCGAGGTGGATGATGCTTTCCGCCAGGCCGCCCGGAGACTACATCGTCTCTTCCGGACCAAGGCCGCTGCAGAAGTATCCGATGAGGAGCTGTTCTTCAGCGCAGAGGAGGGCAGCGTGGAGCTGGAGGAGCCCAGTGACCGGCAAACCTACCGTGAAGATGACCGCTATATCTATATTCGGTTTGAGACTGCCAGTGAGGCCCGCCAGGCGACTACTCGCTTCCAAGAGATGTTTGCAGCCCTGGGCATCCTGGTGGAAATCAACATCCTGGAGCAAGGGCCCCGCAAGGTGGAGATGCGCATCATGAAGGTGGCACAAGCCCCAGCTGGCCAGCTTGCCTACCCTGCAGCCCCCAAGGAGCACCCTTCAACACTACTGACCTCTGACACAGGTAGATATCTAGAGAAGGCCGCTGCTCCACAGTGGCCACAGGTGGTGTTTGCTATTTCCTCTCCTCTCTAACCAAAGTTGACCCAATAACTGTCCCAGATCGGCGTTCTCCCTGCTGTTTCCAGCCCAGACAAGGAGAGTTCTTCCCATTAGGAGTGGTCCAGGAGGCTGGGATGGCTACCATGCTACCTTGGAATTCTGGACCCATCAAGGCCATGAAACTTAATTCTTCCTTGGACAAAGGTCCTTGAAGCCCTCATCATGCTAAGATCTATTCTCTCATTCTGTCCTTAGGGCCTCAGAGCCTCAAGGAGACAAGATACAATGTCCTCTCTCCTGATTCTCAGTCCTTTCTACCCTAGTACCTCACTTAACACTTAATTTGCCCCATTCTAATAAGGTTACATAACGTGTTGCATAGTTATACCTTATTATAGTATATGTTTTATCTCCCAACTAGTACATGAGCTCCTAGAAGGCAGGGACTTTGTCTTATCTTAAGACACCTAGCATAGTGCTCTGCATTCAGCAGGTGGTTAATAAATGTTTGTTGCATTGAACTAAAATCCAACTGACATTGTTGGGGTGGAGGGAGAGGTCATGGGAATCATGTCCTTGCCTTTAATCTATCCATCTTCTCCTCTGGCTCAGCCCCAGTTTTCCTGACTGAGCTACAGAACCAAGAAGTGCAGGATGGCTACCCTGTGAGCTTTGACTGTGTGGTGGCTGGCCTTCCAGTGCCCAGCGTGCGCTGGTTCAAGGACGGCAAGGTGCTGGAAGAGGATGACCACTATATGATCAATGAGGACCAGCAAGGTGGCCACCAGCTGATCATCACAGCTGTGGTACCTGCCGACATGGGTGTCTACCGCTGCCTGGCTGAGAACAGCATGGGGGTCTCTTCCACCAAGGCTGAGCTCCGTGTAGACTGTGAGTCACTGAGCGGAGGGGTGGGTGAGGAGGGTAGCCAGGAAAGGGAGCATAGAATGCTATCGGGACACAGGATATTAGAGATGGAAGAACAGAAAGCAGTGGGTTGGAAGGAAAAGCTCCAGGACAAAGTAAGACTATTAGGAAGGTGGCCTGTGCCCCCTCTGTGATCATCAATAAAGGCCTCATATGATTTAGAGCTGGAAGAAACCTTGGAGATCTTCAAGTCCCATTCCCATCATTTAATAGGTGAGGAAAGTAAGGTCACTTAGGTAGTAATTAGCCAAGTCATTATGCAAACTCAGAGCTCTGACCACTATAATTATCCCAGTCAATTCAACTCAAGTATTTGTTAAATGCTTACTTTGAAGAAGTCCCTGTGCTAGAAAATTCAAAGACATGAACATTCAGGGTTCCTGATCTCAAGGAGCTAATTTTCTACTGAGGGAATATAACATATAAATCAGTTATGTCAATATGTAAATATGTAAAATGTAAGTAAAATATGTAAATACTGTATGTTCCATATAGTATAAATATATGTATATGTATATACATAGCACACATATGTAGAGTAACACATGCACACATTATGTTATGGAAGAATAAAGTAATTTACACCAGAGGGGAAATAAAAACTGAAAGGCTCAAGAAAGGGCTTGTGTGTAGTAGGTAGCGCCTGAACTGGGCTTTGAGGGGAGCCAGGGATTCTAAAAGGGGAGCCAGGGATTCTGAAAGGTCGAGATGACAGAGCACATTCCAGACACAGGGGACTGGACCACCCCTGGAAGATGAAATGTCATCAGAAACAACAGGTAGGGTAGTTTTACTGGAATGGAAAAGTCTTGAAAGGAGATAATAAGAAACAAGACAAGAGAGGTAGATGAGGGGCCTTAAATGGTAGGCTGAGGAGTTTTTATTTGATTTTAGAGAAAATAGGGACCCATTACAATTGTTTGATTGGAGGAGTGACCTGATCAGAGTTATATGGTAGGAAAATCAGTGTGGCAAGCAGTGTGAAGGCTGGATTGAAGAAGGGGGAGACTGGAAGCAAGGAAACTAAGAGATTATTGTCCAGGCGAGAGGTGATGAGGGTTTGAACTAGGTCGAGGAAGTATGAATTGAGAGAAAGGGCTCCATATTGCTGCTTTACCTGACATTCGAGGCTTTTCAAAATCAGGACCCTACCCTACCATTACAAGCTTATCTCATATCTTTTCCACACACACACATTCTTTGTTTTAGTCTAAATGGATTTCTCATAGCTTCCCAAACAAATCCTGTGTTCTCCTGCCTCCGTGCCTGTACTGTGATATGTCCTGTGCCTGAAATAACCTCCCCACCCCCACCTTTTGAATTTCCAGCCATCTTTTAAAGCCTAACTAAATGCCCCCTCCTCCAGAAAGCCTTACTTGATCTCTCAATTGGTACTCAATTGGTAACTCCCTTGGACCTCATATAACACTCTGTAACTCTCTAATGCATTTATCAAATTCAAGAAATATTTGTTAAGCTTTATTATGTTTGGAGCACTCTTTGCACTGACTCCTAAGAGAGATACAACGTTTGTACAAGTTTTTAAATTCAAGACAGTATCTACTAGAGCATTCTCCGCATGAAGAGATACCTATGATACATAATAACATATGATTAGTGGATTAGATGCAAAAGACTGTGGGAAACTAAAGGAGAGGACAGTTATTCCTAACTAGGGCTTTAGGGAAGGTTTCCTGGAGGTGGCATTGGAGCAGGGCTTTCAAGGCTGAATGATAATTCAACAGGTGAAGAGAAAGAAAAGGGGAGGAAGACATTGTAGTCCAGGAATAAGGAGCTGAAGTGGGAACGTAAAGGGGATGAAAAGTAGCCCAATTTGTCATATACAGGGTGTTCCTAAAGTCTGGACACATAGGCAAAAATGCATATTTTCAAGAAACGAATGAAATTTTCAATAACATTTTATTTAATTGGATTTCAATAAATAACATCTTCAGTATGATTTCCATCATTTATGATGCAAAGGTTGATGCACTTTGCAAGATTCATGTGAACTCCACATTGCCGTCAATTTTCCTGTGTCCGGACTTTAGGAACACCCTGTAGAATGTATAGAGAGGAGTAGTGTGAGATATGATGGTAGCCTTGCAAAGAGCCACCATCCTGGATGCTGGGGTCTTGTAACTGCTGTGAGGGAGAAAGATGAGCCACAAGGTAGCTGTTCTCATACACTTTTAATCCTGAAAACTGAAAGACCTCAAGGGAGAATTGGGGAATACAAGCTTTTGGTGACCTTGTGTATTGGGCTGATTGCCCAAGAGACAAAAACCTAAAAAAGATTGGCTAAGATTTAGATAGACAAAATGGCACTAATTTAAGTGCCTGGCTCTTACCTGAGGCTCTCTTTCACTTCTTTCCTCCAGTGACAAGCACTGACTATGACACAGCAGCTGATGCTACAGAGACTTCTTCCTATTTCAGTGCTCAGGGATACCTATCCAGGTAATAAAGAGCTAACTTTTCATCCAAGGAGCATGGGGCTGTTGGAATGATGGTACAGATACCCAAAGAGTCAGAAAGCTAGATAACTGGAGCTTTGGGTGCTCCTATAGTATATTATAATGAAGAGGAAGCGGAGGAAGCAGAAGGGGAAGAAAAGGAGGAAGGAGAGGAGGAGGAGGAGGAAATTCTACCATTTTACTTTTATAGACTGATGGACTGTCAGAGCTGAAAGAGGCCTTAGAACAGAAAACACAAAGAAGGAAGAGGAGGATTTTGGATTTGCTCTCAGCTGTCCATTAGTTACACCCATGATTAGGGTCCTGAAGATTTATAATGATATAGCAGAGGAGACTGTGAAAAAGTGTTCAGGGAGCAGAGGGTCTAATCTGGAATATCTCTCACCAAATCCTAGTTTTACGTGTCTGCCTCAAATATGGCCTTGGAGTGCCATTGACTTCATTCATTCATTCTTATTTTGATGCACTCATGATCCCAATAATGCTGGCACTTCTTCCACTGCCCCCAAAATTACAGTCAACCACCACTTCCTTATGCCTTGCAGTTCTTATTCATTTCCTCCCAGTAATTCCCTATGGGCAAGGGAGGGGGGTCTTTCTAATGGGCTGGAGGTCTCTCTTGGGTTCTTTAATTTATCCTAGGTACCAGTGCCACATTCAGGGCCACAGAAGACCAGTGTACGCCCTAGCAGCTAATGAGCTAGTGATGGGTTTATTTCTATTTAGCTAGGCTGGCCCTCAGGCAGCAGACTATCAGTCAGCAGGATCATATTCATAGCTTTTCCATCTTGGTAAAACCTGTTCTGCCTGCCTAACTTTTGGGAAACCAGTGTCATCTTCATGCCTCAGTGACCCATCAGAGGGATTATTCATTCATTTAACAAATATATGTCCCAGAGTCTGTTAAGTGATAGAAAAGAACTTATCCCTGACTATATGGTAAAAGCCCCACAAGCTTCTCCACTCTACTCTTATCACCCCCTCCCCAGACATGACCACCCTAGCCACCCCCTCCCCAGAACCCCAGCTTAAGCCCAATTTTCTGTTTCCTTTCCTTCCGGGTCGGGGTGGGGGGTGTTTCTATGGATTTCCTTCTGTGACCCCTGCATACAAATCACCCATCAGCCGGGAACAAGAAGGTACAGAGTCAACTTCAGAGGAAGGGCAGCTGCCCCAAATCCTAGAAGAGCTCCAGGACGTCAAGGTGGCCCCTGGGGCCCGGCTGGCTAAATTCCATCTCAAGGTGAAAGGTAAGGCTTGGGCCTCCATGGTAGGGAGTGGTAAGGGCAGTTTTGTCTACCCAGGGACTTCCAGAAAGGGGTAAAGTGTGGAGGGAAATTCTGCTTTTGATAGATCCAATTTTGACCATCTCCAACCTTCCAGGCCAAACACAACAGATGACCCTGGCCATCCTCCCATGTGAACTATGTGCAGGGTCAGCCTGATTTGTAGGTGAAGTGAGGAACTGCTTCCTGGTATGATGCAAGTGGGGACAGAGAGACCCTCCCTACCCCCAAAATCTCAATCTGACTTACCTGCCCTAAAATTCTATCATTTCCATTTTGTAGACTATCTGAGCTGACAAGAACCTAGAACACAGAATGTCACAGATGAGGGGAACATTAGAGCTCATTTATTGCAATACACTCATTTTTTTTACAGATGAGGGGACTGGAGTATAGAGAAGAGAAATGACCTGTCCATGGCCAAATAGCCAACCTTTGTTATTGTTCTTAATAATTCTTCCTAATAATTTTAAATGAATAATTATTGATTGATTCTAACACCCCTAGTGGCCAGTAGGGAAAATGTTGATAGAGGAGAGGAGGGTCTGTGTCTCCTTTCCTACCCCACTGTCCTGCTTTGATGGACATCAGATGGCTAGGGTAGCATTTTCGGAGACCCACTTACCCTCACTCCAGATATGGTCTCTGAGTCTACTCGCTCATTCCAGGGTACCCAGTGCCCCGCCTCTACTGGTTCAAGGATGGGCAGCCTTTGTCTACCTCCTCCCGGATCCTCAAGACTGATAAGAAGACAGTTCACACTCTGGAAATCCTCAGTGTCACAAAGGAAGATGCCGGGGAGTATTCCGCCTATATCAGGAATGCTGCAGGCTCTGCCTATTCCTCTGCCCAGCTACTGGTCCAGGGTAAGCCACCCAGCCCTGGTGCTTTAACACCACCTGCATGGGACCTTTGGTCTAGCAGGCCACTGTCGCTAATTGTCTTCTTAGAGGGAATGTGTGTGTGTGTGTGTGTGTGTGTGTGTGTGTGAAGTCTTTAGCGTGGCTGAGGACCAAAACGGGGCTAATATTTATCAGCAGAACTCAGCTACTAACAAATTCACTCGCAAGAGCCCTGTTTGGCAGTCTGGATGCCCAAGGGTCCCTTGACCACACTGGGAGTTGTTATTCAGTCATTCAGTTGTGTCCAACTCTTCGTGACCCAGGGGACCTTTTATCCTCCACCATCTCCTGAAGTCTGTCCAAGCTCGTGTTCATTGTTTGCTTTCCCTGGGGTTTTCTTGGCAAAGATACTGGAGTGGTTGCCATTTCCTTCTCCAGTGGATCACCTTTTGTCAGAACTCTCCACTATGACTGTCTGTCTTGGGTAACCTTGAATGGCATAGCTCATAGTTTCATTTAACTACACAAGCCCCTCTGCCACAACAAAGTAGTAATCCATGACCCATGGGGGGTGGGGGGGCAGTGTTCACTAAACCATGCTACTTCCCTTTCATCACTGTATCCCACATGTAAAAATAAAGGGAGTGGGGGCTGTTTGGTAGATAGATGTTCTTGACTGCATTTCTTCTTTCTCTGTGTTATTATCAAGGTCCCAATGAACCCGAAAAAAAGATAGATTCAGGTAAGAAGAAAACCGTGGGCAAAGAAGATAATACATTTCATTCCACAAAGATTTATTAAGCACCTACTGTGTACAAAGCCTTGTGCTATGCATTGAGAGGGGTACAAAATTTAGAAACAAAGTCCCTGCCCTCATGTCATCCTTAATCTAGCAGAGAGGAAAGAGCAAATAGGGATAGGCATAAGGGGGCGGATAGAGGTAAGGACGGGAAGGGGATAAGACCTTCTATTTCTCTTAACATTCCATGGCTGCCAATGCAATGTTTAGGCCATCCATCAGTTACCCCTCGGACTCTCAATACCTATCTACCTTCATGCTATCTTTTATGCCACTCCCCGGAGCAACATCTTGAGTTGCATGCTACTCAGCATACTTACACCCATCGTGCATCTTTTCATTGCCCTTTGAATACCCTGCCCCCCACACACACACAGGGTAAAGGAAATAATTAAAGACAAAAATATAAGTAAGCCAGCACTAAGTCATGGTGCTTCAGGCTAGAAGTACAGACTAGGAGTTTAGTGGAGGGGAAGATTAACCAGAGCCAGGATGAATGGGGAGAACTTCACAGAAGGGATTTGATCTGCACCTTTAAAGACAGGGGGAGTGGCAGCTATAAAACATTATCGTTGCTACTGAAGCTCGAAGAAGGGGAATGTGGGCTGGAGCAGTCAGGGAAGGCTTCCTGGAAGAGGTGGAGCCAGATGAGGAAATGTGAAGCCATTGCTTGCTATTCATTGGTCTTTTTCTTAGAAGCCTGACCTTTCCAACTGCCACTTTTCCTTCCAGATGTCCATGAACAACTTGCACCTCCAAGGTTTCTGGAAAGATTTACCAATAAGAAAGTGAAGAAGGGCTCTAGCATCACCCTCTCGGTGAAAGTCGAAGGTAAAGGAATAAGATGAAATCCTGTTTCTCTAGCACTGGATAACTTATATCTACTTTCCTTCCAATAGTTTTAAGTGTGTTGTCTTTATTTTACAGCCGATGTAACTGAGTCTCAGAGAGGTCACGTGACTTTTCTGAGGTCACATAGCTAGTAATTGACCTCATCCCTGTGATCAAAGTTCAGGTGAAATCTGGGCAAGTAGGATCCCAAGGCATTGCATGGCATGTTCTCTAGTCTAAAGCCATCCTACTTGCCTTTTGGGGGACATGCTCCTGCTTGTCTATGTCATCCCTAAAATATGGTGTCCAGAATTGAATACAGTACTGTCCCTGGGGTCTTACCAAGGGCATAGGCCAGAAGAACCATCCCTGCGCCTCAGTTTCGTAATCTATGAAAGGAAGATGCTAATACCTGCACAAAGCTGTTGCAAAGAAAGCTTTTTGTAAATTGTGAAAACCCCTTTGGTTCACACAGCATGGTACCAATTCATTCATTCAGCAGGTATCTACTATGCATCTATTGTGTTCATCTCTGAAGGAGGTACAAGTCTATGAGAGCTTATTCCTACCCTAAGGGAGCCTACAATCTGGCAAGAGGATAAAACATGACTGCAAAGATCTGTAATACATAATGTTTCATGATGAGTGAGTATTCTAGATAGATGCATAGTTCTTTCTTTCTGTCTCTCCTCTGCTGCTTTCTGATGCCTCTTCATGTCATGAAAGTGACCTCGGATTCTGGAGAGTCCTGCCAGTAACCTGCAAGATCTGGCTGGGCCTGAGACAACTGGCATTTATAATTGAGTGGCTGTTCTATGCCAGGCACCGTGTTAAGCAGTGGAGACACAAAGAAAAGCAAAAGATGGTCCCCGCTCTCAAGGAGCTCACCATCTAATGGAGGAAGCAGCACGCAAACAAAACCTATAGAGGTTAAATTGGAGATAATCAACAAAGGGGTGGCAGTGGCATTAAGGGTGATTGGCAAAGGCTTCTTGCAGAAGGCAAGGCTTTAGCTGAGGGCTGAAGAAGAAAGCCAGAGAAGCTAGGAAGCCTCCCAAGCTCCACGGGCTCTCCATTGGGAGCTGAGGGATAGATTGTGTGTCTACCACTTGAGGACCAGCCTACTGATGTCCGGAGAGGTCCATCGCCAGACTGACCATCAAGGGCAAGCTTTCTACAGAGCGCTTCCTTCCAAGAGGTAGTGCTAAGTACACATCTTCCCATTTTACAGAGAAGATGGAGGACCAGAGAATAGCAATGGTGTGCCTAGGGTCACAGAGACAATGAGTGCTGGATCCAGGTCTTCCATCTCCAGAGCTCTTGCCACTGTACCCCACAGGCACACAGTAGGCACTCAATAAAGGCAGCATGGTACTGTAGGGAGAACACTGGGAGTCAAGAGGTCTCAATTCAGATCCTAGCTCAGGTACCAGCTGTGTGACCATGGACAAGACAAGGCACTTTACCTATTGTCTCTGGTTTTACTTATTTGTAAAACAAGAACAATAATGTCTGCCCAACCTGCTTCGTGGAGTGTTGTGGAAACTAGTTTTGTAAATCTTAGATTGCCGTAGAAATGTGAGTTATTACTGTTAATTGAGCTGATTATAAAACATATAAAAAATCTGGGGATCGATCTCACAAACACACAAAAGACCCATATAGATTCAATTACAAAGTGTTTTGAAGATATCTTCTTTGAGCCTGATGACAACTCTGTAAGTCAGGCAAGGGTAGAGATTGTTATCTTTGTTTTCTAGATGAGGAAACTGAGGCACAAAAGGGTCAAGTTACTTGCCCAAAGTCACACAGAGCCAGCATTTGAACCCAGGTCCTCTGACTCCAAACTGAGTGTTCTATCCATGACATCACATGCTCCTTAAAGAAATAGAGAACAACTTAAATAGCTTACCACACTGCCTTAATAAATGTTTATTGACTATGCCTGTAGCTGGAAGAATATTTAGTGTTCATGCCTGGGCTGTGCTAATATGATAAAAATGACATTACCAAAATTAATGTACAGTTTTAATGCTATACCAAATTATCAAAGGGATATTTTAAAGAACTTAATACAATAATAAGATTCACTTGGGATTGATTTGGGTTGTTTTGATGTCAGGAGAGTTATTCTTTCACATGTGTCACTCACAGGGCAGCCACCTCCAACGGTGAACTGGCTAAAGGAAGAAGCCAATGAAGATGTCCTCTGGATCCGAACTGACACTCCAGGCTACAAGGTAGCCAGCTCCAACCTTCAGCACAGCCTCATCCTCCTGGACATAAAGAAGCAACATGAGGGTTCTTACACGTGCATTGCCACTAATAAGGCAGGACAGTCCATCTGCTCTGCTACCCTGAAAGTTACAGATGGTGAGTCCCGGTCCCCTGGAGAATGGAGAGAAGCTGGTTCCCTAACCAGCTCAGATAACCAGGGTCAAGAACAGCAGATTTGGGGCCATGATTCAAGAGCTGAGAGAAAAGGCAGCTCTCCCCAAGTGAAGCCTTAAAGGGCAGGGGAATAGGAAAGTAAGTTGCAATGAAAGACTAGCATCACAGCCCCAAACCAAGAGAATAATATGGTATCGGGGACAGAATACTCAGTTTGGAGTCAGAGGACCCAAGTTCAAATCCCGGCAAAGATAACAATCTCTGCCTTGCCTGACTTACAGATTATCATCAGGATCAAAGGAGATGTCTTCAAAGCACTTGGTAAACTACAAAGCCTTATAAAATGACACCTAGTATTATTATTGTCAGGCAGTGAAAGTGGGTGTTCTATCCCTAGCCAGTTAACTCATGCATGTGGGATCTCACTGCCCTGAGAATGATGCCTCAGAAGTGGGCTCTCCACCATGGCTGGCCTAGGACCAAAGCAGCTCCTCCTTCTGAGCAATAGGGAGGAGAAACATGTCGATGCTCTTGTCGCCTTGTTTTCCCCTATGCCTTCCCACAAGGTCCCTTTATGTAGAGGGGCAAACTGGACTTTCACCCTAGGAATTTTGAACTGCCTTACTTCTAAGAACAGAATGCAGCATGTGTTCACATCAGCGTAGTCAAGCTGTACATGAACGTGATGCTTATGTGAGCAGGTCTCTACTCAGCCTTCCTCAATGGGAGAGTTTATGCTTGACTGTGAGCTAACCCAAAGCACAACGTGGCTGCCAACGCACCGGACGTGATCTTAGGTCACCGGAAGTGAGGCTGTTACCCAACATAAGAGAGGTGACAGTGCCGTGGTCCTCTGGGCATGCTCTGTCTAGGGCGTTGTGTCCAGTTCTGGTAGCCACATTTTAGAAGGACATTGATAAGCTAGAGTGTGTTCTGAAGAGGGTGACCAAGATGGTACCGCCCTCTGCAGAACAGGAGGGGACTGGAAGTCCTGGCACAGCAAGGTGCTAGAAGCAGCTGCGTGATGTAGCGGATAGAGCTCTGACCTCGGGTCCAAAGATCTGAGCTCACATTTGGCCTGAAGTAGAATAAGAAATGAGGAAGGTGATTTGGGATCATAAAGAAGGCCAGAGATCAGTTTGGGAAGGGAAAAACTGGGAGGACTTGAGGAGAAGATGAATGGCTTGTGCCAAAGGAGGAAAAGGGCCAGAGCTAAAGACTGAGAACCCAAACGCAAGATCTAGAGGAGGAAAAGAACGTGAACAGGACATAAAGAGAAGCAGGGGTGGAAAAGGAGAAGCTGAAGGAGAAGAGGACTCCCACCAAAGGAGGGGTATGGAGAAACGAAGACTTAGGAGAGCACGACTGTTCCCTCCAAGCACCTGTGGGGTAGCATGTGCAGTAGGGCTTAGGCCTGTTCCTCTTAACCCAAGAGGAGAGAACTCAGAGCAAGCAGTGAGTGGAAATAGCAGGGAGGCAGATTTCAGCTGCACAGAATGGAGATCTTCCTGACAACTGGAGCGGCCTCAAAGTGACCTGGGATACCTTAGATGTTAGTGAAGTCCCTCTCACTAGAAGAGACCTCTTGTAAGGAGTCTTGTGGAGGGAATTTCTGCTCAGGTATTAGTGGGAGCAGATATGCTTTGAAGTCCCTTCTGTCTCCAAAATTCTGTGTAGAAAGTGCCCAAAAAGAGCGTAAGCATACAGAAAGCCATTTACCTTATCTAGCTGTGGTCTTTAAGGACAGCTTAGCAAAGTTCCCCTCACTCTATCTAGGTCTTAGCTTCCCCACTGATGGTAACGGCTCCCTCTGATCTCCTTACAGCTCCAGAGAGAGATGGAGCAGCTAAAGGGCAGAAGAAAGTCAAGGAAGCCCTCATTTCAAACCTGCTGCAGGGGTGAGTGACAGCCCATCTTCCTGATTGGGGACCAAGGTCATGTTAGGGATGGGGAAGCATGACAAATAATCTTTCTTCCACTCTCTTGTCTAAGTTTGACCAGAGGGTGGAAGATCCTTTGGCAAATCATTTAAGCTCTCTAGGCCTCAATGTCCTTATCTGTAAGGCAGCTAGGTAGCCCAGTGGATAGGGCACTGGGCCTGAATGTCGAGACATAGAATACTCCTGACCTGAGTTCAAATCCTGCCTCAGATACTTACTGGCTGTGTGACCCTGGGCAAGTCACTTAACCTCTGCCTGCCTTAGTTTCCTCAATTGTAAAATGGGGATAATAGTAGCACTTACCTCCTAGGGTTGTTGTGAGGACCAGATGAAGTGATATTTTTAAAAGTGCCTAGACAGTGCCTGGCACCTACAGGTGCTTAATGCGTGCTTGTTTCCTTCCTTCCTATAAAATGAGAGACCTAGACTAGAGAATTCCTAAGATCATTTCATTATATAACATATGATATTTATACACACACATATATTATTTATTTATATATATATATATATGCCTATATAGAGCTATAATCCTAAAATAGGTGGAATTTAGTAAACACATGTATATGGTTCTTGTGCATACACATGCGTAATGATATGTGCTGTATTATGTGTATTACATACTACATGCATAAGTATTGTGCATATATGTTACGACTCACGTGTAGAAGTAGTCTACCATCTAGTGAGAAGAGCATTGCACTGAGAATTAGTCCTGCTATGCCACTAACTAACTTTGTGTCCTTAGGCAAATTGCCTTCCTTATCTAGCCCTTAATTTCCTCATTTATAAAATGAGGGGTTGGACTTAAAAGTCTCTAAGGCCCCTTCTAGCTCTGACAGTCTATATTATAAGATCTCTTCTAACAGCCTTTCCATCTCTGACATTCTATGCTCTGGAAGTCCTTTCCAGCTCTGATATTCTATGTCCTAACATTCTAAGAACCCTTTCAGCTGTGACATTCTATGTTCTAAAGTCCCTTCTACCTTTAAATATTCTGTATTCTATGGACCCTTGCATCCCATGTTCTATGGTTCCTTCCCAGTTCTAACGTGTTTGGTCTTGTAAGAACCTTTCTGACTCTAATATTTCATGTTCAAAGATCTTTCCTGTCCCTAATGCTCTAGGGTTCCATGGCTTTTATTAGGTGGGGGACTTGGGGAAGAGATTAGAAGTTTACAAAGTACATAAATGTGCCTCTGATCGGTAGAATTGGCTGTGGTGAGCTTTCCAATTTTCTAGTCCCTGTTTTTTGCTCACCACCCTTTATTCTTACAGAGCTGGAGCCGGCTCAGTCCAGACATCAGAAACCACAGATTTTAACGAGGTTGACCGACCAAAGAAAGGTAAGCGAAGCAGTTGACATCTTTTACCTGGGCTTCTTGGTAGTTTTCCACTGCAGGGACCAACTGGGTTTGGTCAGTGCATCAACAAGTAATAACAACTATTATTAATAATAGCTAGCATTGATGTAGAGCTTCAAGTTTGCAAAGTGTTTTGTGTATATTATGTCATTTGGTGAGCACTTGCTATAATTATATATTAAGAACAATCTATTGAGTATCTGCTCTTTGCCAGGCACTGTGCTAAGAACTATGAATATGAAGAGGGAAAATAACAGTTCTTTTTTTTTCTTTGGAAATAACAGTTCTTAGGAGCTGACAATTTAATTGGGTGAGGGAGGGGAGAAGGATGTGATGTATGAAAGTAAATATGCTACAAGGTAGAACGTGATTGGAGGAGAGTGATCTAGACAAAATGGCCCAGGAAATCAAAGAGTTGAGAGAAGGCATCAGGGAGAGCTCAATGGAGGAGATAGCTCCTAAGCTGAGTTTGAAGGATGAGAGAGACTTTGACAGAGAAGAGGCTTTGCACATGGTAGTCACTTAATAAATGCTTGTTGAACTAAATTAAGTGAATCCTAGGCATCTGGAGAATGTCATCATTCAGACCATCATCAAATCCAATAACATTCAACAAACATCCATTAGTCATTTACAGTCAGCTAGACTCTTTGGAAAGATGCAAAGTTTTGATAAGATACAGTGGAGTGCACAGTCTAGTAGGCATAGATTCAGGGCAGAGCAAGGCATTGTTTTATATGCTGGGTATAAAAATACGCTGATATTATTATTACCAGTAAGTGGAAAGCAGTATCTTGGAAGTGAAATGGCCAACCACTCCAGTATCTTTGCCAAGAAAACAGCATGGATATTGATGGTATGCTCTGGTCCATGGGGTCATGTGTAGAAACCATCCCTGCTCCCAAGGAACTTTCAGTAGTTGCATAGCTAGGACATGTGTGTAAAAAGTGGTAAAGAATAAGATGAGATAGCGTATGGTAGGTGTCACATATGTGGTACAGATGTTGGGGACTACAGGTGCTTAGAGAAGTGAGGGAAAGCTGTCCATGGGCTGGGGAAGTCATGGAAGACTTTATGGAAAAAGTGATGCCTCAGATTGGCTTTGGAGACTGAGAAGAATTTAGAGAAGTGAAGAGGAGGGAAGGGCATCTATGGGAGGAGGTTATGGAAAAGGATCAGAGGATTTGGGCTGAAATAGAAGAAGAAATGGTGGTGGCAATTTAGGATCACAAATAAGGCCAGAGATTGATTTGGGGAGGAAAAATTGGGAGGACTTGAGGACAAGTTGAATGGCTTGAGCCAAAGGAGGAAAAAGGCTAGAGCTAAAGAGTGAGAATTCGAACACAAGATCTGGAGGAAGAAAAGAACATGAACAGGACACAAAAAGGAGAAGCAGGGGTAGAAGGAAAAGGTGAAGAACCTGAGGAAAAGGAGAAGTTGAAGGAAGAGGACTCCTGCCTAAGAAGAAGGAGGGCTCAGAGAAGGATGCCTGAAGCAGATTGTTGGTAAGACAAGTGAGGACTGAGTGAGGGAAGGCTAAGTGGAGAGTGAGGTCAGGAGAGTGACAACTCCACAAGTGAAGATGCCTCTATGCAATTGGCTCCAACAGTTTTCCATGGGAGCTACTAACAAGAAAGTGAGGAGCTCACTTCCAGCATGACAGGAATGAAAGAAGAATTTATCAGGGACATGCACTGAGCATAGGATGTTGGTATTTCTGTCACAGCCTGAGGACTGCTGCTATCCATGCCCAAAGCATAGGCTGGTCTCCTTCCTAGAAAAGAACATAAAGAGATTCAATAAGCACTTCTTCACTCTCTAGGTTATCAGGAAAAAATAGTCCTTTTTTGTTAAAAAAAAAGTGAAGAAGGGGTATAAGGAGAAAACAAAGAAAAATCATCTGAAGAGACAGAAGGGATTTCTCTTGTATCATGAGGTTGGAGGGTCAAAGATTGTCACGTAGAGGAGTTTGGGGAGGGAAGAATACCACTGAATGCTTCAGCTAAGAATCATATTTGAAGCTCTTCCCAAAGAGCAGGGAGCTGTATACTGTGGAGAGGAAGAAACCAATATTTCCCTAAGGAATGAAGCTGCGGGGCTACGGGGTCTGTCTGGTGCACTGGAGCCGGCTCAAACAGGCTTTCAAGAGTCAATTGTTAAATTTTCAGCGAGATAATTTGCACCTCGGAAATTGGCAGATGCTACAAATCAGGGCCTGATTTATTTCTTTTGTTGACTGTCCAGACTTAAGAAAGAGATGGAGAAAATGTTAACAATACAGATTAAATTTAAATGTGCATTGTGCATACTTTTTTTTCCTGGATGTCTTGTTGTTAAACATTTACCAGCACACCACTGAGTGTCTTCCACTAAAAGCCAGAGAAAAAAGAATAATAAGAATAATAACTGACGTGTGTGTGTGTGTGTGTGTGTGTGTACACAGAATATAGCATTTAAAATATATATCTTATTGATCCTCACAAGAACCCTGTGATGTAAATGTTATAGTTATTATTAGCCCCATTTCACAGAGGAAGAAATTGAGGCTGAGAGAGGTCGTTCCCTGCCCATGGTGCCACAGCTAGTTAAATTTCTGAGGTGGAATTCAAACCAAAGTTGTAGGGGAAATTCCGTTGGGATGTAGATTGGATTGAATGGCCATTGAGATCCCTTCCAGTCATCAGATTTCGGGGTTCTGTGAGCTCAGGTCTTCTTGGCACCAGCTCCATCATTCTATTTTACTGACCCCTTTGCCATCAGCAACTTACTGCTGAAGGAAGCTGAGGCATCTATTTGTGGACAGCAATAACAATAGTGGTCAATGACAATAGTAAAGAAGCCTTCTGTCTTCCTGGGTCTTGTATCCAAGATGTGACTAAGATCCTCCTATAAGACTTGTTCAAGTAGATGTCTACTCGACACTTCTGATGATTCACGTGGGCCCAAACAATAGTTCCAGAAGGAGTCTAGTAGGTATTGCCAATGGTGATGGAGTCTTAGATGACAAAGTAAAGACCTCAGGGGCATAGATGGCATTTTCATCACTGCTGCTGATTGAAGACAAGGGATTCGGAAGAATGTAACTTTATGAAATGCTGGTTATAAATATGGTGTCTGAGAATGGGATTTGGATTTCTGGTTCGTTCCCTAAAATATAGGAATTACAGAACCCTGCCAGGAATGGAGTATATGCAAAGAGGGCTGGTTAGAACATATCTTCCTAGAGTCTCGCAAATTTAAAGAAAGATCCTCAAAAAGGAAAAAGGAGGGGGAAACCACCCATGTATATCCACCAAATAGGATATAGGTTCATTGTGACCGTTTTGTTTCTGTCTTTGTATCCCCAATGCCTGGCACAGTGCTTGGCACATATTTAGTGCTTAATGAATGTTTGTGGATTGATTGATTAGAAGAGTAATAGTAAAAACATCTACAAGTTCACAAGAAACAAAATCCAAGAAAAGAATAATAAAAGATAGGGCCTCAAGTGTCTATAAAATATACAAAGAATAAGCAAGAGGACCTGGAGATCTCAAAAAGCAAGTTAGACATTATACATATCACTGAAACTTTACAGGACTTGAGACCTATGGCTAGAATATGACTCTGAGAGAATAAACATATTTTATTCAAAAGAAACAGTATATGGATGAATGAATGAATAATTGTATTTAAAAATGTTTATTACATGCCAAGAGCTAGGAATACAAATTACAAAAGTGAGATGGTCCTCTCCCTCAAGGAGCTCACATCCTAATAGAAGGAGACGACAAGTAGGGTGGTGGTGGAGAGGGCAGAGTATTTTGGAATGGGAAGTCAGTGGGATGATTATTAGAACAGGGCAGTTCATTACAGAGGCAATGGTTGTGCCTATTTGATGAGAGTTTTTAGAAGAAGAGCTGGGGAGGAGGGGTCAGGATATATGTAGCAGCAGAAGAGAAGATAGCCGGGGGAAAATGAGGCTACATGATCCTCACAGAATTCAGAGCTGAAGGTCTTGGGTCCTCCTTGGTGAGATCTCTTGAGGTTCGTTTTGAAGGGTAGGGTAGCAGCAGGACAGAAAATATCCAGGGAAAAGATGAGGTTTCTTGGTCTCAGGAAGATTGATTTGGGGGGGGGGAAATTGGGAGGACTTGAGAAGTTGAATGGCTTTAAGTAAAAAGAAGGGTTGGGGGAGGAGGATAGATTAGTGTTATAACTAATTAATAAGATACATTTATCTAAAGAAATCTAGGAGTAAGAAGGGCTTAGCATGGGAGAATATTTAGATGAAGATTAATAAAGGGAGAAACAGAACTGACATTGTTATTAGAGTATGTTATGGACTGCTGTGGACAGAAACAAGAAACAGACCACAAGGCTACCTCGGAAAGTAATGTGTTTCCCCTCACTGGAGGTCTTCAAGTAAAGGTTGAATGACTATTTGCCAAGTATGTTATAGATAGATTCTTATTCAGGTCTAAACTGGACTGGATGGCTCTTGAGGTCCTTTCTAACTATGAAGTTTACTAATTCTATAAAACACACCTTGCGTTAATTGAACAGTGAACACATTAGTATGACTGAATCAGAGCAGTCACGTAGAAGAGTAGTAGGAGGTATCATAGAATAGGTAGGGTCTCGGTATTGCAGATTTAGAGCTAGAAGAAGGACATCCAGTTGAACACCCTCTGAGGACTTAGATTAAATGTCTTGCTTAAGGATATATAGGTAACAAGTGGCAGAACCAGAATTTGGACTGAGCCTCTCTCATTCTAAATCCAACACTCTTTCCACTCCACCATGAGGCCCTGTCACTAAATCACTTTAAGGTTTAAAGCATGCTCCCCACAACTACTCTGTGAATGCAAGCATCGTCATCCTCATTTTACAGAAGAAGAAACAGAGAAATGAAAAATCTTTCTCAGTGTCACACAGTTAGTAAATGTCAGAGTCAGGACTCAAACCCAGGATTTTTGACTCTTGTCATTTTCTGTGCATGCTACCTCTTGTTGTAGACAATGGGGAACCTTGGGAGGGAATGGATTTTCCCTCCTAGTGGTCTTTAAGCAGAGAGTGGTGTGATCAGTTGCTGGATATGTTATCATGGGGTTAACATTAAAGGAGATTCTGCTGCTGAGATCTCTTCTAAGGCTTTAAAAGAAGAAAACAACCCTGTGATTCTATGACTTATAAGCAGCCTTAAAGCCTGAGAAACATTATTCTGTCTGCCCTGATGATCTCCATATTTTTTCTCCCTCAGGAGAACCGTCAGAAACTGATGAAGGCCAAGGCCACATTTCCCTTGCTGACGTTGGAACTGAAGAATTCCTCCAGAAGTTGACATCCCAGATTACTGAGATGGTGTCTGCCAAGATCACTCAGGGTGAGCAAAGTGGACCTCTTCTCCAACGAGCCCACTGCTCAAGGCTGGCCCTCTGACCTCCTTTCCTAGGAAATGAGAATAGACCTGATGCTTATAGATCTGCTTTTCGTTTACCAAAATGGAACCCACCAGTGGTGAGATTGGAGAAAATAGTAAAAGGGCAGAAAGAGAAATATATTTCCCTCCTCCTTCTCCACCAGGATTGGGCAGAGTTGCCATCTGCCTCACAAATAACCAGTTATCCAAAGTCAATTGATCATTTGTGCTTATTGTAGCAATTTCATCTTGTCTGTGACCTGTGTCTGATTATCCCTTGTGCCAATAATTCCTAAGCCCTCTTCTATTTGACCTTGGAGTCCATCATTACATATTGACAGAAGCACTTCTGATTTCTACAATGTGTAAACTCTCTCCACTAACATGGCTAGCAACCTGTTCATAACTTATACTCTTAGAGTTGCCTGAGGCTCAGAAAGGTTAAATTGATTTGCTTACGATCACACTACTAAGCTAATTGTCACGGTCGGAATTTGGATCCATGTTTTCCTGATTCTAACACTCTGCTCATTACCACACTTCCTCTCTCAAAGTACATTATATTAATTTTTCCTCATAATAGAGTTAACTTTGTATTATCACAATTATTATTCTCTTATATTTTGAGGGATCTGTGATATAATTCATGTGGGTATTCCCTTCAGTGGTGCAAATCACTACTCATTCATCCTGTGCAGTACTGGTCCATTTCTTCCTATAAGTCCTTCTTAAAGAATCCATCTCACAGGCTGGAGGCCTGTCTCTAGTTCTTTTGACGTGAGAATGTCAAGGACTTATGATTTTGATGGTGCAGAAACCACCTCCATGAATTCAGATCATAATGCATATAACTTATGGTCTTGAGAGCTGACCAAGGTTCAGACAAATTGTGACTTGCCTAGGACAACACAGCTATTAAATACATGTCTTCCTCATGCCAAATCCAGCATTCTATCCAGTTTGCTGTGACTCTCAGATTTGTCAACATTTCATGTATATCAGTGCAATACTTGTTCTGTTGTTTTCTTTCTCATAATTTGACCAACCCAGCACCCATTCCAGTCACACTTGGCTTTGATTTTATCATTTAAGTCATTTTTTGCACCAAGTCCTTGTCTCAAAATCAATACTTAACATATATGGACCTAATAACAGAGCATCTAAATTCTCAAAGAAAAAGTTAATTTAATTGAAGGGAAAATAGATAATAAAATGATAATCATGGTGAATCTTGATGAATTACTTTCAGACCTAGACAAATATAACCAAAAGATTAAATAAGAAAGAAGTTAAGAACCTGAATAGAACTCTAGAAAAATTAGAGGTGATAGATTTCTGGTGATTAATGAATGGGAATAGAAAATAATTTACATACTTTTCAGTTGTATATGGCGGCTTTTTTTTAAAACGACAATATATTGGGAGATTAAAAACATCACCAAAAATACAGAGAATCCTACAAGTCGTTGTTGGTAATGTGATATGCCTCTCCCACCCTGGGGAGCTCTCCCTTACCCTTTAGATTGTGTACAATTTTTATTCTTATGAAACCCTGGTGTTCCATTCTTCACATCCAGGTAGTATCAATGGGAGGATCAATATGGGCTTTTCTGACAGGGAACAACTTAGAAACACAATCTCCCATATTAGAGAACAACAATAATGGTAACTACCCTTTCTATAGCATTTTACGGTTTAAAAAGCTTTTCTATCACAACAGCCTTGTAAAGGTAGGTGATACAAGTCTGATTATCCCTATTGTACAGATGATGAGACTAACAACCAAAGACTTCAAAGGGCCCCGTGTCACCTAGCTAGCAGGTGTCAGAGCTGGGGGTTGAATCCAGGTCTCTTGATTACAAGCCCTAGGGATTAATTGATTCATTTATTGTATGTTTCCCCAGGCACCTGCCACAGGTCTTGGTACCTACTTGTTTGATTGACTTATTACATCAAATTTCACCCTTGCCCTCCCCCCACCTCCCAAAAAAATACTACTTCTGCAAATGCAATAGGCCTGGGTCTCTGCTTGAAGAAGAAGAAGGAAGGGGAAGGAAGGAAGGAAGGAAGGAAGGAAGGAAGGAAGGAAGGAAGGAAGGAAGGAAGGAAGGAAGGAAGGAAGGAAGGAAGGAAGGAAGGAAGGAAGGAAGGAAGGAAGGAAGGAAGGAAGGAAGG
>CM053624.1:309298380-309313063 GCA_028646595.1 Phalanger gymnotis
AAAAGCAGAGGGGGGAAGGAGTGAATACATCTAGCTCAAGAGAGTGGTCTTGAAGTGCAGTAGCTGGGAACAGGGCTGGGAGGATAACAAAGCTCAGCTTGGGCCTTTCCCCGCAAAAAAATATCTCAGAAGGAATTTGCCAATGGGAGAAGATTGGGGATGGACCTTACAGAGGGATATTCCAGGTTGAAAGGCTACAGGGAAGGGACACTGAGCAACCTTTATGAGTGCCACCTCCCCCAACCCTCTGCACCTTATGATGACTTATTCCTTCCTGTGCCTTGTTTCAGCCACTCTCCGGGTCCCTGGAGGGGAGAGTGATGATGAATCCAAGACTCCTTCCCCATCTCCCCGGCATGGTCGTTCCCGGCCTTCCTCTAGCGTCCAGGAGTCCTCCTCTGAATCTGAAGATGGGGATGCCAGAGGGGAGGTAAGTCATCTTTGGTGGGATCGGGTGATTTGCCCTAGGCCAGTCATTCTCAAAACTGTTTTTGTCCCTTAATGGGACCCTCTAGTCTACTTAATGCCACTCCCAATAAAGCTCACCTGAGCTTCTGAACACTGGCACTGGACTGAGACAGCAGCCAGAAGAAGTCTAGGTCTTATGAAACCTCAGTCATATGATCATTAGGACTATCAGATATAGCCCTAGAAGGTATCTTAGAACTCATCTTGTCCAAAAGTTTCACTTTACAGAGGAGAAACCGAGGCCCAGAAATAGGGGAATGGACATGATCATGGTCAAGCCCTTGTTAAGTGGGTCGAAACCCAGGATCGAAACCCAGGTGTCCTGGCTGCCAGGTCCAGCATTTCCCATTAACAAAAGCTGAAAGAGCAGTAGAATGTCAGCACAGTAAGGGCCCAGATGTCAGAGAACACAGAATACAAGCCTTGGAAGGGACCATAGAGTTCTAGGCCAACCCACATGATGATGATGATGATACAGCTAATACTTATTTGAATCTGTGATCTCATTCTGGTCTCACAACAATGTTGTAAGGCAGGCCCTATGAGGATCATTATACACATTTTATAGTTCAGGAAACTAAGACCTAGGGAAACTAAATGATTTGCTCAGGGTCACACAATGAGTTAGTGGCAGAGTTAGGACTCCAACCCAAGTCTTCCAACCCTAGATTTAGGGGTGGCTTCCAGGCTCCTACAACCCACTCACTCCTTCCCCTGATGTCTTACCTTTCACAGATCTTTGACATCTATATGGTCACAGCCAACTACCTGCCCCTGGGAGCAGATCCAGAGGCCATCACATTAAGGGAAGGCCAATATGTGGAGGTCCTTGACTCAGCCCACCCACTCAAGTGGCTGGTTCGGACCAAGCCCACCAAGTCCAGTCCTTCCCGGCAAGGCTGGGTGTCACCTGCTTATCTGGACAAGAGGCTAAAGGTAATGGTCTCCTAATAGGCCAGTTGGGGATACGGCATGGAGTGGCACAAGGGAGCCTTCCAAGGCCAGGGTGTAATAACTATAATTAGAGCCCTCATGGAGCTTGTAGTCTAGCAGAGAGCGAAGATGCATGCATCTGTAGCTATAATACATGATGAGGGCATTCGAGCAGTACGAACAAAATGCTTTGGGTCCACACCATGGAAGCTCTGCCTCAGAGTTCCTGAGGCAGCTCTGCACTAAGCCCTCAGCAAAAAATTATGCTTTTAAGGAAATGTATCCTCTGCATCATCCATCCATCCCCTTTTTACTACAGAGCTCTGCTCCCTTGCCCCCTACCCATAGTGCCCTGCTTTGGCCTGCCCTTCTAGATAGGTTCCTGGACCTTCCAAAACTGAAGGTAGGCCTGAGGTCCTGGGCAATGCTGAGAAAACTTCTCCTATTTCCTCATCAGCTTTCACCAGAGTGGGCAGCCGCTGAAGTGCCAGAGTTCCCTGGGGAATCCGTCTCAGAAGATGAGTATAAGAAGAGGCTAAAGTGAGTGGGGGCCCAGACATTTGTTGGTTAGGGTACCAGAAAGTATCCTTTCAGAATTGACTGAGCCCTCCCACTAACTTATTTATTCACTGGACTCACTTATTCATTCACTTGCCTATTCAATCATTCACTCACTTTTACTGACTCATCTATTAACTCATTCCCTTATACTCCCTTATTCACTCATTCATTCCTTACTCATTCACTCATTACCCATTTACTCATGAATAAATGAATGACCAAGCACTTACTGAAGCAAATACAAGTGAGCAAGATGGTCCCTGCCTTTGAGGAGCTTACGTTCTAATGGGGAAATACAACATACAAAATGAAGCTACAAATTGAGAGATGGGATGAGCATTGGCAGCATGGTTTGTAGACGGCCGGAGAGTGATGTGGAGGCCTGGTTCTAGACAAGATAAGACAGAAGCTCGCCTGTGACTCATACTCATCATTCATTCATTCCCTTTGATACTTGCTTGATGAATGAATGAATTCAGTAGCTCATTCATCTTGATTTATTCATTCATTTACTTAACCCCAAAATCATGCATTCAGCAGGCACTTCCTAGATTTTGCAAAGATAGATACACAATATATGGTCCCTACTCTTGGGAAATAGTTGGGTAGTTGTGGTTAGGTCAAGAAGAATTTCATACATGCAACCTAAGAAATGGTTACAGAGCAACGTGTGAGCCAAGGCTTCCTTCTAAGGGCCACCATGTCTGTTAGTGCTGATGGAACAAGGGTCATGGAAAAACAAACATATATTAAGCCAGCACTATGTGCAGAAAACTGTGCTGGATCCATAGGAGATAGGAAGTTGAGATAACAGCCCCTGGCCTCAAAGATCTCACACTCTGGTAGGGAGATAGAACACAAACACCATATGGATGGGGCTGATCCAGACCTGGGATGCATCTTCTGGGGAGTGTCCCAGATGATTAACCCCCTTCTCCTCCCCAACTCCCCACCTTCCTCGATCAGGTGATTCCTCCCCTGGGCAGGGCTCTGGCAGCATCATATACTAGGGAGGAGAAGAAGATCTGGGCTTTGGGCCAATGGAAATCTACAGCTCCTGAATAAGGAACCAGGAGTAGAGGGGGACTCTGCATTGGAGCTTAAAGGGCAGGGAAGGAATGGGGCTCTCTGCCTTGTTCTCATTCACTTCTTCCCTCCCCTCGACTCTGTCTGTCCACAGTGTCGTCATCCAGGAGCTGCTGAGCTCTGAGCAGGACTTTGTCACTGCCCTCAACTTCCTGCAGACCCACCATTTGCAACACTTGGAGTCCTGTCCCAGTGTACCTGCCTCCGTGTCCAGCCAGAAACCCGTCATCTTCCGGAACATAAGTGACATTGGCCACTTCCACGCAGAGTAAGTAGTCTAAGCTCCAGGCTGGACCCATGCTGCCCCCATTCTTCCTGCCTGACCCTCCATCTCCCCCAAATACTTTTAGAAAAGGTCTCTTCCAACTTTGACATTTTCTGTTCCAAGGTCCCTCCTAGTTCTAGTTTTGTGTATTTCTTGTTTTGACATTCTGTGTTTTCAAGGGCAGCTAAGTGGCACAGCGCATAGTGTTGGACTTGGAGTCAGGAAGATTTGCTTAGCCTATCCAAGGCTCAGGTTCCTCATTTCTAAAACGGAGACAGTGACAGCATTACCATTATGGAGGCATTGAAAAGATCAAATGAGATAATATAAGTGAGGCCTTTTCTACCTTTAAAAGTCTGAGTCTTTGTGAGATGAGTGCAGGAGAAGGAAAATATCCCCATGTTCCCTCCCTATTTCCCTGACCCGAAAGGACACCCACTGATGAAGCAGTCAGAAGCACCTTAGAGTATGCCCCAAAGCTGCATTAAGGACCTCGCTGACTTCTTGAGGTACAGGGTGAACTGTCAGCCAGGGGCCTACCTCGCCATACCTAGGATAAAGGAAGGGGGCCCTGCCTTGGTAAGACCAGAGACTGACCAATGACCAACCTGGTCCTAAACCCAACTCTGCCCCAGCCCTTGAATTTGCTGACCTAGTCCAGGACAAGCACTCCAACGTGTGCCATCTGGTCCATGGTTCTGTGGGAACGGACGGGATCGAGGAAGCACATAGGGTGGAGATGAAGGAGAAAACGGGGCGAGGGAGCTGATGGAGGCCAGCCACCCCTAAACTTTCACCTCTCTCTTTCAGTTGCTTTCTCCAGGAGTTACAGAAGTGTGACACAGACGACGATGTGGCCATGTGCTTCATCAAGAATGAAGGAGACTTCGAAAAGTACATCCAGTACCTGGTGGGCCGCGTGCAGGCGGAGTCCGTGGTCGTCAGCAAGGCTGTCCAGGAGTTCTACAAGGTTAGCCGCGCTTTCCAGGAATAGTTGTGTCTGCCCAGGAGAGTGGTTGTGAAGGAAGTGTTTTGTAAACCTTAAAATACTATAGAAACTGGAGTTGTTCCTATTATTTGGATCCAGCCTACATTTCCAGATTGACCTCCTCCCTACTATATATCTTCTGTTCTAGCCTGCTCAATGCCCTTCAAATATTACTTGTTATTTCTCAACTCTACACCTTTACCCTCACCATTCACCTGCCTAGAATGCCTTTCTGTCTCCCTTCTTGCTCTGCCGCTAGCAAAGTCACACTAGCTACATGACCTTGAAAAACTACTTTCTGTCTCTGGGCCTCAGTTTCAACTATGAAATAAAGGGGGTAGTACAGAGAATCCCCAAAATCTATCCCAGCTCTTAAAATTTTGTGCTTCTGTGGTTCTGTCTTTCCAAATCTCATACTTCCTTCAGCCCAGTTTCACGCCTGCCTCCAACACTGTAGGCCAGGAGCTAGTCTCCCTCTGATGGCCTGGTGAAGCCTATGGACCCCTTCTCAGGGTCAGCATCTTAAAGAGGCATAAGATGACATACATAGGGTTACAAAGGAAACCAATTATATTGAAAGACAGTTGGCAAAATATAAAAAATAAAAGTTTAGGGCCAGATCCTAGGTTAAGAACTCCTGCTTTAGGCCTCAGTGAGTCTTCCTGCCTCTGAACCCCTAAAACACTGTTTTCTGTGCCCCTCATATAATTACCAGCAGTGGCTTTATGTCATTATTTACCATCCAATTCATTTGAATTCAGCAACCATTTATTACACACATACTTACTGGATACAGGGATCTGTGTTTGGAGGTGGGGTTCCAATCCAAAAAACATCATGGTATTTGAAACATTGGCACGTGCCCAAATAAACATGACATAAGATTGGTTGCAAGGGGCAAAAGATAGCTCCAAACAAAGTGCTTGAGGAAAATTTGAGGGTAGAGGGATTAGTTTGAGTTTGAAGGAATCAGGGAAGGCTTCATGGAGGAGCCATCACCAGCACGTGGCCTCGAAGGACAAGAGGAACTTAAGTAGGTAGAGATAAGAAGTACAATCCAAGCAGGGGAAACAGCTCCCATAAATGCCCAGAATGGAAGATAGCACGTTGAATTCAGGGAACAACAAATCTAGTTTGATTGCAGTGTAGAGTGCATGAAGAGAAATAGCATAAGGAAAGGCTGGATGGGAGAGCAGAGCCAGACTGTGGAGGGGCCAGGGCGAGGACGGTGTGTGGTACAGTCTAGGCGAGAAGGAGCCTCTGAAGGGATTAGGGAAATGACACGGTCAGATGTGCATATGCATGTGGATCTCATCTTCCAGATGGTCTACACCCTCCTTGAAAACGGGACCATGTTATCTGCTCTGTGTCTGTCACAATGGCCTGACATAATCATTTATATCTGTGTGTAAAAATATATATACACACATATACATGCATACACATGCATATACTGGACACGATAAATATTTTTTTTATTTTTTAACAGATAATTATCAAGCATACATTGCTCAATAATAGACCCAATCTATCACATGCAGCTGAGGGCATTTGACTTTTCTTCCTTGTAAGCCAAATATCTTCTTGTTCTCACGGCAGAAATATTCCGAGGAGACGCTTTCAGGAGCTTATCCGATGCAGCCTCCCTTGCCTCCCCTACAGCACTACCTGGAGAAGCCCATCCACCGGATCCAGCAATACCAGACTGTGATCAAGGTGAGTGGACCAGATTTTCTGGTGTGTGGCCCTTGGGTCCTGATGGGTATTGTTGAGTTGTTTCAGTTATGTCCAGCTCTTCATGACCCTATCTGAGGTTTTCTTGGTAAAGATACTGGAGTGGTTTGCCATTTCCTTCTCCAGCTCATTTGACAGATGAGGAAACTGAGGCAAAGAGGGTTAAGTGACTTGCCCAGGGTCACACAACTAGTTAAGTGCCTGAGGTCAGATTTGAACTCAGGTCCTCCTGACTCTGGGCTCTATCCACTGTGCCACATAGCTGCCCTTGACCCTTCCCTTGCCATTGGTGAAAACTCAGAGGTAACCGCTTATGTTAGTGGAGAGTACTGTTTTGAAAATCAAGAGATCTGTGTTTGAATCCTAGCTCCGACATTTAATAACTGTCTCTTCCCCTCTCTGAGGCTTTTTTCCCCTATCTGTAAAAAGGGGGTGATCACCTTTGCAGGGATGCCTGGGGTTATTGTGGGGGAAACATTTTGTAATCCATGGCACTACACAAATGAGAGTTGTCGTTGTTGTCATTGTGATGTCAGTTGTAGGGGGTTTGGGTGGATGCTTCCCTGTGGGACGGATGAGTCATTAGCTTTTTCAAATAGAGAAGAAGGGGATTCTGTAGCCGTGCTGAATTCTAGCCCTGACACATCCCAGCTGTTCTAAACCAGGACAAGTCATTTTTTCCTCTAAGTCTTATTTTCCTCATCTATAAAATGGGAACACTTATGCTTAGACCACATACCTTGCAGGGTAATACTTAAGACCATACAGGAGACAGGACAGTATAGTGGATAGAGAGCTGACCTGGAAGCCAGGAGGGTCTGTGTTTGAGTCTCACTCCTGATATATACTGCCCTTGTCACTTAACCTGAGGAAAGTCATTCAAACCTCTTAGTGCTCTAGACCATTAGTGTCAAACTCAACTAGAAATGGCAGTCACTAATCTGGACGTAAGGGTCCCTGCAGGCCACATGCTGACTGTTTAAAGATGTAATATTATTTATGTTTTATTGCATTTTTATTTATTATGTTCAATATTTCCAGTTACATTTTCATTGATATGTCTGACACTTCTGCTCTAGGCAACTCTCTAAGCCTAGAAGAAAGGTTGCAAAAGAGGTGCCAACCTGCCTTGGTAGAGGGAGTTACCTCGCCTGGGAGTTCACTATGTCATTGAACTCACCAGTCCAGTCTTATGCCTAAGGCCAAGGAGCAAAGTTGAGACAATTATTCAAGATGTTTCTTGACCACCCAAACCCCTTACAACTGACGCCACATTCTTGACCTTGGCTATAACCCACTGATCTAACTAGTTTTCTCTCTTTCAGGAGCTGATCCGGAACAAGGCACGAAATGGGCAGAATTGTGCTCTCCTGGAGCAGGCCTATGCAACTGTGTCTTCCCTCTCCCAGCGGGCTGAGAACAAGCTCCATGTGTCACTCATTGAGAACTACCCTGGGACTCTGGAGGCTTTGGGGGACCCCATTCGCCAGGTCTCTTGGGCTGGGCAGGATTTGGGGCAACTAAGCTAGCTTTTGCCCAAGGATGTAGCTCACTGGCCTCGGTCTAGTCCAGGGGCATTGTGGGCAGGAACAGATGAACAGAACAGTTCAGCATCTGGCAAAGTCCTGTAAGGCAGGACTTATTGATGGGCCCAACCAGCTCTAAGACTCTGGGCAGTGGCTGAGGCAAAGCCCTGCCTGGGGAGTTATGGGACCAGGATGTGGCCATGAGATGCTAAGGGTATTCACGAGACCACCAATCTTTCCTCCTGCTCTCTCCTGGGCTCTGACCCTTGCCTACCAGCAGCACCCATCTATATGTGTGTGTGCATGTGTATGTATGTGTACACATGTGTGTATATTACATATAGATGATGAAGTATGTATGCCTTTTGGTTCAACAACGTTTATCTAGCCCCTGTGGGGCAAGACCTAGTGCTGGGTACTGGGGAATATAAAGAAGAAAAACTATACAGTCCTGCCCTCAAGGAGATTATAATCTAATATAGGAGCATGTATGTGTGTATGCATATACACATATGAATTATATATATTGTATGTATAAATGGGTATGTATGACTCAATCTCTGGGCCTCAGTTTCCTTCTCTTTAAAAAAATGGAATCGGAATAGCTAGTCTCTAATATCCCTTACTGATATAAATTCTGGTCCTATGTTTGTATGCATCTATAGTATATGGCACCACACTCTGGCTTCCACATACCTTTCCATCCTTATAGAAGACTTAAGCTCTTTGCAGGGAGGGAATGGGGCTGGTTTTTCTTTTTCTTTGTATCCCCAGTCCTAATCACAGTGCCTGGCACATAGTAGGTGCTTAATAAATGCTTAATGATAGATGGATGGATGGATGGATGGATGGATGGATGGATGGATGGATGGACTGGATGCTCTAGGCAAACTAGACTCCTCACCATTCCCCATACAAATGCCATGCTTTCACACCTGTCCTCCTCTGTGTTTTTGCTCCTATTATCCTCAGCAGATGTAGCTAGAATTCACTCTTACCTCCCCTCCCTCCCTCAACACACTGAGTTCCTACCTAGCCTTGAAAGCCCACCTCTTTTAAGAAGACCTCCCTAATGGCTAATGATAGTCCCTGTCAGACTTCACCTAGGGTTTGGTCTGCCACTTCTGTAATGCACTTGTCACATAACATCGTGCATTTTGCCTGATGTTCCCCTACTAGACTTAAGGCTTCATGTGAGCAGGGACCATCAGTTAACCTAAACTTTGTGTTTCCCCCATTGCCCAGCACAGGCATACAGACATACTAAGTAATTAATAAATTCAATAAATAAAGTGAAAGGTAAGACAATAAAGATTAATAAAATTGTAAAAAAATTAAAAGTAATTAATGAATAGATTAAGCTACAGTGAATGCCTGAGAGAATATATGTATATCCATAAACTTGCGTGTATGCATACTGCATGTACATGTGATACTATGACCCATCTCTTATTGTTGGAGGTAATAGTTTGGAATTATTTATTGCATGTTTGATTTTGCTAATTGTGGACATGGATTTTAATAGAACAAACTGAGTGGAGAAAAGAGATAGGAGGCTCTAATTGAGCATCCTAAGAGCAAGGAGGTAGCTTAATTAATTAATTAGTAATATGAGGTCTAACAGCACAATATTTAATTGTTGGGTTACTGATGTGTGTGAATGGGTGCCTGACCAGGCCCTCTAAGTGTTTACTGTTTAGTAATTTGAAGATGCTCCGGCCCTATTTGTTTAAGGGATAATGGAATGTTATTTGGTCATTTGAGGGCTTATGGGACACCCAGATTGACTAAAGACTGAAATGGTATTTCCTTGGTTATTTGATGACTGATGAGACTTTATTCGATGATTTGAGGGATTATGGAGGCAGTGTTCGGTTGTAAGTGGGTACCTTGTATAATTGAGTGAGTCCTCTGTTCTGACCCTTAATGTCCTTGCTCTTTACTCACAGGGTCACTTCATCGTGTGGGAGGGAGCCCCAGGGGCCAGGATGGGCTGGAAGGGCCACAACCGGCATGTTTTCCTCTTCCGGAACCACCTGGTAATCTGCAAGCCCAAACGGGACTCCAGGACAGATACCTACAGCTATGTCTTCAGAAACATGATGAAGGTATGGAGGATGCTGAGGCCTCCCTTTCTGCTATGGTCCCCTTTCTCCTTCCCCAGCCTAGACTCGTCCTGCCAACTCCAGCAGTCCAATGGTTTTTCGCATCAATGACGCATATTGACAGTGTCTATGAATCAATACTGTACCATTGCATGGCAACCCTTGCCCCTTTTATCTAGATGGCACAAACCGAAGCCCCTGGGGGAGCAAAGGGAAACACTCCAGACCAAGGAGCAAAATCATATCAAAGGCAATTTTTGAGGGAGCAAGATGTGGCTGGGGAGCTCTGCTCCCAGTGTTCCATCTGCCAGATAAGGCTTTAGCAGGCACTTTCTAAGAGTCCTTGCTGGAAGGATCTGAAATCATAGAATGTCAGAAGTGTGAAGAACCACAGAACACAGAACGTCAGAACTATAAGGGATGTCGGAGCTGAGAGGAATGTTAAACATAAAATGCAGAGCATAGAATGTCAAGGTTGGAATGACCCTTAGAGACCGTCTTCATTTTACAGAACTGAGGCCCAGAGAGAAGAACTGGCCTCCCCAAGATCACATCACCATAAAGGGCAGAGGCCAGATTCAGACTTCCATGTGTATAAAACAACATGGCATTTACCCATGCAGTGCTGGGTAAATGCATCCTAAAGAATAGGGCAGTGAGGTGGTGCAGTGGATAGAGACCCAGGCCTGAAGTCAGAAGGACTCCTCTTCCTGAATTCAGACCCAGCCTGTGATCCTGAGCAAGTCACTTAACCCTGTTTGCCTCAGTCCCTCAATCTGTTAAATGAGCTGGAGGAGGAGGTGGCAAAACGGTGCTGTATCTTTGCCAAGAAAACCCCAGATGGGGTCAGGAAGAGTCAGGCAAGACTGAAAAGTGACTAAAGAACAATAAAAGAGATGGCCTCCGGGTCCAAGCTAGTAAGTAAGTGCTAAGTACTTACTGGGTGCCGAGTGAGTTGGGCCGCTTCCCTGGGCAGTCCCAGACTCCCCTGGTGGTCATCCTGTGGCACGGCAAATAGAGCATTGGGCCTGGATTCAGAGAGACCCGAGTTAGAATCCTGCCTCACTCGATGCATGACCCTGGGCTGGTCCTCTTCAAACCTGAATTTCCTCATCTGTCAAATGGAGATAATAGAAGCACCCACCTCACAGGGTTGTAATTAGGATTGAATGAGAAAATATATGCCGAGCGCTTCACAAACCTTAAAGCACTGCATAAATACCACCTATTGTTTTGTCCAACCTAAATCATCTGATCTCCTCTTGGACCTATGCGTCCCGAGTGAGGACAGAGAGTGGCAGGCCAGGGGACCTAGAATGAGATGTGGGTCTTCAATTAGAAATCCCCTCAGGCTCGAATCCTCCTAAGGAAGTAGGAGGGATAGAAGCAACTATTTCTCATGTTGATCCTGTCCTCCCCGACCCCAGCTGAGCAACATCGACGTGAATGACCAGGTGGAGGGGGATGACCGGGCCTTCGAGGTCTGGCATGAGCGTGAGGACTCGGTTCGCAAATACCTGCTGCAGGCGCGCACTGTCATTATCAAGAACTCCTGGGTCAAGGAGATCTGTGGCATCCAGCAGCGGCTCTCCTTACCTGTCTGGAGTAAGTAGAGTGTGACCAGCAGGGCGTGGGGTGGGGGGGCAGATCTGGGTTAGGGAATCTGCCCTTCTTGGATTGGGGATTATTTGGACAATTGAATTCCTCCACAAATTCCCTTTGTGGAATGGTTTGTTGTGGAATGGCCGAGACCTCATGGACTTGTTTGATCCTGCTGTGTTGGGAAATGATTGAATCTGTGCTGGGATAAAGCTGTCCTGTGATGGAAACAATGCTAGGTTGGAACTAGGGAAACCTGAATTCGAATTCTCACCTCTGCCACTGTGAGACCTTAGGCAGGTCTCATTACCTCTCTGTGCCTTGGTTCTTTGGTTTCTTCATCTGTAAAATGGGGATAGTAAAACTAATACTCTTCCACTAAAGTCCTATTCTGATGCCTCATCATTGAATGGAGGTGATTATCCAATCAACTGATGGCTGTATCTTGGGAGGCCAAGTCTTGGCAGGTCCCATAATGCTAGAAAGTCTGGCGTACGCCTTCCAAAAGAGCAACCTAGTTAAGTGTGGGCAGACTTATTACCCTACGAGGCTGGCCATATGCTGATGACTTCTTTGAGCTACAGGGTGACTCACCAAGACCATCTGCTGTGGTGTGTGAGGCCTGGTTGGTGGAGATTGTACACACACATATCAACAGAATCCTTGAAAGGTCAAAGCAAGCCTTGCGCTGCTTCTGTCCCCTGATTGTTGGGAGAACCTTAGAACCTTGAATATAGAATGTCAAAACTCTAAGGGGCCTTAGGTGATAGAATGTCAGAGCTAGAAGGGGCCTTTAGACTTTAAAATGCTATATGAGTTGGGAGTATTGTGACCATTGGACAAGAGGAAGCCATTGTGGTTTTTAAGCTTGGGGAATGCATCATCTCCATTAGGGAGATCGTTGAGGCCATATTTTATGGATGGATGGATGGATGGATGGATGGATGGATGGATGGATGGATGGAGGCCAGTTAAAGGGCAGTGACTCCAGGTGAGAGGTATTAGTGTTGCCCTTTTCTAAAACAAAAATGACTCTGGCCCAGAATTCTTCCTAGTGCCTGGGTATATCTGTTGGCATGGGCAGACTCTTGAATTTACATCCTAAAAACTGCTTCCCCCTCAAGTGTCCTCACATCCTGTGTGTGTTTTCAGGCCCTCCAGACTTCGAGGAAGAGCTAGCGGACTGCACAGCCAAGCTGGGTGAGACTGTCAAGCTGGCCTGCCGGGTGACCGGGACCCCAAAGCCCATCGTCAGCTGGTACAAAGGTAAGACGACTCTTAGAGACGGGGCACTGGGGAAGAGGGCTCTTTGGGATCTCCTGTCCTGGAGTCAAGCAGCTCAGCTCCATGACTATAACCATAGAGTCCATAGCACCTCCAGGCTAGCCTGGTGCTGTTCAGACCTCAGCAGCAGCAGAGAAGGTGCAGATCCTGCCTGACACTTAACTAGCTAGGCAAAATCATTACATAGGTTAATATGGTAAGTAAAAGCATTTATCTACCCTGAGCCTTAGTTTCTTATCTGTAAAAAGAAGCATAATAAATTCCGGTAGTACAAACATCACAGGATTATCGCAAGGGTCAAATGAGACGACATATGTGAAAATGCTTTACAAGTTTTAAAGTCCTGTCTAAAGCACAATTCATCATCATCATCATCATCATCATCATCATCATCATCATCATCATTCCTTTGACCTCACGACACAGCATTCACTTTGCTTGGGGGTATCCATTCAAGAGAGAAGCAATCAATGTAGTATAGTGGAGAAAACACTAGCTTTAAAGTTAGAGGACCTGGGTTCAAATCCTGCCCACCACTTAGTATCTGTGTGACCTTGAGGAAGTCCCTTGCCTTCTCTGAGTTTCAGTTTCCTCATCTGTAAAATGAAAGGATGGGATCAGATGGTCTGAAAGGTCCCTTTCAGAGACCAACATGGTGTAGTAGAAAGATCTTAGGACTGCTAGAAAGGAGACCAAGCTTCTGATCTTGGCTCTGGTCATTTCCCTTTCACTGAATCTGGATTTCCTCATCTATAAGGGGGGATGGCAGTGTTAACTAATTCCTGCCATTTCTACTTCACAGTTAAAGATCAGCTATAACTATGTTATAATGATCGAGGGCTGTACTTTGAGTCAAAGTAACTCAATTTGAGTACCAACCTTCATGTTTACTATGTGACTCCCCCTCACTGACTCAGTTTCCCCATCTGTAAAATAGTGCTAACAGTCATTGAACTACCCATTTCACAGAATTATTTTGGAGCAAGCATTTTGTAGATGTTAAACCATCATAGCAGGAGTCCTTAGCCTTTCTTTGTGCCATGGTCCCCTGGCAAAGCCTTCTCATAATCATATTTTTATGTGCATGAAATAAAATACATAGGATTGCAAAAGAAATCAATTATATTGAAATAGTTATCAAATTTTTTTTGTAAATCCATAGACCCCGAGTTAAATACCCCTACCCATAGGAACAAGGATTCCTATTAGCAAGAATAACAACATCATGTCATGATCACAAAAGTGGTTAAGAAAATGTAACATACGTAGTAAATGGGAGGGATCATGATAAAGGGAAGCCAGAAGCCCTTGGTCAGCTAGAGTATATTCCGAGGCTTCACATTTCACCAGTAGCACTGTGTCAAAATGGGAAGAACTCTGGACTTAGGGTTGGAAGACCCAAGGCCCATATCCCAGCCCCGCCACCCACAAATCATGTGATGAATCATGGGCATTCAAAGCAGTCTCCCCTTTAGCCATGTCCCAGCCCACCCCAAGCTGCTGTCCCATGATGGCTGAGGTTCCTCTCTTTCTGCCAGATGGGAAACCAGTGGATGTCGATCGTCACCACATCTTCATAGAGGACCCTGATGGTTCCTACGCCCTCATCCTGGACAACCTGACGGGTGTGGATTCAGGACAGTACATGTGCTTTGCTGCCAGTGCGGCTGGCAATGCCAGTACCCTGGGCAAGATCCTTGTGCTGGGTAAGTCTTCTTAGAGGCTCCTGCAAGCTTGCTGGCTGATGCTGTAGGAGGAGGGGGCCAGCTTATGCCAGTGAGCTGGGATGCAGGAGCACTGGAGAGAGAGACCCTCCCCCAAAAGAACCATGTTGCTCTAAGGAGAGGCTACAATTTCCCCCAAAATCCGGCTTGTAAAAACACCAAGTGTAGCCTATGCCAGTGATTATTTATCCATGTTAACATACATAAATACTTAAATATCTATACTTGTGTGTGTACTGTACATACGGAGGGAGAAAAAAAAGAGGAGGAGCGGAGAGAAGGAGAGAGAGAATTTAGTCCAATGCTTATACACTCACGTAACATGTAGATATGCATGTAATATGCACGGGGCAGCACACTATATATCTGTTTATCTGCATGTCTATATGATATGGGAGTAATCAGGCATC
>CM053624.1:309313563-309333209 GCA_028646595.1 Phalanger gymnotis
GCTCAGAGAGTTTAAGTGACTTGCCTATGGTCACACAGGGAATAAGTGTCACAAGTAAGATTCAAGCCTAGGTTTGAGTCTCTACTGACTCCAAGTCAGAACTTCCCACCACACTACACTGCCTTACTACAGTTAAATGCATTTGGAATTGGTTGTTGAGCAGACTTAAAGAATTACCCAGGGCAAGTCCTTTGCCCTTTCCAGACCTGTTTTCCATTCTGTAAAATGAAAGTATTGGACCAGATGAGATCTGGTCCTCTGAGGTCCCTTCCAGCTCTCACATGCCTCAGCCTTTTTTTGCAGGGACTTTATTGAATCAAATATTCAATCAATAGTGCCTTTGAGCATTACTGTACAGTCACTCTCTACTGACCAGAAACACTTTTACCAGACTTTATATTGAGTTAGAGCCTCCAGTATTGAAGCCAGACTCTAGTTCTCTGACCTCCTTTAGCCTATAACTGAGCACTTCCTCAGGTTCCTTCTGAAGGAGAGTAAATGATGTCTGCTTGGTTAATACACAGAACACTCACAAATTTGGACAGAGATTTGCTAATACACAACTTATAGAGAGCAGCCTTTGTGAAACATTCCTGTGCCAACCTTTCCTTGTGGCTTGGACGAATCCCACCGCTCACCTATCTCTCTGACTGTGCCCCCAGCATGGGAGACATACACCCACTTCACATCCATCTCCATCTGATGCCACTTCTAATTTCAGATCCCTCTGAGCATCACTGAGCTCAAGCTGGGTGCTTTTAGACCATGTGATCAGAAGCAGTCTCTGCTGGCAATTCAATGTAGTTCAACATTAGATGGTAGATTTATGCTCAGTCTTTTAAAAGAATTCTTAAAAAAAACCACCAACTCATGCCATTGGAAGGGCAACAGGAGTCACTTTGAGAGTGACTGTATCAAACCAACAAGGTGGAGACATCCCTACAAAATCCATCTAGGGAAGGGTGTGTGGTGGGAATGATGGTGTTTAACCTTTGGGAGTGGCAAGAACACAGCATACCCCACCAACATCAACATCATGGGCAAGGTCTAACTGGGGGATGACATCCTGTGCAGATCACCATGTGTCGTTGTCTCCTGTTTCCAATGCATCACTTATCTCCGTGTTTCATAATTCTGTGTGAATAGCTGATTTAACCCATTAACCCAGAGAGACCTGTGACCAAGGATGGAATAAGCTCCTGCCTGATCTTAATGCTTCAAGCACATTAACCTGCCTATCAAGAAATCCTGCTTTGCACAGCTGCCTTCCTTGATTGCCAAGAACATTGAAGTGATGAACTAGGGGCAAGATTCATTCATATTCACCCATCCAGTGAACATTTATTAAGCACTTTTTGTACGTAAGGAACAATATTAGACCTCAAAGAAATTATAGAATATAGATAAGATAGCCTCCATCCTTGGGAAGCTCAGAATCTAGGCAAGGAATAAGATACACATAATTCTACTATCTAATGTCATAAGAGAAGTACATTAGAGATTTGCCTCTACTGGGATTAAAACAGTCAGCATGAATGAAGAAATAGTTTTTGAAGAGTTCAATCAATCCATTAACAAATCAGAGACCCAAATACCCTGATTCTATTTTTTACATGGACCAAACTTCCAAATATAATTTTCACCCAAATCCTATTATCTTATGAGCACTCTACTCAAGTCAATCCCATCCTTCAGCAGCTCCCAGGATGGTGATTGTTTTTCTATACTATATGACCCAGATATGGCACGTCATTCAGATTCAGCCCATCAATGGTGCCTACTTACTTTAAAAAACCCAGTGGATTGTCCATGCTAAGAAGCAAGGCTTAGCCTTGATGTCTAAGAAGTAAGGACAAACTTACTGCTAATAATCCAGTATCTATTTAGCTCCTGTTATATGTCCTTATTTGTGATCTGTAATGATTGAATTGTTCAAATTACATATTATCATTTAAGGAAAGGTACCAAAAAGCAATCATGGCCATCCAAAGATCATTGGATTCCATTGGAACATAGTAATAGTTACACGGGTCATATCTTGTTCCCCAGAACATAGCAATAGCACACAAGAAGAAGCTTATAATCCGCAAGGTAATGAGTAGCTTGTTAGAAGGGTATTAATATTGTAAAGTATACATGGAGAAGGAAGGGAGATGCCGTTTCTGCTGAGCTTATTTTAACAGAGGTCAGTTGAAGAATAGGATGAGGATAAGTAGGTTCCTGGGAGACCTGCTTTTAATCACCTACATCAACGGGTAGAAGTAATTTACTACAATCAGAGAGGTAGGACAATCAACTATAGATACAAGATGTCAGTAGCTGCTGCCTTCAGGGGGGAATCTGTCTTTCTCCCATTCTGAGTCAAAGATGGAAAATCTAAAGTATCATCTGTCCTTTTTTCCTTTCTTAAAAAAAAGTCAGTCCTGTGAATTTATCAATGGGGGAAGTGTCCCATAAAGCCCTTTTGTGAGCTCATATCCGAGTCCCACAACCTCTGATTCAACAGGCACCGTGATCTCTGACATAGGCCTGCCTTAGAGGAGAAGCTGAGAAGGTTTTGTCAAGGAAACAGGTGTTACTGACTTTCTGGCCCAGAGCCATCACCACCCAATTATTTGCCATTCAATGTGCTCAAGATCTCACACAGCTCACAGCCTGGCCCAACACACAAGAGCTCCCCAGGGACATAAATAACACAGGATAACATTTAAATTTACAAAGAAAAGACATCCCTGCCAAGGAATACTGCTCTTCCATGAATAGATCTCACCTGGTACTCTCCCTCTCTCCCACTCTAAGAAAAAAAGCTCTGCAGTTGCAGTCTGTAAGAAACAGGAGTTATAAGGTCAAACTCCCCTTTTTAATCTGTCGTTTAGAGGCAGCTTTAGAATGGAGGCCTGACAATAGGCGACAGCTTCTCCTTTCCTGCACTCCTGGCTCAATTGCCCTGCCTCTATGATGATGATGATGATTGCTTCTTTCCACTGATGTAGGCAAGGTTTTTATCTTAGGCCTTAAAAAGGGAAGAAAACGTGCCTGGCAATTTGGCCTCCCGCTATCTTTCTCTGCCTCCTTCAGGATTAAAAGCTGACGTATCAGTCTCAAGAAACACTCACAGGTCTGTTGGTCTCCTTTAGAGGAGCCAGTAAACTCTGACTTTGTGTGCTGAAGCTCTCACCCATTGTCATTTGGAAGTTTTTAATACAGATTTCCTTTGAGGCTTCCATTAATATTCTCACCTGCAAACTCTGGTGGTAACTACCAAGCTGGAAAGGTTCAGATTACACTTGAAGACTCATAAGTAAGTTCAGAGAGGCCTCTCATCAGAAGGCCACTGGAGGACTAACATTTTTGGTCATAGTAACTCATAATGCCATCTATTAAGATAGGGTATATTTATAGTCTTTCAGTGACTGATGTAAGCATGCCCACAAAATCCCAGATCTATAAAGCGCCTTCCCTTGAGAAGGGAGAAACCTCACAGATATAGGGAAAGGAACATCAGCTCTTCTTTTCTTAGGGATCTATAGAGGTCTTTTCTGCTACTGAACTGAAATGTTCAAAGAACGTTCATTGTTCTTAAGTCATCTTTACTACTGAAAGGAGAGGGAAGGTTTTAACTTCCTTCTTTCCTTCCTTCCTCTCTCTAACCTTGGGCAAATCATAATGAAAAGTAAGAATAGTAAGAAAAGGGGATATATGCCCTCCATATTTTTCTAGGAAGACTGTCCTCTTCAGCTGTCTTCTCTTTCTCTTCCTTCACACTTCCTAGCTCCCAGCAAAAAGCCCAAGGATGGAAACTGAGTAAGACAGAGAGTTGATTCTACTATATGTAGAGAACCCTAGGCTATCAGAACTGGAAGTGCCCTTAGAGGACATCTAGGATTGATCACAGCATCAGAGACGTAGAGCTGGAAGGGATCTCAGTGCCCATGTAGGAGAACTCTTAACATTTATGGGTCCAGAGAGGACTAGAGTTTTGCTCAGGATCACACAGCTAGTAAATTCACTCCACTTTCTATGTAGTCAAGGTTTTTCTATTCTTCCAGTTGGTTGATTGAATCCTTTAGGGGTTTCCCTGAGCTTGGTTCTTCTCTTCTGTAGGGAAAATCCTTCCCTGGAGAAACTCATAATTCTGTTCTGTTCATAGTAATTTTTCTTACTTGAATAATGTGCTCTGAGGCACATTGTCTAACTATGTCCTCACAACAGCTTTATTTATCGCTGTTTTATAGATGGGGAAACTAAGGCCCAAAGAAGTGAAGCAATTTGCCCAAGGTTATACAGCTAGTACGCATCCGAGCTGGGACTCAAACCCAGACCACTCAGCTTCCAAATTCAATACTCTTTGCAATGGCACCATTTTAGTCTTGTGCCATACTTTAGAAACTAGACCACCTTCTACAAAGAGAAAATAGCCTCTTATTGCAGATAGCTCATTTTTATGTCCTGTGCTTTTCCAACTTGGAAGGAAGATACTGTGAAACTAAGAAGAAAGATCCTATGTCTGTGACACCATGTTCCCCAAAGGCCCTGTAGACTCACAGAATGTCCAAGTGAGGAAAGACCTTAGAATGCAGAAGGTCAGAGCTTAGAGATGACTTAAAACATGGAATGTCAGACCTGGAAGGGGCTTCAGAACACAGAATGTTAGTATCTCAAGCAACCTTACAGCCTAGAACACAAAATATTAGAACTGGAAGATACCTTAGGGCAATAGAAAATGAGGACCCAGAAAGAGCTTAGAACATAGGAAATGGAGAGTATAAGATGAAAGGGGCCTTAGAACATTGATTATTAGCATCTCAAGGATATCAGAGCTGAAAGGGACCATGGGACAAAGAATGTCAGAACTTGGTGAGGACTTGGAACATAGAATGTATGAGATGGAAGGAGATTCAGACTATAAAAAGTTAGAGATTTGAGATACCTTAGAACACAGAGCATATAATGTTAGAGCTAGAAAGGGTCATCTAATCCATATGCATGTACACGTGCACACACATCCATTATATAGATAAGGGAACTGAAGCCCAGTGAGATCCAATGATTTTCCCAAGATCACAGTGGTAGTAAGTTAGAGAGCTAGGATGTGAACCCAGGTTTTTCTAGTCCCAGTCCAATGCTATTTTTCCTGTACTACATTAATAACAGGTCATACATCTCTGGCACTTAATGTTTTATAAAGTGTTTTCCGTAAGCCAGTCCTGTGACGTAGATAGTACAAAGATTACTGTTCTTGTTTTACATTACTAGCCCCACCCACAGTTGGCACATGTCAGAGTCACCAAGGAGCACTTTAGAACCAGGGAAGCATGATTGGGGTGGCCCATGCTTTCCCTCCAGTGTCCTTGGATCATCTTAACAGTTACCTCAGTCCTCTTAGCTTTGGCCTCTCTTTAACCCCTTGCTGTTCCTACTGTTTTCTTTGTAGTCACCGAGCAAGAGACTAAAGTGCCCAAGAAAACCATCATCATGTAAGTGCTGACGTTTTCCTCACCTCAGATTTTGGAGTGCTATCTCTGCATGCTCACTAACCTGCCTGCATTCTCCCCCTGCCAGCCTTGCAAAGCCCATGCCACAATGGCCCAGTGATGTTATGGGGCAAAGCAGAACAGCACGGAGCCACCCATCTGCAGGATGGAACTCTGTGCCAGGAGCTCCCCAAAGTGATCCAGCCACTCTCTGGGAATTCTAGAGAGGCAAAGAGGGAAGGTGCATCAGCCAATGCATTGGCCTCATCATAGAATCTCAGAATCACACATTATGGTCTGAACTCTCACAATCAGGCCCTCTCAGAAGCTTAGAATCCCAGAATCGTTTGTCTCAAACTTAGAAGCACTCCGAATCATGGAATCTGGGATTTTTGAAATTATAGAATTTCAGAATCACGGATTCTCAGAGCTAGAAGGAACCTCAGAGGTCATCTAGATCACAGGCGTCAGACACAGTTGGCCTCCAAGCCAACTCCTCAGTGAGGCCAGAACCAGATTAAAATGTAATTGGGAAATATTTAACAAAATAAACGAAAATACAATATAAACAACATTACATCTTAAAACTAAATCAATATGCAGCCAGCAGAAATCCTTATATGTTGATTAATAGCTCCCATTTCTATTTGAGTTTGACAGGACTGATAGAGACCAACGCACACGCACACACGCACACACACACAACTTCTCTCTATAACATGCCCCAACAAGTAGTCATCCAGCCTCCATTCAGAGCCTCAGGCGATGGAAAGCTCACAACCTCCTGAGATTGCCCTTTCCACTTTGGGACAGTGCCATTTGTTAGAAAGTTGTTTTTTTTTTCCTTATATAGAGCTGAAATCTGTCTCTTGGTATTTTCAGTTACTTGCAACTGAACATCTTTACTATATCACTTTTCTGCCTTTAGACTCCAAGAGAAAACTGTGCATTCAAGTGCTAGATTCATAGCTATTTAGAAGGAAGAATATAAAATGTCAGTGCTAGAAGGGACCTTAAAGATCATCTGATCCAAGTCCATTTTACAGAGAGTTGAACTAAGACCTAGAGAGGAGAACTGCTTGCCCAGAAGATGATGGGAGTTAGTATTGAACCATCCCAGCTCTCACTCCATCTCCTTTGTGACCAAATGCACATGTCCTTGAAATGGTCCATGATCATAGAACATTCTCCTTTCCTTTCTTCCTTGAGGAGGGGAGAGAACCAGTTCAATGAGGTTGCCCATTGCCCAGCCTTAGCCAGAGTGAGACTCTCCAGGTTATGAAACACCCCCTGGCCGCATCATTATTTGGAGAGTAGAAAGGTCTTTAGACTGGTTGCAATGGTAGTCTTGGGCTTAGTATCCCATGGAGTTGGTTACGGCTTCCAAAACTCCTTGATTTTTAGATCCAAGTATAGGATGTCCCAGACCTTTTTGATGCTCTCTGGCTCTTCTTAATAATAAATCTGGCCCTTTTGGAGTTGACAGTCATGTGGTCATATTCTTAAGAAGTGGAAGGGACCTTAGAAACTATCTAATTCAATGCTCTGTTTTATGGAGAAGACGGTTCAGGCTTAGAATAGGAAAATGACTTAGATCAGAATCCTAGACCATCAGAACTGAAGAGGCCTTAGAATGCAGAGTGCTGGGCCTGGAATAATCTCAGAATTCATTTAGTCCAACCCCTTGATTTTTCAGAGGAAACTTGAGACTCAGAAAACTTAAGCAACTAACAGTAGATTGTCAATTTTTGTTGTTCAATTGTTTCAGTTGTGTCCAACTCTTCATGACCCTATTTGGGTTTTTCTTCACAAAGATACTGATGTGGTTTGCCCTTTCCTTCTCCAGCTCATTTTATAGATGAGGAAACTGAGGCAAATAAGGTTAAGTGACTTGTCCAGGGTCACACAACTAGTAAGTGTCTGAGGCCGGATTTGAACTCAGGAAGATGAATCTTCCTGACTCCAGGACAAATGTTCTATCTGCTGCTCCATCTAGCTGCTCCATGACCATTAATACCTAAAGAGAAAGGAACCGTTTATATTGAGTCGGTCATTCTCTCACCCTACAAGTGCCTGGGACCAACTTGCTCCCTAATCCAGTGGGAATTCCCATGCCTGAAAGAGGGTCTCAGTTATTCCTTTGCATACAACAGTGAACCTGGCCAATTTAATTCAATTCAACATGAATTTTTTAAGTTTCTGCTATATGCAAGGCACTGTGCTAGGTACTGGGAATACAGAGACACGAAAAGAAAAACATTCTTATCCTCAGGAAGCTCACATTTTACTGAGAAGCAAAGAGGGAATTCCAAATCTGGAATGGTGGTACAGAAAATTCAATGAAATCCATGTACAAGGCCTTTTGCTCAATGCTAGGCATATAAAGACATACAAACATATATATATGTATATATACATGCCTACATAATGCATACATAAATACATACATACCTACCTACATCAATAATTCCTGCCCTCAAGGAGCCTATAATCTACTGGGGAGGGAAAAGCAAAAGATATACAGAGGCAAATAAAAGATAATTTGAGGAGTTAAATAGCATTAATTATTAGGAGTAGGAGACTTTCTTGTCTTGGATAAGGAAAGCTTTGGCGTAAGAGGTGGTACCTGAGCTGATTACTGAAGGAGGCTTAGGATTCCAAAAGCAGAGGTGAAGAAGGAGTGGCTTCCAGGCATGAAACCTTTCTTCTCTCTGATGTCCACCATGACACCACTAGTGACGGTGGAGTCTCAAATGCCAAGGCTATGAGAAGTCTCCTTTCAATAATTCAGTTTGACCACTATTAAGTGCCTGCTGTATGCAAGGCACTGTGCCAGGAGCTAGGGGATACAAGAACACAAATGAAACAATCCCTGCCCTCAAGAAGATTATAGTCTACTCATGAGTTGGTGATGTTGACAGTGAAAACTATTAACAGGAAGGAAGCCTTAGGCAAGTAAAGGAGGAATCCAGTTGAATCATAGATTGCCTATTTTAAGATAATTTTGAACATTTGATTTGAAGCAATTCATTGCAATTTGTAGCAGCATTGAAGAAATTGAATGTAAGAGCTTTTAAGACTCAATCTCTTGACTCTTCTCCCATTCATTTATTAATACTAATTTCCAGTTATGTTTCCTGGAGAGTGAACAGAGGTAGCAAGGAAAGCAAGACTTTGAGCACAGCTCCCCTGGTTCCAGGTCCCATGTTTTTCTTCCCCGTAATGACTTCCCCTAATGTGGGCCAAATGGTTTGCAACCCAGTGGTTCTTGGTTCCTCTCTCAATGGTAATTCTAATTCCCATCCCTATGGTGCTTTAAGACTCAAAGCATTCTCTCCACAGAACCTGTGAGGTAGGGAGAGCAAGGATTATTGTCCTCATTTCACAGTGAAGAGAACTAAGTGACACAGTGGACAGTGAATAGAGCATTGGGAGGCAGGAAGACTTGAGTTTGAATCTTGCCTTGGACACTTGATTATTGTTCAGTCAGTTCAGTCATGTCCAACTCTTTGTGACCCCATTTAGGGTTTTCTTGGCAAAGACATTGGAGTGGTTTGCCATTCCTTCTCTAGCTCATTTTACAGATGAGGAAACTGAGGCAAACAGGTTAAGTGACTCTCCCAGAGTCAAACAGCTAGTAAATGTCTGAAGCCGGATTTGAACTCAGGTCTTCCTGACTCCAAGCTTGGAGTTCTATCCACTGTACCACCTGGCCGCCCCCTAGCTGAGTAACCTTGGGTGAGGCACTTTACCTTGATTTCCTGATCTAGAAGATGAGGAGGGTTGAACTTGATGGCTTCTAAAGACCCTTCTACCTCTAGTCCATCATCCCACAATCCTATGAAGGGAGGCTCAGAGAAGACAGAATGAGTACTCGTGAGATCTGGATTCAGGTCTTGGCTTTGACATTCGCTAGTTTGTGATTCTAGGCAAGTAATGTAACCTCTCTGAGCCTGTGTCCACATTTGCAAAATGAGGGGTTTGCACATGGTTAGGTCCTATCCAGCTCTGACTTTGTGTGATTCTTTGATTGTATGAGTCTATGCTAATCATTAATAACCAGCAGCGAGGGAGGGTGCGACGCAGAGAGGAAGGCCCCAATATACCTGTTCTTTCAGGAATCGTATAATCATCCTGCACAGAAGCCACCATATTGGAAAGAGCTGGACTGTGACATGCACTGGCCATTAGCTCTAAGGACTGTTTAATGATGTTGCCTATCTAACCAGGGTTCTAACAAAGACTGCTCGTGGAAGTGGGAGTTCTCTATGTCTGGGCAGTTTCTCAGCCCACTCTCTCTGCTCACCAAACTAACATTTCATTTGTCAACAACGGCATGAGTGTGTTGGCGAATAAGGGACTTAAGAGAATCTTTTTCTGTCTCCGTTTCCCGCAACCTTGCCGGCCTTTTCATCATCAGAGAAGAGACAATAACCACAGTAGTGAAGAGTCCCAGGGGGAGGCAGCGGACATCCCATAGCAAATCTCCCTCTCGCTCGCCTTCCCGTCGCTCAGCTCCCCAGACGCCAAGGCCCAGTGTGCTGACCCCAGAGCCGCTTTACTCTTCAGCAAGCAGGCAGCAAGTCCTGAGGTCAGAGTCTGAGGCTGTGAGGACAACTGTCATCCCAGAACTGTATGTCACCGAGGTTGGGGGACACCATGAAGCAGCATCCAGAGCCACCATTGTGGAAACCAGAGTGGGAGAGCAGATACCTAAGTGGGTAGAGGTGGAAGAGATCATTGAGGTCAAAGTGAAGAAATCTGATGAGAGGAGTGCTTCTCCATCTAGGCCAGAGAAGGACCACTCAGGAGTACTAACTTTCACCCTTCCCAGCCCAAGGTCCAGGCCTTCCCCTGAAGAAGACCCCAACACAAATAACTCTAATAATACATCGATGGCCCAAGCTAAGTTTTCCTCGTCTACCGACGGTCTCTCAGATAAACCTTCTGAGACAGTTGGAACAGAACAGGCGGGAACCCTGGAATCACCTGAAGACCTCAGCTTTCCCTGCAGCTCTGAGGAACTAGGTGATGATACCCATATTGTTGACCCAGCAGAATGCCAGAGCTTCCTCTGTGAGGAAACTGGAAATGACCCTTCAGCAGCTGTTCCCCCAATAGAGGCTTGTGTTGAAGAGTCCTTTGTGTTTTGTTTTGAGACTGGTGATACGGGAAAGGCTGAAGGTGTTCCTTTCCCAGAAAGCCCTCAACTGGAAGCCATTGACTCCAGTGAGCTACCCAGCTCTTGGGTTGCTGAAGAAGAGACGGTTGCTGAGGAGGACCATGAGAGCCCCATGATAGAGGAAGAAGAAGAAGAGGAGGAGGAAGAAGAGAAGGAAGAACAGGAGGAGGAAGAGGACAAGGGCACCATTATAACCGATGAGCCAGTAGAACGAGATGTAATTGATATCCAAGGCCGTGACACCAAAATCCTCACTCATAATGGCAAAGTATTGACACTGGCAGATCTTGAGGATTACGTTCCCCAGGAAGGGGAGACCTTTGGCTGCAGTGATCAGCCCCCCTCTACCACTGATGACAAACCCTGTGAAATCTCTGTGCTGCAGACCGAGATCAATGAGCCTACCATTGGTCAACCCATCTTGCTCAATGTGGGACGACCAGTGTCTCCAAAGCCCCCTCCAGGCTTCTTCAGCAAATTCAAGGAGCATGTTCCCCAGAGTGCATTTCTGTCAGCATCCAGGGTGATGGGGATGCAGAGCATGGGCCCCACTAATATCTCCTTCCACGTGAGTGAGACACATGTGGCAGCCACACCCAGGCCCAGCCCAACAGGTTCTACACCAATAAGTGTAGGTGCTTCTCCCATTAACCAGCCTCCCTTCTCAGTGAAGCCATCCTTCTGTACCAAAGTCCAGCACTCAGTTGACCACAGCCAGCCCAGCTTCCGGACGGAAGTGTCTGCTCAGACCGTCAGCTTTGGTACTGTTGGCGAGACAGTCACACTGCACATCAACCCAGATAGTGATGATGCTTCCCAGAGCTGAGTATCCCTGGAACATGGCTCACCAGACTCCAAATTAATTTGTAAAAGGTTACGTGAAAGGGGGTGGTGGGGAAAGGCCATCCATGAAAGCACCAAGGAATAGGATTGGGGAAGCAGAGTGAAGAATGTCCATATGAGACCATAGCAGGACAAGGACATTTCCAAGCATCAACGGGAACACTCCACCTCTACTCATGCAATTGATAACTACAAAGCTTCAATCGCAGCCAGCGCACATCATTCCATAGTGAAATGAGGAAGGAAGGAAAGCATCTTTGCACAGCTGAAGAAGGACACCATGTTTGTACCCCAAACATATACAGCCTATGTGTGCTGCAGGAGACAAGGGTGACTTTCTAAGTTCTCTGGAAAGAATTTGAGGGCAAATGTCCCCTTCCAGCTGTGCCAAGGAGATCAAGGCATCCTCATTTAAGTGCCAATCGAATCAACAGGCATCGACTGAACTCCTTCTGTATACCTAGCCTTGTCTCTTGCTGACTGTTGCGGTTTCATGCTGTTTACTTTCCTAATGGCTGGTATTACTCCCCATCTCCTTGAGCCAGCATGCCAAAGCGAAACTGCCTTTCATGAACCTCTCAAGCTTGTCATGTGGCTAAATGGCTTCCGAGCTTGAATCCATTCATCATAGTCTTCTCCCATACCTCTGCAGAGTGGAAATGCACAAGGTTGCTCTTTTACAAAGCCGTTGCTTCAAGAAATGAATGCACCACTACATGGGAGCCAGTATAGTTTAGTGGATACAGTAGAGGACCTGGGACTCTGTTCAGGCTCGTGAAGTGACTTTTGGTGAGTCACTCAATCTTTATGAGCCTTAGTTTTCTTTCTGTAAAATGGGGAGTCATGCCTTCTCTCCCCACTCCACCCCCATTCCTACTTCACTAGAACAGTGGCCATAAGGAGCTGAACATCCTCTGGGGGAAACACATCCTGCAATATTGAAGGAAAGATTTCCTAGTCACTGACCTGAAAGCCTCTCAGTTGCTTCTGATCAATCCTTGAGCTGAGCACCTCTTTCAGAAGAAGTCTAGCATAGTCAGTTCCTGGTCACTTTGGCAGTGAATTCAACTGACTGCCTTTGCTGGTTTCTTTTTTCACAATAGACACTTTGCTGTGAATGAAACCAGGACACCAAGAAGTGCTAAGAAAAACCTCCTCGTCAGAGAATATTTAAAGAATTTGAATGTGTGAGAAGTCAAAATGAGTGGGTGTGGTTGCTTTTTTTCCCCTCTCTGTTCACTAAGGTTATACATTTAACAATTAAAAAACCAGCAAACACCTATGTTTATCAGTTATGTTTGTCAGAAGCACAGTTGCTACCTGACCCAGTATTGTAATACTGAGCTGCTTGTAGGTATATAGGCAAGAATAGAGAGAGTCTTCTCTTTCCCTAGAGTAAAGGAGGCCAAGACAAATTCTGACTAATTCCTTAGCGGTCAACATGGTTTGTCCTACCCAGAGGCAGGAAGGGGGTCACCCTCTTGCTCTGCAAAGGTCTATTTCACTTTGAGCACAAAAGACTCATCCTCTCTCCCTCATTCCCCCAACCAAGCTGCCACCCAAAAAAGTTTCCTGCCTTTCAGCTAGAAGGTAGAAGGATTTCCCTGGTACATTTTAATGAGTATGATTATCCCCATGATGCCTGGCTGTGTTCATCAAATATTTGTCTTATCCACCCCTTCTAAGATACACTTTCAGCATGGCTGGGACATTTGGTCTGACCCTTAGGAAAAGTATCTGTTTCCATTGATCCATCATTTCATGGGTCATAATTTGATCATTGTGTATAGTCCTTCCATCTGCACAGATCCCTGACCCCTCTACACAATAGTAGACAGGCTTCATGAGTTGCCATGGCTGAAAGAATCCACCTCATGGTGACCAACCCTCTGAACTTAAACAGGCTAGCCCTTGGACAACAGCTATATAGTCTGTTGCCAGGTACAGGTAGCTCAATGCTAGTTCATATAGGTATATGGCCATAAGCCATGAGTCCCAAGAATATGTCCCAATTCCTGATCTGTCCCAGGGAAGATCTGCCTTCCTACAAACACCTAGGTAGATCACTAAAAATATCACTGTCCTGCCCAGATCACCGTCCCTCCAGCCTTCTTGGCCGCACCAGTTTGCCTTATGATCACAGTTGAACACTGGGCCAGATCTGGGTAGATAGCTGGGAAGAGACCATTCTTTATTTAACCTCCTTGCTTTGTAGAGTTCAAGTAGCCTTGAGACAAAAAAGACTGGCTAGGAAGATGAAAGTGGTGCCCAAAGGTTATAGATCCTTCCCCTCCTCTGCTCCCCTTATGGGTTGGTAGGGGGATGGGTGGAATCAGATTCTCCATGGCAATTGGAACATTGGGCGGCAAGGTACAGTAATGCTTTGCTTCAAAATGTAGCACTGTTCACTTATTGCATTTATTGGTGTTGATACAACCACATACCCTTGCTAAGTGAGGAAACAAAGAAAGTTTCTTGTGAGGCTTTGAGGGCTCTTAAGTGATTTCTGGGTTGTGGCAACACTTCAGAGAATTACAGAATCTTGGGCCTAGAAGGGGAGTATGTTGTCCAGTCCTTAGCTAAGCAAGAGTCTATTACAAAACCTGCAGTCACCTGGCCTCTGCTTAGAGACTGTCAGTGACATGGTCTAGTGGAAAGAACCCTTCTCTTAGGTGCAGAGTCTTATCTCTGCTATTTACACCCCTCTCTGAGCCTGTTTCCTCACCTAATGAGGGTAAAATGAGAGTATTAATATTTGCACTACCTACCTCACAGGGTTGTTGTGAGGAAGTCTTTTTTGTGAACTTACGAGTGCCACAGAAATGGAAGTTATTATCATCATCATCATCATCATCATCATCATCATCATGATACCTCCTGAGGCAGCCCATTGTACTTGGGGACAGCTCTTATTTTTAGAAAGGTTTTCCTCCTATTGAGTTGAAATCCACCACTTCCCACCCACCACCCCTGCTTCTGCCCTCTAAAGCCAAGCAGGAGGAATCCAATCCCTTTTCCATGTGACAGCCTTTCAGACACTTGAAAAAACCTAAGGGGGTTACTCTCCAATGGGACTAATAAAAATGGAGACTTTGGGGGAAGGGGCTGCCATGCTCCAATCGCAGAAGCCAGTGCATACGGCAAGGGGGAAGAGAAATTTCAGCTTCTGGAAGAGAGGGGAAGGGAGGGAGGAGAGAGAAAAATACAAAGATGCGATCCGATGCTTGATCTCATTTCAATAAATGTCTTGCATCCTTTGTCACTGTCTTTGGCTCTTTTCCCCATCTCTCCACAGAGCAGCTGCTGCTCCCAGCTGTTCTTCAAGCCACAGAAAAAAATGGTGTTTCAGTCTCAGTCCAAGCAGAATGTCTCACTTAGGTTTCCAGCATTATCCTCATTTCCCTACATCAATCCAGTCATAGAGATCCAGTGATAAAGATTGGCCCAGAGATGGCAGGGATGGTCTAGTGAAAAAGATTCTAAGCTTGGAGTCAAAGACCTAGGTTTGAGCCCAAATCTGTCACTGTATGACCTCAGGAAAGTAATTTTCAGCCCTAACTGACTTATCCATGAAACGAAAATGATGATGCCTCTATTTCCTCCCTCATGAGATAGTTGGAAGAGAAATGCTTCTGGATGTGAGATGTTATCATTTTATATTCTTTTGGCTAAAGGGACATTAAAGTCATCTAGTCCAGTGATGTCAAACTCTAATCAAAATCCTTATATAAGGATCTCTGTGGGCCATGTATTGAATTAGTTTTAAAACTGGATATATATGTTTTATTAAATTTATTAAATATTTCCCAATTCCATTTTAATCTGGTTTGGGCCCACTTGAAAGTTTTGTGAGCCCCATGGAGTCACTAGCCAAGTGTTTGACACCTCTGGGCTGGTCCTTCCTACAGCCTTTGACTCAGCCTCCCAATAAACAGTACTAGACTGAGACAAGTCTTCCCAATTTTAAGATTCTTCAGTTTGTTTGGGCCTGTTGTAGCTAAATAAAATGAATTGATTTAAAAAAGGGAACAGAATAGGTAAAAGGGGTGGGGAGGACGACTGTATTTCAGAGTTAGGGAGCTAGGTGGCTCAGTGGATAGAGCACCAGCCCTGAAGACAAGAAGACCTGGGTTCAAATCCAGCCTCGGATACTTACTAGCCGTGTGACCCTAGGCAAGTCACTTACCCCTGACTGTCTCCAAAAAAATAAAAGATATACTCAGAGAAAGGAACCAATCCATCAATGAGCAAGCATTTATTAAACTGTTCTGTGCTAGGCACTGGAGATCCAAATACAAAAGTAAGTTGACCCCTGCCCTTGGGGAATTTACATTCCATACAACATGTTCAGAGAAAAATAAATATGAATTACATGCAAAATAAACACACAGTGATGACAAGAGACAATACCAATTCCAGTGATCAGGAAAGTTTCATAAAGAAGGTGGCTCCAGTTGAATCTTGAAGGGAGGTTTAGGAGTCCTAAGAGGCAGAGGTGAGAAAGGGGAGCACTCTAGTCATGCCTGGAGGAGGCCTGTGCAAAGGCAGAATGGAAGGAGACTAGATGTTGTATAGAGGGAGGGGTAAGCGTGCTGGCTTGGCTAGAACACTGAGGACATGATGAGAAATAAGGGGTAAAGCAGCTAAGAAAGATAGGCTGACCCCAGATTGTGAAGGGCTTTAGAAACCAAATGGAAGAGTTTCTATTTTGTCCTAAAAGCAATGGGAGCCACTGGGTGGGGGGAGGGGTGCAGGCAGGGATGACATGATCATACCTTCTCAGCATAGCAGCATGTTCTCAGGAGAGGGGATTAGGGCCTAGATGGGGTTTTCACGTCTCCTGGTGAAAACAGTAGAAATTAAATTGAACAAGCGACTTTCTTCATGCCTAGTATGGCTAACCATTAAGTTGGAAGTGGGGGCAGAGTGTGGCGGTCACTCTGGGGAGGGGAAAGCCTGAGAAGGGGGAATTGAACCTCATTCCCTGCTGGAAAGCCATGCCTTCCTGGTGACAGCCATCCCAGGGACTTCTTTCCTTGAAAGCATTGCCTTGACCAACTTCCCAGACTTTCCTGAGGTCAAGGGGAGAGGAGTGATCTTGGGGCTAGGAGGGACCAGGAAGAACCAAGGGGTATTTCCTCCCTACTCAGCTGTTTGTCCTGAGTCATGCATGAGACCAGGGCCCAGTGTTCTGGAAGGATTACTGCCCCTGTGGAAGGCCAAATTTCAGCAATCTGGCTGAAATGGAATTGGATGAGTAGTTAAGAAACCTGGGCTCTGGCTCCAGCCCTGAGACTCAATGAGGACTTTCACCTCTGCTGCAAAATGGCAGAGTCTGGACAAGGCATTCTCTAATTTTCTTCTAGCTCTAACAAGTCTTTGAAACCTGACTCCATTTTTCCACCTCAGCTCAGACGCAACGTATCATCCTTTGTGACTCTAGCAAGTCCCTGACCCTCACTGGAGCCTTGGCTCCCTCCACCTTAAAATGAAGGAGGTGACTAGATTATCCATAAGGTCCTTTTGGCCTTCAGTGTCACACCTGTCTGCTCAGGAGGTAGGGCAAACCAAAGTTCTTGTTGTCATTTGTAGGAAGGGTCCCATCACAGGCCCATCTGGAGGAGTCTGTCCGGGCCTCCCTTGAACGTGCTGACCAGGAGATCCAGACTGCCTTGAAGAAGCTGGGGGATGCAGCATCACTGGGCCCAAGCCCCGAGGTCCTTCCACCTGGGGGCTCTCTTCCTTTGGACACCGAAGGCAAGCCTGTGACCATCCAGGAAACAGGCACACAAACCCAGAGTGGGAGAGAGCAGGGTAGGTCTGCTGGGCCCTGATGAGAGACATAAAGACAAGCGAACGGCAGGGGCCCTGACAGGACATTTACTCTGTTTGCTCTGGGGAGAACAGACTACTAACCTTTGTGGCTGTACGTATTTGGATAATCCTGTGGCTGGTACAATCATTATCCTTATAAGACATGTTGAATGTGAGGTGACTCCAGGGCATCGTCTCACTTCCTATACATTATCTCATTTTAGTCTCACGGTTGCCCTCTGAGGGATGTCCCGTAGCTATGATCCCCATTTTGTAGATGATAAAACTGAGTTGTAATTTTTAAATTTTTATTTTGTTTTATTTAGATTGTTATTTTATTTCTTCTTCTGTGAAGAAGCTGTGAGTTCAATTTAGGTTCCATTTACTTCAGCAGTACACTACAGAAATTTATCAAGCACCTTTTATATGCAAAACCCAGGAAATCCAAAAGTCAGTGCTTTAGATGTAGGCTCACTGAGAGCACAGTCTTTTATTCGGTGCCTCCCCAATGCCTATCAGAGCATTTTACTTATACGTCGTAGGTCCTAAATAAATGTGTACTGATTGAATTAAATGGCTACAACACAGACTCAGCTCTCAGAATCTATACAATTCATATAGAGAAACAAGTATAATCATGTCAACCTCCCATTTGATATCATACTAGCTTCCTGCTGCCTCTAGAATAAGATACAAATTCCCTAGCCTGCCATTTAAAACCCTTCGTGATCTGGTTCCTTGTAAGATTCATTTCAGATTTCATTCCTTCATATTCTCCGCATTCTGGCCAAACTGACTTATTGGCTATTCCCCAAATTGGAAATTCCATCTCCCACTTCCATGAGAGGAATGTACTCCCACAGCTGCTACGTCTTATGCCAAGCCATTCCAATTCCCCCAGTCATTGGTACTTTCTTCCTATTCAGTTTACTTTATATTATGTGTGTTTGTGTTGTATTTCCTCCAGCAGAACATAAATTCCTTGAGGAAAGGGACATTTTTTTTTGGTTTGTCTTTGTATTTCGAGTACCTAGGGCAATGCCTTGTATGTTGTAAATACTTCATAAAATGGTAGTCAGATTGAATTGAGTAAGGTAGAAGGATAAGAACCCAGATTACTATGATGCAAGGGACTGTGAGGAAAGTGAAACAGAGATTTAGTGTAAAATGCTATGCAAAAAAATCTCGGAATGGAGAGATTGTCCATCTAAGGGCTTAGGGAAGGATTTATGGGATAGGTGGCTCCTGGGATGAGAGTCTTGAAGGAAGAGTAGAATTTCAGTAGATGGAGATGGAAAGAATGGGGAAGGAACATCAAGAGGCAGAAATGTTGGGAAATTGAAGTTCAAAGTTTAAAATCAACAGAGTTACGTTGGCTGGGGATTTTCCACTATTTCATTGGAAACATCACTTTGGGACACCGTGCCTGGAGTCAGAATTATAGGGTCCTCAGGCAAAGATCCCGTGCCAGCCTGATGAGGGGCTCAGACTGAATTCCAAAAGAACCAGAGTCTCAGACACCAAGACCTGACTCAAAGTTGAAGGAATGCTCCATGTGTGAGATAGTTTCTGGGCAGGCCTCATTCTCCCACCACCACTACCAATACCCATCATCTTGGAAAATAATTACTAAACTGGTACCACATATAAAATCAGTGTGGGAACCCCAACCTCTGGCCTGAGCTCCCCACCACCACCACAACCCCGCTGTTTCCCAGCACTTAGAAAGGGAATACTACACCAACGGCATCCGCTGTCATCACAGGATCTTGGAAGATAGAAGCCCAAACCACTCGGTTCTATGGCTGATACATTTTGACATCTGCTCCACTAATCCCAATGATTTCTCTTGGAGAAAAAACCCTCTTCCCCTATTGCCTTTCCCTCTACTTTCCTCCCTATTCATCTCAATCTTATCACTCCCCGGTCCCCTTCTACTACTTCCTTTCCAATATGCCCTCTGAAAACAACATTTGATCATTAACAGACTTCCGCTCATCCTCTTCCTTTCATTGTCTTTCCATCTTTTTGAGGATGGAGAAACCCGGCTCCTTCTGAAAGACACCGAATGCTCCTTCTCTCACATCCCCCAACACACGGAACCAAGAAAAGGATTCCCTACTCTTCACGGCCACTGCCTTCTGCCACCATCATTCAGCGACCTCTCCATCTAGCTCATTCCACCTGTCTGCAAAGCATCTAGTTAAGATCCTTATCACTGTGATCTGCCGGCTTCCTGGTCACTCTCCTTCCATTCTCAAGGGTCTCAGTACCTGGACTCATAGTTTTTCTCTCAAACTCAACCCCTCCCAGCCCTCACTCTTGGAGACTCC
>CM053624.1:309333709-309388432 GCA_028646595.1 Phalanger gymnotis
GAAGGAAAGGAGGGAGGGAGGAAGGAAGGAAGGAAAGGAGGGAGGGAGGAAGGAAGGAAAGGAGGGAGGGAGGAAGGAAGGAAGGAAAGGAGGAAGGGAGGAAGGAAGGAAGGAAAGGAGGGAAGGAGGGAGGGAAGGAAGGAGGGGAGGAAGGAAGAAAAAGAAAGAAAAAGTGACAGAGGAAGGAAGGAAGAGAGAGACAGAGAGAGAGACACAGACAGAGAGACAGAGACAGAGAGACAGAGAGAGAGAGAGGCAAGAAGGAAGGAAGAAGAAAGAGAGGGAGGGAGGAAGGAAGAACTGACTCTAGGACAGAGGTATCAAATCTGTGGCCCACAACATTCCCAAGTGCAGCTAGAACCAGAATTGGGAAATATTTAACCAAATAAATAAAAGTACACTAAAATAGATAATATTAATATGTAGGTTTTCTGAGTCAATGTGTAGCCTGCAGGAATCCTTATGTACAATCTAGTAGCCCCTGTTTCTATTTGAATTTACACTTTCTGCTCAAGGAAAATCTGAGTGAGGAAGGCCCTCTTCAATGAGTGGCAGGGTCAGAGGGGAAGGCTTCATGAAGGAGGTGGCATCTGAGCTGGTCCTTGAAGAAAGGGAATCATTTCCATGGATCAAGATGAACACATCTTTCTGTGTACTGGACATGGGAGATGGCCTTCACAAATGCACAAATGTAGGAGAGGGAAATCTGAGACCTGGGAAGATCATGTAGTCCAGTTTAGTTGAAACGTAGAAAGCATGGAGAGCAGCAAAAAGTGATACATGGAATCTTGAAAAAAAAAAAGTCAGGAGTTAATAAGCTTAGAAATCCAGGCCCAGCCACAGAATCAAGCATCCAGGATGTTCTGGGGATATTAATCCCTTCCCTGAAATACCCCTGAGCTCTCCAGGAAGATCTTCCTGCTGTTTGAAGAGCTGGGTGGGCCTAAGATGCCTCTGAGGTTAATGTCATTTTTATAGATCTCACTCTAGGTCAACCCAGGACTGGGAAGGGGGGCTCATTTCACCCCACTGACCACAGGAAAAAAAAACAAAATTCTTTCCCTAGATAACTATCAAACTTACCCACCCAAAAGAGAGTTCAGCCTTCCCATCCCCTGAGATCCAGCCTTAGCATATTGGACAGATGAACAGATGGGGAACCATGCGCGCTGAAGGCTTTTAACACTAACCACCCTGCTTTCTTAGCTTACCAGGTTGGGCTTCTTCTCCTTCCCTGGGCAAGCAGCCCCCAGCCTTCCCTAACCCCCTGCTGCATGGGCTTTGTGACTGCTGTTTTCCTCCCAGCTCAGAGGCCTTTTTCACTTCCTCCAGAGTTCCTGACTGTGTTCTGGGTGAGTGAGGCTGCTGGAAGTCTAACTTTCAGATTAATGGGGGATGAGGGAGGCTAATTGGCTTTTGTCGCTTAGATTTCCAAGACAACCTGGCCCCTCCATCTGCAAGGACCCTACGGTTATCTATTAAGAACAGGAGTTACAATGGGAGGGGGTACAATCCTCCTTGTACCTTGACTGAATTAGTCAGTGGTTGTCCATCATGAGGAAGGAAGTTGAAGTAATGCTGCACCCAAGGCCTCAGCATCTCGTGGACCAGATCCTGCATCTTCTGTTGTTCATGTACAAACATACCCAGGCCCTCATACCCCTCAGAGAGAACTGTTAGCACACCTAGGTGCTGCTACAGCTGGCCTTATTGTGTAAAAGCCAACGATCTGGTGAAGATGAGGGATGAGTGGGAGTTGGAGGTAGGGTGTAGGGCTGGTGGCAACATTCACATGAATAAATATAACATAAAAACTAAGTAGACTGTGCTGAGGGCAAAGGAGAAATCTTACCTCCATCCTCTCTCCTTTCCAATCACTCCTTCAGACTACAGCTGGAATAATTCTTCTTACCCATAGATCTGGTATGGACCAAGTTCAAACTCTGTCCCTCCCTTGCGCTTTCCAGACCAGTTCCATATCACTTCGGAAACCAGTCACCCTTTATTGCACCAGCATCATTAGAGGAATGGATGGAGTGGTCCACCTAAATGATATTTCCAGATAATTGAAGTTTTAAGCATCCATGCCTTTTTTTGGTTCACATTAACCATTTAGGATAGAAATAGTTTTCAAATGAATATAACTGTGTTCAAAACAGAGGAAACTTAACAGTATAACTAATCCTCATTAACTCAGGGCCAATATTATCTTAATCTTTATTGTTATTCCTTTTTAGACAGAGGTAGCTAGGTGGCTGAGCCCAGAGTCAAGAAGACCTGAATTCAAATCCAGCCTCAGACACTTAACTGGCTGTGTGGTGCGGGGCAAGTCACTTCCTGTCTGTCTGCCTCAGCTTTCCCATCTGCAAAATGAGCTGGAGAAGGAAATGACAAACCACTCCAGTGCCTTTGCCAAGAAAACCTCAAATGGGGTCACAAAGAGTTGGGCACAACTGAAACGATTGAACAACGAGCCCCAGATATCTTGACGTTTATAGCGTCCTCTGTCTTCTTCTTCTTCTACTGTCAGCTGTCAAGTCTCAGCCTCATCAAAGCTGATGCCTTGTGTTATAAGTATTTGTCAGGGTAAGGGTCTTATCAGTCAATCAGTCAGTCACCAAGCATTGACGAAGCCCTTACTATGTGCCGGGAATTATTCTAAGTGTTGAGTATAGAAAGAAAGGCAAAAACAGGGTTTGTGCCCTCAAGAAGCTTGTATTCTAATGGGGGAGACAACACCAAAACAAATAAGCACATGCAAGAGATATACAGAGTAGATACAAGGTAAATATCAACATGGCGCCACCTCTCCTGGGAAGTAAAGTGCATGGACTTTGTGACTGAACTTTTCCTCCAAATTGAGAGACCTTTTCTCACTTCCTTCTGGATTCCCAGATGTGTTACAGGCAATTTGGGCTCCTAGAAGTCTGATCTTCATATTGATGGAGCTTTTGTTGTTGTCGTTGAGTCATTTTCAGTCATGTCTGACTCTTCATGACGCCATTTGGGGTTTTCTTGGCAAAGATACTGGAGTGGTTTGCCATTTCCTTCTCCAGCTCATTTTATAGATGAGGAAACTGAGGCAAACGGGGTCAAGTGACTTTCCAGGGGTCACACAGCTAGTAAGTGTCTGAGGACAGACTTGAACTCAGATCTTCTTGACTCTAGGCCTGGTACTCTATTCACTGAACCACCTAGCACTGGGGCATTACCTTATCAACTGGCATAGCTGCAGATCAGCTAAGACTTCCTAAGAATGGTAACATCCATTCCTTCAGATGAGAGGGCCCTCTGGAAGCGTCCATCCCCAGGAAGAGTTTCCCTCCAGAAAGTCTTAAGATCTGGGGTAATACCAAGGGATAAGATGTGTCCATTGCATAAATACAGGCCCTTGCTTTTCAGCAACTGTTTTCTTTCTCCTGTCCTCACTACAGCCCACCTCTCACCACCAGCCAGTGGTGTACTGGTAAATGTTTAACAATCAACTCTCCAAAAAGGGGAGAAAAAGTCTTTACAACACACTTTTAAGCTCAACCTGAACTATTAACATTTTCTTCTTCACTTTCTGAAGTCTAAACAATCCACGTGACAGTCAAGCAAGCCCTGATGTGCATTGTTTGTCACACTGAAAATTTCCCAGTCTTCTCTCTTCAGCCAAATTGAGCTGCCCCCAGCCCTTAAGCCTCCCCGTCTCCTCTCCCCTATAGCTACTTCAGATTTGTTAGTTTCATGATACCTTGTACCCCTCGGACCCTGGAAAATGGTATTGGTCTCTTCCCAGTCCCTTGATGGGAATGTGTCTCTGCCACCTTGGCACAGTTTTCCCCAGGGCCTCCCTAGCAACCCTCTGGATCAGGTTCAAACCTTGCCCCTCCTTTTCTGGCCTAGCCCCATGTCACTTGGTCTCATACAACCTTACTATCTCCACCAGATGGGGCACAGGACAGCTCTGGGAAGATGCCCAACGAAGACTGGAGCAGCCCCCAGCCTGCCCCAAGCACCAACGAGAAGGAGGAGACGGCATCGGCCAGTGGCCCCCAGGAGCGTACCATCCCTATTCGGTAACACCACTACTCCTACCCAGGATTGACTGTTCTTTCTGTAGACAAACCCTCCAACATGCTTCCAGAAAGCTGGAGAGGACACAGGGCACAGAGAGTATTTGTGGCTTGGGTTGCTTGGAGACTCTGGCTCCATGGGAAATATCGCAGGGTCCCCAGTCCATATGCAGTGGAAGACCTGAGATTGTTCATTCAGTTCTATGTCAATGTATCAAATATGTTAAACATCTTTTACTTACAAGCCAGTGGGGTAGAAGGAAGAACATGAGGAGGGCTGGTTTAGGTGCCCCTGATCCTCATTCAATTATCTTCTGCCCACCTTCCCTTTTCAGAAGCTACTTTAGGCTCTGACTTCCCTAACTCCAAACCCTTCTCCCTTTTCTTCAGCCATCCCCCTTAGCAGGGTGGGAGGAGAAGGCTGGTGATGGATACTGGGTAATCCAGCCTTGAAGATGGGGGGGCAAGGGTGGGCAGTGAGAAAGAGAGGCATATCTAATGAAGATGGATATGGGGAAATGGAAGGCCTTAAATGAAGACTCATTAGCAATCAAGAGGGGTCAGGGAAGAGACTTAAATAGGGGGCCTGCTTGAAACAAAACAACCTTGAAAGAGAAAGTAGGATTCCATGGGATAGAGAAATGGGTCTGTACTGAAAGTTAAACTGAGAGACTCAAATGGTCCTCTGTTCCCTTAGTACCCACAGCCCACCTGCTTCCTTGTTCCCCAAGGTCAGCCTCAGCCCTGGGACAGGGTGATCACGCAGGCTTTTTGGCTTTCCCCCTGCAACAACAGGCCTCCCCCTCTCTCCCATCAGTCACTTGTCACCACCTCCTGGACTGTTTCTCTGGCAAGTTGAGGACAGGTCAGACTCGATTAGGTCTCAGGAGGCTCACTACATCCCTATACTTGTGTCTGCAGGATGGAGGGTACAACTTGGCCAGGGAAGGAGGGGGCTGAGGGAGCCTGGGACATCCAGAGGCACATCTATGTTGAGACCACACAGAGGACCTGCATCTATCGGGCTGGAGATGGGAGCACCACAAGTAAGGATTGGGTGGGAGGGGGGTGGAACGTCCCTGTGGCTCAGGCCCTGATTATCAACTAGACTTGTTTTCATTGACCTTTGATGACTCAAAGATGGCCCTGGTCCCTCCTCGTCCTCCTTGAATAGCCATTTCAACATGGCTACATGTTATAACAATGATACAACAATACAACAATAAAATTTAATGTCAGAATTTATAGGGACCTTAGAACATGAAATATCGGAGCTGGGAAGGACCTTAGAACACAGAATATAGAATGTTAGAGCTGAAAGGGACTGTAGAATACAGAACGCCAGAAGCATAAGAGATCTTAGAACATAAAATATCAGAGCTGGGAAGGACCTTAGAACACAGAATATGGAATGTTACAGCAGGAAGGGACTGTAGAATACAGAACGCCAGAAGCGTAAAAGATCTTAGAACATAAAATGTCAGATTGAAAGGATGTAGCAGGGAGGGAGGCAGGACCTTAGAGTATAGAATATAGAATGTTAGAGCTGGAAGAGACCTTAAAACATAGAATATTAGATCTAGAAGTAATCTTAAAAACGGAGAATGTCAGAGCTGGAACGAATCTTAAAGATAATCTAGTCCAAGGTCCTCATTTTACAGTTGGGGAAATTAAGGCACAGAGAAGGGAAGTAACTTGCTCAAGATCACAGAGCTCTCATTCCCAGGTCCACTGAACCATTTCTGTTCAACAAATTCGACTTGATACACTTTCATAAGGCAGCTAGGTGGTGCCATGGTGTAGAGAGCGCTGGGCCTGGAGTTAGGAGGACCCACCTTCCTGAGTTCAAATCCGGCCTCAGACACTTACTAGCTGTGTGACCCTGGGCAAGTCACTTAACTTCTGTTTGCCTCAGTTTCCTCATCTGTAAAATGAGCTGGAGGAGAAAAAGATACACCACTCCTGTATCTTTGCCAAGAAAACCTCAAATGGGGTCACGAAGAGTCACACACAACCAAAACAATTGAACAACCATAAGGCAATATAGAATTGAGATATGGAAGGGTCCTTAGAAATCGTCTAGTACTTCATTTTATAGATAAGGAGTCATGAGAAAGTCGCAGAGCTAGGATCTGAACTCAAGCCCTCCCTCCAAATCCAATGTTTCTTTCCACATTACTATACTGTAACCCCCTATTATCACCACACCAATGACCACAGTGATTCCCATTTATACAGCCCTTAAGGCTTACAAAATACTCTCTTCTCATTAACCCTGGGAGGTAAGCAGTATAATTATTATTACCCCCACTCTATTGATGAGAAAGCTGAGGCTCTGAAATATTATGTGACTTGCCCATAGAAAGTATCCAAGGCAGGAAACAAAGAACCTTTGTAACTCCAGTATTCTCTAATTGTTCACCATTAGCTGCTTCTCCTATATGGGCCCTAGTTCTCCCCTGTCATACAAGGCTGGGGGCTCCCAGGAGCTTCAAGGTTGGTGGGGGTGGGGAGAGGGGTCTGAAGTCGCCTCTCCAAAGCGTTCACTGGCTCTGTACAGAGGCTGCCAGCAGGTGTGATGGAAAGAACATTCAACTTGAGAACCAGAAGGGCAAAACTTAAATGTTGGTTCTGCAATTTAACTTTGGGCAAATAACATTTCTTCTTCAGGCCTGAGTTTCTTGACCTATAAGATTAGGGAATTAGATGCTCTCTAACACCCACCCCGGCTCTGATGTTCTATGTTCTAAGTCCCCTGCCAGCTCTGACATTCTATGTTCTAAGGCCCTTCCCGGCTCTCCCATTCTATGTTCTAAAGTCACTTCCAGTTCTGCCATTCTGTGTTCTGAGGTTCCTCTCAGCTCTACCAATTTATTAGAATTTAAGTTAAGGACATGCTCTGTGGTTGTAGAAAGGGGATCCAAAGTCTAGAACTATCCACTCTTATATTTTTCCCTATGGGTTCCAGTTTGAGGTTATCGACCTTTCTGCCTATCTGTGCTTCCAGCCAGGTAGCTAGCTATCTGCCCCCTGCCCACCTTGAATTACAGTAGAAGTCATGGTGGAACAGAAGACTATAGTCAGAAGTATCAAATGTATCTCACCCTGGAATGAGTGACTGGGGTTGCATATGGCATCTCCATATACAGAGACTTTCAAAAACAAAATGGTTGTTGGGGAATTTTCTTGACCTCTTGAGAGAGGCATATCTTTCATTTAGGGTCTAATGACTATGAGGCAAAGATAGGAGGCCAGACTGAAAGTAAGAAGATTTGTTATTATTATTTTATTATTGCTAAGAAATCTGCTCTCACCGACAGCAAATTCAGATTCTTGGAATAGAGATTTGATTTTTATAACTTTTTAGACCCTCTTAAAGTACACAGCCAATCAGAAGCATTCTGTAACATCTTAGAATAGAAAAAGTAAAGCAATTCATAGAAGAGGGAGGAGCAGAGAAAGAGGGGATCAGTTAAGGTAGAAAAAGGGGGTATTTCAAATGCAAATGATAGAAGTTATCATCAAAATAACAGCATACTCCCCATTTAAGAGTAAGAGATAAGGGGGAAAGGCCAAATAGATTTACAATTTTAGAAACAGCCCTTTTAGACAAAACTACAAGGTCTCTTATCCAAGGACAGCAAGTAATTGTTACAACAGTGGATATGGCCATCCGCTTTACTGTCTCCTTGCATAGGAATTGGGGGCTTTCTAACATGAGGCCATCAAGTGGTTGGTCCATCAAGGTATAATGAAAAGATCATGGTTCCTCTTTTCCCCTATATGGTCAGCTATTAGTTTTGGGTGAGTTTGATAATCACCAGCCTAAAGTAAGGATGCTGGATCTGGATCTAGTGACCTCAAAAGGATGCTTCCAGTTAGAAGATTCTGTGATTCTCCTGATTTTGTATCCCCCTCCCCCAACATAACTGCAGGACCCCAATGGTTTGGTTTGCCTCTTACACTGACACTTCTGTCCATCCTCACTCCTTCTCCCTGTGTTCCCATTCCACAGCCACTCCTGCTGGACTAACCAAACTTGTGATCTCTCCCCAGAACCTCCTTCCATGCAGGTGACCATTGAAGATGTACAGGCTCAGACTGGGGAAACAGCAAAGTTCCAGGCAGTCATCGAAGGGCATCCCCAGCCCACAGTGACCTGGTACCAGGTAAGAAGGGCTTTTTCCTAAGAGTGTTGTTGTTTGTCCTTCATTCTCAAAGAGGACCATGGCATCAGGAAGGTGGTGCCATGACTTGCAAGTGGATTGGATTTAAGTGAGGCAAGCCTGTGCAAAGTCACCAGCCTCACTCTCTCCTCTGGAGCCATCTGGGCCTAGTGGCAAGATGAAGATCAAGATGACTGGAGATGGCCCCAGATGCAGTGGGAGCTCCTAAGAAAGAGCCAGTAATGAGAAGAGAGCCCATTCTTTAAAAATGGCTCTCCCAGTAGATGGCCCAGAACACTGGGCTTAGAGGCTGGTGGTAGGGGTGATGATAGAGAAGAATGAGGGCACTCAAGCCATCAAATGTGTCACCAAGCAGAGGGACCATGGTGAAGCGAGAAGAGGATTGGATGAATTGGTGCTCATCCTGCAGTCTTCTGCCTTGGTCAGACTCTATCAAGAATACTGTCTTCAGTTCAAAGCTGTCAAAGGCATTGACGAGTGGGAGCGTGTCCAGCAAAGGGTAACCAGGATAGAAAGGGCACAGAATAGCTGTGTAAGCTATTCTGCTTACACATATACAGCCTTACAGAAGAGACTGGGGGCATTCAGCCTGGAGAAGATAAGATTTAGAGGAGGGACTTGATTCATTTTCTCAGATTTAAAGGGCCATCACGTAGAAAAGAATTACATTTGTTTTACTTGGTCCCAGAGGGCTGAACTAGGGGCAAAGGGAGAAGCTGCTGGAAGCCAGATTTTTATTTCATATAAGGAAAATTTCCTGACAATTGGGGTCATCCCAAAGTTGAGTGGCCCACACTGGGAGGTAATGAGTTCCCCACCACTAGAGATCTTCAGGAGTTAGTAAGGGGAATTCTAGCTGAGGTCAGACTAGCTGACCTTATCTAGCTCGGAGATTCTATAATCACTTATCACTTCTAGCTCTGAGATTCTATAACCCAGAGTCAGAAACCGTGATTTCAAGCCCCATCTCTGACACTGACTAGCCATATGACACAGAATCAATTTTTTTTTAATTTCTCTGAGCTTTGGTTTACTTCTCTGTGAAATGGAGATAATTGTCATTGCACTAACCACCTCAGAGAGTTGCTGTGAGAAAACTGGATGTGTTTTGCAAACTTAAATCAGTCTAGAGTGGAAGCTATCGATGTTACTGGTTGCCCAGTCCTGGGCCAGAGTATCCTGAGAGAGAGAGAGAAGGAAGAAAAGGCAGGTTCTGAGGGATCCCAGTCTACATTCATCAAGGCTAACATTAAACAGGGGCAGCTAGGTGGCACAGTGAGTGCCAGGCCTAGAGTCAGGAAGACCTGAGTTCAAATGCAGCCTCAGACACTTACCAGCTCTGTGGCCCTGGGCAAATCACTTAACCCTGTTTGTCTCAGTTTCCTTATCTGCAAAATGAGCTAGAGAAGGAAATGGCAAACCTCTCCAGGATCTTTGCCAAGAAAACCCCTAAATGGGAGTACAAAGAGAAGAGTCGGACACAACTGAAATGACTGAACAACATTAAACAATAAAGATAGTATAGAATTACTATGTGGCAGCTAGGTGGCACAATGGATACTGTGTTAGACTTGTAGTCAGAAATATCTGAGTTCTTAAAAGATTCCTCCTTTTAAGACATTTTCTAGCCGTGTGTGACCCTGAGTGAGTTACATAACTGCTCTCAGCCTTGGTTTTCTTATCTATGAAATGGATAAAGTAACAGCCCCTAGGATTGAATAATTTGGCTAATATAAAATGCTTTCTAAACCTTAAAGTTCCATTCATATAAATACTAACTATTGTAGCCAGCCAGGGCTTTAAGAGCTCAAAGGAGAGATTCCCACAAGTGGAGGTGTTCTTGGAGGAGGTAAGATTTGATAAAGCCTTGAGGGACGACTGCGACTTAGATAGAAATAGAAATCATACTTCTTTCCACAGTTCGTAAAGGTTTTCCACTTTCTTCACAATAGCCTCATAAGTTAGAGAGCCTGAGAATTATCATCCTCAGTTTACAGAGAAGGTGACCTGGTTGTGTCCACGGCCACCCCACTAGCTTGTAATTGCCAAAGGCAGATTTTTTTACTCTAGGTCCAAACCCCCTTCCATTCCATCGCTCTGACAGAAAGCAGGGGGAGAAGGCAAAGCAAGTGAAGGGGAGGCCTGAGCCTTGCTTATTTGGAGGACAGCAAAGAGACCAGCCTGACTGTTATTAAGATTATAAATTAATAAAATAAATTTATAAAAAAATAAATTATAAATTAAGAGAAAAGACACATCATGAAGCCATGAGAAATGGGTCAGGACCATGGAGGGACCAGATCCTAAAGGGCTTTGAACACCAAAGCTGGAAGTTTAGGCTTGATGTGTAGAAGTTCTGCCTTGGTCCAGATGTTCATTATCAGCATCTGGACTGTAGCAATAATGTCCTTAGAGAGCTTTATGGCTCCTGTCTCTTCCCCTGCACTCTGTCCTTCACTCGTCTTCTTTCTGTAAACAGATAGTCACTGTCACGCCTCAGCTCAGAGCCCTATGTTGGCTTTCTGTTGCCTACTGAGTGAAGTTGAGACTTTCGCCTCATCTCAACAATCTTATTTTTCCATCTTATTTTTCCAGCCTTACATTAATCCCTTCCATATATTTCCCACCTATGGGCCTTTACTCATACAGTTCCCTGTCTAGAATATCCTCTCTCTCCTTTCTGCTGACGTCCTACCATCCTTGAAAGCTCAGCTAGTGTCACCTCCTCCAGGAAGCCTTCCTTGAGCTCTTTTATTGATAATAACCTCTGCCCCCTAGATCGTGCTCAGCACGGTTAGCACCTCCCTAATGCATTTCTTATCTAATATTGTTGATTATAGTTTTCTATGCTTCTGTCTCATTACCCTACTAGACTTCAAATTCTGTGAGAACAGGGACCATATCTTATCTAAACCATACACTCTCCAAGAGTTCTGCACACGGCATCCACTGAACACATGTTTGCCTGACTTATTCAGTTCAATTTGACAATCATTTATTAAGCTTGTGCTATGTCCAAGGCCCTAGGTTAGGTGCTTGAGGAGATACAAAGATAGATACAACACAGAGCCTACCCTCCAGGAACTTACAGTCCAACCAGGGAAAAGGTACCAAGATATTAGGGAGAGGGAGATAAGTGAAAAGGAAAGTGCCAGGTGAAATTTGACAAGGGGGTAGATAAGGGGGATTTGGGAAGGCTTCTTGGAGGAGGTGGTGCCTGAGTAGGGCCTTGAAGAAGTAGAAGGATTCCAACTAGTTGGGGTAGGTAGGAGAGGGAACCTATTTCTGGCATGGGGACAGCATGAAAAAGGCCAGAAAGAAAGAAGATCCCAGGATAAAAACATGGGACAGTAATTAGTTCAGTTTGTCTAGACTATTCAATTCAATGCATGGAGGGGTAAGATGCAACTGGCCAGGTAGGCTGCAGCTAGGTTGTGGAGGACTTTGAATGCTGGTATCAGTCCTAGGTCTTAGAGAATCCTTTAAGGAGCACAAACTCTAGCTCCCAAATGCTTGGTGAGCTCTCGGCTTGTATAAACAGGCAATGACAGTGGAGCTTTTGCTGATGGGGATAGAGAAAGAATGGCAAGACTGACATCTGACTTCACACCCTCAGGGCAGCACCTTGCTGACCAGCAGCCCCCGAGTCTCCCAGGAACAAGAAGGCACAAACTACTCCCTGGTCTTGAAGGACATAACCCAGAAGGATGCTGGTATCTACACCTGCCTGGCCAGGAATACCAGTGGCGAGGTCCTGTGCAAAGCAGAATTGCTGGTCCAAGGTGGTGAGTTGGCAAATGTACAGGCAGGGGTAAAAGTGGAGTAAGTCTCAGGGGAGGTGGGAGCCCTCCCTCAGCCCTTCCCAAGGAAGGCAACTGAGTTAAAACAGGAGGAGCAAGGGTGAGGAATGAAAGGGAATCAAGAGAAACTCCAGGGAGGAGTTAAGAGGGAAACAAGATGGTGGAAGGAAGAGAAATTGCAAAGGAGAGAGTTCTATATTAAGAGTCAAGGGACCTGAGTTCTGATCCTCCTTGTGCTACTAACCCAGGCTGGGGAACCTGCAGCCTCAAGGCCATGTATGGCCTTTTAAATCCTTCAGTGTTGCCTTCTGACTGAATCCAAATTTTATAGAACAAAAAACAAATCCTTTGTTCTGTGAAATTTGGATTCAGTAAAAATGTCACATTGAAGGATTTAGAAGGCCACATGTGGCCTTAAGGCCACTGGTTCCCCACCCCTACTAACTTATTGTGTGGCCTTGAGCAAGTGAAACACACCACCACCACCCCGCCCAAGCTTGAATTTTTTCATCTATAAAATCTGAGATTTCAACAAGAGATTTTCAAAGTTCTTTCTGGCTTTAACATTTGATGATCTGTTTTCTAAGGTCCTTCCAGCTTTAACATCTATGCTGTATATTCTAAGGTCCCTTTCAGTTCTGACATTCTGTGGCTGCTATGATTCTACATGGTGACTGGCAGTGCCAAATGCTCCAGAAAGCCCAAAGAGGGCACAGACTCGACAGAACCCTGGCCATGGGATAGTGAAGACCCAGGAATGAGACAGGGCTGATCTGGGGCTTGGGAACTGGACCACTTCTCAGCAAGGCTGGGAATAGAATGAGGTCCTTCCTCTCACAGCCCAGACCCGTGTAGGGCAGTGATTGTTATCTGGAAGTTAGATGAGGAGAACAGAAGGAATGCAAACATTGGAGCCCCAGCTTCCCTGTCTAACTGAATTTCTTCTGTTTCATTTGACCAAGGTGAGACTGAGCCGGGAGCTGAAAAGCAGAGTTACCGAAGGAAACTCCACTCCTTTTATGAAGTCAAGGAAGAAATAGGAAGGTAACAAAAGCTCCCAGGCCTATGGGTTTCATTGGGCTCCTGAGATGGCTACAGGAGCTGCCTCCATTAGCAAAGGACACATCACTCCAATGAGGGCTTCATCACCAGGAAGGACAGAGGGGCTTCCCGAGGACTTCCCTCCAGACAAGGACGCAGGGTGGAGGGCCAAGGAAGGTAGAGAATGGGATTACAGTCAGAGAAATTAAATTCTTACGTACTCAAAGTGTGTTGAGGAGCTTAGCTTCAGGATAAATCACCATCCCAGCAGTCATGGAAAGAGCCTGGATGGAAAGCCAGGAGACCTTGGCTTTAGCCCATCTCTGACATTAACTGGTGTCACAGAAAGAGCCCTGAATGTTAGAGTCAGGAGAGGCAAGTTCAAGTTCTGGCTCCAACATTGACTTGACCTTGGTCAAGCACTTTACTGCTCAAGCACTCAGTTTCCTCTTCTGTAAAATGGAGTCAGACTCAAAGATCTTGTCTAGCACCAGTATTCTAAGTCAGTTAAGCTCCCTGGGACTCAGTTTCCTTATCTGTAAAATGTGAACGATAAAGTCTCCCTGGTTGTGTTAATAGAAGTGTTGTGATGGATCTAAAAATGGTTTAAAAATATAAAATGCTATAGTGGGATTGTTCAACTTGGAAGAGAAAACTGGGTGTATGCAGATCCCCAAATCTGTGGTATAATAAAGGATGGCTTACTATTTTCAGTCTCTGCTGAGAGCATGGCAGGGTCGATATAATGCTGGATTTGGAGTCAGGAAGACCTGGGTTCAAATCCTTCATGACCAAGCCCTCGGAGCCTCAGTTTCTTCATCTTTAAAACAGGGATAATAATGCCTGTTGTATTTACGTCACCTAACTTCTTAGCGCTCCAAGCAACTCTCTAAGATTGCCAAGGAGCTTCCTATGCCAATTGGAATCATAGACAAAAAACCCCAGCAATCTCATGGAGTTGTTGTGCGGTACAAACAAGATTATATAAATTGATTCACAAGCTTTAAAATGCTATATAAAGGCCGGCTGTTATTACCAAAAGAAGAGTTTGGGCTGCAGCCAGGCAGGATTTAATTAGACATACAAGAACACATCTCTTTGTTCTTTTTAAATCATTCATTCACTCAACTAATTTTTTTCAACAAACATTTATTAAGTATCTATTATGTACAATGCCCTGTGCTTGGTGCTAGAAATACAAAGATAGATGTAACCTCAGTCCTGCCCCAAGGAGCTTACAGTCTAGCTGGGAAAGGACATTGTTGTTCATTCATGTCCAACTCTCTGTGACCCCACTTGGGGTTTTCTTGGCAAAGATACTGGAGGGGTTCGCCATTTCCTTCTCCAGCTCATTTTACAGATGAGGAGCTAAGACAAACAGGGTTAAGTGACTTGTCCAGGGTCACACAGCTACTAAGTGTCTGAGGCCAAATTTAAATTCATGAAGCTGAGTCTTCCTGACTTCTGGTCTAGTACTCTATTCACTTATCTACTTGGAAAAGATATAAACACAAATAGCTGATAAAGGAGAGAATGAACTAAATGCAAGGTAAAGGTCCAGGCAAACGTATGTGAGAAATTTAAGGAGGGAGAGATCACTTTCACCTAAAAGGAGTGGGGCAGGGGGGTTGGTCAAGGAAGTCTTCATGGAGGAGGTAGCACCTGGCCTTCAAAAGGCAGAGAAGGAGAAGGAGAAGGGAGCCCATTCCAAGCATGGGGAACAGAGTGAGCCAAAATACAGAGGTGAGAGAAGATAGGATAAGAAGGGGGATGGAAAGCAGCCTGCTTTGGGTGGAAGTATACAGCACATGAAGGGGAAATAGGAGGAGATAAGGCTAAACAGGTGAGTTGGAGCCAGACTGGGTCAGAGACCACGCTTTGGAGGTCAAGGTCAGTAGTCTACATTTTATTCTGCAGACTATTGCAACCCACTAGAGGTGGGGGTAAAATAGCAATCGTAAGAAGATGAGGCATAAGGGGTGCGGCACACGAGGACAGGTGACTAAGGGAGGGTGGAAGTTTCTTCAGGGAGCGATACTGTCATGTGAGGGATGTTTCAGGCCATTTCTCCAGCTAGGCGAGAGCCTCTTATCTCCCTTTCTAGTCCAAAGAGCTGCAACGGACATAACCCGGTATCTCCTTTCACCCAGGGGTGCTTTTGGCTTTGTGAAGAGGGTCGAGCACAAAGGCAACAAGGTGTCCTGTGCCGCAAAGTTCATCCCCCTTCGGACCAAGACGCGGGCCCAGGCATACCGGGAGCGGGACATCCTGGCCGCCTTGAATCATAAGCTCGTCACCCAGCTCCTCGACGAGTTTGAGACCAGGAAAACACTCATCTTGATCCTGGAGCTGTATCCTTTTTCCACTGATGCTGGAGGCTCCCCTCCATGTTGGGTTCTGCCTTATGTTATAGTGCAAGTATTGGACTTGCAACCAGAGGGCGCGGGTTCAAGTCCTGCCATTTATTCATAATGTGACTATGGGTAGGTGAGTCACTTCAGTCCTCTGTTTTCTTTCTCTATAAAATGAGGGGTTTGGACTAAATGATCTTTGAGATCTCTCTTATGGCGTTCTTAGCTCTGACTTTCTTTTATGTCCTAAGGACAATTTAATTCAAAAGTCTAAAGGTCAATTTGATTCAATTCAACAATTCAATAAATATACTAATGTATGTTTATTTATACAATACTTTAGTAAGTACTGTACAAGGCATTGAACTAGGTACTGAGGACATAAAGACAGAAAGGAAGCAGTTCATGCCCTCAAGAAGTTGATACTCTACTGGGAAGATTCATGAACAGAGATAAGTAAACCCAGGGTTTTAGGTTAGAAAAGGCCTCTCGTGGGAGGTGCACCTGAGCCAGGTGAGTCTTGAAGGAAGTTAGGGGTTCCAGAGTCAGAGGGCAGGAGAGAGGGATTGCAGACTCGGGAACAAAGGCAGGGAAAGGGGAGATGGAACGCTGTGCATGAGGAACACTCAGTGGTCCCTTCTAGCGCTGCCATTCTATTGTGCTGTTTTCTGTTTCTCTAAATGGGGCAGGGGGATCACATGTCTTCTCAAGTTCATGGGGCTATTTGAGGCAAATCATCTCTCTGCGTTTCTGATTTGTGTCCACGGATATGAAAACAAAACATGTTTTTGGTGGGTTTTTTGTATTCCTAAAAATCAAAGCTCTATTAAATCGTTAACTTCCTAATGCTGCCCTAAATTGAAATCCTCTTTATATGATTGGAAATTTGGACAAATATTGCTAGGCTTTGTCAGAAAGTTCTTCTGGTTTCTTCCAGTACCTGTTCTTAGAGGGTCAGCTATGGTCTACTAGAAAGAACCCTGGGCTTGGAGTCAGAACTAGATTCAAATTCTGACTTGGCCACCTCTGAGCTACGTGACCTCAGACAAAGTCATCTCCTCTCTATGGGTCTTACATGTAAAAGTGGAGACAACTAAGTAACACAGTGGACAGAGTACTGGACCTGGAGTCAGGAAGACTTGAGTTCAAATCTAGCCTCAGATACTCATTCAGTTACATGACCCTGGGCAAGTCATTTAGCCTCTGTCTTAGTTTCCTCATCTGTAAAATTGGAATGCTAATAATAGCACCTTCTCCCTGGGGTTGTTGTGAGGATAAAGCGATATGATGTTTGTAAATGTTTGGTATTGATGTCGATGAAGTACTTTGCAGACCTCAAAGCACAATTTGACATACGCTGGGTACTAGCTTTACTAAAATGCGACAGCTGGCTTCCATGATCTCCAAGGTCGCTTCCAGCTCTAAATGATACAATCCTATAAAATCCTAAATAATACAGTCCCATGAGTTACTTCCCCTCTCCGGTGCCTCAGTTTTCTCACTTATAAAAGAAGGGTGATAAGACTTAAACCCTAACTCCCCGGCAGAGTTGTTTGTGGGGATAAAATGAGATTATGGGTCTGGAGCTCTTTGTAAATTAGAAAGCGCTATAGAAATATCAGCTGTTTTTGTTATTATTACTGTATCACTTTTGAATGAACCACATCACACTATTTTTGTTGTTTGATCATGCCTGACTCTATGTGAGTCCATGGGGTTTTCTTGGCAAAGATTCTAGAGTGGTTTGCCATTTCCTTCTCCAGTGTGTCCCCATTTCACAGATGAGGAACTAAGACAAATAGGGTTAAGTGGCTTGCCCAGGGTCCCCTAGCTAGTAAGCGTCTGAGGTCACATCTGAACTCAGATCTTCCTGACTCCAGCCCCAGTGCTCCGTGCATGATGGTACCATCTTGCTACCTCACATGACATTATTACTACATCCTAATTGTCCTTGACTGCAACCTTAGGTGTTCCTCTGAAGAGCTCCTGGACCGCTTATATAAGAAGAACGTGGTGACTGAAACTGAGGTGATAAAACTCTCTTGGTCCGATGGCCCTGTACAATTATTTAACTCTCTCGCTAGGTCATGCCCTCCTAGCCCACACTGGTCTACTAAAAGCCTGGGCTGAGGACATGGAGAAGGAAGGAGTGGGCAGGATGAGTCATCAGGGAGCTGCCATCTCGTGGGGCCTATAGTGAGCTGGTCCGCCTTGGGTTCTTTTGCAGCCCTGGTTCCAAGGACCAGCGCATGAAGAGAATTCCCACGGCTCATGGAGTGCTTCTATGTTCTCTAATATGACACCTCTGCCCTGGCTCAGGGGGGGTCATATCCTCTTTGAGTAGTGATGGTTTTGAGATACTCACAGAGGTCTGGGGTAAGGCAGGGCCAGAAGCTAGGAGGCCAAATCCATGGAAAGAGGTAGAGGTCTATACTGAGGGACAAAGCAGCCAGAATGTCATGTCTGGGAATCTCAAACCCTGCCCCCACTCTCTGAGATGGATGGAGCAGAATCATAGATTTGTGTGCGCTTTTAAAGGTTCAGCTGCCCTGAGGCTATCTCAAAAAAAGTTCTGTCACCATAGAATTGCCTAATATTAAATTGCCATTAAATATAAAACTACTTAATACTAGAAGCCTGACATAGCCACTGTACTATGCTATATATGCTCAGGTAAGAATTCTTACCTGGGCAAGTATCATTTTTACAAATCCCCCACAAGGGGTTAACTAGCGATAGGTTCAAGACTTCCAGCAAAAGGGAGCTAGCTCCTTCCCAAGGCAGCTCATTCAACTTTCAGGCAGCTCTTTAGGACATGTGACTTCATTTACCATGAAATAAATAATTATGGGGCATGGAGAGATCACTTTGTGTCTTTAAAAACAATCCATATGTGTCATAAGACTTATGATCTCTTCACTTTTGCTAATGAAGATTGTAGTCCCTACACACCACAGTAAATGGTCTTCATGAGCTGTTTTGGCCCAACAAATTTGTCACCTGGGGGACCGCTTTCTGGCGATGAACCAATGGGCACTTGGTACATGGCTAGTCTTCAGATGACAGACCCATAGTGCATCTCCTGGAACCATACTCAGGGCCTTTCTAGGTGGATAGAACCTGTGAAAGCTTGCACTCTGTGAGTCTGTGCTTTTAGAACCCAAAACAGGACATAAGGGGAGGATGTGGAATACTCCAAAGGAGTATTTCAAAATGTCCCTCATTGCACCTTTCTGTGTGTGGGCTACTTACCCCAAGTCCAAAATCTGGAGAGAAAACTGCTCTAGTTGATTCATAAGTTGTGTTTCTTTTGAGTACAATGAAATCAGAATGAAGGGTCCAAAGATGAAAATATAAATCCATGTTCGGAAGTTAAAGGGCAGGAGAAAATAGCATAAAGGAGGAAAGGGAAGAACGAGATACTCAGAACCACTAGATCTTTATAATAAGCATAAGATTTTGTTTTCCTACAAAGGGTAGATTTGAATCTCTTGAAGAAGTAATGACCTCCCATACTGCATAAAATAAAGAGAATTCCCAAGTGCCAAGAGGTGTGAGGAAAGAAGAAATACATCGTGGTGGTTAGCAGCATCTATCTGAGGGGTACAGAGGCAACTCTTATGTCCACATAGTATGGCTAATCATGAGTCTTAATGTCTTCCTGGGACATGTATATTTGGGAATAACCGAGGACTTGACCAAAATTTGTCAGTCTTGATGGCCACTGTTCATTTAAAGTTATTACTATGGGAATTAATCATATTTATCAGAAGAAATCTAAAAATTATTATCTGGGCTTAGGTAGAAAACCAAAGGATTTCGAGACATAGGACATGTTTACATCACTATTTCTAATTAAAAGTTGGGACCTCAGAAAGGAAAGGATGACATGGGAAGGACGCATTTGGCTAAAACTATCATAGCAGAGGACTGAATAAGGATTTATGGACATGAATCATGGGTGAAGGCAGAGCAATGGTGGACTTTTGGCCAGGGAGAGAGTATGTTGGATGAGTGCAGCGGATGGGAAGAAAAGAGTTCCCTGGTGTAATGAATGAAAAGTTCAAAAGATGTAATGAATTATTTTATTAATTATGGCTAGCAAATGATTAATAAAAGAATTGGTCATTTGGCCTTGTCTTGTGAAGCAAAGATGAATCATGGCAGCCTATTGATGCTTATATGCCCTTGGAAGAGTGGGTATTCCTGACAGATAGAAATCAACTTTGATTGGTTAGATAATAAGAAGAATGAATATTATAATGAAGTGAACCTATTCTAATGAGGTATTGGGGGATGTGACTTTGGTTATGTCACTCTTACTCCCAGAAGACCCCTGGCCCCCCACCCAAGCCTGAGTAGAAGACAATAGGCTAGTCTAGTCTCTTTATCAGCCTTATTGTTCTGATGCTGATTTAACCTATTATAGAATGAAGAAATAGGGAGGGAAAAAGTCCTGAATCTCCCTAACAGTAAATGGTTATTAATATAAGAGAGAAATAATCATTCCTCTCACTGGAGAAATTGACTGATGGTATCAAGAGGACTTGTAGAGAGAGAGGAAGAAAGGTGATCAGGTATTAACTGCAGAGTAAGAAACTATGGGGAAGAACAGATGCAGTAAGAGTCAGAAAGACTGTGTGACCCCGGGCAAATCACTTAACCTCTCTCAGCCTCAGTTTCCTCATCTGTAAAATGGGGAATGATGATCATAATAGCACCTACCCTCCAGGGTTGGTGTGAAGATCAAATAAGATAGCATATGTAAAGCTCTTTGCAAACTTTGAAGTGCTTCACAAATGCTAGCTATTACTATCATATAATTTCTAGTGAACTAGAACCATATGATAATAATGATGACCATAAAGCTAACATTTATGCAGCACTTACTAGGCCAAGCACCGCGCCTGGAAAACAACTTTACAATTGTCCTAATTTGATCCTCACAACAGCCCCAGGAGGAAGGTGCTGTTATTATTCCTGCTTTACAGTTGAGGAAACAGAAGTTAAGTGGCTTGGCTAGAATCACACAGATAATAAGCATCTGAGGCTGGATTTGAGCTCAGATCTTCCTGACTCCAGGTCCGGCGCTCTGCCCACTGCACCACTTAGAAGATGTATGCTTTCAAGGGAAAATCTGCCATCCTGAGGAGGAAAGCATGGTAGAGTAAAGATGAAAGGAGAGAAAAACAGAAGTGCTGTCCTGGAAGGAGGATTATTTGGAAGGGGAGAGGAGGTTGAAAATGGATGATGAACAATGCCCAAAGCTGGACCACGAGAGAGAGATGGTTACGCTGGGTTACTGACAACCCAGACATGTACCGGTGGTTTCTCCCCTGCTAAAAGGAGAGTAGAAATTTAAAACTTACAGAAATGAATGTTGAAAAATGAAAATAAATATTAAAAAAAGAAGAGTAGCTAAAAATTCTTCCCTTGCCTTGCCTTGCCAAAAATTTCATCTTCCAGAAAGCAAAGGAAGTGATGAGGAGATGCTGGCCAATCATAGCTGATGTGTGAAATAAGAATTGAGGGGAACCCCTGGAGAAAGTAAACATGTCATCTTAGGGCTCATAATAGTCCTAGGGAAATGGGACATAATAAATATGTCCTATTATCTAAACTTGCTGTCTTCCCCGGTGTCCAGCACTGGGCTCTGCACACAGTTGGTCAATATTTAATAAACGTGAGCTCTGTACCTTTGTTCCTAGGTGAAGGTATATATAAAGCAGATTTTAGAAGGCCTCAAGTACCTCCATGACAACGACATCCTGCACTTGGACATTAAGGTATGGCCTCAATACAAAACTGCTTTCCATTGGCCCTTTGGAAGAAAGGGAGGAAATGAAGATTGGTAGGATCTCAGAAAGCCCTCCTGGAGCTCTGGTGGTCATAAGCACATAGACCATGAGAGCTGGAAGGGACCCCAGAGATCATTTATTCAAACCCTTTCCTTGTAGAGTGAGTGGAACTGAGGCCTAGAGAAGGGAAGGAGCATGGCCCATGCCACTCAGTCAGATTGTCTCTGAGAAGAGACCACAGCCTTGTGGGATGGCTGTGTGTTGTTTGTCTAGGTGGTTCCCCTCCAATGTCCTCCCCAGTCTGTAAAATGGAGGAGCAGCAGAGAACCTTGGGGAAGCCATTTATTGCCTACACATGGACCTCACTACTATTATAGTCTAAGTTTAAGCCTCCTCCACACATGGGTGTTGTGTGTATTTGTGGGAAGGAGTGAACCAGGTTCTTAGGAGAAGGTTTTGTATTAACTGCCTTTACCATGTTATCTGAAAGTAGTAGTAGCTGCCCTCTGAGGACCCAACCTGCCAGTTAGAACAGAAATTGGATAATGTTAATATTTCTTTTCTTCTCCCTTTTTTTTTTCAAAAGGCTGCGACAATTTATTTTTGTCTTGTGCAGTTTTCCTTTTGATTTCTTGAAATATAGCTCTGAAAAACAAGCTTTAAAAAAGCCCATCATGTTTTAAGTGGAACTACTTGACTATACCTTTAAACCCAAATCATCATGGCTTTCATTGAATGGGCAATAATAGACCCAGCCCAAGCCTGTGTGGCTGACTGTATTGAGGGCTTAGAATGAGTGTAAACAGCAATTGTTTTCTGTTCTGATCAGAACCTCTGGAGGTCTTCCCTTCCCAACTTAATCTTTGGGATGGTAAACTGGGGTGTCTTTTGTCTCAGTTCTTACCTAGCCCTTAATCATGGAATGGATGTGGCCTCAGAAAGACCTTAATTTAGAAAGGCCAGGGTCACCCACTGCATCTTGGGCCATTGCCGTCTTGACCTTTATCTTGCCACTGAACTCCAGTGACTGGAAGAGAGAGAGAGGCTGATGACTTTGCATAGCTTTGCCTCACTCAAATCCAGTTCATAAGCAAGTCAAGACACCATACTCATGATGTCAGTGGTTGTCTTTGTGAATGAAGGAAGGATGAATGACAACATCTATAGAATGTATATGATAATGCTTGACTAGGTACTTCACCACATTAGTTACTATGACAAAAGTGCTTTGTAAATTTTTTTAAACTGCATAGAGTCTCTCATTGAGACTGACCACCAGACTCGTTCATCTACCTGTGAAAATTACTTTATGTGACTGCCAAGTGCCTCATAGAATTTAAAGTTACAGTGGATTTCAGAGATCATTTAATCCAACTCCCCTTCATTGGCCATGCAAGGAAACAGATCCAAAAGAGGTAAAGTGAGGTGGCTAAGACTCCCTTGCTAGGAATTATACTTCTTATAGAGCCACAGTAAATCAGAGAGCGAAGGGGCCTTACAGGCCATCTCACTGAATCTCCCACCTAGAGCAGAAATCTCCACTGCTGTATCCCCAACGGAAGGTCATGCAAACTCTAAAGACTTCAGCCATTTGGGGCTCATTACTTAATAAAAAAGCTTATTCTATTGTTGGAAGATTCTTAAAGCAAACAGAATTTTGTCTCCCTCTAAATTCCACCCAAGGCTTATAGGTCTGCTCTCTGGAGCTAAGCAGAAACAATTTAATCCCATTTCCACATGACAGCCCTTCAAATGCTTGAAGACTATGACCATATCATCCCGAGTCTTCACTAATCTAGGTGAAACATCCCCAGGTCCTTCAGTCCTCAAATGGCATGGTTTCCTTAACCAACTCCATCACTTTCCTCTGAATGTGCTGCAATCTGGCATTGTCCTTTTGGAAGTAAAGCAAATTGCTGATATTCTCTTCTCTTTCTCTGTTATCAGCCTCCTAACATCCTAATGGCTCACCCCACTAAGGAAGATATTAAAATCTGCGATTTTGGCTTTGCCCAAAAAATCATCCCCTTGGAGCCCCAATACAGCAAATTTGGTTCGCCGGAGTTTGTCTCCCCGGAAATTATTGCCCAGACCCCTGTGACAACCACATCAGATATCTGGTGAGAATCAATGCTTTGTATTCACTGATGAACTGCCAACGGTAGAGATATGGGGAAGGGAAAGCATCCCTTGCCAGTGTTTTCTTTAATGGTTTATCTTTAATGTGAAATAATTCCCCTGTGATGTCAGAGCTCCCTTTGAAAAGACCAAGATGTTCTAACCCCCCATGTTGCTAATTAACAATCACAAATGAATGGATTTCCACAGTGCTTTCATAAAACCATAGACAGAGTTAAAGAAGATCCCTGAAACTATCTGGAACAACCTTGATCCAAAGCATGAATCCCCTGCATGGCCTCCCTAATAACAAGGTCATCCAGCCTCTCAAAACAGGAGGTCCTGGAGGCAGCTTTAGATCCACAAAATGCCCTTATATCCATTGTCTTGTTAGATCTTCCCAAAAGTGGTGAGAGGGTGTCAGTTAGATAACAGGCTGGACCTGATAGTGGAAAGAATATAGAACTTATTTGTTCATCGTCTCCCCTCCTTCTCCAGCAAGAGAAAGACCAGAACACACAGATACAGTGTTCCCATCACCTCAAAAATAGACTATGCCTCCACTCCAAGGTCAAGTGTACCCATCACCATCACCCTCTACCCCATCCTGTGGACCTTGTAGCCCTGCCAGGCAATTACACCCCAAGCATCCTCCAGGCTGAGACCCAATGTATGACGTGATCACTTTGGCTGGATGGGGAGTAATCGCATTAGCGACCGTTTATTCATAACTGGCTCAGCACAGCTGAAGAAGCAGCAAGGCCTTAAAAAACCTGACATTCCCTCCTGTCTCCCAGCCCCTGTTTATGACACGTCCCCCATCACATCCCGCCTCCTTCTGATAACTCTACTAAATGCTCATTGCCTTGACTCCCATAACAAGTTCCTGGGCTTCATTTTCAAGGCGGGGATGGGGGTGGGGATGGGATATAGTAGTTTGTAGGCATAGTTGAGCTGCTGCCAAGACCTTTAAAATTATTTATATCCTTTGTTCTTATCCCCGTTATTTCTGGATACGCCTGTCCCTATGCCCAAGTCTTCCCTTTTAACAAAAAATAAATAATTTAAACAAAACCAACTAACACAATGAATTCATCTGACAGTAAAAGTACCATTCCCTATCCATATTCCTCACATCTCAAAAAAAAGAGGGGAAGGGGATGCCACCAGGACTCTTTGTCCAATTTTGGCTGCTTACCACCCCACCCCCTTTCTCCCAGCCTCCCAGGACATCTTCCAGAATTAACTGGCACCAGTTGTTGCTTCCTAATTGAGGCCACCTTATCCTGGAGCACTCATATTATCCCGCTTAAATCTTTAACCTCTAGAAAGATATTAACTATTAATGAGGAATACCCATTCACAGGTTCTATCTAGTCCTGGCCTGTCTTACTGACCTGCTTCTGATGGCTATGAATTCTTGGGTTCAGTTGATTTACTTATTGCTACACAAATTCTCAAGTTTCATGTGTGTTGTGTTTCCCTGGACCTGGCTTCTCCCCTGGTGCCATTAGGCTACTGTCTCTGCCAATCCTGAATTACCATGTGACATTGAGCTTTTGTTTTTCTACAGGGCTGTTGGTGTCATCACCTACTTAAGGTAACCGATCCTCTGCCTCCTGAATTGTCAGTCCCCTGCCTCCCAAAGTTACTAATCCCTTCTCTCCCAAAGTAACCAGTCCCCTCTCTCACCCATCTCTTAATTGCCCAATTCCTCATCTCTCAAGGCAATCAGTACCTTTTCCATTGAGGTAGCCAATTCTATCTCCCCACGCTCCTTATCTCTCCAGAAAGAATAAGCCTGAGGTAGGATGCCCATGGATGTCCAGATTAAGAAATCTACAGAGGCAGTGAATTCCAGACTGACCTGTGCCTGCTTTGAGTGTTTGCTTCTTCAAAATAAGCATAGTAGTCTACTATTTTATAAACCCCAAAATCCCAACTAGTGGGGCAAGAACTCACTATTTGACAAAAACTGTTGGGAAAACTGGAGAATATTTATTTCTCTTACCAGCCCCCAAATCAACTAGAATTTTAAAATCTGAAAACAACATTTAGGAGGTCCTATGGAATTTGGAAGCCTATATTTGAAAGACCACATTTTAATGATCATTAAACTAGAGAAGTTAGGAAGGCATGTGCCTTCAGCCTACACTATCATGATGGATATCTGAATCAGTAAGCTCAGTGGTTAGGGCATGGTGTTAGAAGGAATTCAATCTCCACCTCTACCAGTTAGCTTTGCATGGAACTGCTTTGTTCCCCAACCAGAGTGAGCCCTGACTCAGGCCACAGACTGGAGCCCAACCTTGGTCACAGGCTGAGCCCTGGCCTTGGCCATGTGTGGTAGAATATAAGAAGAACCAGCTGAAGGTGTAGACAGTACATAGAGTCCCCACTTTTCAGGATACAAGGCAGATCTAGTGGTGCCCCCTTCCCTCTGCCAAAAAAGGGGCAGGAGAATCAACCTATGTATGTATAGGGTAGCCCTATAGTATTACTATCCCTGGAAAATAATAGAGGGATCCAGTAAGGGGCAGGAACAATCTGGCGCTCCCAGGAGAAGAATAAATAAAGCGAAAGTTGAAAGGAGGAAGAAGGGCCTTGAGCCTGACAGGTATCACCTTAAGTTATTATCAGCTAACACTTTTTCCCTCAATTTACACCTTAGGAAGGATTAATCCAATGAGCACCTATATTGAGAACTAGAAAACAGTCTGGGAGGGTTTAGGGTTTTGTTTGTTTTTTTAAGGGTGTGGGAGTGTTGGAAAAAAGGACAGAGATTCTGGGGTGGGGAAAGGTACCAAGGTCACACTACAGATAATTAAGAGATGGTCCCTGGCAGCTAATGTAAATCCCCTACCTAAGGCAACCAAGAACTCTGTCCATCGGAGAAACCAAACTCAGGCGTGCCTTCCTTAGGCATTGTGAAGGGCCCAGGTCACCTGTCTCAGTCATCCCTTGTGCTGGTTTCAGGAAGATGTAAAGAGAAATGAAACCAGAGCTCTCCTCTCTACTGACAGCCCAGCAGGGTCTCTAAGAGCAGAGAGGGGCCAGATGTGCCTCTGAATTAGCCCAATGCTAATAGCCAGACTTCCCTCCCATGTTCCATTTCAGCTTGACCTGCACATCCCCATTTGCTGGTGAGAATGACCGAGCGACTCTCCTGAATGTGCGGGAGGGGAAGATCTCCTGGACCACCCCCCAGGCCGTCCACCTGAGCGAGGAAGCAAAGGACTTTATAAAGGGGATTCTTCAGCCGGCACCAGAGTAAGGACATTGCTCTTCATATCCCACATGACTTCACATTGCAAATTCTCTCCAAGCTCGTGTTCAGAATCATACAATCATAAACCATAGGATGTTATAGCTGGGAGGAGCCTTAGAATTTAGAAAGTCAAGGCTGGGAAGAGCCTTAGAATTTAGAATGTCAGAAATGGGAGGAACCTTGGAACACAGAATGTCAGAAATGGGAAGGGCCTTAAAAAAGAATGAGAGGCAAAGGTGAAAGGAAGTTAGAACAGACTACTACTGTTAAAGCTGAAAGAACACTTGGAATATAGACTGTCAGAGATGGAAGTGATGTGGTTTGAGGGTTCAGGGACCCTTCAAGGACTGAAGTAGAAGACAGGGTCATCTGGGAAGAATTCACAGACTAAAGCGATCTTTAAGTCAAGTTGGCAAAGGTTATTTGTTACACTATCCAGAGGGCAAAAGTTCTTAAGGAACTTGTGACCTTAAAGGGGTACAGTTAAAGTTTGTATAGTAAAAACTATAGTAAAACATGTGCCAACTATGCTAATTAGAAGATTCCAGGTGGGATTAGGGAGTGGTTAAGGAGAGGTCAGTTCTTAAAGGAACATATACTTTTTGTGTCTACTGCGCAAGTGTTTTACCCAGAGTTCACCAGGAAAAGGGAGGGGAAGCCACAGAGAGGTGTGGTTTTTAGGTGTGCTACCTCACTAAGTTAACTAGCAGCCAAGGCCAACTGAAGATTGTCCAGTCTGCTACCAATCAATGTCTTGTTTAACAAGATAGATGTAAGGAGTGTACATATGTCTTAAGTCTAGGATACACATAATGAGGAGTCCAGGATACATATAATAAAGTAGGGAGTTGGTATAGATAGTCTGGTTGGTACCAAATATCTTTATGAGCCAATACAAAGCCATTTCAAACTAATAATTCTTACAGGTGCAGTTTGTTGCTGTACCAGGGAGAGAGATAAGTGTTTCACTAGGGCCCACTTATGAGTAATTGCTGGGCATAGTGTCCTTGGGCTGGGGAGAAATTGCCAGAGATAGTGTTTTGGAGGTAGGGAAAAATGTGATTTTAGAATTGGGGTACACAGGCACCTGCAAGCACCCCATCAAAAGGGCCCCAATAACAATGAACCTGGAAGGCTAGCCCTAATGGGGCATTAGAACAAACTCTAGCTACACTGGGATGCACCATAGGACACAGAACATAGAATGTTGGGATTGGAAGGGACAAACACCTGATTCAACTTCCCAAGAAGAACTGGAGTCCTCAGTTCCCTCACCTTCTGGACTCTCTTGCCCTGTCTCGACACCTCTGTGTCCACAATGTCTACTGACATGACCCTGAATCACAGTCTGCCTAGAATGTGCATCTTATCTCCCTGCCAGCCTATGAGGACAGACAGACCACTTGGTTTAGAGCTGGAAGGATCAGTAGAGAACATCTAGCCCATGGCCTCCCTTTTGTAGACAGGGAAACTGAGGCTGACAGGGAAGAGGTTTGCCCAAGGTCACATAGTAAGTAAGCAGTAGAGCTGAGATTTGAACCTAAGTTCTCTGATTCCAAATCTAGTGTTCCTTCCACTGCCCGTTTCTACCACCCGTGGAGCCCACAAAACTTTCAGCAAAGTAGGCTCAGTAAATGTTTGCTAAATCAGTAACAATGTGCATTTGTGTAGAGCTAAGGCTCACAAAGCATTTCCTCACAATGATACTCTGAGGTAGATAGTACAAGGATTCTTATTCCCATTTTATAGGTAAGGAAATTGAGGTTCAGAGAATGACGCCCCAAGGATCATGCATTAGCAGCAGAGCTAGGATTCAAACCCAAGTCTCCCCTGTACTCTTTCCATCACATTGAATCAACTAAATGCCTCTTGTTTGGTTCCTAGGGCCAGACCTAGTGCTTCCAAATGTCTCATCCATCCATGGTTTATGGTAAGTTGGCTTGGCTTGGCTTTAACCCCCTTCCTACGATCACCAGACCCATGACAGATACCTGGAAAGAAATGAAGGTGGGAGGGGTTGGTGGGAGTAGAGCTGGCCTTGGGGCAAGAAGGGAGGAGGCCTGTCTCAAGAGGGTCCTTTCTCCATTGGGGCCTGTAGGGGCCTTGCCCTTCAAGCAAGCACCCACAGAGAATGGGGTGAGATTAGGTTGGTTCCTTTTTGAATCATTAGAACTAAAACAAAAGCTGTAAGCTGTTTCACAAGACAGATAGACAGACAGAAAGACAGAGAGACAGAGAAAGAAAAAAAGGAGGAGGAGGAAGAAAGAGAGGGATAAAGGAGGGAAGGAAGCAAGGAAGGAAGGAAGGAGGGAAGGAAGCAAGGAAGGAAAGAAGGAAGGAAGGAAGGAAGGAAGGAAGGAAGGAAGGAAGGAAGGAAGGAAGGAAGGAGGGAAGGAAGGAAGGAAGGAAGGAGGGAAGGAGGGAGGAAAGGAAGGAGGGAAGGAAGGAAAGGAAAGAAGGAAGGAGGGAAGGAAGGAAGGAGGGAAGGAAGGAAAGAAGGAAGGGGGAAGGAAGGAGGGAAGGAAGGAGAGAAGGAGGGAGGGAAGGAAGGAGGGAAGGAAGGAAGGAAGGAAGAGAGAAAAAGAAAGAAAGAAAGAAAGAAAGAAAGAAAGAAAGAAAGAAAGAAAGAAAGAAAGAAAGAAAGAAAGAAAGAAAGAAAGAAAGGAAGGAAGGAAGGAAGGAAGGAAGAAAGGAAGAAAGAGAAAGAAAAACTACCCTCTTCCACTTTACCATTTTCACTAAGTGGTGACCACTTACTGGTCTGTGGTCCCAGGGCAGAAACAGGAGAGTAGGAGGATCCTAGAAAGCTCAGGCTCCAAATGCACTCAGCCTTGATACTATGACTCCTTGGTTGAGTCCCTGCAAGTATCCTGAGATACTCACACTCCCCTCAAGTTAAAAACAAAGCCAGCACTGTGGCCTCCCCTCTCCAGAGTCAGCTAATTCTCAGCCCTCCTGGACGGGGTTTTTTTTCTTTCCAGAAGCCCTCGGTGCCTCCAGAGAAGGCTCACTTCATCAACACCAAGCAGCTGAAATTCATCGTGACCCGAAGCAGGTGGCAGGTTAGTTGCAACTCTTAATGTCCTCTCTGGGGCATTACATGCTGGATTTTGGCTCTGTCCCTCTCACAAGCCTGGCCAGTGCCCAGGAATAGGTCATGGGGTAGAGGGAGCTGAGGTTTATTATCACTGTCATATGTAGGTGAAACTTATCCAATTTGCTGTATGATCTCATGGGCTAATCACTTAAGGGAATAAGCATTTATTTAGCACTTACTGTGTGCCAGGCTCTGTGCTAAGTGCATTACAAATATTATCTCATTTGAGCCTCACAGAAGCCCTTCAAGGTAGGTGCTATTCTCATCCCCATTTTACAGCTACGAAAACTGAGCATACAAAGGTTAAGTGACTTGCCCAGGGTCACACAGCTAGTAAGTATCTGAGGCTGGAGTTGAAATCAGGTCTTCCTGACTCCAAGTCCAGTGCGCCCATCCAGTGTGCCAAAGAACACAGACCATCAGAGCTGGGAGGGCCTTTAGAGCACAGAGCATCATCGCTATAATAGCTAACATTTATATGGCACCTACTGTGTGCAGGTACTGTGTGCACTAAGTACTTTACAATTCTTATCTCACTGGGGCATAGAATGTGAATATTACCAAAGGACTTTTGAACAAAGAGTGTTAGAGTCTAAAAGTACTTTAGAATATAGCGTCAGAACTAGAACAGACCTTTGAACATAACATATAGGATGTCAGAGCTGGGGAGGCCTTTAGAACACAGGCCCCCAGAGCTAGAATGGACCTTAGAAGATGGAGCACAGACTGTAAGCACTGGAAAGAAGCAGAACAGAGAATGCTGGAGCTGGAAAGGGCCTTGGAGACCCTCTAGACATAGGTGTGGGACAGCTAGGTGGTGCCATAGCACACAGAGCGCCAGGCCTGAAGCCGAGAAGACTCATTTTTGTGAGTTCAAATCTGGCCTCAGACACTTACTAGCTTGTGACCCCCAGGCAAGTCACATCACCTTGTTTGCCTCAGTTTCCTAATCTGCAAAATGAGCTGGAGAAGGAAATGGCAAACTACTCCAGTATCTTTGCCAAGAAAACCCCAAAGGGGATCCAAGGGTCAGACACAACTGAAACAACTCGACAACAACAGATATAGGTGTGCATAGAGACTGGGAGAGGGCAAGGGCTAAAGGTAACGCTTGCCCCGGGGGTGCCCAAGCACTATGTTTAATTATAGATCTAGAGATAAAAGGGATCTCAGGTGCCACCTCCTCATTTCCTAAGGGATGAAACTGAGATCTCGACAAGCAGAGGGGGCCTAGCATCTAGGACTGAGCCTTCCTCTTTCCGCCTTGAAGAGGTGGGCAATAAAGCAACATGGGATGGACCATCCAGTCCAATGCCTCCGTTTTACAGATGAGGAAACCAAGGCCTAAGAAAGTGATTTGCCCAAGTTCACAGTGAGATTTGAACCCAGGTCATCATCTCATTTCCTAAGCTACCTATCTGCATCTGGTGTGGGAGGGTCACACTCAATGAATGAGCACAGATGAGTCCCCCCACTTCCCTCACTCTTGGCCATCCCATCTTTCTTACCCACCCTTTGCAGTGGTAAAGATTTAACCAGATTTTTGTTGAGTCTGCCAGGCACAGCAAGGACCTTGGGTTGGGGTTCCCAAGGGGTTACCGAGCCCTGCTTTTGACTAACAGCCCCTGCATTCTCCTCTTTCTTCCCAGCGGTCTTTGATGTGCTACAAATCCATCCTGGTGATGCAGTCTATCCCAGAACTCCTGCAGGGCCCGTCAGATAGCCCATCCCTTGGCATCTCCCGGCACCTCACCAAAGAGGCCAGCTACTCTACCAGCAGCTCCTCCTCGGACAATGAGATTGCAGCCTACTCCCGGGCCAAGTCCCTGCCGCCTTCACCAGGAACATACTCCCCTGTCTTGCCACCCAAGGGTCTCCTCCAAAGCTCTGCCAGCCTCCCCAAGGAGGATGAACTCCCTGCAGGCGCCACAGGGACCCCGAGAGGCACTGACCACAGATGGGAACAGAGTGGCAAGCTATCTCCTCGGGCTCCCCAGAGGTTCTGGGAGCAACCTCAGTTACTGAAGACAGCCTCTGCTGACAGTATGACCTTCAAGGAAGGGGAAAGTGAGACTGTAGGGGTAGCCTCATCCCAGGAAGGGGACAGGACAGCAGTCAAGGGTGCTACCTGTGTGCCCCGGCAAAGTGTTATCAACAGTACATTCTCCTGGCAGGCCTGTGAGGCTGCAGAACGAGAGGGTACATCTCCTGTCCACGATTACAGGAAGCACTTGGAGAGGGCCCGAAGGAACCTTCTGAAGGGCTGGTACTCCAAAGGAGCCCTTCAGGGCCTGCGGGAGCCGCTCCTAGAACACTATGAAATGGAGGAGGAAGAAGCCCGGGAGGCCCAGGTGGGCCCGCTGACCAAGTCATCGTCTTTTGAGACAGCTCTCCGGTTACCTGGCTCCACTTCTCTAGTCTCCAACCGAAGCCATTCATTTGATGATTACAGGCTAAGAACCAGCAGCCCCTTCCCAGAGCTAAGTGAGGGGAAAGAGCAGAGCAAGGACCTAGACACTAGTGATACTAGTGGGGCCCACTCCACTGCAAGAGAATCTCCAAAAATCAGCCAGTCAGAAAGCCCAGGGGGTACTACCATCCCCCTGGCACCAGCCAAAGAACAAGAAATCATGATGGGAGCAGTCTCTTCGTCACAGGGTACTTCATTGCCTGCCTCTTCAAGCCAGAAAGAAGGAGGGTCAGTCCTAAAGGCTAGGCCCCCTCTGCCCAAAAGTTCAGGTTCAAAGGTGATAGGTACCTGCCAGGAAGGTCAGTGCCCCACCTCATCTGTCCCACATTCACAGGTGGTTTTGAGCTCATCTTGGGAGAATAGTTCCCTAAGGAGCCCAAACCCCTTTCTGTTGAGTGATTCCACAACCATGCTCCAGGGTGGGAACTATCCATTGGTACCTACCCCTGACTTACAAGTAGCCCCAGGATCAGCCACTGAGAACAGACAGACGGATGACTCTCTAAAGCACTCGAATCCATTCCTCTCCAGTGACCTGGGGCTCAGCAGTTTCCCAACCACAGGCTCTGGACCCTCAGCTTCCATCAGCAATGAGGGTGAGCACAAGGAGGCATCTCTAAAGCGATCCAACCCATTCCTGTACAGTGACACAGGGTCTGCCCTTCAGGAGGGCCACCAGCTCACTGGATTCCCTGGAGACCCCCTCAAGACATCCAATCCTTTCCTTTACCATGACCCAGGGTCTGCTCTTTCAGAGGACAGTGCTGCCTGGGATACTGCCATCCTACAAAAACAGGGCACCCCTAGTTCAGCCTTACCTGACACCCACATGGAAGGGCTATTGAAGACATACAGCTACCTCCCCCCAGGTCAGCCTCAGCCTGCAGACTGCCCCGGGCTGTCAGCCTTCCAAACCCAAACCAGCCCATTCACAGGTTCAGCGAGTGAACTCCATAGCTACTCGGGATCTGCTTTTCTGGGGGACGTTTCTCCATCAGAGGGTGCCCCAGGTTTGACTTCCAAGAGTGACTATTTCTATAGTGCAACGGAATCAGTGTCCTTAGAGGATGTTGTCGAAAAGATGGTAGATTTGTCCAAGGAGATGACGGTCCTAGCTGACTCAGTGTCTGACCAGCAGGACCCAAAGGCACAGACTGTACCCAGGAAGTTTTCCTATGGAGAACGTGGGGGCTATGTAGGAGTCGGGGGCTATGGCAGCTTTGCCTTTGGGGGAGGGGAAACTGTGCTAGGCCAGAGGCCCATGTGGATTGCCAGAACCTGGACTGAGTCAATATCATCTGAAGAGCCAGAGGAGACAGTGCCAGAGAACACTCAATCAGAGACAAAGTCTGCATCCCTCCCTGAGATTGTGGAAACTGGCAAGGATGCTGGGAAAGAGACTGGGAAAGATGCTAGGAAGGAGACAGGAAAAGAGACTGGAAAGGGGTCAGGGGAATTCCTCTCATGGGAGGAATTTGGCAAAAGCTCCCAGGTCTCCTTGGTGCAAATCAAAGATCTTTCTGAAGACTCTTCTATTGGAGACAGAGTGTCTCTAGACATCTCTGAAGTGGAACCAGCCTACCTAAACTTGTCTGATTTGTATGATATCAAATACCTTCCCTTTGAGTTTATGATTTTCAGGAAGGTCCCCAAACCAGTTGAAAAAGAAGTCCCAGCCCAGCTGGAAGTGGAAAGCATAGATAGGACAGATTTAGAAGAATCCTGGCACAAACAAAAAGAATTTGGGCTCTTTCCCATTAGAGCCACTGGGCAACAGAGAAGTCTAGAGATAATGGAAGACTTGGACACAATGGAACTCATGAGTAAGGATACCAAGGGCCTTATGGACACTGGTAGAAAGAAGAGGAAATCCTCTCCAACCAAACCTGGATTCTTCAGTTTCTCTGGGAAATACCAATCTCTGGACAGCCCAGTTGAATACAGCCTGAAGAAGAAAGTGAAGGCCTCAGTGGCCCATATTTCAAGAATCTTAAAGGGCAAGCCAGCCTTTGAGCAAGAAAGACGAGAAGGTAAAAACCTCACTCTACCTGGGACAACCACTTGGTTATTGGGGGGAGAGGGGGAGAGGAGCAACAAGGCAGTGAGGGAGAGGAGAGTCACAGAAGATTACATTGAAATGAATCTCTTCTCTCATCTCTTGTCTTAATAATCTTGTGAATGTTCTTAAGGAATTTCGATTGAGGCATAATAAGGTACCAGTGCTGCTAAAATTGGGTAACATTTCCAGGTTTGCACCATGGGGGTAGACAGGTTCTACTCATTCTTGCTGTAATACATATATTCATGATGAAACACCCCACTCTTGTGTTAGGTCATGGGCTCAGCATCTTCTGTGGTCTGGTGCAGTGGGAAGACATCTGCACTTGGGGTCAGGGGTTAGACGCCTGGCTTTTCCACTTGTTAATTACATGACCTCAGGGCCTCAATTTTCTCATCCGGTAAATGAAGGATTTGGATCAGAGGAACACACACCCCTCCCCACCAGGGCCCTTCCAGCTCCTTATCCTAGTCATGAACCAAGCTCTCACACTTAGCTAGACTGCTCCTCACAAGACAAGACACGATCTATCATCACCTGCTTGGTGTCCAAAGCCCTTACAACTTGGTAGCACCTGCTTTGGTTGGTCTCTGCTAAGAGTTCAAGAATCCAGGGTCTCCTTCAAGCCACAGTGACACTCCAGCAGAGCATACATAATGATAAGAAAACAGGACTCATTTCCATATGGCACCATAACACAAGTGGTCTTCAAGGCCATTTCTTCTCTGGAGTACAGAAGCTCTTTTTCTGGGAGCATTTGAGTTTATTCCTGCTCAGACATAGGGCGATAAGCTAGGTGGCCTCTTAAGATCCTCCCCAGCCTTTGTCTTATCATCAGACATGCTTATTTGGAACGGAACCAGATCTAAATTATAGAACACAGTTTTGGGGGCAAATGGCAGCTTAGACTTCTGGGTCAGAGGACATGACTTTAGAACTTTTCAAACATGTTAAAATTAGATAAATGAATGAGTAGATAAATAAATGAATGAGTGAATAAATGAGTAGATAGATAAGTAAATAAATGAATGGATAAATAAATGAGTAGATAGATAGATAGATAGATAGATAGATAGATAGATAGATAGAGCAAGCCATAGGATTCAGAACTGAAAGGGATGGTGGAGATCATCCATTGTAAGTCCTCCATTTTATAGATAAGGAAACTGAGGCCCAGAGAAGTGAAGTGACTTGCGTAAGGTAATATCATCTCTGTGTAATAAGCTGTGTTTTATTCAAGACTCTCAAACAGGTCCCCAGTGTTCCTTGTGGCGTATTCAGTCTCCTTCTCCTCGCCCAGCTCCTACCCCAAGCATACAATTTGGCCATTTAGCCAAATGAATAACATGTCTTTAGTGAAAAAGAAACAAAAGTCTATAGAGCAGTAGTGCAGATAGATAAGTACTCTAGCTTAAAATCAATGTGGCCACCATGCAATGCATTTCAATCCAGGCACATTTACAAAGCATACTGAGCCCTGCACTGAAGCTCTAAAAGAGACAAGGTTTGGATAAACTACGTTCCCTGACCTCAGACAGCTCACAGTCTAGTAGAGACATAAGACATCACACAAATAGTCATTATACAAAATACTGCATTTTAAATGCATAGAGCTAGTTCCCCCAAAAAGGGCTGAGTGAGGTCCTAGGGGAAGGTCCTTCCAAAAGAGGAAGGAAACCTTCTTGGAAGACAGAACTCAAGTTGGGTTTTAAAGGCTGGGAAGAATTCAATAAGGGTAAAGAGGAGAGGAAGAGTATGCCAGGTATCGAGAACAGAGGCAAAGGAAAGGGGGTGGGAAGAGAAAGGGGTCCATGTTCATTTTAGACTACTGCTCAAGGTAACTTACACCAAGTTCCTCTTCTCTTTCTTCTCTTGGTAGTTCTGGAGGAGGAAGAGGCTTTCAAGAAGAAATCAGGATTGTCATCGTTCAGACTCTCTGGAATGAAAACCAAAGACAGAGGTGTGTGTTTGGGCCACTTGGGGATTTCTCCTTCCCTGTCCTATTTTTTTTTCAGTTGATCAGTCAAGTCTACGTTGAGCATCTACTCTGGAATGGCTCCAAGGATGATGACCACTGCAACAACGACAACAGTAATAATAATATCATTAAGTGCCATTTCTAAGGTGTTTGGAGATTTACAAAGTACCGCCCTCACAGCAGACCTATGAGAACTGTAGCACAAGGCGTTTCCTATTTTACAGATCAGGAAATTGAGACAACTTGCTCAGGGTCACAGAGCTAGCCAGTGGCAAAGCTGAGGTTTGCTCCTGTGCTCCTCGTATGCCAGTCGCTTGATGCTCCATGGTAATCTTTGGGGGTAAGCGGCATCCCAGGTAATGAGGCCTTTGAAAAGTGTCTATTCTGGAAAGATCCCGAGACATCATCATTTTCCTCCCTCCAGCCAAATCTGTTCTCAAGAAAGGCTCTGGGGTCAGCGCCAAACTCCTCAGTGTAAAGGTCAGCCCATCAGTCTCCTTCCCCAGAGCTATCTTGACCAGGAAGGGCCCTGGGTAACCTTTGAAAGGCTGATACAGGTATCAACGTCATGGGGTGACCCAGCAATGAGGACAATCTGTTTTCTCTGTGTGAACCTTAGAGTTATTCCGTACTGTGTCTGTCTACGGGATAAATAGCGGAAGGGCACCTTGTCAGTCAGTCCATAAAGATCCAGTCTCCGCCTTTGAAGAAATCACAGTCCATCTGGGGAGAAAAGAAAGTTAGCAAATGGAAGGTTAACCAATAATACAAAAATATGTCCTCTGTTAGGAGGTTCGTGGAACAGAGAAATTAGCATAGACTGGAGTAGTAAAGGAAGGTTTTATTAAGCTGAGCTTTGCAGGACAGGGGTGGGGGGATTGAAGAAGAGAGAAGAAAACACTCAGGGTAAAAGAACAACATGATTCAATTTGAAACTTATGATCATTTCAGTCAGCCTTCTCTTCGAAAACCATTGTCCTCTGGTCCATATGCCTGAAGTAATCCGTGTCTCTGTCTCTCTTCAGCACCTGTGTTTGTAAAGGAGCTCACAGATGAGGCTGTCATCCTGGGACAGTCAGTTACACTCTCCTGCCAAGTTTCTGCTCACCCGGCTCCACAGACCGAATGGTTCAAAGGTGATGGTTCTACCCTGAACCTCGGGAGATGGGATTCATCCCTTAACACATAGCCTAATCCCTACATTAGAAAGTAGAGCCAAGACATGGTAGAGCTTAAGAATTATAAAATGTCAGAGGTGGAAGGAGGCACAGAATATAGACTGCCAGAACCGGAAATCTTAGAGGCCTTAGAGGCCATTGAATCCAAGCTCCTCATTTTATAGATAGGGAAACTGAAGCTCAGGAAGATTATATGATATGCCCAAGATCATACAGCTAGTTCATGAAAGAACCAGGAGAAGAGTCCGTGTCTCCAGTCCAGTATTCTGTCCACTCTGCCATGATCCATTCCCACATGCTAGGCTGGTGTGCCAGACATTAGACTCTACCATGAGCCCTACTCATATGGATGTAATTTCACCAATGAGGTATAAGATTAGCATCTTTCACCTCGGGAGCAGAAGATGCCACAGGGTCCCAAAGAACTACTTATTACATATCCTTACCATCCTCTTTTTGGAATCACCCTCAGATCCACTTCCCAGAGTCAGGCCTTTGGTTCTATCTCCTTCATAGATGGGATCCCCATTCAGACCAGCAGCAGGCTCCTCATCTCCTCCACGCTCAAAAACTTCCAGCTTCTGACTATACTGGTAGTAACTGAGGAAGATCTTGGAGTTTACAAGTGTACTGTGAGCAATTCCCTGGGGATGGCATCTACGATTGGCATCATTAGGAAAGCAGGTCAGTCTACCCCTTACTGCCTCTCTTGGCTTCCAACCTTTTCAAGGAGAAGAACTCCCTATATGAAAAGGAATTATGCTATTAATGTCTGCTGAGTGAGAAAATACATGATGACAAAAATTTCTGTCATTTCAGAAACATTTTCAAATTAATGAATGAAATTTAAATGAATGAATATAAATGAATGAATGAATGAATGAATGAATGAATAGCATTTAATTACCCCTTATTTGTGCCAAGCACTATGCTAAGGTCTGAGGATACAGCTTAAATTCTAGTGTAGGAAATACTACTTTGGCAGGGTGGCAGGGGAGTTGGAGAAGGACAAGGAATGGCCCAGGAAATCACAAAGATGGTGAGTGAAACATAGCAGTATCATCTATATGCATTTAAAAGTACTAATACATCTATGTGTGAGGCATGTTATTTATTCCAGGTACAGAAGACGTTTATTATAAGTCATACTGCATATTTTGTAAGAGCTAATGTAAAAATGGCAATGCTTAGGGTATATATGGATTTTTAGCCCCTTTGCAGTAACTCCATGGCATCTCTGGAGTCTGCAACCTACATGTTTAAAGCCCCTGCTCTAAGACATTCTCTTGTTAAATGATTCCAGGGTTCTTTGAATGGTTGGTATGTCTTCAAGCTTGAATAGACATACCACCCAGGTGGGGCTTCATTCCACCCCTCATTTCAGACTCTTTCTGCCATAGCACAGAGTATCTTCCCACTTATAGCCTTCCAAAATTCTGTCATTTGCCCTACTTGGCACCATGTAAACATAGGATGGGGAGGGGTGACAAATTGATTTGGATTTGAAAATCCTTGAACCAGCCTAAATGACCCTGAATCCTGAAGAGGACACAACTACAAGTGCCATATCTAGGAATTCTGATGCCTTGGGGAAAATTCAGCTGAGTCTGAGAAAGGAGAAGATAGCCCACCCCATCCCAGTATCATTGCACAAGGAGAAGAGGTTGCTCGTTTTGCAGAGAATCTAGTCCCTGCTGTGGAGCTATCAAATCCTAACCCCTAGGAGGAAACAAGGCAAGGGGAAGTGGGAAGTGGGAGTCTTGGGTGTGAGGATCTAGCCCCAGGATAGGACTGAAACCCTCAGGGGTGGCACTGTACAACACAGAGATCGTGAAGGGCTTTGAGGCATAGGGGTGGTGGATGTGTTTATAGCCCGTGACAGTCTTCCAGGCAACTGTCCCTAAGCTTCATGCTCTTCCATTGGCCCTGCATTTCTTCCAACCCATTTGTCAGCACCCTGGCACAAATCCCTCATCACAGTGTCCTGTGATGTACACAGCTCTGTACACCTAACTTCCCTTATGACTCTCTGTGACAGAAATACCCTCCTCTCCTCCACGCCCGGACATTGGAGAGGTATATGAAAATGGGGTACTCCTGGTCTGGAAGCCCGTGGAATCCCACAGTCCAGTGACTTACATCATACAATGCAAGATAGAAGGTAATGTGAGACTGGCTTTTGGTTCATTCTCATCTTGCCCTCCTTAAAAACACATTTAAGCTTATAATGAGTTCACCAAGGAGCGTAAACCTTCTTGGAGTGAAAACAACATGGCTCAGTCTTCTGATGACTGCTCAAAGAGAAGGGAAACCCAAACAGGAAATGGAGGATGATAGCGGGAAGAACCCAGCACTGGAAATCAGGGGACCTAACCCTAGCTCCCAGCTCTGCAATCTTGAGCAAATCACTGAACATCTCTGAGTTTCTTTATCTTACTTCACTTAACCTCTCAATCTCTTCATCTATAAAATGGAGACACTAATACTTCCCCTCTCCATACCTTCAGGGTTGTATGAGATAAAGTCTCTGTATATGAACACAGTTTACCTAGAAATATAAGATGGAATGATGCTTTCCCTTGCTGTCTTAAAGAAGGTCTTTGGAACTTGTCTATAACTTTTAAGTTACTTCCCTCGACATTTTAAGGCCCATCCCTCATCTCTGGAGTTCAATCCTGGCTTCTACTATAGTGTCATCATCAGAATCCAGAGCTGGGGATGTCCCAGGACTTACCCTGGGACTGTCACATTCCTAAGAATGACAATGTGACTAGAGTAGAATTAAAATCCCAGATGCCTGCTTTTAGTGGAACTCTCATGGTGTTGACAAAGTAGTAAAATCAAAAGCAGACCTAATGGATGAGCCGTTGAATCTCCGAGATGCCACCTGCCATCCTTCACCTGCTTGCTGAGCAGGCCATATGTAGCCAAAAAGGACAGCTTACATATTGTATCAATAGCTCCAAACCTCCATCCTCTTATGACTCACCCAGGTGGAGACTGGATCACACTGGCATCTGACATCTTTGACTGCTGTTTCTATGCCAACAACCTTTCTCACGGTGGAATGTACTCCTTCCGAACAGCCTGTGTCAGCAAGGCAGGCATGGGACCATACAGCAGCTCCTCGGAACGAATCCACATCGGCGATCACAACCAGATGGGTAAGCAGGGAGCAAAGGGAGTTCAGGATTACATTGCATTAAAGACTTGCAACCTTTCACAAGAAAGAACCATTTTGTAAGACTCCCAGAATATTGCTTTTTGAAGAACTGTACTAAACACACATATATTTACATAGAAGAGATTTTACAACAATTTCATCTGTCCAACTTAACATTTTCAACATTTTATATAATTGATGTAACTGCAATACGGAGATACTGGATTATAATTATTTAGCTCCTATATCAAGCAAACAACCAACAAGCATTTATTAAACACCTTCTATTTGCCAGGCACTAGGCTATGTTCTAGGGATGCAAAAACAAAAAAATGAAACAATCTTAACTCTCAAGGAACTTGTAGTCTATCAAAGGAAACAACATGTACACATATAAGTATATACAGATTAAATATAAAATGAAAACATTTAATTAAATACAAAGTGGCTAGGGATGGAGTTGGGGAGTTCAGGGAAAACTCCACGTAGAAGGTGGTACTTGCACTGCATTCTGAAGGAAATGAAGGATTCTTGGAGGCAGAAGCCTGGAGGGAGCACAGAGATGTAGAGTCCAGCCAATCTTGGCACTACTCTGAGTACAACACCTGATTTTGTATTTGTTTGGAGCGATGCTTGATTCAATTCAACAAATATACTGTTTGTATGGGGTGCTGGGGGAGATGCGAAGTTTAGATGAGGTATGGTCCTTTCCATCATAGTGCTCATAGTCTGGTGGGGGCATAAGGTACAAACATGTATAATAAATAATGATGATACAAAGCATCATAAGATAAGTGTATCGGAGAGGTACAAAACAGAGTTGATATATCGGGGTCCCAGTGAGGAAAGGGCATTGCTCAAAGCTAAATGCTTACATGATTACCTTTAGCATGTTAATAAGATGAGTCAAGCTAAAAGTACAAGTTCATCCCCTTATTTCGACTTTAAGAGCTCCTAAAAGCTTTGTACTTAAAGAGCAGTGTATAATGAGGTTATAAGTCACACCTCTCCTCCATCTTTAGACAGAAGTCCTGCTGTCAACAACTCAGTGCAAAAAATTTTAAAAATGGAATTATTTCTCTCTCTTCAGGCTACTCTCCCTTTTACTCCCATTCATTCATTTATAAAATATTTATTAGTAACTGAATTGTATTGGTGAATTTCTTAGTATTCATTCACTTATTAAATGTGACTAAATATTTATTATTATTAACACGCTTCAAGCAAGGGAAGGAGGGAGAATAGAAAAGGAGACACCTGACCTTAGAGAATTCATACTTCAACTGAGAATATGAGACTAACACATAGGAAACAGTTGACACACCATTCAAGATCATATGTAATGGGTATTATACATTCAGTAAAATACATAAGTATATGACCTACTTTGTGTGAATACCTGTTAAACTGAATTGAGAGACAGCAGGTACTACAGGAGATCAGAGGCAAGAAGATGCTTGAGGGCTGAACTAGTCAGAGAAGGCTTTGTTGGGGATGTGAGGCTGGAGCTGGGCTAGAAGACAGTATTGCAGACAGAGGGAACAACACAGGAGTACAGGGATAGACATTCTTTGGGGGATTCAGGAGCCTGTCAGCCTACAGACTTTGTTGAAATGAGATTCTTCCCTTTCCAGACTCTGAATGTGGGAGGAGATGGCAAATCTTGAGCATGCCAGCACCTAGGGTTTTGCCACCAATCATTTTTGCCTTTGCCCAATGTGCTTCCCTTTGTCTTTCAGGACCGGCCATCATCCCAGATGTGTTCCCAGGGGCCACCAAGGAGAAAAATGGGAAAGTCATTCAAACTCAACCTCTCTCAAGCCAGCAAACCTATGCCTTTCAAATGGAAATTCGGAGGTAATGAAGGCTATGGCAAAGAAATGGGAACAAGTTATTTAGCCAGATAAATTTAAGCAAAGCTCAGTATTTCTGGTTACCTATTGTAATATGACCTCCCTAAATCCAGCTCTCTACTGACTTCTCTATTTCTGTCAATGGCACACCAGTCTTGACTAGTCACCCAGACTTGAAATCTCAAAGTCATCTTTGACCTCCTCCTCTTTCTCTTACCTCCAACATCCTATCAGTCGCCAAGTTTAATACTGTCATAGAATCAGAGCCTGTCAGAGCTGGAAAGACCCTAAAAGCATGGTATGTCAGAGCTTGGTGACACCTCAAAACAAAGAGCATAAAATGTTAGAATTGGAAGGAACCTTAGAACACAGAATATCAGAGTTAGAAGGGCCTTTAGAATATAGATGACAGAATGTTAGCGCTATATGTCATGGTCCGCTTTGAGAATGAAGGACAAATACAACCTGTGAGTAGCCTCTGCCTCTGCTTCTGCCTCTGCCTCTGTTGCCTCACTCAAAGTGAAAACCTGAAAAGGCCTTAGCCTGAAAGGGCTAGGGTCTCTCAATGCATTCTGGGCCATCTCTAGTCATCCTGGTGAAAATCAGGCCACTGGACCCAGATGGCTCTGGAGGAGAAAGTGAGGCTGGTGACCTCGCACAGCCCTCCCTCCCTCAAATCAAAGTCAACTGTAAGTCATGTCATCATTTCCCTGATGTCATGGTCCTTTTCGAGAACTAAAAACAAAAACAACAAGAGAGCTATATGGAACCTGAAGATCATAGGACATAAAACGTTAGAGCTGGAAGGAATCTTAGGACATAGAACATAGAAAATCACAACTAGAAAGACCCCAGAACATAGAATGTCAGACCCAGATGGGTCCTTAAGGATACAGAACATAGACTATCACAGCTGAAAGAGAACTTAGAGATCCCTCATTTTACAGAAGGAAAAAGTGAAATCCAAGGAGAAGTGATTTATCCAAGTCATTGGCGGAAGAAAAATGAGAAGCAGGGTCCTTTTCTCTCCAGTTTTGTGGTTTTTCTATCTAACATCATAAAACTCCCATTTCTTCTAGGACTCCAACAAAAAGGGCTCCATTGCTGGTAGCAGCTGTGCCAATAACCCTAAAGACCCACCTGACTGTGCCACAGAATAGTATGGAAGAGAAGTGTGGGGCATTTTGGAAGGCCAGGCTAAGAACAAGATTGCGAATACCATAAATTACAGGCTTTCCCTCACAGAATTGTGGGCTTTATAAAAGTCACAGAGGTTCTTGTTATTCATTGCTCAGTCATGTCCAACTCTGTGACTCCATGTGGGGTTTTCTTGGCATACATACTTGAGTGGTTTGCCATTTCCTTCTCCAGTGCATTAAGTAACAGAGGTTAAGTGACTTGCTCAGGGTCACACAGCTAGTGAGTGTCTGAGGCCGGATTTGAACTCGTCTTCCTGACACTGGGCCATCTAATTGCCTCACATAATGGAGCTTAGACCTGAAGAAAAGAAAATCTTGGAAGTCATGACAATTGGGACAGTGTCCTATTTATCTTTGTATCTTCCCTCACATCTGACATAGTCATCTAAGTTAAAAGGTTTCCAAGTGTTCCCATTGTTGCATCGAATTGAATTGAATTGAATTGAGGGTAGCTGCTCCTTTGTTCAACGTAAAATGGGAAGTGAATAATTAAGTGAAGTGATGCGATATCTTATAATAACCCTTTGTTACCTGCTTTTTTGGGGTAAGATCAACCAGAGGCATATACTTAGAGACGGATGATGGTGTTTTTTGCTCCAACAGGGGTCGCTTCAGTGTCGTACGGCAATGCAGAGAAAGGTCGAGTGGGCGGGTCATGGCAGCAAAAATCATCCCCTACCAGCCAGAAGACAAACTGGCCACGCTCAGAGAGTATGAGGTCCTGAAAGCCCTCCACCACCCCAATATTGCACAGCTCTTTGGGGCCTATATTAGCCCCCGACATCTGGTACTCATCTTGGAGTTCTGTGCTGGGCCAGAGCTACTTCAATGCTTGGCTGAAAGGTGAGCCCAAGCTAAATGAGGTAGAGACCTGCATCCTTTACCAACTGCCCAGAAAAGTCTCTAAGAACTGGAAGTGGCCCTCTCATGAACACAGTCTACTTAGGTCAAATTCATTAAATTTGGCTGCCTACCATAGACTCATAGAATGGTAGAGCTGGATAGAACCTAAAAGACCACCTAATCTAGAAACTCCTAACCTGGGATCCACAGAACTATGAGATCAATGAACTTGAATAGGAAGAAAACAATTTTTTAATTTTAAAATATATTTTTAAAAATTTTATTTTCACTTACCTCCAACTGGAATTTAACATTTCCTTTCTTTGTGAAAGTAGGCAACAACAAAAGAAAAAAAATCACAGCAGCATTAGGCTTTACCAGACACCAAAGAAGTTCCATGACACAAAAATAATTAAGAATCTCTGTTCTAGTCCAACCCCCTCACTTTATAGATGGGAAAACTAAAGCTCAGAAAGGGAAATTGATTTGCCCTAGTAAGTAAATAAATAACTTACTTGGTAAGTAAGTGGTATAACTTGGTCTAGGATCCTGGTCTCCTCACATCCATGTCTATTACTCTCTCCCGTACACCAAGTTGATCCCAATCAATTTGGATGTACCAGTGGTCATCACATCTCCGAAAATACAACTCCATACATGAAAATCCTGATGTGATGGGGTTAGCTTGTAAGGCAAGAGTTAGTTGTAAATTCCTAGGCCCATAGGATTTAGAATGGACTGGCCCTTAGAGGTCATCTAATCTATCCCCCACATTTTACGAAAGAGGAAATTTAGTTCAAGGGCAGTTAAGTGAATTTCCCAAAGGGCGGCTACTAGAAGACTTATTAATACCTTAAAGCAGTACAAAAATGTGGGCAATTAACATTTGTTTCATTGTGCCCACCCTCCCAGGGCAACCTATTCTGAGATGGAAGTGAAGGACTATTTGTGGCAGATCCTCAGTGCCACTGAGTTCCTCCATGCCAACCACATCCTGCATTTAGACCTGAGGTCCGAAAACATGATTGTCACTGAGTACAACTTACTCAAGATCCTTGACTTTGGCAATGCCCAATTCTACACCCAAGACAAGGTCCTTCCCACAGAGAAGTTCAAAGACTACATTGAAACCATGGGTAAATGAGATGGAATGGGGTTGAGTTTGGAACACCTGTGCTTGCTGCAAGAGCAAATGGGAATTCCTCAGCTTGGCATTTAAAGTCTTCCATAATCCTTTTCCAGCCCATCTTTTCAGACTTATTTCACTTTATCCCCCTTTATACACTCTATAATCTAGTCACCTTGGCCCTACTTGCTGTTCCCCATCTGTTGCCATCATGCCTTTGTACAATCCGTCCCTCAGGCCCCAAGCATAGAGCCTTTCACATCTCTACCTCTTGCAATCCCTGGCTTTCTTCAAACTCAGATGCTGCATCCTATGAAAGTCTTTCCTGATGCCCCTCATATAAACCTGTATATATTCATCTGTTTACATGTTATATCTCTCCCCCTCCTCCCTAAAAAAAAAACAAAGCTTTTTAAAGCAAGGACTGTTTTTTTGTTTTATGTTTATATCTCCATCACTTAGCATGGGACAAGTACAGTTTTCATAAGTTTCTTTTCACTCCATTGCCCAATTTCTGTTTATCCTTTAGCTCCGGAACTCTTGGAGGGCCATGGAGCCATCCCACAGACAGATGTGTGGGCCATTGGTGTAACAGCTTTCATCATGTGAGTTTGAGGGGAGGAATGGGGTAGAGTTACCTATGTCTTGGGATTGTGGAAGGGAACCACATTCAACCTGTCCTGGGTCTGAGCCTACCAAAGGGACCATAGGGAGAGGGAGCGCAGAGGGTTTCATAGAATCCCCCATATCTCTCGACCCAACTTGTCTCTGGTATACCAAAAACCAGAAACCCACTCTTAGGGACAAGATTCATCTGCCCCAAATATAACCAATTTATATTGGCTTTCTCCTCTCTCCTGACCAGGTTGAGTGCAGAGTATCCTGTTAGCAATGAGGTGACCTGTGACCTGCAGAAGGGCCTGAGAAAAGGGAAGATTAAGCTGAACCGATGCTATGCTGGCCTATCGGGAGGAGCAGTATCCTTCCTCCAGAGCACCCTGTGTGCCAACCCATGGTAAGGGGCCTATTCACCCAGCACCTGGCTTCTTTTCCTCCTATGTCTCCCAAAGGAGATCACAGAGCCTATATCAGCAGCCCTGCAACACAACTTATTCCTACTCATACACAATTTAATTCAATTAAACAATAAACATTAATTTATACCTTCTGGGTACAGAGACACTAGGCTCAGCCTTGGGAAAGATATGCAGTTTAGATATGTCAGTCCTTGCCCTCCTGCAGCTATAGCATAGTAAGAGGAAATGATACACAAAAAACCATAACTCACAATCACAAGAGGAGTTCATCAGAGAGGTGCAAACAAAATTGTATGTGAGGTCTACCTGACCAGGGGAATTAGGGAAGTCTTCCAGGAGGAGGTGGCATTTGAGCTGGGTTTTAGAGATTGGTAGGCATTCAGCAATAAAGATTATGTCCTGTGTATCTAAGTTTCAGTAATTTTAAAAAAGAAAAAAAGATTATGATCCCTTTAACATAAATCTTGCTCTTTGGCTTATTGTATATACCGAAAGAGCAAAAAAATAAAAGCAACTCAGATGATCCAAGGCACAAAGAAACAGGAAAAGAAGTCAAGAAAGTGCATTTCAGGCAGAGTAGACAGGCTGCGCCAAGGCACAGAGGAAGGAGAATGCTCGATACTTTGTGGGGAACAGAGAGAAGTCTACTAGTATGTGGATGAGGGAGATAGAGTGCCATGGGAAAGGCAACCAGCAAGGAAGTCAGAAGGCCCTGCTTCCAGCCTTGCCCCCAGATTGCTTTGTGACCCTGGAGGCGAGCCTCCTCACTCCTTTAACCTCCCCATCTCCAAAATGGAAAGGCTGAACTCCAAAGAAGGAGGTTCTCCAAGATCCCTTCCAGTTCTAACCACCTATGAAATAAGACACTGATGCACACAAGTGTTAGACTGCTACCATTTCTAAGCTGTGATCTCCTTTGGTTACCTGAGAACCTCTAAATCTAAGGGCAAGGTCAAGAAGTAGCCATCTGAGTAGCTGAAGGCAGCAAGAGACAACATCTCATGATTGAAACCCATGCTGTGGCTAGGACTTGGAGATTACCTGCTTATTAATTCAATTCAACAAACATTAATGAAGCACTTCCTGAATGTGAAGTCCTATGATGAACAAATAGGGAGACAAAAATGAAAAATGGCCCAGCCATAACCTTAACTAGTATCCCTAGTAAGGAAGATAACACCTGAGAAAATAAGTATCTTCATGCAAGGGAGAATAGAGCATATAGGCAAAGAAGAGATCTGAGCAAAGAGCTGGGAGAAGTCTGAGGGTGGGGAAATCGTGTTCAGGGGGTAGGATTCATCCAGATGAAATGCCTGCTACACACCAATCTCTATGCTGGCCACTGGGATATGAAGAGAAAAAGGAAACTGTCCCTGACCTCAAAAAATTTACATTCTACAGTATGAAGAAGACTATGCCAGGTGATAAGCAGCTGTCACCTGAGACCTGACCTCAAACAACCTAGTATGTGATTTCACCCAACCTTTCCTAGAGGAAAACCTAGTAATATACAGTGCCAAGAATACTGTCTTTAGAGACAGAGGACCAAAGTTTGAATCCTGATTCATTAGATTGTGAGCTCCTCGAGGGCAAGGACTGTCTTTTGCTTCTTTTTGTAACCCCAGTGCTTAGCTCAGTGCCCGGCACACAGTAGATGCTTAATAAATGTTATTGACTGATTCTGCTACTTATGGTCTATGTGACCTTGTGCAAGTTTTACTTAACTATTCTGGGCTTCCATTTCCCCATAGGTAAAATGAAGAGATTGGAACTCTAAAGTCATATACTAAACTCTAAATCCTATGATCCAGGAAGGAGAAAGGACTTGAAGAACAAGGAGGATTTGGGAATCTGGAATCTGAACATTTACATTTTATGTTTCAGGGGAAGACCTTGTGTATCCAGTTGTCTTCAGTGTCCCTGGCTGACCAAAGAGGGCTTGGAACATACCCAGCAAATGTCAGTGACCTTTTCTACCGGCCGGCTAAGGACTTTTATGAAGGAGCGGGAAAAGAAGCGAGCCCTGCTCTACAAGAAACACAACCTTGCTATCTTCCACTAAGTGTGCTGGAGAGCGCACCTGTATATTTGATCCCATTCATTGCAGTGATGATTCCTGCCTCTGAGGATGTTGTTTTGAGTGCATAGTTTAATTTGGGGATTGCTATTACAAACTTGCTAGTCTCTACAACTCTAAATCTACACAGAACTTTGTCCCATTCCTGCTCCTGGGTATCCAGTCCGTCAGGCAAGAAATCTGAGCTCTGGGTTGGTTCCTCTGTCCAACCTGCAATGACTTTTGTCCTAAGGAGGCAAGTCAGAAATGGCTCCAGGATAGAGATCTTAGTTAAATGCCCCTTGGAAGAGTTGGATTAGAAAAAGTGAGCTGAGATGAAATCAGACAAAAATGCTGCTTATTTCAGGAGAAATTGGCTGTGGAAATGAGATTGCTTTGTGTCTTCTAGACCACCACCCCAGTTGCCTTAAAAGAAAATCTGGGACTCTGCAGGCAGCCATTTAGATCATAGAGCAAGATGGGTAGGTAGATCATAGGCAGACCCTCTCCTGCTTCCGATTAGGACCTCCTTATGGTCAATCCTTTCATTTTCTGTGGTTTTATTTAGAATTTCAACCAGTTCTTTGGTGTCAACATTTGTCTCCAGGAAATCAGAGGAGCCTGGAGCCTTGCCAATTTACTATAACAAAGTACCTTTTGTGTGCAAAGCCCCTTGTTTTGCCCTAGGGGAAGATACAGAGTTTAGATGAGATGTAGTCCCAGACCCTCCTGGAGCTCACAGATATAGTAGGGGGATAAGGCACATACCCAAATAACTATACCTTTTCAATGTTCCATGAAAAAAATGCATCAGAGAGGTGCAAACCAAGTACCAAGGAGAAGGTCATTACAGAGGCCTAACGATCTTTCTTTGGGCTCTTTGGTTAAGTGCACCAAGCCAGGAAAAGTGAGAGGGAGACCCGAGTTGGAAGAGGGAGCTAACTGGTCTTCCCCTGAGGGATGAGGGGGAACCCAATTAGCCTCTGGCAGAAAAGTCTTACGTCTTCGTGTTTTCCCAAGGCTCTCTCCTTGAAGTTTTCCTAGCTACCAAAATGTTTTGTTATGGTAAATAAAGACTCTCTGTCAAAGTGATAAATTATGGCTTTAGATTTGTGGTCTCAAACTCTTAATTGTGTGTGTGTGTGTGTGTGTGTGTGTGTATACTACTATTCTTCTTGCTTTTCTTCTAACATATCAATTACAGGATTGGCTAAATAAAAGGCCGCCATAGTATGACTTAGGGGACAATATAGGACTAGGCAGCTCAAGGACCACTCACTTAAGATTCCAGTTTCAGGTGATTTGATTTTGTGAATCTTTCTTATACTCCAACTTTGGAAATTGAAAATAAGAAAGTAGGAAAAGACATTATCCACAGGATTTGGAGTTTCAGTTTTTCATTTTAAGGAAGGGACCTTAGAGATCATCTTGACTATCCCCTTCATTTTTATAGATAAGGAAACCAAGACTCAGAGAAAGAAAGGAAGTTGCCTCAAATCTGTGGAAGCAAAAATGAATGTGGAGATGAATGTAGAAATGATCAAAATCATATGTATAATATCTATGTCAATCGATAAGATGAGTGTGATGATTATAGTACCCATTTAGAGTTGTTGGATCTTCTCTACTTTCCAGGGGACCCTGACCTGGAAGCTAAGGCTGCAGCCAAAGTGATCAATCAGACCCCTTGACATGCCAACAGTCTTCTGTGCTTTTATCCACCAACAATCCTCCATGCTTGTAACTGGCAAGTGAACCTGTTGAAAGTTGAGGGAGACGAGGTCCAGGAACCCCAAGAATGGAGTTTCCAGACAGGGTCATTGAGGGGGAGTACCCCTCAAGGACCTGAGTACTGGAGAGGGTCAGGGCTGTCTGGAATGAATTCATGATCTCAAGCATTCTTTAAGTCAAGGTGGCAAAGATTTATTATGCTTTACAGTAGGCAAGAGTTCTTAGGGAACCTGCAACCTTACAGGGAGCAAGAAAAGTTTTTATAGGAGATTTTGGGAGTGAAACATGTCAATTAGGTGTTTTGGGGTGGGGTTAGGGAGTGGTTAAGGGGTGGTCAGTTCTTAAAGAAACATGCATTTTTTGTATCTACTGCGCAGGTATCTTACCCAAAGTTCACTGGGAAATAGCCCCAGGGCAGGGGGGGAGGTGACATGATGACTGTGAAAGATCACTAAGTCAACTAATGGTCAGGGCTGACTAGAAATATCCAGGTTGCTTCCATCAAATGTCTTGTTAGACAAGATGAATGCAAGGGAGTATAGATTTGACTATGTCTAGGACACATATCAGTAAGGTCGGTAAGTAGTAAATATCATTATGGCCCAGCGCACCGCCAATTAGCATGTACACAGGGAGTCCAAACTAATAAATTCTATAGGTGCTGCTGGCCGTGGTATCAGGAGAAAAGATAAGTGTTTTGCTAGAGCATGCTACCCTTGAACTGGAAAGGAACTGCCTGAGACAGTATTTTGAGGCTAGGGAGAGATGTGATTTTAGAAGTGGATGTGATTTTGGAACTGGGGTCCAGGCATAGGCACCCAAGCAGAGGCTAGGGAGAAATGTGATGTTAGAATTAGGGTCCAAGCACCCCCATCAAACCAAATCAGATGCCCTACTATCCCAGCCATGCTACCCTGGTTCTCGACCCCACTGAACAACCACAAGACTAAAAGATCCTGACAGCTTGGAGACTGTTTACTCAAAACACAAGAATGCCTGTGTTGTGGAACAGCCATTTGTGATTTAGATGCTTAAAAGCCCTACCCTTGCCATAAGAGAGTGAGCTCCCCTTCTTGGGAAGGAGGACTTCACTTGCAAGCTCTTTCTCTCACTTTGAAATTAAACTTCTGTTTAATTCCTGATTCCCCTGTCTCTAGCCTGCTCTATTTGGGTCTGGCCATCCACAGGTTAGAGGCCGGTTCAGTCCAGGTGACATTAAATTGGTATCAGAAGTGGAATTGGACAGGGACGGAACAGGGCCAGTGGACTCTCCAGTACCAGCAGGAACAGACTAGGCACTACCAGAGATTTCTTTGGAGTCTGACCCCCTTGTCTGGCAAGTTCTCTGCCCTCCTCCCTACTCCAATTCCCAAGCTTTTGCCTCACTTGAGCTCGCTATTGTTTGTGAGGAAAACTTCGGGGCCCTCCAGTGACCCGATTCATCTCAGATCACTCTGGCAAGGATAGCCTTTCCTAAACTAAACTAAACTTTCTTAAACTTAAAGGATAGCCTTTCTTAAACTTAAACTCTGTTAATTGGCCCTCTGCACGCTTCTGTTGTTTCTTAAACTGTACACCTCTGTAACTGTGCGCCTCTGCTAAACTGATAAAGTTAGGATGGTAACTTTGTACTTTGTTAGAACTGACACCAAAATTGTCTTTGTGAAATGCTTGCATTTGTCATTTAAGTGGTGTTTAAGTGGTGTCATCTTTGTGAAAATTTCAAACATGGAACAAAAAGCTATGGGACATGCTCTAAAGCTAGGGATGGGACTGGAGGTTTTGTTAGTCCATCCCCTGACAGACACATGCCTTTTAATTGTATAAGAAATATGCTGACTATCCCTCTTATTGCCAGGAATGGATAGAGTTCACTAAAGATGACCCAAAATTCTCCTGGTCCCACTGGGGTAGTTTTGATAAGACCAATTAGAGTACTTGAGACAAAAATTGATGAATAAGGAAACTCGGCCTCTTGAATGGAATAGTTTCAACGAACAATACTCAGAGGCAAATGAGAAAAAGTGTAGATCAGAACTGGAGTCAATGAGTGAACAGATTAGAATGGTTGAAAAATCTCTCCCACAAACAAAAAATATACCCACTCTTACTAAAAGACTCTGCCCATTCCCCAGTTTCTATGTTCTCTTTCAAGGCTCAGTCCAAAGGTGTCCAGGCACCCCAAGGATACTTGTTTACTCACAGCCCTGGGGAACTCCAAACTATTGTCAGGTATTGTCAGGTATGTCCCAACCCCACAGAGGATCCCATAAGCTTTGTCAAGCAGTTCTGACTCACTCTATATTCATACAGACCCAGGGTATCTGGATTTTTATCAACTCATGGTTCCCCTGGTCGGGAAGGAAAAAACTAAAAACGGTGACAAAAAACTGGCTGGAAAGAATCAGAGGAGGATCTTTAGATTGGGACACAGAAGGTCAAAGTCAGATTGGGACACAGAAGGTCAAAGTCAGAGGCATTACCAAGTCACTCAAATTATGGGTAAGTTCCTTAAGGCCATACCATTTGCATTCCCCCAATTCACTGATTTAGCAGGACCCCGAGAATCTGTCTACCAGTTTCATGACAGGTTCACTCAAGCTTTTGATGCCAGCTCTGCTCTCCAACATAATGATGGAGTTGAGCAAATTCAATTTGTTATTAACAACCTCCACCCACCCATCTCTAAACAAATTAAGCTATTTCTGATTGGCAACACTCTGACATTGGGTTCCTCCTCCAGTCTGCAGCACAACTGTCTGGACATTCTAGTGGAGCAGGAAGGAATCACTAAGAAAGAGCTTAAAGATGTTAAAAAGAAAATTTTCTTGCAATTCTCCTGCAATCACAATTCCCTGTGAGCCTTCTGCACCCGCAGAAAGGGAAAATACAGTCCCTTTTATTAACAAGAACCATAAGCAAAGTGTCTATTACTACTAAAAGCCTGGCCACTGGAGGGCAGAGCGTAGAATGAAGTCTAGAGTAGATGCTGAAAAAGAGAAAGTGCCCCAGAAAGTATGGAGGGACCCTCTCCAAACACACACACAACCCCAATCATTCAGCATGACATGACTCTGGGGAGGGGTGACACAAGGAAGGGGACATTTGGACCATGTCCATGATCCCGACGATTCCTGTTAGGGATGTCTGATTGCTCATACAAAAAGCAAGAAGTTTTAAAGCCCTCTGCCTTCCTCACTCTCCTCTCCTTGAGTGTGAGTGTATCTCAGTTGTGGAGATTGTTAACAAGACCATTACACCCCATGTCTCTAAGCCTCTTCCCCTTTTTATTGGAGGAATTAGCGCCTCTCACCCTTTGTCCTAGTTCCTGATGCCCCTAGTCATTTATAATTTGCTCCATAAATAACCGGCTACCATTTCTTTTGATCTCAAAATGACTCCTTCCTTGTGCTTTTTGTCCCTGACACCCTGTCCCTCCTCTAAGAGTGTCCCCATTCCCTTAGGTCTTTTTCCCTTCTGACCATCAGACTCTAGATCAAATCCCCTCAGGTTTGTGGGCTGCTGATATCGACTCAGTCAGTAATGCCCCACCTATTGTTATGTAGTTGGACCCATCTAAACCCTTACTCTCAATACCTGCTAGCCCTGAGGCCATTGAAGGACTTCAACCCTTTATCAATGTCTACTTGTCCAAAGGTCTTCTTGTCCCCTGTACTTTCCCTGTGAACACATCCATCTTTCCAGGCTGCAAGTCTGGTGGACCGACTTGCCTCATTTATGATCTCTGAGCATTAATTCTATTGTGATACCCTCACACTCTGCTTAACTTTGTCCCTCCTTGGACTTCATGGTGTATTGGAAATCAAGATGGGCTCTTACCACTTATTCAACCAAGTGCCCTTGAAGAGTTTGGCCTTTGTTTCTTGGATTAAATTAGGAGTCCTTGATGACCTCCTTGTCTCAAGGGAAAGCCTAGTTTAGATGGGTTTGAGTGACATGTTTGTGACATCAGAGGCTTTTAGACCACATGGGTTTAAGTTGCACTTTTGTGACACTTTTAGGTCATGTGGGGTGAGTCACATGTGTGACTCACCTTTGGCCCTGAACAATATATATAAACCCAGAGGTTGGATTTCTCCCTCAGAGCTCTGAGCCACAGCAGGAGTAGCATGTGACTCTAGGCCAGCCGTTGTTATGAGCTCCCACGCTTTGAAGAAAACCCAGATGTTGATGCTTCTCTGGTAACTATATATTGTGATTTTGTCAGAAATCTGTCTGTTAATTCATGTTTATTTGCTCTGTTTGTATTTGCTCTGAAGCTCAGGGTGCTGGCTTCCCCCCCCCCCCCCCC
>CM053624.1:309388932-309410844 GCA_028646595.1 Phalanger gymnotis
AATTTGGAACACAAAGTTTTAAAAGCAGATGCTCAAAAAAAGAGATGTTTTTGCATGCAGCTGGGAAACAGGATATATAGATAATGGGACACATAAATCTATCGTGCCCTACAAGAAAGTAAGGAGGAAGGGGATGGGGGGGGGGTTGACAGAGGGGGGGCTGACTGGAAGGAGACAATGAGAATATATGCCATCTTGGAATGGGCGGGAGGGTACAAATGAGGAAAAAATTTATAACTCAAAATCTTGTGGAAATCAATGTTGAAAACTAAATATTAAATTAAAATGATAAAAAAAAAATTAAAAAATTGGCTCTGAACAAATCCTAGAGCTGCAGAACCCATGAAATAGCACAGGGAAGCAGGTCTCCAGCCCAGGATAGCCTGTATGGTCGTGGGTGAAGGGTCTATCACGATGGTCTGGGAGCAGAATGCAGCCCAGCATGCAAACCAGGCGGGGAGTGAGCCGGCGCAGTCCTGCTGTGGCAGTTATCAGACTTCTCAACCCACAAAAGCCAAAAACCACAGAGCAGGTTGGCGGGTAAAGAGCAAGTTAAGGGAGCGATTGGGCCCCAGCCCTAGGTGGGGGTGGCGCTTCCAGAGCTCCTGGCTCACACACTGGGAGGAATCAAGAGGCCACAGTGCAAGGAGCGCTTTGCTGGTGCAGAGACAAGCTTTGCCCTGCCCACAATCCTTATCGGCGGCTGCTTTTCTTCACGGTCCTTGGAAGGCTTCTGCTTGTGTTAACAGCGCAGTGGGAGTACTTGGGCCCCGTGCAGCACCATCTTGAAAGTAGGCCTCGGTGGTCAGCTTCACGCCGGACATGGTGTGGCCCAGGCCGAAAGCCCACAACGACGAAATCCTCCCAGGTCCGACCCGGCTTGGCTCGGCCCCCAAAGCATCGCGCCTGCTCGGTGACCCCTCAGCATGGACGCGGTTCCCCAGCCCGCGCCAGAGGCACCCACCAGCTCCTCTGGTCTGCCAGGCTCGGCAGGACCGCTTGTCAGCTCCCATCCTGGCACCCACAGCCCGCTCCCATTTAAAATATAATTTAAAAAAAAACAGTATGCATTCACCCCCAACCGCACACCCAAACACGACATTTGCCAGAGACCCAACGAAATAGATAACAGGACGAGCCAGTGCGCGAACCAACGAATGAGAGAGGACGAGCGGGTGCGCGACCCAACGAGAGGACGAGCTAGTGCACGCATGCGCGCGCGCACGCAAGCGTTAGCGTGGTGGCACACCAGAGGCGGGGCCGTGCCACAGACGTGGGGCAGGTGGGGTGGCGACACGACAAAGACAGGAAGGGGTGCGCGGGCGAGAGAGATAGGCGAGAGCCCTGGAGTCCAAGAGGCCAAGGGCGAGCCCTGACGCAACCTTTTTACAACTGGCAATTCATTCGACTGTCCAAGAAGTGGCAGTGCCCCAAAGACCACATTGCAGGTAAGACTTTTCCCCCACCCCCACCCCACCAGCGCAGCCGTGCTACCCGCTGCCGAGACCTCCCCCACCACACACGCACACACACTCTCACTCATACACACACTCCTTCCGGTGCCATGGAGATTCTGGCCCTGTGAAGTTCGGAAGTTTATAGGATCACAATGTTCCGTGCTACAAAACATCTCTGCAGAAGAGGGGAGGAACAGAGGGAAAGAGGCAGGACTTGTGGCTAGGTTTGAATAAAAAGAGTATTCAAACTGCCTTATTCAAGTATGCTAGCAAAACTGAGAACACGAAAGAAATGAGGAATAGTTTCAAAAATATTTAATATACAGATTTTCAGAAGACCGGATAGAGGTTTAAATAACCCAAGTTCACAAAAAGAAATTAGCTATAAAGGAGATGTGGGTAGGAGAGGGGGAGAGAGCCTCTTGGTCCCAACAAACATTTAGAAAAAATAGTAGCCATGCTTCAAAAATTATTCTCCAAAACTCAGAAAGAAAGTACTAACAGAATCTTTTTATGAGACAAATATAGTCCTAATTACCTAAAATAAAGATAAAATACAGAAGAAAAACATGGTGACTAAAACTTTTTAAACAACAATCCTATCAAAGATTAATCGCTACAGAGAAAAAAGTGCTAAAACCTTATGAAGTATAGACATAGAAGGTCCTTCTATCTAAAACCAAAAGCAAGCATCATATGCAATGCTAAAATCTTTTCAAATACAGGAGTGGAAACAAGGATGCCTTTTCTCACCACTATTAGTTGATTAATGGTCCCCTGGACATGCTAACATACAAGACTAACATATTCTGTGCCACACACTGTGATAGGTGCTTAACAAATATTATCTAATTTGATCCTTACAACCTTGGGAGGTAGGTGCTCTTATTATCCCCATTTTACAGTTGAAGTCACACAGCCAGTTAAGCGTCTGAATCTAGATTTGAAGTCATATTCCTAACTCCAGGTTCAGTGCTGTATTCATTGCACCACCTACCTGCCCTATTACTTCATTTGCTACTCAGTACACCTCTGGGAAGTGGGTGCTATTATTATCTTCATGTTGCAGTTGAGGAAACTGAAATAAAGTTTAACTTGCCCAAGGACACATAGCTAGAAGGGGTCCAGAGCTGGATTTGAACTCAGTTCTTCCTAACTCCAAGCCTAATGCTTTATCTGCTGTGCCATCTATCTGCTGTGCCATCTGCCTGCAGAGAAAGAAATTGAGGGCATAGAGATAGGTAAAGAGGAGATAGAACTTTAGCTGATAATGTGATGGTATACTTGGAAAATCCTAGGGAATCAGCAAAGATCCTAATAGGGACAATAGCTTCAGCAAAGTTGCAAGATACAAAATAAACCCTAAAAAGTCAATAGGATTTCTTTATAATAATAATATAACCTAAAGGGCAAAAAAAGAAAGGGAAGTCCTATTCCAAATAACTATAAAATTCATAAAATTATCTGGAGATTATCTACCAACACACACAAAGGACATGTATAGATTTAATTATCAAGTGCTCCTTTAAAAACAATACATAAATAGCTGGAGGAATATTCAGTGCTTATGGATATGTTGTGACAATAGCTCCTTATTTAATTTCTTTTAACTTCTGGGAAAACTAGAAAGCCATCTGGCAGAAACTAGGCTTAGACCAACACCTTGCACTATATTCCATGTATATTCTACATAAACTTTAATATAAATGATCAAACTACAAAAAAATTAGTACAGAAGTAAACCATATACCTCTCACAGTTATGAGTAGGATATGCATTCATAACCAGACAAGAGATAGAGGCAATTAAAAAAAGATAAAATAGATAACTTTTATCAAATAAAACTAAAAGGCTTCTTTCTGCGCAGACAAAATGCACCTAGGATAAGAAAGGAAGTGGTCAAATGGGAAAAAAAAATCTTTATCAATTCCTCTGATAACAGTTTGGAATCCACGATATATAAACAATTACATATATACACACAGACACATATGCGTATGTGTGTATATGTGTGTATCTCAAATAACCATTCCCCAACAAATAAATATGGGGCAGCTAGATAGATGATGCAGTGGATAGAGTACCAGAGCTGGAGTCAGGAAGACTCATCTTTGTGAGTTCAAATCTGGCTTCAGAAATTTACTAGCTGTGTGATCCTGGGCAAGTCACTTGACCCTGTTTGCTTCTCTTCCTTCTCTGTAAAATGAGCTGACGAAGGAAAAGACAAATCACTCCAGTATTCCAAGAAGACCCCAAATGGGGTCACAAAGAGTCAGACATGACTGAAATGGCTGAACAACAACAGATAAATGATCAAAGGATATCAACAAAAAGTTCCCAGAAAAATTACAAAGTATTCACAACCATATGAGAGAATGTTCAAAATCACTAAGAAGAATACAAGTCAAAATAATCATGAAGTTTCACCTGTCACCTTGAAAATTGACAAAGATGACAGAAAATGACAGTAGTCAAGGAAAGGTGGTAGAATGGCAGGCACACTAATAAATTGTTGGTGAAGTTGTAAAATGGTACAATCATTTTGGAAATCAGTTTGGAATAATGCAAATAAAGTGACTAAAATGTTCATATCCTTTGAACCAGAGACTCCATTACTAGGCTTATGCCCAAGGCATAATGTTGTTATGACTTCATCAATAAGAAAAAAGTCCATATATACACCAAAATATTTACAGCAGCACTTTTTATAATAACATAGAGTATATGCAGTATACATGGAAATGTTCTTTTTTTTCTCTCATTTTATATTTAAGTTTAAAATGAACAAAAACCTTAATAGCAAAGATTTCGAAACAAAGCAGATGCCCATCAAATGGGGGAATAGCTTTGTCATACATGATTGTAATAGAATATTATTGTGCTGTAAAAAGTGATATGTATGTGATACCGAGAAGCATGAAAAGATCTACGTGAACTAATGCAGAGTGAAGGAGAGCCAAAAAACTCATATACATGATAATTACAACAATGTAAAAGGAAAGAATAACCAAACACTAAAAAGTAAATGTAACAATATTACAAAGATCAAATGTGATTTGAATGAACAGACTGAGAGGATACCCCCAACCAAACCCCTCTGCGGGGGTAGAAGGTCCACAGGTATTATACATAATACGTGTTTTTGGACTTTTTCAATATTTCAATAAATTTGCTGATTTTTTTCATCCTTAAAAAGTACTATTTGCTATATGGGATGTCTCAGGGGGAGAAGAATACTAGGAATAATTATGATGATATTTTTAAAAGTCAATAAAATCTTATCTTTTTACAAAGAAAGTTAATGTAATCTTTTCTCTGCAGATGATGTTTGAACAATTTCTTCAATGATCGACTGAGGTTCCATTTTAACTGAAGGCTCACATAAATCATGATATTTATAGCATTTCTTCTGACTAATAATTAATCAATGCCTAGGGAAATTTAAGATCTACCCCAAAGCTTTCCTTTACAAAATACACTTGCAACATTTCCCTCTGACATGCAATCTCTTATGTATGAAATACGGGACAACTTGCAACAGAAGGACTTACACAGTGACATTTATAGTAATTATCCATGATGTAATTTTTGTTAAGCTTTTAGTGTTCTATTACGACAAAAGTATTACGACAAAAGTATTTCCCACACTCACAGAGTTTCTTCTATGTGCTTTCTCTTATATACAAGATAGTGGCATACAACTGAAGGCTTTCCCACAGTGCTGGGAAAATCTGTCACACTAGGTTGTGGACTTAACCACCAATTCATGTATTTAGAGTGTTTCTTTACTTTTTGATATGACGTTGGATGAAACATTGAGGGAGGTTCTTTTGAACTGGTTTAATGTTATTTTTAATATTACTTAGAGAGTATCTCATCAATGTGAATTCCTTGGTGACCAGTGAGGGTTCTCTTACCTGTGAAAGCTATGCCATACTGATGAATCATATAGCTTAACATCAGTGAGATTGTTGTGTTTGTCCTTTGTTTTTTGAAGAGGACCATGACATCAGGAAAATGATGCCATGATTGAAGTGAATTGCATTTAAGTGAGAGAGGGCTCTGCAGGGTCACCAGCCTCACTTTCTCCTCCAGAGCCATCTGGGTCCAGTGGCCTGATAATTCATCAGGATGACTGAAGATGGCCCAGGGTGCAACCTTTTCAGGTTCTCACTTTGAGTGAAGTAAGGGCCATTCAGTGAATAGGCCATTTTAAGAAGCGCATCAAGGGGTGGCCCCTTTAATTAGAAAAAAGAGGGAAAAAAAATCAAACTGGGAGGGGAAGACCCTCAGGATTGCTAATCAAAAGAGAAACCATTACCATTGACATTCACTCTGAACCAAGAGGGCCCAAATTATAGCCATTAAGTGGAGCTTGGGCAGGGTCCTATTGTGGTCCAGTTTATGAGATTCAGAGTGAAATGGGTCAGAAAAAAGGAAGGAAGGAAGGAAGGAATCTAGCCAGTAAACCCCAAGTTAACTGGGGAGCTTCTAGCCATCAAAATTTACCTCCTTTTGGGGAAAAGGAGAGGGAGAGGTCGAGCTAAGTTACCCAACTGGCTGGGTCCCCAATCAGGCAGCTCAAACTATTTGCAGGTTGTATTGTTGAAAAGCAAGGCTATAATTTAAAAGTTCATTTGTAATATTTCCCCCTAGTGTGGGTTCTCTATCAAGGAAAGCCTGAGACCCTCCTAATAGCCATGCCACAAATTACATTCATATGGTTTCTGTTATGACTTATCTAGAATAGAAAGCATGACTTACAAATGAAAGCTTTTCCTAAACTAACATTTATTTCTCCCCTGGTGTTCGCAAGTGTTTTATTCTTTTAAAAAACTTCCCCACCCTCTTCCAACTTTTCCTCATTGTGAATGATCGACAAGGGTTATGTTTCTTGTAAAAAAAAAAATTCCCACATTATTTCCATTCATAGCATTTGTAATGTGAATGGTGATCAACCAGAGTTTTCTTGCAGTGAAAACTATCCCACATCCATAAAGCTTATCACTAAATTCTGTGGAGTTGAATGTTAGACCTATGATAAAAAGTTCCTTACTCATTAATTTCCTCATATTCTGCCTCAGTATGTGTTAACCGATGTCGAGACAAGCCTGAGTTCCATATAAAGACTTCCCCACACACCTGACACGTATATGGTTTTTTTCTGCTGTGAGTTCTATAATGTACTAAAACATATGACTTACGAAGGAAAGTTTTCCCACATTGATTACATGCATAGGGTTTCTCACCTGTATGAATTTTCTTATGTTCAACAAGGTTTCTGGTTCGTGTAAAAATTTTCCCACATACGTCACATTCATGTTTTTCCTTCTCTCCAGAGTGAATTTTCTGGTGATCAACAAGGGTTCTATTTCTTGTAAAAGTTTCCCCACAATCTTTACATTCATATACCTTTTCCCCAGTGTGAATTCTCTGGTGAGAAACAAGGCTCCTTTTCTTTCTGAATGATTTATCACACTCTTTACATTCAAACAGTTTTTCTTTTGAGTGAACTCTCTGGTGCTGAACAAGGGATCTGCTTCTTGAAAATGTTTTCTCACACTCATTACATCTATAGGGTCTCTCACCAGTATGAATTCTCAGGTGATCAACAAGGTTTCCTTTTCTTGTAAAAGTTTTACCACACTGTTTACATTCATGGTGGTTTGGCCTAGCTCGGATGCTTACATATGGACTAAAGACTGACATGTGACTGAAAGTTTCCTCACACACATTATGTTCATACAAATTTTTATCACTGTGTATCATCTGGTGAATAAGGGAGTGGGAAATTCCACCAAAGCCATCTCCACCACAATCATTATATTCTCGCCTTTGTTTATTCTCTGATGAAAAATTTTGTTCAGCTATCTGATTTTGACTAAGCCCTGGCATGAGACTGGAAGCTTTCCCATCATCATCACATTTATCAACTCTCTCCTCATTCTGTTCCAACTGTTCCTCATATTTATAGACTTCTTCTTGTTTAGGAATTCTTTGATAAATAATAAGGTTTGAGCTAACATGTTCCCCCAGATTCTCATCTGTCTCCTGTGTGGTAGTTTCTGTTTCCTTGACTACCACATACTCAGAATCTCCTTCCTCTACCTTCACTTTTTCCAGTGTGGGATTTCCCAATTGCCTCTCCCACCCAGCCTTCTCTTTACAAGATGGTCTAACCTCAGGTTGATCAGAAACATTGCTCTGGACATTTCCCAATGCTGTTGCTGGTGATTCTTCAGAAATTTCTTGCTTTATAGTAGTCAATTTCTCTTTCTCAAATTTGACTTTACCACCTAAAACAAAAAGAAATTCAAGAAAAAACATTTGTTTCCTATGTTAAAGAATGGAAAATATATAAAACTAAAATATCCTATTACAATAGGAATGCATGGCTTTCATTCCACAAAAAAAAAAGCCTTAAGAGGCAAGAAAGTAAAAAATATCATGGACAAAACTTACTGAGAAGAGAGTCATTCAATAAGAATTTCTGGAAAATGGGATATTCATTTAGAAAAAACTAGGTTACATTCATATGTCCTACAATAAATCACACTTAAGTTCCAAATGGCTCCATAGATAGAGAGATGAAGAGATACGCTACAGACATATATGTACATATAAGCATATATAATTTAAAAGAAAAGGGAATGATACATTTATCACAATTGTGTAAATATGGAAAATGCATATATGAATAGAAGAAATCATAAGAAACAAAATAGTTGAATTTTAGCTTTTTAAAAATAATTTTGCACAATAAAAGGTCATGCATCAAAACTAAAAAGCAGAAAAATCTTTGCAGCAAATTTTGTGGTAAAAATCATTTACAAGAGTAAACTATTATTCAAAAAGCATTGAACAGATGTTATCAAAGGAAGAAACACAAATTGTTGATACACACCTAGCTTCCTCCAAGTGCCAGCTAGAAACCCATCTCCTACAGGAAGCCTTTCCCGACCTCTCCTAATTCTAGTGCCTTCCCTCTGTTAATTATTTCCTACTTATCCTGTGCATAGCTTGTTTGTATATACTTGTTTGTTCTCTCCCCAGTTCTATTATGAGCTCCTTAAGAGCAGAGACTATCTTTTGCCCCTTTTTGTATTACCCATGCTTAGCACAATGCCTGGCACTTCATAGGCACTTAACAAATGTTTATTGATTGACTGAGGATATTCTGTATCCCATTCACAAATTTCCATGTCATTCAAATCTAATTTTTCCCCATTATGTTAACTCTATATGTTCCTTTATCTTTCTGTTGGATTTATCTAGTGTTGAAAAAGGAATATTAATATTAAAATCTACTACTATTATTATGTTCTCCCTGTATTGATGTGTATAGATTTCCTCGTCACTATGATGGATTTGGCTTTCTGGTGTTTGAATAAATGTTTTGGTTTCGTCTTCAATGAAGAGAGTCTGTTATATTTTGCGATTCAAACCTTGAAATATGCCAGCATATTCATAGCAGCCACTGTGGGTATCACATTGGCAATATAACAATATCCTTTCCCAAATCACTATTCATGGCATGTGCACAAAATGTGGGTATACCCCAAAGCTCTGTCCTGTACCTTTTCTCTCTATACTCTTTTCACATGCATGACCTCATCAGTTCCCAGGAGTTCAGTTATCATCTAAATTCAGATGATTTTCAGATCTATACATTTAGGTCTAGTCTCTCTCTTGAGTTCTAGTCCCACATCACAAATAGCCTATTAGACACTTAGAACTAGATATCCCATTTGGATCTCAAATTCAACATGTCTAAAACTCCACTCTTCCAAACTTCCTTATAACTGTTAAGAGAATCACTAGCCTTCCATTCACCCAGACTCATCCTCAGTGCCTCTTTCTGCATAACTAACGAGCTGCCAAATACGTAACCTTTAAATTCCCACACTGTTTCTCATACATCTCTTTCTCTGTATTTATGTAGCGTCTACCCTCATTCACGCCTTCATCACCTCTCACCAGGACTATTAACAATGGCCTCCAATTTGGCTTCCCCACTCCAATATATTCTCCTAAAGAGTGGGTCTGACCATATCAACCCCCTACTCAATAAACTCCAGAGGCTCCCTGTCACTTCTAGGATAAAATATAAGCTCCTTTGGCATTTAAAGCACTTCACAACCTGTCCCATCAGTCCTCACATTCCTCCCCTCCACATACTCTGGTCCAGTCACACTGACCTACTTGCTGCTCCATCTCTAGTATCCATGCCTTTGCACTGGCTGTCCCCCATTCATAGAATGCTTTCTATCCATATTTCTGCCTTTTGGAATCTGTGGTTTCCTTCAAGAATCAGCTAAGCACTCCCTCCAACAGGAGGCCTTTCTTGGTGACCCTCCTTGCCCTGCTCCACGAGCTGCTACTGCCTTCCCATCTAAAAATACCTTTTATCTGTTTTCTGTGTGTCTTGTATTTGTCTATATGTATACATGTTATCTTACCCCTTACAATATAAACTCCTTTAAGGAAGGAACTTGGAAATTTTTGTCTTTCATCTCCAGCACTGAGCACAGTGCCTGATGTAGTAAGCAATTAATGTTATTGATTGATCATTTCATGTGAAACAAGGATTACCAAAGGTTTGCAAATGATGATAAAGGGAATGCTACACATAACTGCATTTCTTTAGCAGTTTAAATTCTACAAAGTGCTTTCTATTCAATAGTCTTGTGAGGCAGATGATGTAAGAATTATTAGCTCTTTCTCTTTAAGGAAATGAAGGATCAAAGAAGTAGAAGTGACTTGCCCACAATCACATATATAATAAGTGGCAAAGCCAGTATTTGAACGCAAGACTTCTAGAATAGGGAAGGCAAGGGGACCCACTACTCACGCAAAAAGTGAGTTACCAAAACATGAGAGTGTTCCCAGTTACTGTACAAATATCTAATAAAGGACAGCGTGGGGTTTGAAGTCAAAAAGGAGGCCAAGTTGAATCTTTTGTTGGCACTTTGCCAGGGTGCCATGCTTACTTGGGTGACAGGACTCAACTGCTAGAAGAATGGGAACCTTATGGTTTAACTTCCTTCTTGATTTTATTTAGTTAGCTATTTCTCACGTATCAATTCTCACAGTTTTTAGTCTATGGGTGATTTTCGAAAAATGAAAAATAACAGCTCCTGTTTCTGTAATGCTTTGTAAACCTTAAAATACTTTTTCCACAGCAACTTTGAGACATAGTTGATGAAAGTACTGTGATTCCCATTTTAGAATTAAATAACCAAGGCTCAGTATTTGCCTAAAGGAACAGAGTAATTGTCAGAGCTGGGACGTTAACCCATGTGTCAGCTCCATGCCATATTCTCTTTCTAATATGCTCAATGCGTCAAAGAAAAGGGGAAAACTTGAAGAGTTTTCCTCACTCACCTTTACAAGCAAGCCTCTGACCTCTGTCCTGAGCTTCCTCAGGATTCCTCAGATTCCCAGATACTTGCACCAGCTTAGAAGTCACAAGAGGTTTAGGAAATAGATATGCTGTTCAGGAAGAGAAAAAAGGGGTAGGCTAGAGTATGGTATCATCCTGCTTTATCCCATAGCCTGATACAGGGGAAAGGGCAAGAAAGAAGTGGAATGCTCAAGGACACTCTGGAAAAAAAGGCCCAGAGGAAGGTGAAGGGACCTAGAGAAGGGGGTTCAGGCTTTTTTTTTAACCAAAGAACAGGAATTTAAAAATCTAGGCCTTAATATACAGTTATACTTCTCTTAAGAGGATGGAAAAACTCCCCAAGTGGAGAGATCTAGATTGCAAACATCTGGGTAATTTTCAGCTCACAGTCTGCGATAAGTAAGCCTTTCACAAAAAGACCAAAAAGAATTGTAAAGAGAGTAGGGGTGACTGCTAAGGATTCTGAGTCACGCAGATAATTAGAATATTGCATACTTCCAACTCCACAGAGTAAAGCCCACAGAAAAGATCACTAGAAAACAGGACATGAAGATCCTTTGCCTCACTGCAAAGGGATCATAAAGCCACTCCTGCTTGTCAAGGCATCCCCTGAGGGTGGGGGACTGCCAAATTATGACAGGAAATAAGCAGAGTACTGCTTTTTAACAAATTCTTCATCTTTAGGTAAGAAAGAAGGTAAAGCCTTACCCAAAGATGCTACGTTCCTATAATTCTCCAGCATCACGTCCTTGTACAGGGCCCTCTGAGTAGGGTCCAGACCTGCCCATTCTTCCTTCTGGAAGCATATAGCCACATCTTCAAACGTCACTGTCTCCTGAAACAATATATTCCTGATGTCCCAAGGACTGTCCCACCACTCAGTACCTATGAGGCATGAGTGCATGCGAGAACCAGTGAAAAGGAAAGAAAAACCCAAGAGTTCAGGCTCAGCTGCCAAGGAAGAATACTTATATGTGGGCAAAGAACTCCTAAGATGAGGGAAGGAGCTACAGCTACAAAACCCCAGGAATAAAGAAAATCGTAGCTTACCTGAGGCCTGGTTTTCAGGGACAGAGCCACCACTGCCTGATCCCCTGTATGGGCAGAAACCTGAGGAGCAGGAAAAACTGAAGAGAGAAGAAAGAGAGCCATAAATAAGACAAAATCTGCAGCTTCCTCTCCACACCCTCCCCCCACCCCAATTAAGACACAGAAAATCCAGAGATCCAAAAAGCAACTTATCTCAGGTTCTGACTATTGCTGATAAGAAATTATGTCTCTTGTATGCACAATAGTATTCTCTATAGCCTTGGGGTAGGACAGTGGGTGGCTGTGGGGACAAACCCAGGCATTAGAGAATACCCACTGAGATAATAAATAGCAGAGCCATGGCTCAAACTAAAGCTCAAATTTTAAAAAATACTTTGAATCCAAGTAAATGTATAGAATTTAGAGCTAGAAGAGACCTTAGAGATCAGTCCAAGCTAATTTTAAGCAGAGACCCAAAAAGTTTAAGGGCCTTTCCTGAGGTCACATAAGTAGTAAGTTACGGTGCTAGGATTAGAACCCAGGTCCTCTGATACAAATCTAGGGTCCTTTCTATTACAATTGTAATGAGTTTCAGCATACTGTGCAAAATAACATATACAGGGAGCTTCAAAGTGTGTCGTGAAAAGATACAGAGAGGGTTGCCTTAGAACCTCCTTTGGATGAAGACCATCCTCAGGGAATCCAAGCTGGAAGGAGTTCACAAGGAACAATGAAGCAGGCCTGCAATTGGAAGAGGCAGTGAGAAGGGAAAAGGCTCCAAAATAAAGGTGAACCAGTAGACCAGTGTGAGAGTAAGACATTGGGTCAGAGATGGTACCATTCAGAGGATCCCTGACGTGGAACATCTTTGTGTCACAAGCAGGGTCCAGTTGGGTCCCAGGGGAGGGGCTGCCACAAAGAGGTGGAACAGAAAGAGCTGCTAGAGACGCTGTCCCCATCCAGGGCACATCCTGTCCTTGGGCATGGGCTGAGACCTAGAGACAAAAAGATAAAGGTGAGCCTGTGAGGTAATTATTGTGGGAACAGAAACCTAAATCTCAGCGGAGGAACTTTCCTTGTTGTCTAACAGTTCCTTAATCTCTCTTATTGGCACATCACACGTTTCACGTCCCTTAATTGTGGGTGTTCCCCAAGGATATGTCCCAGGCTCTCTTCTTTCTACATTCTCTTGAGTCAAGAGTGGGACAAAGAAAGCCATGACTTCAGACAAGGGAGTTCACCATGAGATGCCAAAGTCAGAGGAGGCAGCCCAAAAGAAGGCATGGAGCCAGGGTGGGCAGGACTTCATCCAGCTCCTTCTTGCTCCTTAATTTGTCCTGCTTCTAGCTTGTTTATAATGTAGTTATTTGCATGTCTCCCCCATTAGATTGTCATCTCCTTGAGAGCAGGGTCTGGCTTTTGTATTCCTTGCTCTTAGCACAGGACTTGGCACAGAGTGGGTGCTTAATATGACTGACCAACTCAGAAAAATAGAAGGAAGAGGAGAATACATTCCAGGTGAGGGGAATGACTGGTACAGAATTACAGAGGGAAGAGGACACAAAATACATATGGGCAACTGAGTAAAAGCAACATTGGCTCCAATTTCTGCAACACTTTGAGTGTACAAAGCGCTTTTTCTTCACAGTGATCCTGTGAGAGTAGATTCTAATAAATGATGAAAGAAACCTTTAGGATGATCTAGTCCAGTCTCATTTTACAGATGAGAAATTGATTTGGAGTCAGGAAACCTAGATGACCTTTCCTATAAAACTCACAAAGATGAAATGACCAGGTTAAGGTTATACAGATAACATAAGTATTAACCCCATTTTAAAGATGAGAAAACTGAATCTCTGGGAAGGGAAATAGGCTGGCTAAGGTCACACAGAAAGTGAAATGTCCACACTGGGATGTAAACTCCAATAGCGTAATGCTAGGATTCTATTACATCACTGCCCCTGCAAGAGATCAAACTGTCTATAGCAGAAATACATATAGGGGGAAACTGGGAAATGAGACTGAAAAAGGTGGTCAAAGGCCAGGCTAAGAGCATGTGCTCATAGGTGCGTGCAGGGAGAATGGGAAATAGAAGAAAAGACAGGAATATATGAAGAGAGCAGCTGAGTATACCGGCTGCAAATAAGGGCTCAAACTAGGGTGGTGACACTGGGGATAGAAAGGATGAGTTCAAACCAGAAAAACAACAATGAAAACAACTTAATGACTTAAGTTTTTGTGAAGAAAAGGGAGGTAATTATGGTATTGTAGAAAGAAGCCTGCTTGGATTCAGAGCAATAATAACTCCAGGCCCAGTGCTCTAACCACAGTGCCACCTACCTCAGAAGACTAGTTTGAATCCCCAACTCTGCCACTTCCGTAGTTGTGCGACTTTGGGCAAGTCGCTTCAATTCTGAGCCTCAGTTTTCCCATTTATAGGGGTGCCTGCATTACCTACCTCATAGGATTGTTATGAGAATAAAGAGAATGAGGCACGTGTGGCGCTTTATAAAATGTTAGATCACCATATCACCTGAGAGTAGTGGTATTACATAAAAAGGAAAGATCACACTAAAATTTAGAGGTTGGTGTACTAGAATAATGATGCTACCATTATCTGAAATAAATGTAGTAGCTGAAGCTATGAGTAGTGGAAATTTTTAAGGGAAACAACAGAGAAAGGAGAGCAGGGAGCCAAGCTCTAAGCCTTGAGAGCTGCAAGAAGAGGATAAATCAGAAAAGGAAGCAGGACAGTAAATGGTTCCCAAAAGCAAAGGAGAAATTTGAAGGAGACAATAGTTGTGTCCAAAAGAGAGACTAAGGAGGATGAGATTTGGGGGGTGGGGGGAAAGGCCATGGCTCTGACAATTTTTCAAGTCTTTTTTGACTTTGGGGAGAACGATTTGACTAGATGTAATGGAAGCAATTTCTGGTCCTTTGTATTTGTCTACTGATCCAGTTCATGAAGGCAAGACCCCCCCCCCCAATATATAAATAATATATGATAACCTCTTTATTGTACTCATATATCATGTTTTAAATTTTGGATATTCGCTCTGAAGAATTAAAAGCTGATGTTTATTCAGACCATGGGCCAACTTAATGGTATCTTTGCTCTTTGTTACCATTTGCTCTATATATACCTCAACTCCTCAGCTATGAGTCCTCTTGTCCAAGACCCCCGGTGTATTATGTGTGGAGGGGTGGGCTTCATTGTTTTAACTTTTTCAGATTGCTCAAAGAGTACATAGGTAAACAGTAACTCATAAAACTCTACTGGGTGTGGAGGATCTGCACTGTGTCAGTGAAGAAAGTGTCCATAGAGACATAATCACAGATCTCTCAAAACATTAGGATATTCTACTTGATACAAAGTATAATAAACATTACAGTTCTTGAGCAAATTTAAGATCTAATGTTCTACAATCTAAGGACCCTCCTAGTGCTGACATTCTCCATTCCAGTAGAATATGAGTCCCTGAAAGCAGGGACTGTTTGTCTCTGTATCCCCAGTATCCATTATAGTACCTTAAATTTAGCAAGTGCTTAAAAATTCTTGTTGAATTAAATACTACAGTTCTTCATTCACTGACGTGTCATTTTTAAAGTGCCAATCATATTTAAGGGCCCTGAACTAGGCACTAGGGGTACCTAAACAAAAAGGAATTAGTCCTAAAGTAGAATACATTCTACTGATGAGACACAAGAACAAAGATTAATAGACACAAAGTAATTTGAGGAGGAAGAGAACACTCTACTTCTGACATTCAGTGTCCTCAGGTCCTTCCAGCACTGGGTTTTATGTTCTGTTGCTTGCAGCTTCTGTGATTTCTGAGTTTGGACAAAGATCCTGGAAATCTCCCTGTGGGGTGCTCCCTGCCCACTGCCCAGAAGTGAAAGAGTGGGAATGGGCATAGAGAAGTAATAAAAACACTCCAGGAAAAAAGTAGCAGCTAGGGAGAGTGGAGAAATTAGGGCAGTGATGGACTCCTATTAGATAGGAGAGTCCACAGGAGAGAAGAGCCTACAGATTGAAATCTGAAAGTAGAAGCTCTTATCTTGGGGTAGTGAATCCTGTATCATGGATTGGAGATGTGGGAAATACTTCATGTGACTCTATCCCCAAACTGATCAAAGCAATGAGAAGCTAAGACCAGATAACCACAATAAAACATTTCTATGGCACATCACATTTTTCAGAGTATTTCAGATGCAAGTGTTATTCCCATGATTTGCCCAAAGTTGCATAACTATTCAGTGGTATATATCTAGGACTAGAAACTAGGTCTCCAGACTCTCAAATTCAAAGGCTCTTTCCACCAACCTGTACAGACCTCATCACCCAAACCACTAATTCTACTTGGAATTGGCAGTGAGCTGGAAGTAAATCAGCTATGATTTATTACTGCACCTTGAGGTAAAAAGGAAATGTTCTCATTGCATTCTTAGGTCCTAAGGGCTCAGGTCCAAGCAGAACAAATGTCATCAAATGAGTTACCAGGCAGGTATTGTCTCCTGCATACTTCCCAAGTCTCTCATCCCTTCCCCTTCCTCAAGGCCCCAATTACCATTCTCACTTTCTTTTCCGATCCATCAAGGTGACTCTCTATATCCTCCACAAGAGCGGCAACCTCTTCTCCACTCTCTGGATGATGTAATTGCACCCAGGTCCGGATCTCTCCAGGCAGCATGGTCAGGAACTGCTCCATTATCAGATGCTCCAGGATCTCTTCCTTTGTGCATGTGTCCGGCTTCAACCAACTTTGGCAGAGCTCCCGGAGTCTGACCAGTGCCTCACGGGGCCCTGAAGTCTCTGCATAGCGCAACTGCCTGAAGAGCCGGCGGGAGAGTTCTTGTTTAGGGCTGGTGTTCTTCAGCAGACAAGATTCTGGATCCTCATCGCCTTCTTCCTTCTTCACTGTCAAAAGCCTTTCCGAATCCAGACTTGTTTCAGTCCACTTGTCCTTTTTTTCGGTCATCATCTCCACCGAGTTGACAGACTCCCTGCCGTTAGGATCTCCTGAAGTTCCTAAACCTAGAGGTTCAGCTTGTCCTCAAGATTAGAGCGGTGAATTATCTACCAATACACGAGGAAACACTGTTAATACAAGAAAATGATCGTGTTTGAAAGCTCAGTCACGGTAACGAGGATCTAAACAGACACGACACTGAGAGCAAAGGCTCAGGCAGAAAGACAAAACTCGTCACAATACGCACTCCCTTCCGTACCCGCATGAGATAGAGAGAGGAACGTACACAGAGGCTGGAAAAGTTGGGGCAGAGTTGTGAAAGGCTTTAAAAACGAAACTGGGTAGTTTGTTTATATTTCATCCTGGATGCAATGAGAAGCCAGTGGGATTTATTGAGTAAGGGAGTGACACGGTCACATCTGCATTGAAACAAACTGACTTTCCCAGCTGTGTTAAGGACAGAGAGGAATGGGAAAAGAACTAAGCAGAAAAACTGATTATGAAACTGTTAACAGTAGCCTAGAAAAGAAGTGATAAGGGCCTCTGGGAGACAGAATCAGATGCTAGAGAGGTTATGGAAATCAAAACAGATCATATGGAGTAAGTGAGGGGGGAATTAATAATAACATTGTTTCGAACTTGGGAATCTAGACGAATTGGCGATACTTTTTACAATTCTTCTCAAACTGTTTGCTAAGATAAACTCCAAATTGATACATGACTTAGATATTAAAGGGAATATCGTAAGCACATTAGAGCAGCAAGGGAAAAAAAACAATCAGCTCTATAGATATGGGAAGAGTTTATGAATAAACAAGTAATAGAGAGCATCACACAAAATGGGCAATTTTGATGACATAAAATTTAAAAGGTTTTACACAAATCCAATAGTTAAAGATTAGAAGGGAAACAGTTAACTGGGGGGGAAATATCCTCATAGCAAATTTCTCTGATAATTTATCAAGTCTCATTTCCAATATATATAAAGAACTGATTTAAATTTATAAGAATAAGAGCCATTCCCCAATTAATAAGTTGTCAAAGGATGTGAAAAGGCAGTTCTCAAAAAGAATAAACTCAAGCTATGAACAACCATATGAAAAACTGCTCCAAATCACTGATAATCAGAGAAATACAAATTAAAGAAATTCCAAAATTCCACCTCAAATCCATCATTTTTTCAATGCTGACCAAAAAAAATCCCATAATGGCAAATGCTGGAGGGGCTTCTAGAAAATAGGTTCACTAGCACATTACTGGTAGAGTTCTGAGTTGGTACAAAAATTGTGGTTATCAACTTGGAATTATGCCCCAAAAGATATTTTTTCCCTATCAATAACTACTAGGCCTATCCCCCAAATCTCAAAAAAAAAAAAAAAAAGAAAAAGGTTGTATAGATAGAAAAATATTTATAGTTGCTCTTTTTGTAGTAGCAAAGAACTGGAAACTAAAGTAATGGTCATTAATTGGGGAATGGCAAATTACAATATATGAGTGTAATTAAGTACTATTGTGCTATGAGGAATTAATACTGTCAGAGAAATTTGAGAATATGTATATAATTGATGAAAAAAGTGTAGTGACTAGAGCAAGGAGAAAAATTCATACTATAACATCAATGAAAAAAAAGATAAATTTGGAAAGACCTGGTAAAACTGATCAGTGCAATAATTATCCATGATTCCCAAGGGCTAATAAAGAATGCTTCCCTCCTGCCTCATAATAGAAGGATGATAAGACTAATATGCAGAAGGAGAAAACATTATGTGTGGATATGGCCAATATGGGGATTTGTTTTCCTTGACTGAACTGATATGATAAAATTTTTTGTATTTCTTTTTTTTTGTATTTCTTTTTTTTTGTTGTTTTGTATTTCTTTTTTCTACCATTAGGAGCAAGAATGAGGGGAAATGAGAGGGAGAAAAAAATGCTTTATAATTTTAAAAAACATTTTAGAAAATAAACTTACTAAGTTAATTTAGGCCTACCATTCAGAGTTGTGAATCTCTATGCTAGGTTCTCTTATTCATGTGCCCCCCTGCTAAGTCTCTCTAAATATGCTCCTACTCTTCCACAAGAATACTCTATGAATTGATGGGAGAGCGTAACTCATGTTTACAAGTAGACTGTTGTATTTTGATTCCTTCTGCTTTTGCTTTCCATTGAGTAAATGTTATGATTATTTTTGCTCTTGCCTTCTTGTTTAGTAAATGTTTAAGAGTCAATGGTGTCAGTCCCATAGCTGACTGCTTACCATCTTAGGGAAGGGGAAAGGGAGAGGGAAGAGAGGGAGGATAGGATAGAAATTGGAACTCAAAACTTTTTTAAAATGTTAAAAAATTGGGAAAAAATAAAATATTATCTATATTTTTAAAAAGAGTCAGTGGTGTTATTGTGAGTGATTTTGTAGGGACTCAGGAGCTACAGTTAGAGCAGCTTCATAGTAACCAAAAACTGGAAACTAAGGGGATGCACGCCCACTGGGGAATGGCTAAATTATGTCATATGAATTAATGGAATATTAATATGCCATAAGAAATGACGAAACGGACAGTTTCAGAGTAAACTGAAAACCTATGAAATGACGTGAAGTGAACAGAAACAGGAAAACAATTTAAGCACTGACAACATAGAGAAAAATAACTTTGAAAGACTTCACAATTCTGATCAATGCAATGATAAGCAGAGTCCAGAGGACTGAAGATAAAACATATCACTCACCTCTGGCCAGAAAAGTGAGGGGCTTCAAATGCAGACTATGAAACATACATCTTTGGACATGACCAATTTGGCATTTGTTTTGCTAGACTATGCATATTTGTTATGAGTTTTGTTTTTCAGGTTTTTAAATTGCTCACTGAAGGGGAAGTAGAAGAAAGTGATATTAAAAGCTTGTAAAAATAAATAAATAAGGAATGTCCAATAGTTAACTGGTAATAAGAGTTAAAGCTCAGGTAAGAGACTAGGGCTAGTTATACAAATTTGAGTCATCTGCATAAAGATGAAAATTAAACCCATGGGAGCTGAATGAGATTCCTGAGAGTTTATCCTAAAACATGTTGTTCCCATCAACAGAAGGTAAGCTCTTTGTGAGTATTTTTGTATGCTTGACACTGAGCTTAAAAAATTCTTGATATATATTCAGTTCTGCTTTGGATGTATTTTAAAAGCTTTCTTTTAATGACTGGGGCTGAAATTCCTGTAATCCTTTTTGATCTCTCAAATTCTACCTTGCTGTCAATCAGTCTTTCAAATTTTTTGGTTCCAGGAACCCCTTACATATTAAAAATTACTGAGGCTCCCCCCAAAGAGCTTTTGTTTATGAGTTATATCTATCAATATTTGATTAATTAGAAATTAGGCACTAGAAATACATTTTAATGTTACTATAAAAAATTTCCATCTCAATGGGAAGGAAAAGGTAGGTTTTTGCTGAGTAAAAAAAAAAATTATTTAAAAATTAAAAAGAAAACAGTTTTGACCTAGTGGGCCCCTGAAAGTGTCTCACTTTGAGATCACACTTTGATAACCACTAGTGTAGATCTTCCCCAATTTATGAACATCTTCAAGTTGGCCTGTTTGTCTTCCTAGCTAAACCCTGGCCCTGGTGGTCTATATCCAGGAACAGAAAGGAAGGAGGCAAGGGGACATGGAAGCAAGGAGAAGATGGGGATGGGAAGGGGGGCAGTAAGGAGAATCAGTCAATAAGCATTTATTAAAAACCTACTTATGTGGGCACTTGCAAAGTGCTGGGGATAGAAAAGCAAAAGATAGTCTCTGCTCTCAAGGAGATCACAAAATAATGGGCAAGACAACAAATATGTAACAATGTGTGTGTATATATAGGATAAATAAGAAATAGTTAACAGAGGAAAAGCAATAGAATTTGGAAGGGTTAGGAAAGGTTTACCGCAGAAAACAGGATTTTAATAGGGACCTAAAAGAATCTAGGGAAATCAGTAGGTGGAATTTGGGAGGGAGAGCATTCCAGGCTTGGAACAAGCAGAGAAAATCACAGAAGCAAAGAGAGGAGTAATTGTGGAAAGATAGAAGGGTGCTAGGTTATGGAGGACTTTGAATGCCAAAAAGCATTTTGTATTTGCTCCTGGAGGCTACAGGGAGGCACTGGATTTTACTGAGGGGGGCATAGGGGGGCAACATGGTCAGACCTACACTAGGAAGATCACCTCAGTAGCTGATTGGAGGATGGATTGGAGAGGGGAAAGACCTGAAGTAGGCTGACTCACCAGCAGGCTACTGGAATAATCCAGACTGGTGGCCGCGTCAGAGGACAGAGGGGGCGGGGGGCGGGGGGTGGGGGTGGGGGAGGGGGGTATACAGAGATGTTACTAAGGTGAAATCAACAGGCCTTAGCAACAGCTTAGATATGGCTGGTGAGGGATAGTGAGGAGTAAAGGATGACTGCCTGACACCTAGGTTGGGAGCCTGGGGGACTGAGAGGATGATACTGCCCATTACAGTAATAGGGAATTTTTTTTTTTTAATGGAGGAAGGGGTGGGGGCTAAGAATTAGAAAGATAAACGAGTTCCGTTTTGGATGGGCAGAGTTTAAGATGTCTATGAGACAGAGTACTGGGAAAAAAAAAAAAACCCTCCACCCCCAGCCCCTGGGACCCCACCCACATCCCCAGCCCCTGGGACCCCACCCACATCCCCAGTCCCTGGAACCCTACCCTCACCCCCAGCCTCTGGGACCCCATCCCAGACCAGCCCCTGCCCCAGCCAAGCTGAGAAGGAAGGAAAAGCAGCCTCTTCCCCCCCTGCCCCTGGGCTAAGGTCACCCCGGAGCCCCCAGCCCCCTGTACTCACCCAGGGTCTCCCCTCCGGAAGCTATAGGGCACTTCAGTCAGGCTGCGAGAAACCAGTGCGCCCCTCACCTCGCTCCACGATCCTCTAGCTCTCCAGGTGTCTCTGCTCCTCTCTAGTAAAACTGGAAGGTTCTGGTTCTCGGGCAGCCTCGTTCTGGGGGAAAGCAGGGGAGGCGGGGCGGGCTAAGAAGGAGGCGGGGGGGGGGGGGGGGGGGGGGGGGGGG
>CM053624.1:309418156-309435689 GCA_028646595.1 Phalanger gymnotis
TATGTTGAATTGCTTGACTTCTTAGGGAGGGTGGGTGGGAAGGGAAGAGGGGAGAGAATTTGGAACTCAAAGTCTTAAAAACAGATGTTCAAAAACAAAAAAAAAAGTTTTTGCATGCAACTAGGAAATAAGATACACAGGCAATGGGGCATAGAAATTTATCTTGCCCTACAAGAAAGGAAGGGAAAAGGGGATGGAAGGGGAGTGGGGTGACAGAAGGGAGGGCTGACTAGGGAATGGGGCAACCAGAATATATGCTATCTTGGAGTGGGGGGAAGGGTAGAAATGGGGAGAAAATTTGTAATTCAAACTCTTGTGAAAATCAATGCTGAAAACGAAATATATTAAATTAAATATATATATTATTTTAAATATATATGTGTATATATATATACATACATACATATATATATATATATATATGTATGTATATATACATCCAGCACTTAGCACAGTGCCTGGCACATAGTAGGTATTTAAGAGTAGGTTCACTGACTGTGATGGTCACACCCTTGATGACCGATTTCCATAATCAAGAATTCTAAAATTCTTCCAAACTACCTTAACCTAGCATTCCATCTTCCCCTATGCCTTCCTCCTCCTAAACCAATTTATATCTTCATTATGATTATGCTCTAGTTTCACTTTCCTTCTCTCCCAGTCATATGCTAGTTCTATCACTAGCTCCTGCCTTGCCAAACCCCATCCCTGTATTACTTTCCATCCATATCCTCTGCTCCCACCCATATGCTTTTTACTAGAGCTGGGGGCAGGGGAGGGGGAACCACATACCTGTGCTGATTGAGTCCACTACAAATTTGTTATCTACTCTCATTAGGTCCTCCACTCCAGCAAGGCAATCCTTTCACTTTCCCCTAATTGATTTTGTCATATTCCCAACAACAATTCAAACCTTCTTTCCTCCATCCCCTACCTCTACCTCTTAGGCCACTGGGAAAGTGTAGGTCATTTTCCTTCATGTCCCTCTTCTCAAACTATAAATCAGCAAGAATTTATTAAGACCTACTATGTGAATACAAAGAATGAAACATTCTCAATTCTAAAAGCAATTATATTTTCCTCTAGTCTACATCTCAAAGCCCCTTGAACATCCTCTTCTATTCTCTCTTCTATTACTCCAGTCTCTGATGAAGAGGCTAACATCCAAAGCTGATACCCCCTAGGGAGCAGCTCTTGGCATTTTCCTTTGAATGGTAGAGTACTGGCTTAACAAGAATTCAAAGGAGCATCTAGGTGGCTCAATGGAGTCAGGAGGACCTGAGTTCAAATCCAGCCTCAGACACTTGACACTATCTGTGTAACCCTGGGCAAGTCACTTAACCCCAATTGCCTCACAAAATAATAGTAATAATAATAATTCAAAAAGTTATACCTATATTCAATCCTCAAAGCAAAGCAAATCATGATCCCAAAAAGTTCTACCTCACATAGCAAGTTCTAGCACTTACCACTTAGAGCAGGGTACAGTTGTTTTTCATGTTAACAACATCTGTTCACAATAAATAACAATTAGTAAAAACATTGATGCTTAATATTTACTAAGCACATGCTGTTGTCCAATTATTTCAGTCTTGCCTGACTCAGTGTCCCATTTGGGGTTTTCTTGGCAAAGATACTGAGGTGGTTCACCATTTCCTTCTCCAGCTCTTTTTACAGATGAGGAAACTAAGGCAAACAGGGTTAAGTGACTTGCCCAGGGTCACACAACTAGTGAGTGTCTGAGGCCAGATTTGAACTCATGAAGAGTCTTCTTGGTTCCAAGCCAAGTTCTCTATCCACTGTGCCACCTATTAAACAAATGTGGCCTTTGCAAAAGCTTTCATTTCTAAGTGGCACCATGAATAGAGAGCAGGGCCTCAGGTCAAGAAGACATGGGTTCAAATCCAGCCTGAGACACTAGCTGTCTGACCTTGGGCAAGTCACTTAAACCTCCATTTGCTCAGTTTCCTCATCTGTAAAATGGGGATAATAATAGCAACTACCTCCCAGAGTTGTCACGTGGATTAAATGAGATAATATTTATGAAGTGCTTAGCATTTTGCCTGGTACCAAGTAAGCATTATATAAACATATCATTAGTTTAACACATCCTGATTTTAAAAAAATCATCAGAAATTAAGAAAGTAATTACATTCTGAAGTTTTACACATATAATGAATGCATGATAGCTTACTCAAAACCCAGAAAGTTAATTACTCTGGATATCTTAATGTATTAGATCAACCCCTAGGGCAAAAAAGAAAAATATTTTAAACTGGGGTCTATTGACTCAAAGGTGTAAACACTGACATATGCCAATGGAGATACTTGTCATAGATTTCATAATCAACAGTCATACCATTTATTACATAAATTGTTTCTATATGTAAGCAAATACCCCTTTAGCTATGAATGCAAATGTTTGTGAGTGTGTGGATGGGGACGGGGACAGGACGGGGCTCAGCCTCAACTCCCCCATAAACCAGTTTACTATCTTGGAATGTACAGGCTCTGATTATAGATACGTGTGTGTGTATGTGTACATACATACATTCTTACAGTTTCTTTTACAGAGCCGATAAGATTTATGACCCTGCCAAGGCCAAAAATCCCAGGGACCAGTCAAGCTCACACAGAACTTCACAAATAATGAGGCTTTCCAAGGGCTTTTGTATTTTTCCCAAAGACCAAGTTACTGTTTTACAAACAAAAATATAACCTCTTTGAACACTTAAGATAGTTATCAACCACAAAAACATTAACTTCCAGACAGAAGCCCTTAATAAGTAATAGTTCAAAGTCATCATTTCGTAGCATTCAGATCAAAAGAGGAGCTAACTTAACAATACAAATGCTTTATGCTATCAGTCTGTTCTTGTTGTTAAGTTGTTTCAGTCTGACTCCTTGTGATCCTATTTTGGGTTTTCTGGGCAGATACTGGAGTGGTTTGCCCTATCCTTCTCCAGCCCATTTTACAGATAAGGAAATTGAGGCAGAGTTAAGACATTCACCCAGGGTCACACAGCTAGTAAGTGTCTGAGGCCAGATTTGAACTCAAGAAGAGGAGTCTTCCTGATTCCAAGCCCGGTGCTCTATCCACTGTGCCACCTAGCCACCCCGCACCATATGTATCATTCCACAAATTAACAGTACTTCTATACGGTAATTTCCCAAAATCACAATGCAACTATAAGTACGCTAAGACGGAACACAAAACTTACTGCTCATCCACATCTCTAAATTATCTCACACGGAAAAGCATTCTGTTTATCTACCAATTTTGCCATTCTATACAAGTTTCATTCAGAGACCAGTATGGAGTACTTATCCCTTTTGCTTTTATAGCTACAAACATACAGGCATCAACAGTCATTATCAGAGAATAGATCAACTGTGCTGGAATAATAACTTCCCCCAATTAAGAACACTACAAACATTACCGAAATGGATCCTCACAAAAACTCCGGGGGGGGGGCAGGGTTTTTATTATCATCATTATTACTATTCCATTTTACAACTGAGGAAACTGAGGCAAAAGAAGGTTAAGTGAGTGGCCCAGGCTCACACTGCTGATGAGCGTGTATGGCCAGATTTAATTCAGGTCTTCCTGACTCCAGGCCTACAGTCTATCCTATACACTGCGACACCGACTTGCCTGGTTTATAAAGCCATAATGTTCTCTTGTTCTCTCTCGTTCTCTCTCTCTCTCTCCCCTCTCTCCTCTCTCTCCTCCCTTCTTCCCCTCCTACCCTCCCCCCACCCCTGAATTCCCAATTTGGCCATAATTAGAAATACAGGTGCAAGACTATATCCTTTGAAAGCTTTAAAACTTTGGCAGAAAAGTTCTCATTCTGGGGCAGCTAGGTGGCGCACTGAGTAGAGCACCGGCCCTGGAGTCAGGAGGACCTGAGTTCAAATGTGGCCTCAGACATTTGACACGTGTACTAGCTATGGGACCTTGGGCAAGTCATTCAACTCCAATTGCCCTGCCTTCTCCCTTGAAAAAAAAAAAGTTCTTAATCTTTTTGCCCTTTCTCTTTTGGCCAATCAGGCCAAGGGATGACACTGACCAGGTGACTGGAAGGATGATTGTGCCCTTGACAGAAAGAGGTGGAACAGTCACTGCGAAATGTCATGTGCCCCGCTAAAGTTCGCTTTTCTCCATCTAAAACAGCTACAGACGTCGGGCCTGGTCCTTCTAGACACCATCTTACCATTATAATCAAGGAAGATAAGTATTCCCTAGCCAAATTTCAACAAAAACCTTCACATAGTTGGTAGACAGAACTGAAAAGTTAGTATCATGATTCAGTAAGTATGGCCAATATACTTCTTCCTACATATCTCTGTGAGCTCTCTTTTTCAGGATAAACTGAATTTAGAACCAGACCTTTAAATCACTATCACAAAATGTTAAACCAAGATTTTCAAGCATAATGAAGCATATTCAATCAAGATTTTATACTGCTGATAAATTTAATATTATTTCATCTTTATCTCATCCTTATAAAATGTCTATTTTGTTCAAGTTTTATAATACATAACATAGTAATACATGTATATAATCTATAAATGTAGCTATATTGTGGAATATTCAACATTTTTTCAGTGATACAAATGTGTGTGTTTAAAAAGTTTGGAATCTACTTCTCTAGAAAAACATGTTGATTAGAAAAGGATAATTTATTATGGGACTTCGTCTTAATGGACATTTCCTTTAAGAACTTCCATCTCTTTTTTTTCTGAGGGGCAGGGGTGTGTGTGTAAGGCCGTTGGGGTCAAGTAACTTGCCCACAATCACACAGCTAGTAAGTGTCAAGTGTCTGATGGAGATTTGAAATCAGGTCCTCTGGACTCCAGGGCTGGTGCTCTGTCCACTGAGATACCTAGCTGCCCCACTTCCATCTCCTTTTCTTCCTATTCACTTAATTTGAGAGATTCTGCACTCTGTAAAAACAATGTAATTTGGTCCCAAATGACCTTAAATCCAGAGACCATGTCCAAATGATTAACATGGCTTCTCTTAATGTGTGTGTATATATCTATATCTAGATAGGTAGATAGGTAGATAGATAGATAGATAGACAGACAGACAGACAGACAGACTGATGTATTCCCCACTACAAGTAAATGATTTGGTCTTCTATTTCCCAAATGATTCTCTTCTGAGATTGATCTCTTCTGGGTAAACTGCTAATATAGAATTTCTGAGCCTGAAACAGGGAGGAACAGACTTCATATTGTTATAGTATCACTCAGGGGTGGCTAACCTGTGTCCTCGAAGCCAGAAGGGCTACACTTGAGGACCTAAAGGGCCTCATGTGGCCTTGAGGCTGCAGATTCTCCACCCCTGGGATAGCTTATTCCCAATAATCTGGTTTACTTTATAATTAATAGAGAGAGGGATATAATTTATTGCTTAGAGGGCTTATATTTACTATAAGTTGTGATATTAACATTTTTGTATACCATATTTCATTAAGATTTAATCAAGTTACTATTCTCCCTTATTATGTGAGTTTAAACTCCTTAAGCCTGCAATTTTAGTTCCCTATTTTCACTCTTATAAGTCACCCCCACACACACTTTTAGGAGAAGCTGACTTAAGATAAAGGTCAAATATGTTCCATGAAGCATTGATGTCAGTGAGTTACTCCAGGCAATCTAAGTCGTTGCTGTTGCCCCGGACTGTGCAAATTCCCACATTGCAAGTCCAGAGTAACTTGATAACACCCACCTTGCTACAGATTGTGTCATTGTCTTTGCCCTTTTGAGGAGCCTCTTTTATGACTATAAAATAATTGCTTTCACTGTCATGGGGAGTTCTTGGTTACTGAAGAGCCTTGGACTCCATTAATTGGCAATCACTAGCTTTCCTAATAAGTTGATCACCCTTGGAACTCTGTGCCTCAGTTTCTCTTATTCTCAGATTTCAATCACAAAAAATCTACTCAATTTTATATAAAAATAAACATCTTTATTTAAAAAAAAAGAAATTGTCTTCTACAACTATTTAATAAGCAGCTAAATTTCAAGTCTGAAAGCAAAATTTTAAAAAGAAAGCAGTAGTGGGAAATAATTTTTGCATCAAATATTATTAATAATAGCCTGATATTCTAACATAGGGAATTTACAAATATTTAAGAGCAAGAGTCATTACCCAATAGATAGGCAGTTGGTGTATATGATCAAATTGCTTCCTAAAGAAAAATTTCAAGCTATCAATGACCATTTCAAAAGTAGAATTTAAATTAAAACAACTTTGACGGGTCACCTCCCACTCTGAAATTGTTAAAGATGATAAAAGATGGAAATAGTGTTGGAGGGGTTATGGAAAGGCAAGCATACTAATTCACTATTTTTGTAGCTGTGAACTGATCCGACTGAAAAAGAAAACAATTTGGAATTGAAAAATGCCTGGTTTTTGACCCACAGACCACACTACTAAGCAGGAAGCATGTACACCCAGGAAGCCAAAGACAAAATGAAAGATCTAGTCTACACTAATAACCTATAACACTAAGATGTCAGTTGTGTTACAAAAATTAATATTACAACTGTGCACTGGTCTAAAGTCTGGAGTCTCTAATAAACAGAAGAGCTATTCAGTTTCCCTTGAATAATCAATTCGAAGGATCAGGTAGTTTGATTAAAAGTGGGAGTATATTATCAAATTAGGAGTTGGAATGTATTTTTTGATAATAAAATTCAAAGAGGTATGCCTTTTGTTTGCCACTGGCAGCATTAACAATGATCTTATTTAATAATTCTAAAAACCCTAAGTTTAGAGGACATATCTTTGTTTTACACTACTTTGGAAAGTCAAGTCTTTTGTTTCACAATAAATTTGGAGTTGGGAACTGCTTTAGGAGTCAATCTGTAAGCACTTACTGAATGCCAGGAGGTCTTTTTCAACTTGGCTGGAGAAACTTTGCTGGTCTAAACTTCTCCCCAAGCAGATAAGAAATACACCCATTAGGTACTGCAGCTGGGATTTGGACCATGATCTCCTTCTCTAGGCCTAGCACTATATCATGCTACCTCTCATAAAATGGTTAATCTTGACTTCTTAAAAAGGTGTATGAAAAGGCCTTTAAAAATTTAAAATATTAAGTATAATATATTATTTTTAGTAGAGGCTCTTTACTTTTTGCCACAGTGGGCCACATCTGAAAGTATATTAAATAAAAATGGGCCAATTTTTCCTATGGCCGTCCTGAATGATTGCCCTCTTTCACCCTTAATGGGACTTCAGCCTACATATGACAAGAGGCTGAGTTCACACAAGCTTTTGAAACTTAACCCTTGAAAGTGATGAATCCATTCTAAAATTGAGTAGCAAGCAACAACTGAAATATAACACAAACTGTTGATGCATCTTAAACAGGCATCGGGAGAACATGGAAAGATTTTTATGAATTGATAGAATGAAGAAAACAAAACTATAACAATGTCCACAAAATGAATGCTAAAAGACAGCCAACTTCCGATTAATTGGTCTTAGAGAACAGATGATGATGATACACTGTCTTCCTTTCAGTAGAGAAGTGAGAGACAACAGGTTTGAAATGTTGCATAAGCTGTCCGCTGCAGTCATTTTGACTGTTTTGCTTCCATGATTTTTTTCTTCGTTACATGGAAGGGTTCCTTGGCACTCAGCATATGGGGCAACAAATGTAGTTAGTACAAAGAAAAAGATACCAATAGATGGAGAAAGATTGAGATGGAGACTTTTTTTTAATAGGCATAGGCAAATGATAAAAAATATTGGTAAAAATCTGAGGAAGGAAAGGAACAGTACTTCCCCACAACCACCTTTTTTTCCCCACTTAACTAGAAGGATCACAGTGCCCAAAGCATACTCCCCTGTCCAGTATCAATCCCAAAGTTGCTGAATACAGTAATTCAAAAGGCAAAAGATATAGGCTTACAACTGTAGGTAGCAAAGTAATCAAAAGTGACTTCATTTTGTAAAATCCCTCTATCTTGTCCTTGGTCCTTATCTACCTTGGGGTCCTGCCTCCTTTAATGCCCTCACAAGTGTTCCAACAGCCAAAGCTGTTATAGATTTCACAACTTCTCCTCCACTGGAAAGAATGAAAGTCCCTTGCTTCTTTATGGGGGTCTTTCCCTGACCCCATAATTGTAGGTGCCATCCTTTCAGCAATGCTGTCAGATGCCTTCAACAAGGACAAACACAGCTACTGCTCTTATGGTAAATTATTTAACTTGAAAAGGCTACAAATGCAGCCTCTGAAGCTGAGATGCAACAAAGGATAGATGGATGATCTGCTGTTTGTGCTAATTTTGGCCTGACAATTAGCGCCAAGAAAACACAGTTGTTTTACCATCCAGTACCACACCACCCATATGTGGAACCATCAGTTACAGCAAAGGAAGAAATTTTGAATACTGTGGATAAGTTCACTCACCTTGGCAGCATACTTTCCAGGGATGCACACCTAGATGATGAGGTTGAGGCACGAATTGCCAGAGCTAGCTCAGTGTCTGGGAGGCTGTGAAGGAAAGAGTGGGAAAGAAGAAGTAATTAGATTGCCTACCAAAGTGAAGGTCTACAAGAGCCATTGTGCTGACGTTGTTGTATGCCTGTGAAATCGGGAAAATGAATTGTTTCCATTTGAATTGTCTTAGGAAGATTCTGAAGATCACCTGACAAGGTAAGGTACCAGAGACTGAGGTCCTTTCTCAATCTAAACTGCCAAGCATTCAAATTCAACTACAGACAGCACAACTCCAATGGACTGGCAATGTTTGTTTGTTTTAATTTTATTTTTGACTCGAGGGCCAGAACACAAATGTAGAATAGAGAAAAGAAACAAAAACACATCATAAACTTAAATATTGGAACTTAAACACAAAGTAAGAAAGAAAAAAAAGTATGTCATGTGCATAGCAGAAGATAAGAGGGGATTCAAAATAAGTAACAATAAATTTTCATTTCAAGAAAACCTGAATCATAAATAATACACCTTGTGTTGAGAATTGTCCATCTTTTCTCTTCTTCTTTGTGAGTTTTCTTTTGTTCTCTGTTGTGCATTTTTTTACTTTGTTCTTTTTTCCCCTCCCCCCAACCCCCAGAAGGCTACAATATAGTTATGTTTCTTGATAGCTATAGATATATACATACACACACATATAGACATACTTTTCCAAACATGCTCTACTCTTGATCTTTGTTTTTATGTTTGTGCATATCTTGTTTCCTATCCCTCCTGCCTCCTCTACTTTACTTCTACCCACTACCTTGCCCTCCTATTACTTGCCTTCCCCCTTCAAGGATCCCTCCCCTATCCTCCCATTCTCATAAATCTAAACACTCTTCTATACCCCCCTTTTACCTCTTCCCTCATTCTCCCCTCTAAAGATCCCTCCCTTGTCATCTCCCCTCTCTCTATGCCCCTACCATTTTATTTCTTCTAAATTTAGAAGACTTTTATACTCTTCTAAATATATATGTATTATTCCCTCTTAAACCCATTCCTGAAGAAGGTAGGTTACCAGAACTACCAGCCCTCCTCCCCCATCTAATTCCTCTGTATCCTTTCTTCCTCTTGCATCTCATTTTTATAAAATAGTTACTCTTTTTAGCTGTTCCTAAATGGTTTTACTTTTTAAATTCATATTGTAGTCAGGTTTACCCCAATCTTTCTTATGAGTTCCCCAGTTATTAGTAAGAATCTTAGACATACATTTTACGTTATATAAAAGGTAAACAGTCTGTCCTCATGAATCCCTTATAATCAGTCTTTGGTATATACCTTATGTTTCTCTGGTTCTTGTATGTTGAATCTTCAATTAAGTTCAGGATTTTCCTTTTTACAAAGTCTTGAAGGTCTGAAAGTTTATCAAATGTCCATTTTTTTTCATTCAAAATAATACTTTACTTTGCAGAGTATGATATTTTTGGCCAGAGCCCGAAGTCTTTTGCTCTTCAATATATTGTGTTCCAAGACCTGCGGTTCTTTAATGTCTCTGCTGCTAGGTCTTGTGTAATTCTAATTGTGGCACTCTCATATTTAAATTGTTTTAATCTTGATGCTTTTAACATTTTATCCTTGAGCTGGGGGTTCAGAATTTGACTATCATATTCCTATGAGTTTTCCTCACAGGATCTCTTTTAAGTGGCGATCGATAGATTTTATTTCTCCTTCCCTGCCTTGTTCTAATGCTTCAGGACAATTTTCTTTAATTATCTCTCGTATTATCGTATCATGATTCTTTTGTTGATCATGACTTTCAGTTACTCTGATTATTTTTGTGTTTTCTCTTCTTGATCTATCCTCCAAATCTGTTGTTTTTCTAATGTTTCACTTTCTCTTCTATTTTTCATTATTCATGTTTTGTTTAATTATTTCTTGATCTCTTATTTCACTGGCTTCACTTTGCCCATTTCTAATCTTCGAGGTGTCATTTTCCTCTTTTAGATTCTGAATCTCCTTTTCTAATTGGTTCACCTTCCTTTCATAACCTTCTTGTTTTTCTTGGATTAGTCTTATTTTTTTTTTTTTTAGTTTTTCCTCCATCTCCATCATTTGATTTTTATTTTTGCTTTTTTTTTTTTTTTGCAGGGGGGAAGGATGGGCAATTGGAGTTAAGTGACTTGTCCCAGGTCACACAGCTACTAAGTTTGTTAAGTATTTGAGGTCGGATTTGAACTCAGGTCCTCCTGACTCCAGGGCCAGTGCTCTACTCATTGTGGCACCTAGCTGCCCCATCATTTGATTTTTAAAATCTTTTTAAAGATCTTCTATAAATTCTTTTTGGGCAGATGACCATTTGACATTACTTTTGGAGGGTTTCTTTACTTCAGTATCCTCCTCTGAAGATGAACCCAGTCATCTCTATTCCCATAATAGCTTTCTATGGTTCCTTTGCCTGTGCATTTTTTGTGGTAATAGCTTAATTTTTGTAATCACCTCTAGCCCTGGGGTATAGAGGATGGTGCCTCTTGCCCCAGATCTTCAGTGCTCCCCTCTAGCCTGGAACCAAAGCCAAACCTCCAAACCTCCACAGCCAAGGGCTTTTGCCCCACTGCTTCTGCACTCACTAGGCGTGTGCTGGTTCCTTCTCACCCCCTCTGCTCTTCATAGCACAGCTGGGTCTGGTGTTCCTCATCAGCAGAGGTTTCCTCAATCTTCCCGGGCTCAAATGCCCAACCGCCCTCACTATCCTGGGGTGAAAAGTTCCTGTGGCTGAGGCAATCTGTCAAATCAACTAACCCCAGGACTTGCTAGTTGTTGTTTAAACTGCTTGTTAAAACAGAACCTAGCCTGGAAGTGTTTACTCTTTGCAGGGACGAAACCTGGTCCTGGGATTTTTCTTCGGATCTTCTCAGATTGTCCCAGGAAGACTTCGGTTGTGCCCCTATTCTTCTTTGTCTCTGATCATACTTTGTTTGCCTTAAGATGCTATTTTAACTCTTTTGTGGGGGAAAATCTTGAGAGCTTGGAATTTTCTGATCTGTTCCCCTATCTTCCCAGAATCCTCTGGGCTGGCCATGTTGTTCAAATGCCAAACATACATTTGTTTAAAAGACTCATGGAGAACTCACGCAAGGCAAGCACTCACATAGAGGTCAGAAGAAGCAATACAAGGACACTCTCAAGATCTCTCTGCAGAACTTTGGAATCAATGGTGAGACATGGGGGATACTGGCAAAGGATTGCCTAGTATGGCGCATCTGCATCCAAGAAGGTTCTGTGCTCTATGAATGAAGCAGAACTGTAGTAGCTCAAAAGAAATGTGAGATGCACAAATTTGAGGACATTTCCACTCCAAATGTTCACATGGCCTATCTGTGCCCAACCCGTAGTAGAGCCTTCTGAGTTCTTATTGGTCTGATCAGCCACAGGTGGGTACACTATACCTTGACTCCAATATAGTGATGTCATTTTGGTCCTCTTCAAGAACTAACCAACCGGTTCCATGCAGACTGCCTATGTGCACACATGTTAGGTGGCGGCTATTCACTGAACCTCATAATAAAGCTGTTCTAATTTCCCTCCAACACTGGTGTCTAGATTTGACCCCATAATTTGAGTGGCAGCAGTGGGATTCAGCTGAGGTGGCTGGAGGCTGAGAAAGGATGAGGTGATAAAGTGGCCACAATCCAGGCAAGTAAGACCCTGCAATTTCTGGAGAAGTCTCCACTTTGACTTTCTGCAGTGAGATACCAAGGAAGAATCCCAAGAACTCTTAAGTTGGAGGGTGAATTTCTCTTATAGCAATCATTGAGTTGGGGCTAGCCAGGTTATTGCCAGGGTGAGAGAAGAAGAAAAGGACTGAAGATACTTTGAAAGTATCATCAGTGAAGTTCCAACATGGAAAAAAATGGATTTGCTGTCTACAATTTAAACTTATATGACACTTAAGAACTGCTTTTTTATTAACTCTTCTTTTGACCATGAAAAGAGAGATACTTGTTTAAGTCAGAGAGCAATTTGAATATAAGTAAAAATTAATTTGGGAGAATGTTATATGTTACCACTATGTTTTCTTCTGTGAATAATATAAGAACATAGTTGTTTAGGTAAACTAGAAGTAAAGTCATCTAAAAGAAATTGGAATGGACCATGCCTTTGTAAGTTTTTAAGAATGCCAAAAGTAAAAATGTTGGAATTAATTGATATTGTATAATAAAAACTTGTGCTAAATTGTAAAGGAGAAATTCAATGGAGTGAAGAAAATTGGTTCTATAGATAGTCAGAGATATGATTAGGAAATAAAGACTAGAGGACTGAGAAAGTAGAAGGAAGCCAATAAGGTGTTGGGTCAGAATATCAAAAGGAAACAAGAAAGGTCAGTTTTGAAGGGCTTTATGTAGTTATTTATGATATGGAGAATATAGAAATATATGTGTAGCATGGATTTGAGGGTAGCATATCAAACTTCTGTCTTTGAAGGACCAACAGCAAGGTATACTTTAGTTATTATGTGAGGAATATAAAATCCCCCTGGATCCTAAAAGAGGGACCTGAGAATATAAAACTACTATTTTAAATATTTGGCAGTAGACTAAGTGAAAGTAGCAGGCCCTTAATTTATAGTGCTAGTAGTGGTCCTTAGGAAAATTAAAATTTTGAATGTTACCATTAATGATTGTAAATCCAAATCTGATTTAGCAGAAGTTTGTCTTGAAACTAAATTATAATGTGGTCATATCTCATTGAGCTATGTTCTCCTATTAGGATAATTGTGGTAAATCAGAACTTAATGTAAAATACATTTGCTATTTGGCTCTAAGGCACTCTTGGAAAATGCATGGATCAGAAAAATCTGAGTTCAAATCCAGTCTCAGAAATTTATAAACCCTGTGACCTTAGAGTAAGTCTTTTCACCTGTTTGCTTGTTTCTTCATCTGTAAAATGGGGTAATAATAGTACCTACTTCCCAAGGCTGTTGTGAGGCTCAAATGACATAAAAATTGTAAAGTACTTAGCACAGTGCCTGGCACATAGTAAGAGCTATATTTTAGCTATTTTATTAAATAGCATAATTATACTGTTCTTGAATGCAATCAGTATAGAATGCTAAAACTAATCAAATTAAGAGATTGTCTATGAAAGATCATTTGGAGATGCATTCAACTAAATTGGTGTTATTTGACTGGCAATAAGTATTGTTTCATGTTTTAAATACATGATATTGTATATGTGATTATTGTTTCTAAATTTTCTCTTACTGTGAATTTGGGAAACCATTGTATAAGAAATGTTGTTAAGAGTATGATGCAATTGTATCATTGAAAAATTTAAGTCTTTTTTATCTGGATGTCACAAAATTATTAATTATGGTTTTTAAAAGTTGTTATAATGTCAAAAGCTAGAAAGTATTTAATTGGGTATAGTTTAAAGGAGAAAAATCATAATTACTTTGTGGAAAAAGTTTAAAAAGAGAGACCTTGTAAAATCTCTTTATCCGTAAAGAGAAAGACCTTATAAAATCTCCTTATCTGCAAACTCATTAGGTTCCTTGGCACCTTCTACTTGAGCAAGGTCATAAAATCTTTCAGCCCTGTGAAAGAACTTGCTAAATGTCGTGAAATTCTAAAATAATGAATTAGTTTACTGAGAAACTGGGATCTTCCCTTTCATCACAAACATTCACCATAAGGTGGGGGGGGGGGGGGAAAAAGGGGGAGTGGAGGGGGACTTACAAAGTTTGCTTATAGAAGTGATTTTATGATAATGTTATTAAGAAAATTATGAAATTATACCTGGAATAGTATATGTTGAAGTTTTATATCTTAAACCTACTGAGTCTCAACAGATTACAGTGTTAAAAGGTTTATTATGACTTAAGGGGTTAATATAAAATACCTTAAGAAATGGATATCTGTTAGTCTGGAGACTTATGCTAAGTAGCCAGAGTTTTTCTGGGTTTTGAGTGAACTATCATATATTTACTATATGGAATTCCAGAATAGAATTATTTTCTTAATTTCTTATGATTGAGTTTTATACCAGGATGAGTTTAAACTCGAGAAGAAAATAAAAGAAAAGCATGTTGAATGAATTAAAAAAAAAACACTTGGTAAACTTTTTATTTTTGACTGTTATTGCAACAACATGAGAGATAATAACTGTATCTAGCCCTAAACTGTGATTGGTGAACCTTGTTGAAGTAAAATCTTTTAGGATTATAATTTGATATTGTCCTGAGTTTTGAATTCAGGTATAATTGAATATCAAGTTAGTCAATCCACCATTCAAGGGAAATGTCACCAGCTGCTCAAAGGAAGTGTGATCTGAGAACTACTGGGTGTCTGTGTCTAGGAAATGTGAGGGGACAACCTTGCATAAGTACCTAGAAGGTAAGAACGCCTTGACTCAGTTTCCCCATAGTGTTTGAAAGGTATGCTTCCCACCTAGTTAATTCTGGGCCTGGCTATGATGCTCTATGTATTAACAACATGGAACTTTGCTTTATATTTGGCTGTTCCAAAAATTAATTATGACACTTACCTGAAATGAAACAGAATTAAGGGTGCTTTATCCTGTTATACCTATGGTAAGTTACTCTGTGCCCTCAGGCTTAGGCGTGGAGGAATAGTCTTGATGTTGTTACAACCATGTTCCTCTCTCCTTCCTTTCACAGCAAATCTCTCTAACCATAGCAGGTAAAATTTATTTATAGTGAATCTTGTTTCTGCAATATCCCAGCACCTCTGAACTGCCAAAGTGAGATGCAAATATAAAGTACCTTATTGAGTAGCTTTTTAAAAAGTTTTATTTATTTGTTTGTTGTTCTGAACATTCATTTTTATGAGATTTTGAGTTCTAAATTTTCCCCCTCCCCAAGACAGCATGCAATCTGATATAAGCTATACACATACAATTATATTATACATATTTACACATTAGTCATGTTGTAAAGAAGAATTAGAACCAAAGGGAAAAACCATGAGAAAGGCTCCATAGTTCTCTCTCTGTGGGTGCAAACGGCAATTTCCATCATGAGTCCTTTGGAATTGTCTTAGATGATTGCATTGCTGAGAAGAGCTAAGTCTATCAAAGCTGTTCATTACACAATGTTGCTGTCACTGTGTACAACGTTCTCCTGGTTCTGCTCACTTCACTCAGAATCAGTTGATGTGAGTCTTTCCAGGTTTTTCTGAAGTCTACCTGCTCATCTTTTCTTATGGAACAATAGTATTCCATTACATTTATATACCACAACTTGTTCAGTCATTCCCCAATTGATGGGCATCCTATCAATTTCCCATTCTTGGCTACCCTAAAAAGAGCTGCTACAAATATTTTTGTACATGTGGGTCCTTTCTCCATTTTTATGATCTCTTTGGGATACAGACCTAGAAGAGGTGGTATTGCTGGATAAAAGGGTATGTACATTTTTATAGCCCTTTGAGCATAGTTCCACATTGCTCTCCAGAATGGCTGGATCAAATTCACAATTCCACCAACATTAGTGGTCCAATTTTCCCACATCTTCCCCAACATTTTATCATTTTCCTGTTTTGTCATGTTAGCCAATCTGATAGATGTGATGTGGTACCTCAGAGTTGTTTTAATTTGCATGTCTCTAATCAATAATGATTAAGAGCAATTTTACATATGACTATCAAAGCTTTAATTTCTTCTTCTGAAAACTACCTGTTTATAGCCTTTAACCAATTTTCAAATGAGGAATGACTCGTATTCTTATAAATATGACTCAGCTCTCTCTATACATTTTAGAAATGAGGCCTTTGGGGCAGCTAGGTGGTGCAGTGAGTAGAGCACTGGCGCTGGGGTCAGGAGGACTTGAGTTCAAATTCAACCTCAGATACTTGACCTTGGGCAAGTCACTTAACCCCAATTGCCCTGCCTTCCTCCTTTAAAAAAAAAAGAGGCCTTTATCAGAGACACCAGTGGTAAAAATTGTTTCCCAGCTTTCTGCTTTCCTTCTAATCTTGGTTGCATTGGTTTTGTTTGTGTGAAACCTTTTTAATTTAATCAAAATTATCCATTTTGCATTTCATAATGTTCTCTATCTCATTTGGTCATAAATTCGTCTGTTTTCCATAAATCCGACAGGTAAGCTATTCCTTGCTCTCCTAATTTGCTTATAGTATCACCCTTTATATCTAAATCATGTATTAGGTAGCCTATTTTTATGTTCTTTCTCTAGCTCTTTTGTTTATAAGGTTAGCTCCATAAGGTCTAAATTGTTTTTTACCACATGAACTAATAACTGGAAGGCCAATCTGACTGGATTTTGTTGAGTTTTACAAAATTATACTGTCTTATCATTAGCAGACTTTAGCAATGTCAACTAGAGAATCTCCACAAGTGACCTGGAACCTGGCGGTGTTCAAGGAAATACCTCCACAAATCTGCCCTGACCCTTCCACAGATGTTTGAGAAATGCACAGGAGATGGTTGCCAGACACCTGAAGATCACGGACACTGCCAAGGACTGGACGCCCTCAAAGATAGTCATATTGGATTCCATTATTCACTCTATTGTTATTTTCCTTGCTTTATTAGTTCGGTATGTGTTATGGAACTGTTACCTATTCCATAAACTGCATAACATTTCTTGTTGGATGCTGATATCGATTTAAAAAACAGACTGTGAGACTACTGGTAGTCTCAAAGAGAGGAACTGGAGGTGGCAAAGTAATGAAAGTGACTCACATTTATAAAGTCCCTCCATCTTGTTGCTGGTCCTTCCCAAACTCAGTCCGGCCCCTTTAGAAAGGCCATAGATGGCCACATGAGTGTCACAACAGCCAAAGCTTCTACTAACAGATGTCACAATTTTCCCAAACAACATGGAATGCTTTGTGTGCCTCTCTGATAACTGTGAGACACCTTGGAGACACCTTCACTTCTTTACCCCTGTGTCTAAAACCCCGTTTCTCAGACCCTATAACTGTAGTACCACGCACACTGCCTATGTGTGTGCATTCTCTGGGTGATTGCTATTTGTTGAACTTCTCAATAAAGCTGCTGTAATTTCCTCCAACTTTGGTGTCTACATTTGACCCTATACAACCAATAAATTACCC